>CM042147.1:102361724-102366724 GCA_023376005.1 Doryteuthis pealeii | reverse complement strand
ACTAAAGACACAGATAGCGGGCTCAAACGAAATCGAATTGAGAGATTATACAGTGATATTCTTTTGTTATGGAATGGACTTGTCTTGTAGCTATCGGTAGCTCGTGTTGTGTCGAGAGACGAGAAAAGCTAACTCTATCGTCATTGGCAAACGTAAAACACAGGGAGTGTGTGTGGAGGTCTTTGTACTCTGAGAGCAGAAGCAACTCTCTTAATAGATTTGGAAAGTGTAGCATCCGCGCCTACTGGATCAAAGTCGCACCTATTCTAATGTTATTGCTCTCTAGGGATGGTCCGCAGACGAAGAAGATGGATGAGCTCTATTAATCGGCAAATTGAGTGCAACTAGACGATGTAATAGATGATGCTCGAGTACACTCGACAAAGTGCCAGTGGTTGTACTAGTTATGAAAATTGTATAATTCAGACTAAGCGGCATACAGGTACAGCTCATGGTACGAGCTCATGATAGGACCGTGAATACGAAACGGTGACAATAAAACTTATTTTGCATCAGCCACTTTTTTATAAAACCTCACAATTAATGAGATATAGCAACATTTGTATAAGGAAAGAATATAGAGCAAATGTCTATAAACCAATCTTACACTTGCAAGAGGGTATTCGTTCAACCATTACCTGCCGTGCACGTCGTCGAACTGTGCGGTCCAATTGCTCTCCAGTCTATCACCCCGATAGACACTGCGCTGAGCTCAAAGGATGGTTTCAGTAAGCTTCCAATATTATTATTCATAGAATGGAGATAAAAATAGTGACATTTTTTAGTAATGTTTGAATATATATATATATAAGCTTTCTCAATAAGCTCCTATCTGAGTATGGCGAAATATATGTGATACAGGAGTATACATTCATAAGTTCGATTAAATCCTCCTATCAAGTATATATATATATATTCAAAATAAGTATTATATTTGAAATATCACATCCCTTGCCTTAATATTATGAACTCTCCTTATAGTAGTATCTCTACGCGAACCTATCTTCAGCGAGGAATGTCCTGCACCTACTCACCTCATTGTAGAATGTAGTTAAAGCACTGATTCTTATATAAGTTAACTGAACTTCTGGAAAGCACCTGGTGTACTGATAAATCAGCTATTATATAATTATAGCTCACTATGTCATATCAATACTAATTTGCGTGGCTTGACATACTCAATATATTGGAATATGCACTCTAAGCGTACTTAGACGAAACTTGTATTGTGCAGAATCATTTGCAAATATTAATACTTATCTCTCCGTAGGACCATGAATTGAATATGTATTCCACCAGGATTTAGCGGAATATGTCATAATTTAATGGTGGTGCTTACAAGGGAAATGGTGCAAAAAATTTGTGGAGAAATATATCTAGGTGATATAATATATATATTAGCATCTCACTGCTTCACAAGTTGTTGCAAATATATATGTGTAGCCCTATATATATAGAGACCGAGTATCAAGTTTTTTTATATAGATTAGTGCTGGAACACTAATTGTTTAATTGTATTTAGTATTTACTATTGAGTCACAGTGTTGGTTTATAGTAAAGTGAGGTCTGGGATCCAGGTAGATATGAATCCTTTACAATGTCCAATAATATAGGTCACCTATATAATCACAAAGATAAGAGTATTAATGTTTAAATAGAAACAACCAATGGGATTATATCCAGTGTCATAGAGGATACGTCTTGATGTTTGATATATAGACTTCCCCCCTCACTATATAAGTATATTTTTCATATCCATGAATATAATTATTAAATATAAATGTGGATGTGTATGTTAGATATTTAAATTATTTTCAATAAATATAAATATATTAATTATTTATGTTAAATATAGATATAATATATATATATATATATATAAAACTATGATGTTTGTCTGAGTGAGTATTAAATAATTATTTAATATAATTATTTTAGATATAATTAAAACGTGTAGTGTGATGTATGATATATATATATATATATATAATAAATATAGTGTGGGTATATATTTTATTTGTGCTAGAATAATTATTAATATTTGAAATATTATATATATAATATATAATTATAATAAAACGTGATGTGTATGTGTATTTATATAATATTATATTATGCATATTATATAAATAACGTGTGTGTATGTGTAATAATATTTTCAAATAATTATTATATTTGCAAAATATATATATTGATCAATAATATATAAACGTTGAGGTGTTGATGTTATAATATATTATTTTACAATAATATAGTCATTATATATAAAAAATGATTGTGGTTGAATATTATATTATATATTAATATATATTATAGTATATAATACATGCATATATATATATGTATATTTCAAATGAGTTGATTTGATTTAAATATATTGAATTAATATTAATATATATATATTAATATATATTCAATATATATAAATAATGTACAGTATGTGTTGTGTCGAGAATTAATTATTAATATTTGATATAATATTAATTAATATATATAATATATATATATGTATATATATATATTTTCAAATAATTATTAATATTTTGAATTTATATATATTATTAATATTAATTATATATTATATATTGCATATATATAAAACCGTTATTATTATACTGTATATTTCAAACTATAATTATTAATATTTGGAATAGTATATATATATATATATATGTATGTATATTTCTCAAATAATTATTTAATATTTGAATATAGCAACTGTGTGTATGTATATATATATATATATATATGCATATATAAAACCGTGTGTGATGTATATATATTATTATATATAGATGCCATATATAAAACGTGTGTGCTTGTATATATATATTATATATATACTATATATATTAATATAAAACGTGTGTGTATGTATATATAATATATATATATATTATATATATAAACCGTGTGTGTATGTATATATATATATATATATATATATATATATATAAAAACGTCTGTGGTGTATGTATGTATATATATATTTATATATATATAATAATAAAACGTGTGTGGTGTTATGTATATATGTATTAATTATATAATATATATATTATGTATATTATTTTCAAATTAATTTAATATTTAATTAATTGACAGGTTGTATATATATATATGTTATATTAATATATAAATAATATATATAATATATATATATTAGGGTAATGGTAGTTTAAATGAATATACTCGCAGTTGTAGTAATTCAAAGTGATCGTGTCGGCTTATGAAAACCCACAAAGTTTCTAAGTTTCAATACCAGCCCTCGCCAACTCAGCGTATGAGTTTAGCACCAGGGATCTGTGTCGGTGTATATATATATATTATATTATGCATATATAAAAACGTGTGTGTGTGTATATGTATATATAATATATTATTATGTTAATAACGATGTGCTTTGAGGTGATGGGAGTCAATGATGGTAGGTGTGGCGCTCCACCTCAGATATTAGCTAATAATAAACATTATCTCGAGGTGGTACTATAAGTACACTACTGTAAAAGAGGATAGACACCCTCGCTTTAGGTAACATTGAGCTCTAATATTAATATGAGCCAAAAACGCCTCGACGCTTATATATATATAATGTGTGTGTGTATTAATATATATTATATTATTATATATACTATAATATTAATTATATATATATATTATATAATATAATTGAAGTTATGCGAGTTAAATAGATTAAAACCCGATGATCAAAGTGTGTTTATTTTTAATATGGCTTTAAGCCGACTAAATTTTTAGATAGAGTGGAAATTTGTGAGTGGTGTTTTGTTTCGCGCAGTTTTTCCCTCCAATGTTGACACAGTTTTCATATCATCATGAAAAAGCTTTAGAATAGATATAAACTTGTCAGGACAACCAAGTTTTTGAGAATCTCCCAAAGAGCTTTCCTATTTACAGTATCAAATGCCTTTGTTAGATCAATGAACACTTGATACAATCCCATTGGTTGTTCTACACATTTCTCTTGTAATTGCCTGGCTGTAAAGATCATATCTACCGTCCCACGACCACTTCTAAAACCACACTGTGACTCAGGTAAAACATCATTAACAATGTGTTCCAGCATTCTATCAAGCATGATTCGGCATAGCACCTTGCCAACAACTGAAAGCAATGGGATGCCCTGATAATTTCCACAATTTTTGCACCATTTCCCTTGTATAGCACCACCATTAATGCATTCCGCTAATCCTGTGGAACATATTCATCATGCCAGGCAGTCTGCAACAAGTTCGTCAAGCGCTGCATCATATTGCAGCCTGCACACTTGATGATCTCTGCATATAGCCGATCCATGCCAGCTGACTTTCCAGAGTTCAGTTTATAGACAGCTGCTTTAACCTCCGAGAGGGAGGGGACATCTGCCAAGATCTCCTTGACCGGGCTGTAGGGGATAGACTGAATGAACTCCTGTTCAACCTCAGAAGGCCTATTGAGAAGCTCATCAAAATGCTTTCTCCATCTATGAAGAATATTGGAAGCTTCTGACCATCCTTTGAGCGCAGTGGGGTGATAGATGAGCTTGATGGTCCATACACCGCACGCAGTAAGGTGAACAAAACCTTGGTGTTGTTGATGTTGTAGGCAAGTTGTATTTCGTCGGTCTTCTTACTCCACCATGTGTCCTGCATGTTTTGAAGCTTCCTCTGCACCTCCCTTTTGATTGCCTTAAACTCTGTCATCAATCGATCTTGCTCATCTTCTGTTCGACCACCCTTGAGATAAGCATGTAGGGACTTTGAATCCAGTAGTGCTTGAATTTCAGTGTCATTCTCATCAAACCAATCCTGGAGTTTACGTTTGCAATGCCCCAATACTTTCTTACACACCCCATAAACAGACGTCTTAAAATCATCCCATGTGATTTCACACTCCAACTCTTCCATCTCCTTGACCAGTTCTTGTTTCACAACAACATTCTTTAGACGACCAATGTTAAGTTGCTTAGGGACAGTCACACCTGGTCACCTTATCTTCGGTTT
>CM042147.1:102336724-102344224 GCA_023376005.1 Doryteuthis pealeii | reverse complement strand
TTGAACAACTTTATTCACATGGTATAAGTGTTGCAAACTAACATGTATCAAAATATTGCAAAACTTTTTACTCACCCAAGTAAAATATATATGAAAGAAGATTTGTTGTTTAAAAGCCTGATTACATAGTTAATGTCTCTTAGGTAATTTATATGGGATTTTTACATGTATTTGGTATAATACAAATTTGATTGTTATAATTATTGGAGTTGAGTGGAATAGTATACATCAAATCTTCATTAATTTGCTGACATATTTTTGAGAGACTTATTTTGATTAAAGATTTCTGAAAAGCATTTATTCTTAACTAGAAGTGCTGACCCAGCATCACCCGGGTGAAAAGGAATAACATCACATATAGCAAATATACTAAGAAATGTCTTCTATAATACAGAATGTTTCATAAAATTATTTTAAGTTATTAAAAATAGGTAATTAAAAATGTTCGGATTAAAAATATTGAAAAAGATAACCTAGGATGTTCATGGAATATCTGATTGTTTTAATGCTACTGAAAATATCAAAACAAAAATATTTGCAGAAATTTTTTCTGTTGTGTTTTCATTAGAGACAAAAATCCCACATATCTCTTTGTTGTGATTGGTGAACAGTCTATAATCAGTTGTCTACTATCAGTGAAATATGATCTTACCTTTTCTTGTGGGGAAAATATTATGACAGTGTCATGAAAATGTACAAATTTTAAATATCTTAATTCAGTATTTTACAGTTTTTCAAAAAATAAGATATAAATCGGGTAATTAGTTCAATTAATATTATATTTCAAAACAAAACAAAAACAAAAAACAATAAAATAATTGAATTAAAATAAAACAGCTGTATTTAGTTTTTTTTGTATTATGTAAAATTTAAAAAATAAATATTTAATTGATATTATTAATAGATAATTATAAAAAAAACATTAATTCAAAGCGAAGCTGATTGAATATTTTTCATTTATTCAAATTCAAATTATTATTGTATATTCTTTTTTTTTTTTTTAAGTGCACAGAAATGAAACCACTCTGAAAAGAAAAATTAATATTTTCTATTTAAAATATTAAATTTAAAAAAAAAAAAAATTGAACTTATTAAAGTATACTATTTGTATTTTGTTTTTTTGTTTTGTTTTTGTTAAATATGGCTATTTTCTCTACAAATTTCAAGGTCATAAGATATCTGATAAAAATAATTTAACTTTTTTTGTAATAATTAGTATTCATGACCCACTAATTTTTATCCTTTATAATATAATCTGAAATTTTACCTGCTTTCCAATTTGTATTTTATTTCTGAGTAGATAGAATTAACCTTTGTAGTTGTAGGATTTGTTGAAATGAGATGCGCTAATCTATTAGGTATAGAATGCTTTCCTGCTGTCCTTCAATATTGCTTTGATAAGCCAATATAATGATACTTGACTTGTATATATAATGATATTTACTGTGAATCCATAAAATTCGACTTTGATAACCTTGGTATAGTTAATAAAATCTGCACAACTTATTTTTATTGAACAAATCTGCTGGCACATATCTGTCTAACATACTCCTAATCTTTGGGTGTGTTTATAATGCATGGTCATTTATTAGTCTATCTGTCTGTCTCTCTCTCTCTCTCTCTCTCTCTCTCTCTCACACACACACAATTTTTGATAAAATTCTAATTATAACTATGTATATTATATTCTTGCACTATTTCAATAACAAAAATAATATTTATGCTGCTTAGAGTACCCTTGAGTGAGTGGTAACTTTTTGAACTCCAAAACCATGTTTTAATTCTTGGGAAATCATCTGAAGATGACTTATTTTAAGGTAATTTTTAAAAAAACATCTGAACAGAGCCAGAGTTTACTATGGCCGGAGCATTATGCTTATACACAATTAAGATGAGGACAACAATCCAAAATATCAAAATTATTCGAAAATATCTTTTTAAAAATTTTTATTATCTTTTTTTATCATTTTAATGTATGCTTTTTAATTAAAAAAGAATTAAGATTTTGAATTACAAGGCATTATTTACATTATATGTTATAAGTTGTAAAGGCTTTCATATGCTATTTTTTAAGAAAGTTCAAATGACTTCAATGGAAAATTATGTTGTATGATACTTTTTAACAAGTTAACTTGTGTATGTAAATATGATATCCTCTTTTTCATGAGGTATGGATTATCACATAAATGTGAAAAGTAATGTAATTACATTAAAATATGACCATTAAGGATTTATTGACATTTTTTTTCTTTTTGATTAATGAAAAATACTCAAAGAGAAGGTCACTTTATTAGCTTTCTACTCTTCACTAAATTTTTAACCCTTTCAAACTATAAGCCCAATATTTGGGGCTGAGCAATTAATTTGATATGTATCATAAGCTTAATATTTTGGGGGGTCAAGGAAATTAAACCAGATACTAATAATAAAAAGCTTAATATAAAGCTATAGTCTCAAAAGAAATTAGTATTTTGTGTTATATACTGTTTGGATGTAGCTAATACATATGATTTGCTACCACACAAATGGTCGGAATGGCTTTGTTTAAACATCATGTGTCTATAAAAATCAGAGACCTGATTGTGAATTATTATGACAATATTGGGATAAGAGCCACAACCAAAGGCTCCTCTTCAAACTACCATACCATGGCACAATATCTGCTATACAATTTGACCTTTCTATGAACCTCATAGTAAAATCAGCCAAACAAAGAATGCAGAGGTCTGGAATCCTTAACAGTGACCTGCTGCTAAGATAATTACATGGATGATCTCACCATGACTTCAACAAAAGTGACTGGGGTAAGATGGCTACTGAAGGGGCTGGTAAAACAAATCAGGTGGGCCAGAATGGAATTCAAACCAGAAAAATTTAGTAATCAAGAAATGCAAGGTAGACAATAAATACAATGATCTCAAGGGTGCTATGCTTCTTAATGATTATGAAGTCTCAATTATAACAGTTAAGAAATTAGAAAGAAAAGTAAACAGATACATCAGACATTGGTTGTAGGTGCCAAGAAACTTTGATTAGTAAAGCTTCATATGGCACTATGAACCTGCTGCAACTATTTTTAAGAAGAATTCATGGTGACATGCATATGTAAATTAATACAAGACATTAAAGGAGCACAAAGCTGCCTCAGTTGGTGTCAAAGTGAACACAGGAAAGAAATGGTAAGCAGCAAAATAGTTACAAGTCACAGAGGATAATTAGACACAAAGCATTTTTATGTAAATAGGCAAAGGAAAGAGTGTCCATGGTGTACCTTCCATACTGACAGTAGAGAAAGGCAACCAGGGAAAAAAGAAGACAGCTCCCTCAAGAGGAAATTCAGTCAGGTGAACCAGCAAGGTGCATGCACAAGATCATGCAGCAATAAGTCACATGGGCAGAAATATTCTGTGGATAGACTATTATCACATCTGCTTTACAATAAAACCTGCATAAATAGGAAAATAAAAATCACACAATCTGTTATTTGTGTAATGTTAGACTAAACAGTAATTTTTTTAACATTACCAAGGAGTTATACAAATTTAAAACTCCTTAAAAAGAGAACATATTTGAAGCTCATGAAAAAAACCCTCAATAAATGCCCGGAGTTAAAAAAGAAATCTGCCAAAATGATGCTTGGAAAAGGTGTTACCAAACATTGGAAATAGAATGTTACGGGTTTGCAGCATTTCTCTAAGCAAATCAATGTTTGTTATAGTCATTAATGGAGAATTATCAGAAACTATCAAGCAAGCCTCAGTGTGGATGTGGCAAAAATCCAAAATAGAGTTGGAAAAAATCAATCAATTTAAAGACATAATCTTGGTGCCTAATAAAATTGATAATTCTTATTGGATAAAACAATAAGAGTAAAATCCATCCTTTTGACTAGTCAAATTAGTATTAGTCAGAAGGGAAGACTTACACAAATCCCAATTGGTCAAAATTCCTGCAGTGGATTGATAAAAGTTCCCACTCATATAGGCACAACATTAATTCTTGAACTCTTGCAGCCATGTGGAAACTTAACTGGAATACCAGCTGGGAATTAATCACTCTTGGTTGTGTCATATGATATACAAAATAGAGGAGGGAAATATTTAATTTACATAAATAATACCTATAAGTGAACTTATCCTCTCAAAAGTAAGTTGAGATGAACAGATCGTCATGAAAGGTTTCACGGTGAACTATCATCTAAATTAAATATTTGCTCCTATATTTTTTATATTTGAGCACTTTTGTTTGGAAATACTTTTCTGATCAAGTTGTTCCTTTTTTTCAGCAATGTCAAGGAGAGTTTCATTTATAATTGTCTTTTGATATTATTAAATATGCCTCCTTCCATTGTTGCCTGAACAGGTTTATTTGCCCCCCAATAATCACTGTAGAAAGTGCATTGGCATGAAACTCAGAACTAGCTCTGCCATTCTTAGTCTTTTTTCATAGTAAGCTGTTCTTCTCACTTAAAGCTATTACTTATCTAAATTAGATATTTTCACTGTTGTTTTGAAATACTTTTCTGAACAAGCTGATCCTTTAGTGTCTCATTTATAATTGTTTTTAGTATTATGTTCAGTCCTGTGAGTTTTTCACACCAGCATTAGCTGATGGTCTTTTGCTGGAGTCTGAGTTGCAACAAGTCTCCTCAGGTCTCCAGGACTCTTCATCTTCACCCTGTGATCTGCTGGAACTGCAAAATCTACCAGTTGACAAGTTCTCTTTTTATTGTTAATCAATACTAGGTCTAGTCTTCTCGCTAGGATAAGGCGACCTGTTTTTATCTCAAAGTTCCAGAGAATTTTATGTGTTTCATTCTCAAGAACAGATTCTGGTTTATGCATATACCATTTTGTTGTATGATCAAAATGTAGTTTTTTGCACAATTCTCTGTGGATCACCTTTCCAACACAGTCATACCTAGCCTTGTATTCTCGTTGTGCTAATTTGCTGCATTCCCTTAATACATGGTTTATTGTCTCATCTCTGCACACCCTACATTTGCGGTTCTGTTATGTCTTATCAATTTTTGCTTTGATATAATCTATTCTTATGGCATTATTTTGTGCAGCAATTATTAATTAATTAATCGGTTTTTTTTATGCCCTGGTCTTTTCATGTGCAACCTCCCCAATTTGTCATTTGAAGTATCCATGTAATTGTTTTTCTTTTCATATCTGTATTTTTTTGTTTTTATTTTTGTTTTTCTACTTATCCATATGTTGCAGCTGCTGTTATTGGCTGTGATGATTAATCTTTCCTTGCTCTTTTTTGTGTATTCTTCGAGTCCTTGGATTGAGGCATCTACACAATCCTCTATGTTGGCAAGACCTCTTCCATCTTCCTTTCTTCATACATATAGCTTGTCTCTATTGAGTAATGTTTTGTGCATAGTCATGAATTTTTTTGTCTTTTGATCAATCGTTGTATGTCCATTTTAAGAATGGTCCAGAGTATCTTTTATATATATATATATATATATATATATATATATATATATATATAATGATTTTAGGTACAGAACATCTGGGGATAAGGGTTCAAAGGAATAACACATATAGAAGTTACATCATAAATATAAACAAAAGACTGTCTTTCACAAAAGGTTGCCCAAAGCACACAATAATGGGGTTAGTAGTAACTATTAGGCTTAGTAAAAAAAGAAAGAAATACAATTAATTTTAGTACCACAATTCAATTGATAATTCTAATACATAATCAATCCTAACAAAGGTTTCAAGGTAAATAGAATGAAAAAGTACTTTTCTAGGTTAAGTAGAATGAAAACTATAATCAATTTTTTCAAGTATTAACCATCTGTAATTTGGCAACTTTGTAGAGTTGAAGAAAATTTATTCAAATTATCTAAGTTTCCTCATATTGAATTCCAACTTAATAGTTGGGAAATAGAATACTCTTTACAGCTTATTTCATTTTTGTTAAGCTAAATCATAAAAATTAGCAAACTTCTATATATATTTAATTTCATTATATCAAGCATCTTAATACAAATAATAAAATAAATAACAATCCGAGTTGAATCATTGCCAATTTCTATTTTAAAATTGGGTGAATTGATAACACTTAACAAAAATTAATTAAATATAATTCTATAATGAAATTGTTAGTAAGTTGCTCACTTTTGAGAAAAAAATCAGTAAATTTTTTAGTGGGGTTGTTTGATTTATAATCAAGTTAACAAGAAGGTCAAGGTTAATAATCCTGATAAGAGTAATTATAAAAATAATCACTTATTTTTATTTTCTAATCACAGTTATTAATTTCCATTTTTTGTTGGATTTTTGTTATATTTTATTTTTTTTATTTTTTTATTTTTAATAAACAATTGTTAAAGCAAATATACAAATTAGTTAACCCCATTAGATAAAAATCAATATGTTATATATCAGGCTAATCAGAAACTTGTTCATGGCCAGATGAAGTGTTGGTTTGGTCACACAATTTCATGTAGAAACCAGACAAATTGTCACATCTGTTTATATATATATATATATATATATATATATATAATATATATAAAGCGAGGATAGCATAAACGTGGGATCAATTGTTTTTGGTAGCTATTAGTTTCTCACCTGTATGTCTACACTATCCTAACTTAGATATATATATGCTCTATCACAGTTATTAAGCAATCTTTATTAACAAATATAGGAAACTATATTATCAATATTAAAATTATAAATAAATGCGCATGTATGTATGTGTGTGTGTGTGTATGTATATATATATATATATATATATATATATATATATATATATATATATATATATATACACACACTAGGTATTTTAAAAATGTTCCAGGACTGGTGTCACAAAAAAGTTTTTCAAATCCAAACTACAAGTTATCCCCTTCAAAGTAATCCCCCTGGAGTCTAATACACTTTCCCATCTTTCTCTGCCATGCTTGCATGCACTTCTGGAAGGATACTCCTGGGATTCTCAGTAGCTCTGTTGTCACAGCCTCAAAACAGGTTCCCTTGATGACCCCCTTGAGCTTGGGGAAGAGGAAAAAATTACATGGTGCCAGGTTGGGTGAGTAGGGAGGTTGTTCCAGCACAGTGATGTTCTGGGCCAGGAACTCTCGGATACTCAGAGCTGTGTGGACAAGTGCATTGTTGTGGTGAAGTACCCACAAATTGACCTGCCACATTTTTCGCCTCTTCTCGCACACTGAACAAAGAAAACTCCACAGTATCTCTGTGTAGACATGCTGGTTGATCGTCTGGCCCTGTGACAAGAACTCGCAGTGGATGATGCCCTTCACATCAAAGAATACGATCAACATAACTTTGACTTTGGACTTCAACTACCTTGCTTTCTTCGGCCTTGGTGAATTTGGGGTCTTCCACTGAAAACTCTGGCATTTGGTCTATGGGTTGTACTTGAAGATCCATGACTCATCACCGGTGATGACTCTCCCTAAAAGGTCTGTATCAGTTTCAAGATGTTTGAGGATGTCCTGACACATTTGCA
>CM042147.1:102329224-102331724 GCA_023376005.1 Doryteuthis pealeii | reverse complement strand
ATATAATGTATATTATATATGTATGTATATATATTTGTGTTATATATATGTATATATATATATGTATGATATATATTTGTGTGTATATGTATGTATATTATTTGTGTGTATATATATGTATATATATATATGTATATATATTTGTGTGTATATATATGTATATATATATGTATATGTATTTGTGTGTTATATTGTTAAATATATATATGTATATATATTGTGTGTATATATAGGTAATATTTAGTGTATATATTTTGTGTGTATATGTATGTATATATATATTGTGTGTATATATATGTATATATATTATTGTAGTATATATTTGTGTGTAATATATATGTATATAATATATATGTATTATATATTGTTGTGTATATATTATGTATATAATATAATGTATGATATATTTGTGTGTATATGTATAGTGTATATATATTTGTGTGTAATTGTATATGTATAGATATATGTATATAATAATTTGTGTGTATAATATATATATGTATATATATTTGTGTGGTATAATATATTATATATTTACTATACTGTAATGTTTATATATTCTTGTCTGTATATGTATATATATATATATAATATACTAACATATGTATGCTATATATATTGTGTGTATAATGTATATATTATGTATAAATATTTGTGTGTATATGTAGTATATAATGTATTATATATTTGTGTGTATGTGTATGATGTATTATATATATATATATATGTATATATATCTGTGTGTGATATGTACATATTATATATATATATTATGTATATATTTTGGTCTGTATATGTATGTATAATATATATATATGTATATATATTTGTGTGTAATAGTGTATATTATATATGTATACTTTTTGTGTGTATATGTATATATATATATATGTGTGTAATATGTATAATATATTGTGTGTATAATGTATGTATATATAATGTAATATATACTATTTGTGTGTATTATGTATATTATATAATATGTGTGTATATTACATATACAAATCACAAATATATAACATATATATAATACCATATATATACAGACAAATAATATATATCTCCATAATATATATACATATACACACAAATAATATTTGTGTATATATATTTTGTGGTATATGTATATAATAGTATAGTATATGTCATGTAATATTATTTTGTATATATAGGTATTTGTATATATAATATATATATATTATGTTTTATAATTTGTATATTATATTTGTATATATATATATATCTATACGTAGTTTGTGTGTAGTATATGTATATATATTTATTTCTGTGGTATTATATATTTACTAATAGTTATATAGTATATATATGTATATTATATTTGTGTGTATATATAATATATAGTGTATAGTATATTGTGTGTATATATATATATATGTGTATAATTCATTTGTGTATATATATAGTGTATATATATATTATATATCGTATATATATAATATATTTGTGTTGTATAAGAATAATAGTAACATATTAGTGTATATAGATATGGTAGTGTATATATATATATGTATATATATTAATATATATTATAATATATACCACACAATTGTATATATATACGAGCCACCAATATATATATATATATATATATATATAAATATTATATTACATAACACAAATATATATATTATAATGTATATATATTTGTGTGTGTATATATTATATATATATTTATTATGTGTGTGTATGTATTATATGTATATATATAGTATTTATGTGTGTGTGTAATATATAAAATTATAATAGTATATATATATAGTTTGATGTGTGTATGCATATAGTATATATACTATATTTGTGAGTTGTATATCTATAACTATATATAGAGTTTGTATGGTGTATGTATATATTGTGTGTGTATGGCATATATGTATATGTAGGGATATAATATATTAGTTTTGTAAGTGTATATTAATATCATCTATACCTTTGGTGTGTAGTATATATTATACATATTACTTGTGTGTGTGTGTATATATATATATATATATATATAAGTACTAATAATATTATATAGTAATTTTAAAAGACCTGCACCAAGCCTTTATTTTAAAATAATGTGATATCCTGTATTATGATATATCATGTATATGGTGTGGGGCTATATTTATATTATGATTATATACATATATATATACTATACTATATATATATATGGTGTGGTGTGTGTATATATTGTGTGTGTGTGTGTATATATTGTGGTGTGTGTGTGTTTGTATATATGTGTGGTGTGTGTGTATATATGTGTGTGTGTGTGTATATGTATATATGTTGTATGTGTGTATCTATATATGTGTGATGTTGTTGTACTATGGAGCATTTGCTGTGTAGTGTCTATGCATATAGTGTATGTGTGTTTATATATGTGTATTTTGTATGTATATTATTGTGTTTGTCTATGCATATATGTGTATGTGTGTCATATAATATTGTGAGCTGTATGTATATATGTGTATATGTATATACATGTGTGTGTAAT
>CM042147.1:102320316-102324124 GCA_023376005.1 Doryteuthis pealeii | reverse complement strand
TATACTATCTACTTATCTATAATAATATTACTATAACTTCATATTTGCCTATAATATACGTTGTGTTGTTTGTTATATATATATATTTAATCCTAATAATACTACTCATAACCTTCAGTTTGTGTGTCTGTTTATATATATTTATTCTAATATCGTATTTATCTCTATTCCTATCTACTAATACTAGTTTTTGGGTCGTCTGTTTATATCTACTACATATATAAGATATAATATATATAACTATTTCTACTCGTTATGTGCGTTCTGTTTTATTATATACTATATATATATATAGTTATATGTTGTGATGTACTGTTTAGTATATATTGATATATATATACTATATATATATAATATCATACATTATTTGAGAGATAGTTGCTTTCATATATATATATATACATATATTATATATACTATTTGTGTGTCTGTTTATCTCAGTATAATTTATATATATATATATATATCTTTTGGTGGGTCTGTCTTCTATCATACTTATAACTTACCCGAATATTATATAATATTTGTGTGCCTGTTTATAAAAATATATATATATAATATATTTGCTGATGTGCTGTTTATATTATACATGAATATACTTATATCTAAGATCTCTCTTTTGTTGCTGTCCTGTTTTATATATACTAGCTATCTCTCATTCATCATCATTTGTCTTTTTTTTGTTTGCGCTGTCTTGCTTTTTATATCTACTATCTAATGCACCTACGATATATCTCATTTTCTCACTGGATGTGTGTATAGTCTCTCACTCTATATAATTATTTGTCATCTTAGTTTAATTGATGTGTGTCTGTCTTTTTTCTCATATCTATAATAGACGCAGAGATTCATATATGTGTGTGTCTGTTTATATATACTACCCTATATTTCATATATTTGTGTGTACTGTTTTAATATATAATATATATACTATATATTATATTATATATATATATGATATATATATATATTTGGTGTGTTGTTTATATATACATATATACTATATAATATATATCTCATATATTTGTGTGTCCTCGCTTTATATATTACCATATACGTACTATACCTATATCTATTTGTGTGTCGTTTATCATATCTATTTCTTGTGCTGTTGTTTCATATATTATTCATATATATATTTATCATATATATCTCTTTGTGCTGTCCTGTTTTATACTATATATATATATATTTTATATATAATTGTGTGTCTGTTTATATATATATATATATATATATATATATTTGTGGTCCTGTTTTATATATATATATATATATATATATTGTGTGTCTGTTTTATTATTTATATATAGTATGTATAGATTTTTTTATATTTGTGTGTCTATTTATATATATATATTATATATAATAATTTGTGTGTCTGTTTATATATATATATATATATAATATAGTAATTTGTGTGTCCTGTTTATATATATATAATATATATATATAATATATAATATATATATATATATTATATTTGTTGTGTCTTTCATATATATGTATATATATATATATATATATATATAATATTTGTGTGTCTGTTCATATATATGTAATATATATTATATTTGTGTGTCTGTTTCATATATATGTATATATATATATATATATATATTATATATAATATATATTTGTGTGTCTGTTTAATATATATATGTATTCATATATATTTGTGTGTCTGTTTATAATACTATATGTATTTATATATATTTGTGTGTCTGTTTATATATATGTATATAATATATATATTTGTGTGGTCCTGTTTATATATATATGTATATATATAATATATTTGTGTTTCTGTTTATATATATGTATATATATATATATATTTGTGTGTCTGTTTTATATATATGTTTATCTATATATCGTGTGTCCGTTTATATATTATGTATATTATATTATATATATATATATATGTATATTATATATATATATATTTGTTGTGTAGGTTTATATATATATATGTTTCGGTTTATTATATATATATTATATATCTATATATATATATATATAGTATATATATATGGTCTGTTTTCATAGTAGTATATATGTGTGTGTGTGTGTGTTTTGTCGTGTTTTAATAGTATATATATGTGTGGTGTGTGAGTCGTCTGTTTATGATATATATATATGTGTGTGGTGTCTGTTTATATAGTATATATATATATATGTGTGTGTGTGTGTCTGTTTATATATATATGTGTGTGTGTGTGTATATTAAGTATATATAGTATTATTATATTATTATAATGACTGTTTCTGTGTTGTTTATATATATTATATATAATGTGTGTCTTGTTTATATATCAGTATATAGGTTACTATATATCTATATGTTGTGTGGTGTTGGTGTCTGTTTTATATATATATGTGTGTGGTGGTGTATATATATATATATATATATATTATATATATTATATATGTGTCTGTGTTTGTTTTTATATATATATATATATATGTGTGTCTGTTTAATATAATATTATTTATATATATATATAAAAAAAAATTTAATTTGGTTCCTGTTTTTTAAAAAAATACTATATATATATATATACTCTTATATATATATATATATATGTGTGTGTCTGTGTGTGTTGTGTGTCTGTTTTATACTATGTATATATTTATCAAATTTTTTAACGGCATGTATCGCATAAAAATTTCCATATAGAAAGTTCGTATTATTATCAAATTTTATGCATGCGTTGGTAAGGCCTTCAAGTAATGTAATATATATAATATAATATAAATGTAATAATATACTTTTATTTCAGCAACGCTTCTAAATCAACACGCATTCCAAAAATAATTATATGTATATATATATATATATGTGTATGTTGTGTGTGTTGTTTATATATATATATGCGTGTGTCTATTTATATATATGTTTTATATATATATAATATATAATATATGTTGGTGTGTGTCTGTTTATATATACATATATATATATATGTGTGTGTGTCTGTTTATATATGCATATTTATTATACTATGTTTGTGTGTCTGTTTATCATATACATATCATAATTATATATGTTTTGTGTGTTGTTTATATATACATATATATTATATATGTGTGTGTGTCTGTTTATTATATACTATATATACATTATGTATGTGCTGTGTGTCTGTTTATATATATATTAATATTGTGTGTTTGGTGGTGGTCTGTTTATATATATTAGTATGTTGTGTGTGGTGGTGTGTCTGTTTAATATATATATATATGTGTGGTGTTGTCTGTTTATATATATATATATTATATATATATATATGTTTGTGTGTGGTGTGTGTGGTGTCGTCTGTTTATATATATATAGTTGTGTGTGTCTGTTTATATATATGTGTGTGTGTGTGTGTGTCTGTTTTATATATATGTGTGTCGTGTGTGTGTTGTGTGTGTCTGTTTATATATTATGTGTGTTGTGTGTTGTTTATATATATATATATATATATTGTGTGTGTGTGTGTTCTTGTTTTTTATATATATAATATATGTTGTGTGCTGTGTGTCTCTTTATATATTATATGTGTGTGGTGTGTGCTGTTTATATATGTGTGTGTGTGTGTGTGTCTGTTTATCATAATGTTGTGTGTGTGTGTGGTCTGTTTTATGTATTATGTGTTGTGTGTGTGTGTCTGTTTATATATTATTATATATGTGTGTGTGTGTGTGTTGTTTATATATATTTATGTGTGTGTGGTGCTGTGTGTTTATATATATATATGTTGTGTCTGTGTGTGCGTCTGTTTATATATATACTATATATATGTGTGTATGTGTGTGTGTCTGT
>CM042147.1:102282816-102315316 GCA_023376005.1 Doryteuthis pealeii | reverse complement strand
CCTAGTTTGAATTAAAATAGATTAGTTATATACAAATTTATAACATGTGTGATCAACCATTTTGATATCTTAAATCAGTTGTGTGGCTTTGATAATGACTTAGCAAAATAATCAGAGGGGACCTTATTGCACATGCATGAATACCTTTCCTTTGGGGTTACTCAACAATGAGTAAGCTAGTATACTTAGTAACATTTAGAATGACCAAGTAAGTAGATTCTTCATGTCTTGTGCAAGGACTTTTTTTCTCGCTCTTTTGCAAAACATTGCATCACCTAGTTCTGTTCGCCCCTTATATCTCAGATTTAGCCTGCTGTGACTTAAGGTTTTTCCTAAAGCAAAAATTGCTGTTAAAATGGTGTGGATGAAATTAAAGAGAATGCAATGAGACACTGATGGTAATCTCAAAAGAGAAGTTTGAAAAATGGAAGGAATGCTAAGATAATTGTATGAGATCCCAAAGGGAATATTTTGAAGGGGGTTAGGATGTCATTTCCATAGGTAGACTATTATTAAAATTCATACCGAATAGCTGGATCATTAAGAGAAAAGCCTTCTATGTACGTAGAATACTACCTACTTGAAATTCCTGAAGAATCTGTAACTACCCCCCTCCAATTCATCTAATTTCAGCTTTAATGTTCAAAGCATTCAAATTTATCTTATTTTGTTTTTTCTTCCTTCTTAATCAGGAATTTTATGAACACACAGAAATTCTATGGCGAGATAAAGGAGTACAGACCTGTTATGAGCGGTCCAATGAGTATCAACTGATTGATTGCGCACAGTAGTAAGTATACTTTTTATTTTGATTCTTTTACTTGTTTTACTTGATGAATATCCATCAAGTACTCTAATCAAGATATCAACTTACAAAGAACAATTGGATGAGTATCTGGAATAATATATACATTTCATGGCTCTAGGTCATTCTATTCTTGGTGTGGCTAAAGACTTTTCAGCACTTTCTCATAATCTCCTTACCTGACAATTGTACACAAATAAGACAAAGCTTTCTGTATAACTTTTAAATTATATAAAAACTGAAGACAGTATTTTTGCCTCTGTAGAGACTAAATATTAATTGAAACAATACAGTTCAATATACAAAGCAAACTTAGGAATCTATTTGAGGATACCAAAAAGTAAAGTTAGAGTTAGAAAATTTCTAAACAAACTGGTGATATTTTTATTTTTAATTAAAATTAGAATTATTTTTATTAAAAAAAGGACTTTTCTGTGTCAACCAAGTAGAGAAAAAAGTGTTTAAAAACAGATTAATGTTTCTTTCTTTAACTGTGTGGGACCAATTTTCCTGGCTTTTATCTTGAAGCTTCTAAACAATATATTAAAATTTGCACAAGCAATAAAGAGAATAAAGAGGTAAGATATAATGCTGGTGAATTTTAATCAATCTTATATGTATTTTTACTTGCTTTTAAACATCCCTCCTTACTTGCATTAGTTTCTTGTAAGGTTGTTTTATCAAATACAAGAAGTCTATAAGAAATTATGAATATTTTTATTTCTTTTCTACACAAAATGTTTCCAATATATTTCCAGTGTAGCATCTCTAGTATTAATGTCTTCAGAATGATGTTCTCTATTGAAAATATTTATCAGGGTATTTTTTTTTCTAATTAGTTCCTCTTTGATATTTGACTAACTAGATTACAGATTATCAACTGTGTGTACCTAGTTAGATTTGTCAACAGGTTAGTAGTCCCTAGTGTAAAATCTTCTTGGTTTTATCTCTCATCTCTTCCTGTTCTCTCCCTCAATTGAATACTGAAGTAAAGTATTATCTTAAAAATAGAGAAAAATAGGAAGTTTCTCTGTCATCAGTGATCACAGGGTACAGTGGTACTGACATCACTGATTGTTTAAGTCTCTTCCTACTCCACCCCTTTTCACTGCTGCCAACAACTGAGACTGCCTACACACACCCACACACACACATCTTCTTTCATGAATAGTTATTATAAAATATTTTTATTTATATATTTGCTATTTATTAGTAACTTTATCTCATAGAGGTCACTATTAAAAGGAAGAAAATTGCAGAATTCAAAAATATTGCATTGGGTAATCAAAATTCTTATTAATTTTTTTGAAAAGAAGGTTGTAGACATTTACAAAAATTGATGATGTCAAAAATAGGACCACAAATGTTTGCATTTCTACCAAATCAAAATTTGTAGTCTTTGATGTCATAAACCAAGGCCTTCTAAGATATCAGAAGGCCTGTTCATTGGATGTGTGACGTCACAAAAGTAAGCCTTCTTCGAGCCTTCGAAATAGATATCGTTGTCAAACTCGTAAAGACAGTAAATAAACAAAACAATATGTTACGTTTCATTAAACTTTAATAACTGAAATTCGTTCATAATTTTATTTATTTCAAATTTGAAAACAATTTTTATAAATTATAACAAACATTGTTTTGATTTGCATGCTTTTTATTTTAATTTTAAAAAACCTGTAAAGGCAGCGTTGAGGTACACAAAAAAACACATACTGTTACATTAAACTTTAATAACTGAAATTCGTTGATATTATTATTTTTTTAAATTGAAAATAATCTTTTATAAATGATAATCAGCATTGTTTTGATTTACATGTTTTTTTTATTTTAATTTTAAAAAACTGTAAACTGAATTATGAATAAATGAACAATCAATTATTAGATAAACAGATAAACAAATTACAATAAATGTAAATAAATATATTAAATATAAATTTGATAAAGTTTAGATAAATTATAATCAGCATTGTTTTGATTTGCTTTTTTTTTCAATTTTAATGATTCTGTAAATTTAATGATTCTGTAAATTTACAATGTTGTAATTATCAAGTGATTACAGGAACAACTAAATTATGAATAAAAGAACAATCAATTATTAGATAAACTGATAAACAAATTACAAGTAAATGGTGAATAAATATTGTTGATTAAATGGTAAGCTCAATTTTAAAACTGATAGCATTCTAATTTTTTGTTCACACTCAAGCACTTGCCATATTGAGATATTATACTGATCACCACTAAGTCGCCAATATTGACCAAACCTTGCCTCAATGTGATCAGTTTGAAATTTGCCAGGTAATATGGATAGCATTTCCAATTCTTCCATGCAATACTTAGTCAGTTCTAGAAATGCATAGGTTGTATGATGCAAAGCAGTGAAAATTTCCTTGTTAATTTGCCATTTTTTCTAGAAATGCTATTCCAAGATTCTAACCAGTCACAGAATACAGAGAAAAATCTAAAACTTTCTTCATTTACTCTAAGTGAATTACAGTATTTATGTCTAAGCCGACAACCTTTATATGGTGTTTTTACATTCATTATTGTCTACCAAATATAAAATATGTTTATATATTCTGCAACTTCTGCAAAATTAGGCAAACATTCCTGTTTTCCTAATGTCAATCATCCCTGAATAGTGTACTCATTGAAAATTTGCAGAACTAAATTAACAAGCCTTTCAAGACTAGTAGGAGAAAGAGCTTCTGAGATCAATTTATAACAATATTTCAAAATTGACAGAGATTCCAGGGCATGAAGTTTCTGTAATGTAACAAAATGGGGCACTTTGGATACTATTTAATTCATGATTTCCATTTTGACAACATTTTGGAAACAGCATGCATTTAGTTGCATCTTTTTGACTAAGCCAATTGTTTTTAATGCATTTTAATATATGTAGTCGAATAGGAAGAAAAGAGGCTGAGACATAACAAATGCGTGTGGATATACAATGAAAAGCTTTTTTTTTATAAGAATTTATTTCATTTTTATTGTTATTAGAATCATTATTATTACTATTATTATTAGAATAATTTCATTATTATTAGAAGCATTATTATTGCTATTAGAATCATTATTATTACTTTTATTATTATTAGAATCATTATTATTACTATTATTATTATTAGAATATTTCATTATTATTACATTATTATTATTATATATTAGAATTATTTCATTATTATTAGAATCATTATTATTATTATTGTAATTAGAATTTTTTCATTTTCATTATTATTAGAATCATTATTATTACTATTAGAATGATTTCCTTATTATTATTATTATTATTATTAGAATCATTATTATTATTAGAATTATTATTATTATTATTATTATTAGAATCATCATTATTATTATTAGAATCATTATTATTATTACTACTATTATTATAATAATCTTAATATTACTTTTATTATAATTATCTTATTACTATTATTGCTACTATTACTATTATCAGAATTATTCTATAATAATGATGATAATAAAGATAACAATAATAATAATGTTAACAATAACAATAACAACAACAAAACGATAATAATAGTAATAGTAATAATAATAATAATAATAATGATAATAATATAATAATAATAGGCTAAACTTGCAAATCATCGTCAAAATTAAAACAGAAAATTTTGAGGACGATTTGCAACACATCAAACTAAATTTTGAAATTAAAATCTAAAAAATCCAATTCAAAATACTTGACTTTTTTTTTGGTAAGTCAGGTTAGTAATTGTTTTATTCATAAATAAAAAAAAATCTTTTCTATTTTTTCAATTTATTTATTTACTTTTTTTATTTCATCGTTATTATTTTTTTTTTCCTACTTGACTTTACTTTTGGTAAGTCAGGTTCTGGGGTTAGTAGTTATTTTATTTTCTAAACTGCACATAAATATTTTAGTTCAGAAAATATTTCAAGATTCGTTAAATAAATGAAAACAATTACCAAAAAAAAAGTCAAGTATTTTGAATCGGATTTTTAAAACTAATTTTAATTTCAAAATTTAGTTTGATGTGTTGCAAATCGTTGTCAAAATTTTATGTTTTAATTTTGACGACAATTTGCAAGTTTTGCACAATAACAATAATATCCCTTTCTTATTTGAATGAATTTATCGATATAAATTCATTCAAATAATAAAAAAAATAACCTGTGCTTATTAGACATCAGACAAATATTAATTTTCTCGCTTTTAAGAGTAATCAAAACAATTGGGGTCAATTTTATTTTAAAGACTCATTTATTTATGAATAAAACTATTCAAAATATTGTTATGAATATCAGAATTATTTTTGATGTTTATAAAAAATATTTCTTTAGGAATTTAATGAATTAATATCGAGAATTTCTTTATAGTTTAATAAACTATAAAGAAATTCTCGATATTAATTCATTTAAAAAAAACTAAGTTTATTTTTTAAATATGAGTTTTAAACACGCTGTCTTATAAATGTAAAAACATTTTATCTTTATAAGACAGCGCGTTCATTATCTTAAACACGATTTTGTGAATTACAAAGACTTGAAAATATTTTAATTATTAAAGTTTCAATCAAATTTACTTAGTTTTAATACAAAAAAATAACTTACCTACTATTTTTTTAAAGTTTTGTCTTCATAGTATAGATCCATTTTTCATATAATTCTTTCTCTTTTGTAAACGAAAAAACAAACACTAAACTGTGTGGCATCTATATAAATTCCATTAAAAAAGGGACCAAATACTTAAAAAGGCATTTTTGTTTATAAAATAAAGTTAATTAATTGAATATTTAAAAGAAAAAGTCGTTGAATATTTAAAAACACTTCGGTGAACTCGGACATTTAGAAGGTAATGAATCGGCCGGCGACTTCTTCCTTGGGACTACTTATACTGACGTCACACGTAAGTCGGACTTCAGTGAATAGGCCTGTGTATATCTTAGAAGGCCTTGCATAAACCCAGTCACTTGAAATTTATCCAAATAAGTTTTACGTATTGTGTTTTAAAAATAGACTTTTGTACCCACTTAATGTATTTCTTCATTGTATGAAAAGGGGTGATATTCTCTATATACTACAGGAATTGCTAGTATGCTGCACATTATATTTTGTACATGAATCCCATTACTAAAGAGTTTATGCTACTTAATAAAACTGTGTGTTTGGTGATAGGTTTACAATACAGTCACTGAAATAATTGTTTAAAAGATTTCAACTTTAGCGATAATCTTTTTAGTTTTGTATTGATAATCATCAATTATGTTCTAATTGTAAATATCACAAAGTATCATGAAAATTAATGTATTCACTTATAAGAAAAGTTGACTTTAATTTACACTGTTAATTTTAGTAGTTTTTAAAATATCCAAATACTACCAAAGTTTTTAAAAAATGGGTTAGAAAAAAAAAAATAGGAAAAGGAAAGAAAATACTAGATGAAGAGAACATCAATTATAGGCATTTATATGACCCAATAAATTTTGAACAAAACTGTACTAAGCTGGATTAATGTGATGCAACCAATAAATCGTTTTTTTCTTTTTCTTCTTTTCATTTTTTCTTTTTTAAATTTTAAATTTTTCATTTTTTTTTTTTTTAAGAATACTAATTGAGGTTGCACAAGTAAGTAAGGATCAAAGAAAATTTTTGCATCCAGTAACTTTGACAAAACTTTTTAGGATAATTTTATCTTTGTTTTAATCTGTGGTCGTATAAGTGTTGTGCTGTGGGCCACTTATAGGTTGATTTGTCTCTTCTGGTGAACCTGCTCATTCAGACTTCCTGTGCCCACGTTGTATTGATTGACCTGCAGGAAAGTTGTGGAAGAGCTGATTCAGACTTATCTCAGTTCTGGCTGAGTTTGAAAATGATCAAATTTACCTGTGCTGTTAACTACTGTCAATCATTTCAATAATTTAGAAATGCTTGTTAACAGGTGTAAATAACAAAACCTTTATTTATTATACTATGATTAAAATCATGTACAAATAACAAAGGGGTTTCAATCTTGAAGTTTGAATTTCCTGAACTGGGGATTCTTTGGTTGGAAGTAATGAGCTAACTGTTGATAATTTGTACAGTTAATTAGCCTCAAGTCTATCTTAGAGTTGATGAATTCTGTTTGAATGGTCAAGTTCAGGGTTTTCTGGCTATGGAACCAGCCTCTGATCTGTTATTCTGATCTCCGATCCAACCATTTTTGGGGTTTTCTTTTATGGGGGTCCAGACTCCCAAATACAAGGCTCTGATAGGTCAGCCAATAGAAACTCTGGACCAATGGTCATGTGGCGTAATCATCAGGGTTGAATAGAAAAGCCCCCGAGGTCCACATTTGATTGGACGGCCAATTAAAACTATGGCCTTGAGTTGCACATCTTGGGGAGGAGCCAAAAGCACCACCCCATTTTTCTTTTGGTGAGCTAAAAATGTTTAAAAAATCAGATGTTAATCAATACTAACTTGATTGGAAATTTACAGCTAAAAGTATGGCACAAGACCATGATACAATAATAGAGTATTATCGAGTAGATAATACTCTATTATTGTATCATGGTCTTGTGCCATACTTTTAGCTGTAAATTTCCAATCAAGTTAGTATTGATTAACATCTGATTTTTTAAACATCTGATTTCTGTTTAACCCCCAAATCAAAATTAAACAATGACCTTTTCAAAAAAAATTTTTTAATAAATATAGCCCAAAATTTCATCGACAAGGACTTTTGATTTGACCTTAAATGAACTTGGCTAGTTAATTGACCTTCACAGGTATAAACCCAATAATTCTTATGATTATTCTTTTTTTTTCTTTCTTTTTTTTTTCTTTTATCGAAAGTATTGTAATTAATTTTTAATAAATTATAATTAATCATTTAATTTAATATCGACAGTCAACGTGTATCGCTATACACACATCCGATATTCATTATCAATAGCTTCTTCCCTACCAAATTAAAAAATATGAAGTGTGTGTTTCTTTAATTATTTAATTTTCATAGACTAATTAGAAATATAGAAAATTATTTATTTTTGTGATAAAAATTGTTTAAATGATAGCCATAAAGCTTACGTCAAATCACATCCTATTTATAGAATTTATATTATAGTTAACTTCAAATTTATAAATAAGGGTAAGTATCCTATAATCAGTACATAATAGTTATCTCCCATGAAAAATTGTAATGCTCATGGACAGCACAGAGATCCCATGCTATTAAGTTTCAAATTAGATAAGAAATTGTTTTATTTTTTTAAGTGGGATTTTAATACTACTGTGCTAAAAATGTCACTATGATATACTATTTTTTGCTGTATTAGAATAACAAAATATTTTAATTTTTTATGATAGAAATAAACATTTTCCTTAAAAAATAGTTTATATCACAAATCTGGCACTCTGTTTAAGGATTAAGTTCTTGAACTTTTTTATGTTTGGATATAAATGTGTACACACACACATACACACACACACACACACACACACACACACACACACACACACACACAAGCTTTAGTACCCAACTTTGCTTTGATTCCTTTCGTATGGTAGGGTTTCAATTTTCAATCAAGCAAAAAGAAAAAACAACTCTGGTTGATTTTGGTTCAAGACTTTTGTATAGGACACCCCCCCCTCCCAAATCAAACCTGAGTGTTGCCATATATTTGTGTGTGTGTGTGTATGTTTTTGTATCAGTTTACTCAAATGCATGTCTATATAGACACCATTTTTTTAAAGGCGATGAAAAAGCCTAAAAATAAACATATATTGTAAATTGCATCCTTTCATTGGAATTTGATGAAATTTTTAAAAAGTCTTTGTCTTTCTTATAAAAGTTATGCACAAAACTATTGCTTATATATATATATATATATATATATATATATATATATATAAAATTACTAAAGAATAACACTGTACAATTATTCATTAAAACCTGCTTTTTAGATGGCCTGTGGATGTGATAAATGCCATTTGTTAGTATATATAGATGCACATTGATAATGCATATTAAGGAATTAACATGATGTTGACCATTTTGATGTAAGCATGTGTGCAAAAACATACACTGAAATTTATTTATGTGTATTTTCTTGGATCTTCATTATCTTTGTATGTATGTGTATGTGTTTATATGTATGTATTGTATACGTTTATGTACGTTTGTATATATATGTGTGTATATATATATGTATATGTCACTTAGAACTAAAATATAATAAAATAGATTAATTTATATTTCACTTTTTATTTTAATTTTCTATCTTTCTTAATATTTAATAACTTTACTTCTTTCTTAACTATCTTACTTTATATATAAAAATTTAAAAAAATATATATATATATAGATTTTAAATAATTTTATTACTAAATTTTTAAATCCTTCCTTATTTCCGTTGCTTTTTTCAAATTGGTTGAATAGGGAATTCGCTTTGTGACGTAGTTTGAATTTGTCTTTCTTTTCTAGTCTGTCAAAAAATTGGCTACAGTTAAGAGATACCTTTTTCGCCGACCGATTTTTTTTTTTGTGGCGGAAGTTGAAACTGCAACATAAAAACTTTCTACTTTTTTGCAACATCAAAGATTTACATTTGGAATTCATATCACAGGACTACAAAATTCTAAAAAAAATTAAAAAATATATAAAATAAAATCTGTTTTCAAATGCCTTTAAAGTAATGAAAAATTTCATCATTCGCATCTGATGAGTCGGGAGATTTAGACTATTTGTCTAAGCTCCCTGAAAAAGACTATAATGCTAAATCTCTAAGTCTTTTGTTATTTCTTTACTCATATATTTGCTCTGTGACTCTAACATTAAGAGCACACATTGAGCTCTCAAATTGCGACTTGGTTTTGTTTAAATTAAATTAAATAAAACTCTTGTGTCATAAGGAAGATTTCTTCTCTGGACTTTTGGATTATATATATACACACATACACACACACACACACACACACCACACACCACACACACACACACTAGAAGCGGCTACCCAGCAAAGCCTGTGCAGAGGAAAAAATAAACGTGATGTTAGCAAGTTAGTCTTGCAGATCCATTACTACTAAATTGCAAGTTCAATCCTCACAGGATGCCCCATAAAGATCCCCACATAAAAAACCTTCTGTTAATCTGTTTTCATTAGGGTAGAGGAAATGACATCACTTTTAATGATATAGTAAGAAATTTTAATTCAATAATTAACAATATTTTTTTAAATAAAAAATAAATGAGTCGATTTGTTAAATTGATATTTCAAATAAAATAAACATACAAAAAATTAAATAAATACAGTATTTAAATTTGATTTTTGGTTTTGTTTTATTTTACGGCATATCAACCACGGTGGGTCATTTAATGCCGACAAAGTTATGAAATAAATTCATTCTTGATGCATAATACAATTTTGTTTATAAACTCGTGTTTTTCTATTTAACCCATAGATGGGACCCTAACAGGTACTACCACTCCGGGTTAGAGTGGACCAGGGAGCAATGGTGATGAAGGGGTGCTCCACATTCCCCAAACCTCCAAAACTGGAACCTCACCATCAGATAGAGTTTAATGTCATTCCCAGGACATGTAGACCAATCAGTCATCGCCTTCTAGCACCCATATGATAAAAAAGGTTGGGGCTTGCCATAAGGGCAATAGGGTTGGGAAAATCATATAGGTGCTAGGGCTGGACGTGACCAGCCGATTGATTGGATGGGGCCTCTCCGACCACCCGTCTAGCCTAAGTAAGGTTCTAAGTGGAGTGTTGCAGGTCATGAACTGCTCATCCACCTGGGTTCTATCCTTAAGCATCACAGGTCGCCACCCACGGCCAACAGGTGGCCCCATTGGGGGAGTCTTACCCCTCTGCAGAGGTGCAGTTGGTGCATTCTAACACCCCAGCCAACAGGGCGGATTTAAATTTGAAATAATTCTTTAATTTTTAATTTGATTTTATTAGTTTGTTTTGTTTTTTTATGGGGGGGGGGTAATATTTAAAATTCAATAAATAATTTTAAAAATAACTTTATTAATTCAAAGTGTAGCCAATCAAATTATCATGGTAAAAATAAAAGAAAGATACTTTATAAAGAATTTTGAATGTACTGATTTTAGTACAAATGTAGAATAGCATGCAAGAGATAGTATCATTAGAATCGCATTTGACGCATAAATAGCATTAGATTATGGAAACTCCCAAAGTAATGTTTACCAGAGTGTCTCAAAGGTTTTCGGATATTTTTGTGAAATGTAATGCTTTTTATATGTAATCTAATGATATCGTCTCTTGCGTGCTATTCTGCATTAGTAATGAATTGTATATTTAATATTAAGATAAATAAATGTGATCATTTTATAAACAGTGGCTAACATTAACTGTTCAGGATTTGTTTACATTTTTTGAGCGACAGACACCAAATATTTCGAAGTAGAATTTATTCAGTTAATATATATATATATATAGTAATTGCATTAAATAATTGCATTAAAATAAAACAAACATATTCAAATTTAAAATAATTCTTTAATTTTTTTTCTTTTTTTGTATTATGTCAAATTTAGTAAATAAATAAGCAGAGACAAATTGTATATCATTTTTAAATTAAAAGACTTAAACGACTCTGAAAACAAAATTAATGTCTCCTATTTAAAATATCAAATGAAAAAACAAATCAAAACTTATTGAAAAAATTTTTTTAATTTGGTTAAAAAGTAAATGAAAAAACTTAAACATTATTTACATTTTCGATCAAAGATTTTTAATTAGAATTTATTCAATTAATTTCTAAGTGAAAAAACATATATATATATATATATCAGGCTCTGACACTAACTTTTTTCATGACCGTCCGGAACAAAAATTATCAACCGCCCCGAATGGGGTTTGGACCGTCCCAAATGAGGTTTGGACCGTCCCGAAATCAAAATATTTTTGTTTAATTCATTAGCATTAGGTGTCACCAAAAAGGTCACGTGATCAGTTTAGGCCATCTTGAATAAAATGGAAATAGATATTTCCGAACTTTGTTTATAAAAAATCTCGTAAAAAACAATTAAAGATCATACAGGGTTGTTACAAAGAAAAACAGTTAATTCAAAGATCAAATTATCCGATTGGGAAAAATTACTTCGTTATCTTAAAAAATAAATAAACCTATCCGTATTACATGCGAAAGGGTAGTTGTCAGGCCGCAATTTAAACAGAAAAAATTACATATTATTACCCTCTTACGATTATACATCTACATACGGACATACTTTTTATTAGCCCAAATTTACTATTAAAATGAATAAAATCTTTAAAAACTTTAATATCAAAATTTAGTATTAAAATGAATAGAAACTTGAAAAAATTTGATATCAAAATTTCACAGTGAAATTGACTTTTTAAAAAATGTCTTCGGTTTTGTTATTAATTTTTTAAAATCGAAAATGAAATGACATACTTTTATTAGCCCAAATTTACTATTAAAATGAATAAAATCTTTAAAACTTTAATATCAAAATTTACTATTAAAACGTTTTTTAAGGCAGGAGGCCGGGACGGAACTCTGCGAATAGTACTATTGGTCATTTTAACGTTTTATCATCCCGGATTCCTGCCCTAATTTACACTGATTTAATTGCTGGCATAAGACATAATTCTAGCCAAATATAGATATTTTCCGAGTCATGTTTTTCACATTTTATCAGCAAATTAATCGAGATATTTTACAATGCCCCACCCCAACCCCACTTTTCATCACCAAATCAATTTAGATATTTTACCCCCTCCCCAGGTTTTATTTTTTTTTACCATGATTTTTACAAAACAAATTCAAATTTCAAATATGTACGTGCTGTATTTTTCACTTTTTATCAGGAAATATATGTAGATATTCTACAATTATGCCCCCCACCAGCTTTATATTGGCACATCAATTTAGATATTTTATAACCCGCTCTTAGCCCTGTCATCTGGGGTCTTTAGAATACACCAACTGCAATTGGGCCACCTGTTAGCCATAGTGTGGTGACCCATGATGCTTAAGGATGAATCTTTGTGGATGAGCAGTCCATGACATGCAACACTCTGCTTAGACTAAGGATACCTATTTTTTTGTCTACTTTTCATTTAAAAACTAATTAAAATTAAATTGATTTTTTGGTCAAATTTTTGTCTCAGTCGAAAAGTAGTAACATAATGAGCATCAGTACAAAAAGCAAAATAATATTACACATGTAATTTATTTTTAATACATTTAAAACTATTTTTTTCGGTCAATTTTTATCAAATATGACTTAATATGGCCACTAGAGTTGCCGTATAATCCATGTTTACAAAAATTTAACACTAGATTGAAAAAATAAAAAATTACCAAAATCTGGGAATTATCTGATTTTAATGAAATTTTCAGTATTGATTTATCAATGAATGGATTTTATAATGCATCAGTTATTTATTTTAAAACTTTTTGATTTAATTAGGTATTTCTGCTATGATAAATTAATATATAAAATTCATTTAAGAAAAGAGTATCATGATGTTAAGTTTAAAATGTCATATTATCATATTTTAAAAACATATTTTTTTAATAACTACTTTACTTTAGTATCAATCTCTAATAATTTTTTGTCACTTACTCTATTGAAAATTAGTGCCCCCCCTTTAAACAGAGCAAATATTGATGTATATACTTTTTCTTTTATAAGATAAATAATTAAATAAAGATTAAATAATTATCGAAATGAGTAAAAAAAAAAAATTGAAAAAATATCTAAAAATTATTTTTTATTTTTTATTTTGATTTGATTTTCTGATTTTCGATACTTTATTTTCTCTAAATCAATTAATAGTCATGATTTTCTTGAACATTTCCAATAAATGTTTACCTTGGATGTAAATATATCATGAAATAGTTTTTCTCCTAAAACTATATTAGGAAATATTTTCTACCGGGGTTCATCCATGTCCAATCACCAGGGGTTACATCCACTGACACCGATTACTTGAAATTGGCACCAAATGTTCCCCTTCATAGTTAGAGAAGTGTCCAAATTATTTTTCTAAACACTGACCCATCCCGATCTTTAAGGGATATCAACTTCCTATTTTGCCTTAAAATTAAGGTCTGTGTGTCGCAATAAATCTCAGTTTTATTTTAATTTATTTAAAAACTTTACATACAATTCAATATTCATGAAATGTATGTAAGGCCAAATAAGACGTTATAAATCCTAAAAATCATCCAACTATTTTAACCCATATATTGATAGAAAATCTGTTATTGTTCCACTCAAATCAGACCTCCCAAAACAACAACTTTTCACTCTATGTATGCTTACGGTCAGTCTAATCAAAAATATATCCTCTTCACATTTTCATTTTTTCATTAACATCTACTATGTCTGCCAAGGTTCATCAAAGAATCTTTGGCATGTGGAGCTAACGTCTACTTTAGAACATATTGAACCTTGCCAATTTCAGAGTTTTTTTCCTATGTCATGGCATAGGACTCAGTGAAAATTAATTAAATCTCTAATGATCAACTCAATTTAATTTCACCATAAACATGACCCGCTCTTCATTGATAATTATAGTATCCATGTTCGATTATCTTGGCGAATAAAAAAAGAGATCCAGTCAAGATGAACTTTTGTTTACCCAGAACTTCCTATAAAATAAAGAGTCTGAAAACTAGGTTCAAAGACAAATTGTCTATAACATACATGCTTAATTTTTAGAAAGATAATTAAAATCGAAATAAAAGTGCAAAAAAATGTTCATTAATATTCATTATTTGAAACTTTTGCTTTTTTAATTGTATTATTCTATGAAATGTCAAAAAAAAAATTTGTTTTAAGAAATTAATTTAAGATTTTCAAATCTTTTCTAGCTGCCTTAAATATTTTTTTCTGCCGTTGAAATAAATAAATAATTTTTTTTTCTGCGTAAAAAAATCGAATTTTTCACGATATTAAATATTAAGAATAGTGTACTAACCTAAATATTGGGGGTCCGACCATGCTCAGGGCTTCCCCACTCATTTAGAAACCATTTCCAGAACTTTCGACATTTCCAACATTTAAAAATTATTCACAGACCAGCACTTATTCCACGCCAATTTTATAATTTACATCTATGTCTAATATTACACATCAAGACCACTTTATCTTACTTTCTATAGCTTGGGTTATCAAGTATCTTGATCATTATAGATGATGACCACATCTATCAATAATTATAGACCTGTCCATAAAGTCAGTGTGCACTTTAAAGTTACTAAATTCAATTAAAATCAAACAATTTTATGGACAAAATTACTATAAAATTGTCAGGCTCCTGTTTTTGCTAGCCATATCACCATTCTCTTTTTAATCGCAAATCAATTTAATATTTTGCCCCTTTCCCTCTATGCTTAATAATAATTATTTTTTATTGAATTTAAAATTTCAATTAAATCAAACTTCAAAATTATTTACTTACTGTTGTTACCCATCTCTGTATCGACAAAATATGAGATATATTTTCCCAATGCCCCCTTCACTTTATATCACTATCCACTATATCTTAATAACTATTATATATTAAAGTTAATATCAAAGTTAAAAAATATTAATATGAACACATTTGGAAAAGAAACATCTAAAGAACATATTGTGCTTAGTGACCTAGCTATAAGATGAAACCAAATGGGAACCAATTATTAAAAAAACTAAATCAATTGGTTTTAATAGTTAATTACTTTGAAATAAAAATATGAAAAGAATATGGCAAATTTTATTCTGAGTTGCACAGCGAAACTCCAATTAAAACTTTTCTAAATGATCATTGATCTTCTCTGACACATGTCAAATGAAGCATGCAAAAACAAATGGTCATCATTTTGAATGAGATCTTTGAAGTTCTTCAACGGCCTGTTTTATCAACTGTCAAAACTGTTATAAAATAATTTCCCAGTTGGTCATTACTAACTTGATACAAAGAGACACACCTGAGGAAGGCTGAAATGTATACAGCTTCGAAACTATCAATGTATATACATACAATAAAGTAGGACAACATCCGAAAAATCAAATTATTCCTATCAAACTCATCTTCAAAAATATAGTTCATGTTATATTATGTGTCATATTAGGCAGATGGGAGGGGGATTTGTATTTTGTACAACTCTCATAAAACAAAACGTTTTAAAAGAAGCGTTTGATTTGTTTTGTTTGTTTTACAGCATATCAACCTCAGTGGGTCATTTAATGCTGACAAACTTTGAAAATTAAGTAATTCTTAATGGATAATCAATATTTTTTTATATATACATTTTTCTATTCAACCTATAAATGGGACCATAAACAGGTACTACCACTCCGGTAAAGAGGGATTAGGAAGCAATGGTGATGAAAGGTCTCCACCACCTAGCACATATATAAGAGGTTGATCATGGATTATCGGAGGGTCTCTTCTCCGACCGCCATCCTAAATAAAGTAATGTCTAGCTATATACCCAATTTGTTAAATCCATTTTACAAACAAATATTACTCTCCCCCCCCCCCCCCCCCCCGTTTCCAATAAATCAAGATCTGCTACTCAGGGTCNAATTCAACAAATACAAAAATTATTTTTAAATAAGAAATAACACTGAGACCTCGAATTTGATCATACACACTTGATATTCAATACTCAAAAAACACATACAAACAACAAATTTAAAATATAACAATTACCAATGGGTAGTTTAAACTTTGATTTTTTGGTTTTGTTTTATTTACGGCATATAACCAGGTGGCGGCTCACTTTATATGCCTGAATAAGTGTTACTAAGTTAATATCCAACTTCATTCTTGCAAATCGCATAATCACACACATTTTCAGTATTATAAACCTCGTGGTTTTTGCACTATTGACCACCATACGATGGCCAACCTAACAGGGTACTGCAACCATCACTCCCCCGAGGCTATTGAAGATGTGGCAGCCAGCGGAGCCATACGTGAAACGAGCGCTTCCCATCCTTTCTTACCACGCACCTTCCAAACTGAACCTCACCATCCAGATAGACGCTTAATAGTCCCATCAATCCTAAAAGAGACGATGTAGACTGCAAGTCGTCACTACCGCCTTCTATGCACCCATATTGACACGAAACAAAAAGAGATTGAAGGGAATGCATACCCCCCCACCACCAGACGCAATCAGGTTAGCGGAAACTAAATCATTAGGCCGCCTTAGCCGCTCGGACGTGACCGAGACCGATTGTACAATGGATGGGCCGCATCTCAAACGACACACAACAACCCCCGTCTAGCCTAAGTAACAGGTAAATCCTAAGTGACTGCTGCAGGTCATGACACTGCTCATCCACACCCCGGGTTCTAATCTTGTCAACCGCAGTCACAGGGTCGCCACCCCACAACCAAGACCCCCCCCACCACAGCTACTCCTCCTCCACGGGACTCAACAGGTGCTCCAATTCAGGGGGAGTCTTGACCCCACTGCTGCAAGAGGTGACAAGCTCTGGTTGCACCCCGTCTAACACCCGCCAGCCACAGGACGTGAGTAATTTAATTTGAAATAATACTTTAATTTAATTTACATGATTTTATCTAAGTATGTTTTTCGCTTTCATCTCATTATGGGCGCGGGGTAATATCTCAAATTCATAAATAATTTTAAAATAACATTTAACTTAAATAATAACAGTGGTAGCAGTCAAATATCAATGGTAACAAAATAGTACAACAGAAAGTCTACTTTATACTAAAATTGAATGCACCGATTTTGAGTACACCAATAGTAAGAATACGCATACGCAAGAAAAGATAGTATCATGCTAGAAAGTCACCCCGCATTTGAACCAGCATAAACTAGCATTAGATATGGAAAACTCCCAAACCTACAAATTTACCCCACAGCATGTCTCAACAGGCATTTTCGTTCATATTTTTTGTGAAATGTAATGCTTTTTATATGTAATCTAATGATATCGTCTCTTGCGTGCTATTCTGCATTAGTAATGAATTGTATATTTAATATTAAGATAAATAAATGTGATCATTTTATAAACAGTGGCTAACATTAACTGTTCAGGATTTGTTTACATTTTTTGAGCGACAGACACCAATATTTTCGAAGTAGAATTTATTCAGTTAATATATATATATATAGTAATTGCATTAAATAATTGCATTAAAATAAAACAAACATATTCAAATTTAAAATAATTCTTTAATTTTTTTTCTTTTTTTGTATTATGTCAAATTTAGTAAATAAATAAGCAGAGACAAATTGTATATCATTTTTAAATTAAAAGACTTAAACGACTCTGAAAACAAAATTAATGTCTCCTATTTAAAATATCAAATGAAAAAACAAATCAAAACTTATTTTATTGAAAAAATTTTTTTAATTTGGTTAAAAAGTAAATGAAAAATAACTTAAACATTATTTACATTTTCGATCAAAGATTTTTAATTAGAATTTATTCAATTAATTTCTAAGTGAAAAAACATATATATATATATATATATCAGGCTCTGACACTAACTTTTTTCATGACCGTCCGGAACAAAAATTATCAACCGCCCCGAATGGGGTTTGGACCGTCCCAAATGAGGTTTGGACCGTCCCGAAATCAAAATATTTTTGTTTAATTCATTAGCATTAGGTGTCACCAAAAAGGTCACGTGATCAGTTTAGGCCATCTTGAATAAAATGGAAATAGATATTTCCGAACTTTGTTTATAAAAAATCTCGTAAAAAACAATTAAAGATCATACAGGGTTGTTACAAAGAAAAACAGTTAATTCAAAGATCAAATTATCCGATTGGGAAAAATTACTTCGTTATCTTAAAAAATAAATAAACCTATCCGTATTACATGCGAAAGGGTAGTTGTCAGGCCGCAATTTAAACAGAAAAAATTACATATTATTACCCTCTTACGATTATACATCTACATACGGACATACTTTTTATTAGCCCAAATTTACTATTAAAATGAATAAAATCTTTAAAAACTTTAATATCAAAATTTAGTATTAAAATGAATAGAAACTTGAAAAAATTTGATATCAAAATTTCACAGTGAAATTGACTTTTTAAAAAATGTCTTCGGTTTTGTTATTAATTTTTAAAATCGAAAATGAAATGACATACTTTTTATTAGCCCAAATTTACTATTAAAATGAATAAAATCTTTAAAAACTTTAATATCAAAATTTACTATTAAAACGTTTTTTTAAGGCAGGAGGCCGGGACGGAACTCTGCGAATAGTACTATTGGTCATTTTAACGTTTTATCATCCCGGATTCCTGCCCTAATTTACACTGATTTAATTGCTGGCATAAGACATAATTCTAGCCAAATATAGATATTTTCCGAGTCATGTTTTTCACATTTTATCAGCAAATTAATCGAGATATTTTACAATGCCCCACCCCAACCCCACTTTTCATCACCAAATCAATTTAGATATTTTACCCCCTCCCCAGGTTTTATTTTTTTTTACCATGAATTTTTACAAAACAAATTCAAATTTCAAATATGTACGTGCTGTATTTTTCACTTTTTATCAGGAAATATATGTAGATATTCTACAATTATGCCCCCCCACCAGCTTTATATTGGCACATCAATTTAGATATTTTATAACCCGCTCTTAGCCCTGTCATCTGGGTCTTTAGAATACACCAACTGCAATTGGGCCACCTGTTAGCCATAGTGTGGTGACCCATGATGCTTAAGGATGGAATCTTTGTGGATGAGCAGTCCATGACATGCAACACTCTGCTTAGACTAAGGATACCTATTTTTTTGTCTACTTTTCATTTTAAAAACTAATTAAAATTAAATTGATTATTTATGGTCAAATTTTTGTCTCAGTCGAAAAGTAGTAACATAATGAGCATCAGTACAAAAAGCAAAATAATATTACACATGTAATTTATTTTTAATACATTTAAAACTATTTTTTCGGTCAATTTTTATCAAATATGACTTAATATGGCCACTAGAGTTGCCGTATAATCCATGTTTACAAAATGAATTTAACACTAGATTGAAAAAATAAAAAAATTACCAAAAATCTGGGAATTATCTGATTTTAATGAAATTTTCAGTATTGATTTATCAATGAATGGATTTTATAATGCATCAGTTATTTTATTTTAAAACTTTTTGATTTAATTAGGTATTTCTGCTATGATAAATTAATATATAAAATTCATTTAAGAAAAGAGTATCATGATGTTAAGTTTAAAATGTCATATTATCATATTTTAAAAACATATTTTTTTAATAACTACTTTACTTTAGTATCAATCTCTAATAATTTTTTGTCACTTACTCTATTGAAAATTAGTGCCCCCCTTTAAACAGAGCAAATATTGATGTATACTTTTTTCTTTTATAAGATAAATAATTAAATAAAGATTAAATAATTATCGAAATGAGTAAAAAAAAAAAAATTGAAAAAATATCTAAAAATTATTTTTTATTTTTTATTTTGATTTGATTTTCTGATTTTCGATACTTATTTTCTACCTGAGTAGCATCCTTATTTTATTGGAAACGGGGGGGGGGAGTATATTTGTATTGTAAAAACATGGACTTTTAACAAATTGGGTATACCTAGCTTAGACCATTACTTAGTTTAGATGGGCGGTCGGAGAGAGACCCTCCGATCAATCCATGATCAACCCTTCTTATAATATGTGCTAGGTGGTGGAGCACCCTTTCATCACCATTGCTTCCTAATCCACTCTTTACCGGAGTGGTAGTACCTGTTATGGTCCCATTTATAGGTTGAATAGAAAAATGTATATATAAAAAAAATTGATTATCCATTAAGAATTACTTAATTTCAAAAGTTTGTCAGCATTAAATGACCCACTGAGGTTGATATGCTGTAAAACAAAACAAAACAAATCAAACAACCCGTTCTGTTTAAAACGTTTTGTTTTTATGAATTTGTACAAAACACAATCCCCTCCCCCATCTGCCTAATATGACAACATAAATAAACATGAACTATATTTTTGAGATGAGGTTTGATAGGAATAATTTTGATTTTTCGGATTGTTGTCCTCATCTTTATTGTATGTATATACATATAATGTTTCAGCTGTTATATTCTCCAGCCTTCCTCAGGTGTTCCCTTTGTATCCAAGTATAGTAATGATCCAACCTGGGAAATTATTTTTAACAGTTTGACAGTTGATCAAACAGGCGTTGAAGAACCTTCAAAGATCTCATTCAAAACGATGACCATTGTTTTTGCATGCCTATCATTCTGACATGTGTCACGAGAAGAATCATGATCATTTAGAAAAAGTTTATTGGAGTTTCCTGTGCAACTCAAGGCATAAAATTTGCCATCAGTCTTTTTCAATATTTTTATTTTCAAAGTAATTAACTTTAAAAACAATTTGATTTAGTTTTTTTAATAATTGGTTCCCATATTGTGTTCATCTCTATACTAGGTCACTACAGTCAAACATATGCTTCTTTGAGATGTTTTCTTTCCAATGTGCTTCACTATCTAATATTTTAACTTTGAATATAAACTTTAATATATAATAGTATGTAAAATATAGTATAGATATAAAGTGAAGGGGGCATTGGGAAATATCTCCATATATTTGTCGATAAAAAGTGGGAAACACAGTACAGTAAATATTTGAAATTTGAATTTATTGAAATTTGTACAAATTCAATAAAAAAAAATTATTTTAAACATAGAGGGAAAGGGGCAAAATATCTAAATTGATTTGCCAATTTAAAAACAGCAATGGTGATCATGGCTAAGCAAAAACAGGAGCCCTGACAATTTTATAGTACATTTTGTCCATAAAATCTGTTTGCACTTTAATGAATTTATAACTTTAAAGTGCACACTGACTTTATGGACAACGTCTATAATTAATTGATAGATGTGGTCATCATCTATAATGAACTCAAGATACTTGATTAACCCAGCATCATAGAAAAGTAAGAATAAAAGTGGCTTAATGTGTCAATATTAGACATAATAGTAAATTATAAAATTGCCGCGAATAAGTGCTGTCCTGGAAAATTTTTAAAATGTCCTGGAAATGTCCTGGAAACGTCCTGGAAAATGGTTTCCTAAAATGAGTGGGAACCCTGAGCATGGATCGGACCAATTTTTAGTTCACCTGAATTCTAATATTTAAATATCCGTGAAAAATTCGATTTTTTTCACGCAGAAAAAAAAAATTATTTCATTTATTTCACGCAGAAAAAAAAATATTTAAGCACAGAAAAGATTGAAAATCTCTTAAAAATTAATTTCTTTAAAAAAAATTTTTTTTTTTGACAATTTAATAGAATACATACCAATTAAAAAAGCAAAAAGTTTTCAAATAATAATATTATGACATTTTTTTGCACTTTTTATTTCCGATTTCATTAATTTTTCCTAAAAAAATTACAGCATCGTATGTTATACAATTTCTTTGACATAGTTATTCAGACTCTTATCTTTATAGAAAAAAAGTTTTCTGACGGTCATTTTTTTTTCATTCTGAGCACAATATCAACATTTGAGAGTTCATGGAGCATTAGGATGATTGTCTTTAATTATAATCTTTCACTGAGATCCTGCACATACATAGGAAAAAAAACTCTGAACTTGGCAGGTTCATATCTTCTAAAGTAGACTTAGCTCCCACACAAAATTCTTTGATGAACTTAGGCAGACATAGTAGATGTTAAGAAAAAAATATGAAAATTGAAGAGGATATATTTTTGATAGACTGACCGTAAGCAACATAGATGAAAAGTTGTTGATTTTGGAGTCATGCATTTGAGTGGACAAAATACAATTTTCTATCAAGTATAGGGTTAAAATAGTTGGATATTTGGATTCTACAGTCCTTATTTGCCTTACATACCAAATTTCAGAAATATTGAATGTATGAAAGTATTTTTAAAACAAATTAAAAAAAACACTGAGATTTTGCGACACCACACGGCCTTAATTTTAAGGCAAAATAGGAAAATTATATCCCCCCTCTAAAATCGGAATGGTAAGGTTTAAGACAAAATAATTTGGCACACTTTCCTAACTCATGAAGGGGAACATTTGTGCCAAATTTCAAGTAATTCGGTGTCAGTGGGTGTAACGCCCTGGTGAATTGACATGGAATGAACCCCCGGTAAAAAAAATATTTCCCCTAATATATTTTAGGAAAAAACTATTTCAGATATATTTACATCCAAAGGTAAACATTTATGGAAATTTTCAAGAAAATCAGACTATTAATTGATTTTCATAGAATTTAAAAATAAAAAAACTCTTATTGTAACTTGTTTTTAGCTACGTTAAATTTCCTTTGATTTAACAGTGCAAAAATGAAAACATTGTTTTCAATCATGATTTTCATTATTTCCGTAAGCTGAAAATTTTTTTAAAAATCATCAGGAGTTTGTTTAATGTTTTTTCTTTCAAATGGAAAAAAAATTTTCAAGAAAATATTAATTTTTTTTGCAAGTTTCATTGTGTTAAATATAGGTGTGTGTGTGTGGGGGGGGTTAAATTTCACAGGGTAAAATTGGTGGTACATAATTAGCATCATCTATACTTGTCAGTCATCAGTAGCATAATAACATGTAATAAAACATTAAGAAAAGCTGAAGCAGTGATAATTCTGGATATTTGGCTACTTATTTAAATTGTTTAAAGATCTATCTTTATATGACTAGCATTCCCAGTTGATTTTTTTTATTTGAGGTTATTGTTATTTAATCACATTAGTTATATAAAGCTTTGTAAATGGAGTTCAGAACTGTTTGAATTATCCAAATATCCCCAGTGGTTCAAAAGTTATGAGAATTTAAAGCCCCGAAATTGGGGTAAAAAAGTGGACATGATTTTGATTTAAAAAATCTGTCAATTCATGGACCATTTCAGAATAAGAAATTCAGTAATTTCTTCACCATTTCTTTATTTTTGAAGCAATTTTGATAAAACTTTGCATTCTTATGTAAAATTCTATGTTCTTTCTGATTCTGGTTTTATATTTTATGTATCTCCATGCTAGAATCCATTATTTGGGGAACAAAAAGTAAGGATATCAAGATTTTTTGTTTTTTTAAAGTTTACCACAAGATTATTCAACATTTTCATTTTTATACTGCATTTTATACACATATATAATACATATATAATATTAATTTAAATATATAACATCACTTTGAATTTAAAAATACATTTCTAAATGCTTTTTTTTTTGTTCACGATGAAAAATAAATGTAAACAAAAATTGTAATCACGATTTTCGTAATTTTATGATACGAAATAAAAATATTAAAAAACATTGGAGTATTCTTTAATCTTATTTCTTTCAAATGATACAAAGCTTTTTACGAATAAATAACTTTTAGTGACATTTTTTAAAACTTTTCTAGTCAGGTATTCATTTATCGCGCAAAATCCATTGAGGGTACCTATACCTATTATTAACTGGTAGAAAAAATAATTTTGATTTCAAATTCACGGAATTGCATTTTCACGACCATGGCTTGTACATTATCCTTTACTTGATTATTCCTAGAATGGGGGATCAAATGAAAACATATTACTAGGGCCCCTGATTTCAAGTCGGTGGTTCAAGAAATTGAATTTTTTAACAAGTATTCGTATTTTAATTTGTTTCTGAGTCAATGAATTTGTAGATTTCTTCCTTTTTTTTCATTCTATTTCCATTCTATTGCACTTTTACTTTGTTCAATTTTAGCATTTGGAATGGAATTAATTATGCAAAACAACTAAAAACACAACAAAATAGAAATAGAATGAAAAATATCATTGTTTTTAATTAATATGCTTTTTGACTATTTGATCAATTTCTGTTTTACCATCTCTACAGAAACAAGATAAATATTGGAATGTAGTACTAACTTTTAGGAAAAATTTTTACCGTCCACGGCAATCTGTCCCGGATGACGTATTGATCAACCCAGATGTAATTTTTATTGTCCCTGGGATGGCGTTAATGTTGAGCCCTGATATATATATATATATATATATATATATATATATATATTGAATTAAGATTTAAAAAAATTGAAACTTGTTTTATTAAAGAGAATTTTGAATTTGTTTAAAAGATAAATAAAAAATGACTACACAAGTTTAAAAGTGCAACTATATGATTAATTTAATTCTTAAATGGACCAAAAAAGCTGTGTAAAAATAAAGAATAAAAATCAGATTCGATAAACAATTTTTCAATGAAATTATATTTTTTTTTTTTTTTTTTTTTTAGGCTATGTTTTTTTTTATTATTGAATACTTTCAATGAAATATTCACAACTTTGAATCAGTAAAAATGCAGATTTAATTAAAACTTTATTTAAATTTTATCATTTAATTCATTCCATGAAAAATTAGCAAATCAAAAACCTAATAATTGTATATTTACTATTTGAAACCTAATCATTAAAAAAAAACATGTTAACAGAATTATTTTATAAACAGTAGTTAACATGAAAAAAATTGATTGTTTTGATCTTCCATAACTTATTTGATGACGTTTTAGCTAGGAATGCCTAACAATGGCTGATCCACCATTCTAATGTTATTTTATCGTAAATCTAATTTTAACTTTCTTCAAAAATATTGATCAAATCTTCATAATTTTCAGCACGAAATGAAATATCTGGTGATAGCGAATGTATGTATGTGTGTGTATATATATCTGTTATTATACTAAAGCTGAGATTTTCAACTTTTGATCCCTAAAGCCTTTTTTCCTGGTGACCTTACTGACACAAAATTTATACTATATTATACCTTAGTTTTAGTATTAGTAAATGTTTGAAAACAATTCCACTTTAATTGGTTCTAATTAGTCGTAATTTGCAATTAAATCAAGAATTGACCCATCCCTGTCTTTACATTATACATAACTCTCTTTTTCCCCTCTATATAACAGTGAAGGGGTGTGAAAGAGATCACAACGTAATAATTTTATCAACTAAAAGAATCAGCAGCCAAGATGGATATTTTCCCCCTTCCAACACCCTCTAACTCTCGGTAGAGTCGCCCCTTCCCTTTCTCCAGGCTACAGAGAATAACTTTTGTTTTGTTTTAATAAAACAAAACAAAACAAAAGTTCTTTTTACGCTCAACAAAAATTGAAATCATGCTTTAAAATAGATTTTTTAAATTACTTTAATTATCAATTTATAGAGTCAAATTCGGAATACATGTCTGATTTAACATGATTATTAAACTTATTTTTAAAATATTTCATGTTGGGTAAAAAAAAAAGTAGTTACATATTTAAATATTATGGAATTTTATTCAAATGAGCAAACGTTGACTCCCCCCCCCCCTCATCGTTTAAGTGAAAGTTTTCTTCAGGCTTTTAACTAAAACAAACTATTATATAAAAGAATTCATTGCTGAATAACGTGCTAAAAATCTCATTCAAATTGGATAATTTCTTGATTTTTGGTAATTTATCTTAAATCTAAAATGGTACAAGTTTTTCATTACTAAATCAGTATCAATCAACTTATTTTATAAGTAAATAAATTGTCTTTGTTTCCCTTTTCCGAAAAATTAAAATAATTTAAGGTGCGAAATAATTCAAATCAGCTTATTTTGTTATAAAATTAAGATTTGTGGGTTAAACTTGCAAATCGTTGTCAAAATTAAAACGGAAACTTATTTGGTGGTGTTCCATGACAGTTTCACTACAGTGTATGAATGAACTTTTTTGCGAATTAGGTTACAGTTTAGGGGTTGTTTTTAATTACGTATTGCTTAAAAAAATAAATAAATAAATTACTCTACATTTAATTGACCATTAAAATTAATTATTGAATCCCATAGTAGGCACATTAGTCTCAGTTGTTGGTTTAGTATTGCAATGTATAATTTCAATTAAACATGTTCTTAAAAAATATTTTTCAACATTAAATGTATAGTAATTTGGTTTTTTTTTTAAAGCAATCTATCTATTATCTATTATCTATCTATCTATTATTATATTAAAGCTGAGATTTTCACCTTTCAATTTCTTAAGGTTTTTTTCCTGGTGAGCTTAATGACATGAAATTTATACTAAATTATTCCTTAGTTTTAGGATTACTAAATGTTTGGAAAAAAAAAAAAAATTGGATTACTAAATGTTTGGAAAAAATTCTTAAATGGACCAAATGTTTGGAAAAAAAAACCCAAAAATTGGTTCTAATTAGTCGTAATTTGCAATTAAGTCAAAAACTGACCCATCCCTGTCTTTACATTCTGCATAATTCTCTTTTCCTCTCTATATGCGAGTGAAGGGGAGATGGGATAGTGATTAACAGAGGCACTTTTAACAAGTCACCACATGTAATAAAATTCCAATGTCGATTTCCATCTAAATTAGGTCAAACTAGACATACTCAATTCGTTGAAAATCCGTGTTTTTTTTTTAATACAATTCTGACCCCCACGTTTGAAAAAAAATTACAAAAATCAGGGAATTATCCGATTTTAATGAAATTTTCCATGTTGATTTAGCAATGAATTAATTTTATAATGCATCAGTTATTTTATTTCAAAACTTTCTTTTTTTTTTTCTTTTTTTTTTCAGGTCACTTAACTTTGACCTCTCTATTTTTGGGGTGCAAAATATCGGTGTGTTATATATATGTGATTGATACTATTTTCTGCATAAATAAAAAGACTAAAGACAGAAGGCATGAATAGAAGAAAAAAGTTTTTTTTAAAGAATCTGCTCGGGTATAAAATGAAAATAAAAACTAAAAAATGATTTTTGGGGTATTATTTGGGTAATCTTTGCGGAGTTCCATCCTGGCCTCTTGCCTCAAAAACTGCTAGCCGGTGACTGCTGAAAAAAAAAAACCTAGCTACGATTGAAGTCCGTAACTGAAGCGGTGTTAAAAAAAAAAATAGGGTTTAGGAGTTGGGGTTTAGGGTTAGTTTAATGGAAAATAAATAAATAATTTGGGCTCTGTTTTTTCTGGGTCACCCTGTATACAGGGTGACCCAGAAAAAACAGAGCCCAAATTATTTATTAAAAATAAAACAGAACCCACAAACTTTGTAATAAAACTTAGTGGGGTTTATGGTTAGGGTTGGGTTTTCAGTGGAAAATGCCCTAAGTTGGTTCTTTTTTTTTTTTTTTTTTCAAGTGATACCGCTTCGGCTACAGACTTCAATCATAGCTGGTGTTGTTTTTCCAGCAGTCAGAGGCTAGCAGTTTTTTAGGCAGGAAGCCAGGACAGAACTCCCCAAAGATTACCATTATTTGTATTATTCAGACTATTGTCCTCATCTTCATTGTTATCTGTACAATGTTTCAGCCGATGTGCTCTCCGGCTTTCTTCAGGTATTTCTTGTCGGACTCGGGTACCTTCTTGTAATTGGGAGCCATCACGGAACTTTGAACCTAACCCTTTATTCAGTCCATGGGGGTATCCTGTTCTCATTCCACTAACCATAGCTGGGATACAGGTGTTCAGCTGTGTTAATTATTATTCTATGTTACTGCTGCCCCTGACCAGGATTGAACTTGCGGTCTAGAGATAACTGGCATTTAGAACTGTCTTAACCTAACTCCTTTACCTACTAGGATATGTGTTCAATTGGATAATCCAGTGTGAATTTTTTTCAATCGCAAAAGTTACAATTTATTTTGTAAAAACAGATTTTAAGTAGCGTCTTGGCAGGCATCTTGATCGAAATTGTCCGAATTAATCATTTTAAATATATCAAAAATAAATTACATGTGTAATATTATTTTGCTTTTTTACTGATGTAATTTTATGTTACTACTTTTCGACTTAGACAAAAATTTGACCTTAAATAATCGGTTTAATTTTAATTAGTTTTTAAAATGAAAAGCAGATGATATTTTGGCAGATCCTATTCTTTCCCTAATCCCAATCATCTAGTGAGAGCTTAATGGGTAACCCAACGGGTCATGTTTTGTCTAGTATATATATATATATATATATATATATATATATATATGCTTTGTCGTTAATTGCTTTATTTTCATAGTTTCATCTGGATATACATACATACACACAACTGCACTTTTATTTATATATATGTGTGTGTGTGTGTGTGTGTGTGTGTGTAAATATATAAAGTGCAGTTTAAAACATAATAAATGAATGAGATTTTAAAATGCAAAATATTTAATTTCTAAAAAAAAAAAAAGAGCATAACACAGTAGTTCATTAGACCTTTGTAGCAGTAGTGAGGTCATTTACCTACCCAGGGGCAACTCCTATTCCTACTGGATAACTCCCAACCTGCTTTGAATACATTAGAAAGTAGATGGCACCTGACTGTCTTGTGGTCAGCTGCTGCTCTTCTATTGCTCTTTTCTTACTACATTGGGGGGGGGGGCGCTGTTGAAATCATTGTGTTAGATTCATCTTTTGATTTCACCTACTTTTATTGATTGGCATTTTAACCATTAAATAGTCATAAATCTAATTACTGTTTTTCCTGTTATTATTATTTTGCTTACTGCCTTTGTTGCCATGAATACTATTTTTACTACATTTTCTATAAATACAATAATTCTATTTGTGTTGCTTGAAGTACACTAAATACTACTATTATTTCTACTATATATAATTAATTGTGCTACTAAAGTCAGTTAACAGTATTATCACCTAGCATAAATACTAATATTACTACTGATGCAGTTAAAGCCATTGTTATTTCTTTGAATACTCAAATTCATATTAAATTAGAAATGGTATTAAAGTGACAATTTTACTATAACAGTTATAACTACTAAGTTTAGCATAGTGTGGTATAAGATAACACTAGCATGTTAAATTGTCACTAACCATGGCTTGTGAAGTTAGCTTGCCTAATCATCATGCTATTTATTCTAGTAAAAGTTGAATGTCATTTGAATATTAAAACTTGCTGACATAAAGTTTAGTAAATTTTTTTATCAGTTTTGTTATGGATTCATAGAAATTGATATTAGTATAATTACTGTATTTTTCAGTGTTAAGATTTTTTCTTATTTTCAAAATGAGAACATACTCCCAGAGTATTAGAAGTTGACTTCACTAACTCTTCTTTAGACATTTATCATTTTTTACCTTTGATATATATAAGACACGGGAAGATTTTGATCTCTCTCTCTCTCTCTCTCTCTCTCTCTCTCTCTCTCTCTCTCTCTCTCTCACAATCCTCTCTCTCTCTCCCTCCTCTCTCTCTCTCTCACACACACACATCCTCTCTCTCTCTCTCTCTCTCTCAGTCTCACACATACACACACACGCATACTCTCTATTTCTTAATCTCTCTCTCTCTCTCTCTCTCTCTTAACAGGGATTATTTACATGGGCAGAAAGTAAACATGGAAATAGCATAGTTATTTTAACAAATATAGATATAAAATAATCTAATTTTTTATTATTATAATAATGAAGATAGAAAATTATAATTATTTTAACATACTTATATATTTTGCACACTTTTGATCAATAATAGTAATTGGTAGGTTGGGTGGATTTTACAGCATGTCCACCCTTGGGTTATTTTATACCAAAGTCATTTTGTTTTATTGATTCTTGTTGAATATACAATTTTTTTTTCACTCAATTTTTTAAACACATTTTTTAAAGCTCATTTTGATCTATTTAACCCATAGATGAACCCTAACAGGTACTACCACTCCAAGTCAGAGTGGACCTGAGAGTAATGACAATGAAGGGGTATTCACTCTCACCAAGGCTCCAGAAAATATAGTTTAACATCATACCCAGGACACTAAGATGCTCAGCCACATATATGATAAAAAGGGTTGGGGCTTGTCATAAGGGCAATAGGGTTGTGATAATTATATAGGTGCTAGGGCTTGGCATGACCAGATGATTGAACACTAAAACCCCTTCGGATCGGGGTCTGGTGTGCTTCGGCCACTGGACCGGTGTGTTTAATTAATAGTGTCGATCCCAGGGGGCTATCCCCCCGGGCAATACCTGCAGGGCTGGGTTTATTGTTTTTGAGGGGGAATGCTGATGGAATCAACACAATTTTTTCCACCTACCACCCATAAGCCAAAGCTTATGGGTGGGCCCACATAAAAATGTCCTTGTGTCAAGCCCTCATAAGTGGGATGAGCGGCAAATATCACCAGATGATTGATCAGAGGGGGTCTCTCCGATCACCTGTCTAATCTAAGTAAGGGCCAAAGTAGAAAGTTGCTAGTCATGGACCGCTCAGTCACCAGAATTCCATCCTTAAGCATCATGGATCACCACCCATAGCCAACAAGTAGGAGGGATTTTACCCTTCTATAGAGGTGCAGTCAGTGTATTTTACAGCCCCAGCCAACAGAATAATAATAATAGAAAGATAGAAAAAATTTTTAAATATACAAAGATTTTTATATTTTGCTATTATTATATTATTATTATTATTATTATTATTCTATTTCATATTTAAAATAGTAATAAATAGAATACAATGTGTACATGTACAAACTCTCAGTCAAAACACGTGTTGGCGTTTCATTAAACCATTTTTATCCATTCAACATTTTCTTTCCTTTATTTATTTATCTTTTCAACATATTGTCAGATTCATTTCCATTTTTCAACTTACACACACACACACACATGTGCATATATATATATATATATATATATATATATATATATTATTCCATATCAATTCAACAAATAGTTCCATGATCACCATTTCAGATTGAAATTTTACAATATGCTATCCTAGAGAAATAGAAAAATAGAAACTTTATTTGAACCATAGTTCAGGAATTATGTCCTCCTGAAATTTGCTTGGATTTACAACTTAAGAATTTATTTTTGTTTTGTTGAAATTTGTTTCCAAAAATAATGCTACTGTGACTATCTAAGTTCTCTTTGCAAACTTAAGATAAGCCAAAGTCAAATATCTTTTCACTCAGTATGGTTATTCTTTCCAAGTAATCCAAAAGTTGTATTGATATTTTACAGCAATGAACAAAGTATTTCAACCATTTTTAACCTAATTTTAGCAATATTAAATGAACCTAGACATTAATGATATAGTGATATTAAATATTTAGAAATAAGAACATATAAAATTCACTGTAACGTGTTGAATTGAGTTAGTGCAGTGTTGAATTGAGCAACAACAAGAAAGTATAACTGTTGTGGGGTTTTAAGGCGTCAAAATAAGACAAACACGACGGGTAACCATGTAGACAAATGTATTTAACAAAAGAGTAGAAATTTACAGCAAAGAAAGTGGAGATTGTGTCTGACCAATATAGTTACGAGCTGACTCGCATATGCTTCCGTCAAGCCACAATTGTTCCTATTACTTATAGTAGCCGTCGGCGCATTCCTTTATTGTCCCTAGGTTATATCACCTATAACAATAACCAAATTTTTACATAAAGCAATTGGTATTTATAGCACTCCAGAATATTCCATACTTACATCTGGGTGTTCTTGAGTCCTGATTGGCTACTGGTCTCAGGGTGGATATGATACTAGATAAATATCCATTATTATGCATTATGCTCCCAGCAATGCAGGGACTGTATTGAGTTATGGCTTGTTCCTTTGTCTGCCAACTGGATGCTAGTTAGAATCCCACTGCGATGTTGAGTATTATATTGCTTCTACAATATCAGGAGGATAGCTTCTACATTTCCCCTCTCCCTCCCCCACATGCAGGCAGGTGTGTGCCATTCTTTCAGGCCTGC
>CM042147.1:102257816-102277816 GCA_023376005.1 Doryteuthis pealeii | reverse complement strand
TCTTTTCAGAAAGATATCGGGTAGAATAAATTATGTTTTGATAGTGTTTATGCATTGTATAAAAGAAAGAGATAAATTTGTTGCATTGGTTTTGGTTGAAAGTTAGTCTGTGTTATCTTACATAGAGTGTATTTGCTGGCATTCACTCAATAAATAGGGTAGAGTATTGATTGGGAGTGTCTGCCTGTCCATTGCTTACAAACCTCTCTTCTTCTCTTGCTAGGTATGCACTGCAGGTAGTTGCAAAAGGAGAAATCAGTGTATGCAGGGAGGGAGAGGTGCAACCTTTTGAAAAAGTGGCAGCAGCCTGCCTAATATTCTAGCAAAACAACACTTTACTTCCTTTTCATGCACATACAAGATTGTATGCTCAGCTTCACCAATGGCTCCTTTTTTTTCTCTCTTTTATAATAACAATTGATAATTTTCATTAGTTAAAGGCATAGGAGAATTAGTTGGCTGACAAATGAGCTACTTAAAGGGGATAGTATAGTCAAATTAGTAAGGAGTCATTTTCCTTTTCAAGTGAGTGTGAATCAAAATTTAGAAGGAAAATACTAGTTATCAAAGTTGGTAAGAATTAGAACCAAGTTAATGAGTGAAGATTTTTTGGTTGCTTTTCTTTCTCACAGGTTAATGGCAATAAACTTACAGATCTCTTAATATTTTTTCATATCTGATTGTAATTGAGTCTTAAATAGAGAAAATGATGAATGGGATGTAACAATTAAAAAAATTAAAAAATTAGGTGGGTGTGAGGTAAAGATCAGCAAGTTGTTACTGAACAACTTATAGTAATTAAGCATTTTTGGTGATGATGACTTATCAATGAACATGTTGATTTTTTATCCAATCATCAGTTTAAAAAAAAAACATTGGATTTCTTGTGCAAGTTGACTGAAAAAATCAGATTTGAGAAACTTGTTAAAACATGATTAAAAAATATAGATTAATCAGCTTTGATTTATTAATCCTTTCAACCTTTAAACTTGATATTTTAGGATGGGCACTATTTTACTGTATGCAGTAAAGTCAGATATTTCAGGGTTGAAGAGATCAAATCAGATACTAATTATAAAAGGCTTACAATAGCAACAATTCAGCTTTTATTTTAAAGAAATGATGGGATAACTTTAAATAAAATGTCTGCACCTTCAAGCAATTTTGAATGTGTTTTGTCCTCTTTTTTTCTTTCTTTATTTAAATAATTTTTTGTGAGTTCAGATCCAGGGTATCTGAGAGCCAAAGGGTTAAGTAATCAAAGTTGACTATATTTTTGAATGTTAGTGTAATTGACTTTGAAATCTTACTCTATCTAATTTTAGACAGTTTTTCATATACCAGTGGGCACTGTAACCCATTTTTTTATTCATGAAAAATGTCTTAAATCAAGGTATGTTTACTATGTAAATGGAAAAATATATTTTCCTTTTGTTGTTAATTCACCTAGACACTTATGATTTTGAAAACACACATGCATTGTTGTATGATGTAAAATATATTTACTCATAGGCTTGAACTTAATGCAATAATGTTTATTTTAAAATGATTAGCTTAAGAATCAATACTCTTGTTTCATATAGTACAACACCAGCATTGGGGAAATGCTTGTATATTTATTTTTATAAACATTAAAAAATATGTGTGCATGTGTATTTATGCATATATATATATATATATATATATATATATATATATATATATATATATATATATAATGTTGTTTCTCTCTAGTTTGGTCTGTGTCTTCAATTAAAGTGAATATCTGTACCACTGTTGGCATGACCACTAATGATGGAAAAAAATCTAGCCAATAGCAGTCAACTGCCATCTCTAGGACACTGTCTTGTTATGGTAACTTGTGTCACAAGTAGTAGACTCATAGTTTCTTCTGTTACTACTGTTTCTCTTAGTGCTTTTAGTATTCATAGGCACATTATAAGTGTCTAGTTCAAATTGTTGTATTCTGGTGACTAAATAAAATTAGTATGTTAGTCATTTATGAATTGGTATGCTTGTTATGTTTCTGCATTTTCAAGAGAATCATTTCAATGTATTGACAGTGCCAAAAAGGGCAGTTTTTTTGCTTTGTTTTTGTTTTTTGTGGGGGGCGGTTTATTTACTAAGATATTTAAATAATGTTTCTAAGCATTTTAAGGGAATGCCTTTAAGTTACTTAGCAGCTTATAAAATTTAGATATCTAAAAAAAAAAAAAAAAAAAAAAAATTTTTTTTCAACAAGAATATATAACACATTGTGCCTTTTATATTCAACCTGAAACCTTGCCTCACTATAGATTAATGAGAAATTCTGTTATTATTGTAACATAAACATTATTTGACAATTGAAACAAAAGTGACAATTGAAACAAAAGTGACAATTGAAACAAAAGTTATAGTAAATAGAATACAATGTTTAATCTCTCTTCCTATCTCATTCTTTCACTTCTTTCTTTTCTTACAATAGCTTTCTATACTTCTCCATTCTCAATATAACTTTCTTTTTCAATTTCTCTTTTCTTTATTTCCCATACTTTCCTTTCTTCCGTTTACTTGAATGATTTCAAGGGATTTCAGTCAACTGATGCTCCTGCAATCTGAACTCCCCATCACCACCAGAATTATCATAAATAATCAAGTGCCAATTTATATGTACATAATAATCCCATCATTTATGAGGAGAATTATGCTAGCTTTTTAAAATGAATTCATAATACCCTTTCAAGATAATATTATGTACTGATCAATCTGTCTATAAATATAATTTTTCATGTTTTTAATGAAATAATATAAAAACTTATGTATGAGGGTGTTCAAAAAGTAATGCCATTTTCTTTATTTCATGTGAAGTTTTTTTTATAAAACTAAGGCTTACATTGAGACCCTAACGAGGCTCAGGGCAAGAATCCAACGAGTAAGACCCAACTTACCAATTGACAATGTCCTCTTTCTGCATGACAATGCTTGACGACACACAAGCATTAGGACAAGGGAGAAAATCACCTCATTCCGGTGGACAACTTTACCACATCCTCCACTCACCAGATTTAGTGCCTTCAGACTATCATCTCTTCGGTCCCATGAAAGAGGGTTTGAAAGGCAAACATTATTCCAGTGACGGGAAAGTGAAATCTGTAGTGTAGAAGTGGCTCAAAGAACAATCAACAGAATTTTTCAGAGCAGGGATACATGCTCTCATTCGGAGGTGGAACATTGCTATTGAGAGAAATGGTGACTATGTGGAAAAGTAGGGATGTGATCCACAGAGGACCAGCTTCATTTTGATGTATGATACATGTTCCTTTGTTGGTAATTATTTTTGACTTAACCTTGTATATATCTGGACATTTACTTTAATCTTTACTAGATTTCTTTATCAATTGCATTTACATTTCTACACTTGAACATTCCTTTAGTAAATGCTAATTTGCTTATGGCTCACTTGAGGTTCTGGATATTTTTATGAAATAGAAATGACTTCATTGCAGTGTTCAGTTAATTGTGTACATCTTGAAAAGAGAGAATATAAACAAGCCTAATGATATACAATCAGTTTGTAGTAGAATTCAAATCTATGACCACATGAGCAAACTTTATCCTCCTCAGTTTTAATATAGATTATATAATAAATCATTTTGCTCTGATGTCCAAATTATTCACATTTAACTGATTGCATGCATTTATTTTATATACTTTTACAGTCCACATTTTTTTGCTCTTCCCAAATGATATGACTTTTTATAGAGTGAAAGTGATACATGTATGAAATGCAGTTAATATTCTTTTCTTTTTACAAATCTGTTTACTTTCTATACTAAAAACAAATAAAAGTTTTACTATTATATTTTTCTATTTTTTAAAGAAAATATCCTTCATGTTAGACTTGACATGATCAATTTTATTGAATGCCAACAGCAAAATCAACTTTTATGCAAATTTGTGACTTTAATAAAATACAAAAAGAATACCTCAGATTTTAAATTGGAATATTCTTTACACAGGTGTATATTGAAATATAAAAGGCTTTGTATTAAGTGTCTTGAGATATCTGAAACTGTTTACTATCTGGTTTCTTTTAAGATATACTCACTCAAAGCTCGCCTACAGCAGCCATTAAACTCAATGTCAAGTCACATCTTATTTATAGAATGTATAATTAATTGCAAATAAATCGATCAGGGAAAAACTTTACGATTAGCATTTAACAGTTATCTCCTTTGAGAAATTATGATGATTAGGAATGAATGTAAACACTGACCCAACCTTTTATTAAATTGTAAATTTTATTGGAAATTGTTTTATCCTCTAAATTACAGCATTTTAATGTTATTGTGTTTACAAAATCTGAAGATGTGTCATTTCTGTTGTATTATATTTATATTACATAGGGAGAAATTAGGTGATTGTAATATAGAGACAACTTTTTGATATATCTATTAATTAGGCATTATAACTTATCTTCAGTTGCAAATTCTAGGCTTTGCATGCAATTTCTTATGATAGAACTTATAGCAATAAACATCAATAAAATGCTGCTAGATCAAAATCTGATATCAGTTGCCTCTTTATTGTTTTGCTAGACTCACAAATGTCTTCAATGAAATCATTTGTTTATCATAAAGAATGGAGAAGAATTATGCTGAATTAAAAGTTTCTCATAACCATCAAGTTTTCTGGTATTGTTCGTTCTAAACCCTAATGAACATTATTTTATATGTTTCACTTTATTCTATTTGAAAGACTGAAGAAAATGCCATGGGATTTGATATCTGGCCTGTCAATGGTGGCAAATGACAAAATGCTTGAAAAAATCATAATAATTTCAGAATATGTATATACTTGGGAACTGATTGTTTTATACAATATGAAAAGGCTAAAGACTATCTATCTATCGAACTAATAATCTATCTATCTAATAACATTGTAGATATATGCAGATATTTAGAAGAAAAATGTACACATATGCATTAAAAATAAAACAAAATAAAAAAAAATCAAAAAAAAATCTAAAAGCTTAGGGGATCTCTGGGAGAGTAGGGATAAGAAGGGAAGTTGTAAACAGGAACTAGATCTAAATTAAGATAAAAAATGACCCCACATACCAGAAGGCGCATCACAATCTAACTAGGTCAAGATTAAAGAGTACAACTCAGTGGGTGTTATAGATAAGGAATTTTGATAAAAAATTAACACTAAAGTAGACAGGCATAGGCACCGTTGCTACTATTAAAGGAAGAAGTCGGAATGACATCAAAAAAAGATTCCACCAACCAAAAAGACGCTTGAAAGAAAGAATACACAAATATCGCCCCTGGGGGCAGGGAGAAATGTATAAATGTAAGCTGAATTTGGCTATTTGCCAGTCTGAATAAAATAAAGATGTGGTCTGATGAAGCTCGGTGGGCCTCAGATACCCACAAGTGGAAATGGTCCATAATCGCGATACCCCTGGTATTTAAGGCCTTTTTATTCACAAATAAATTTGCTCTGTTTATAAAAATTAAGCATTGAGCTCTCAATCGGAACCTGAACTCTACAACAAACTACTTGTAGAGAATAGGACCAGCCTAGAATCACCCTTGTACCATGTGTGTGTGTATGTATGTGTGTGTGTGTGTGTGTGTGTACATATGGGAATAAAATAGTGAATTAAATCTGACAGTATGTAGAAAATAGAAAACCACAAAGTATTCCAAAAGATGAGTTTTATTCTTCATGTGAAGTCAACATTATAACATTTTGGTTTTTGCAACCTTCATCAGGACTTGAGATAGGGGAAATGTTATGTGGTGATGATGGATGACTTCCAAAAAATTGGAAAATTGTTCCTACACGGAAGAAAGGGGGAGTAACCAGTATTGATCTAGTGTTATTTCTGGGACGCGTGAAGATATTCAAGAAGTGAGGAAAGGACATGGAGGTTTCGTGGGGGGTACATGGATATGGGATGAAAAGGATCTAAGTTGACAAAATTTGTTATAATAGAAATATAGTGAGAGAAATTTATGGTAGGATTTATGCCAATGTGTTATAAAGGTGTCTAATCTGTTTTATGTAGTAATGTGTTATGGTCAAGTTATGATTTTGGTATGGTATGTCTGTGTGTGTGATTGGCTTTTCAGTAGTAGGCGCCATTTTGTGTGGTTTGGGGAAATAGGGTAGTGAGGGTGGGTGACAATTTTACTTTTTTCTGGATGATTTGACATGGATTAGTAATCATGATTTACAGATTGAATAGGGTCTGATATATTCAAAAAGTAAAAAAAAAAAAAGAGATAATTCATTTATCTGTTCATGTGTACTGTAAAAAAACGTACATTGCATGCACACTTTAAAAATAATGGTAACAACCTGTTCCATTTTTATTTATTTTAGTAAGCTTCACTATTAGGGCCCCACTAATTAAAATAAAAAATATATTTTTACATTTTTTTTTAATTAGATACATTTTGAAATATTTTCCATTGGATTATTTTGTGTGTCCATGTTGTACTAACTACATTGTGATAACACCAGAAAACCCATTTTTAAAAAATCATTTATCTAGAAATTCTCCTTATGTGAGCACCCCATGTATTAAATTCAATATTAATTTATTTGGTGTTTTATCAAAAGAAATTTTCAGCTTAATCTTTAAGATGTCATGAATCATAATAGGAAGTTCCTATGAGTTAACTGCTAAAATAAAAGTTGTATGAACAAAGTTGCTCTTCTGTATCATTTCCACACCATTTTGTAATGGAATGTGATGTTCACCCATAATTAAAGCTGAGCTAAGATTTATTAATTCCTTTTATATTATCTTTGTTTTACTTTGCTATGACATTACATCTATGAAGATGTTTCATTCATTTAAATCCTGTATCTTTAGATATACACTAGCTAAAGTTGGCTTTTAATTCAGTACCCCATAAAATACAATTTCCAACAAACTTTGGTCATAACTCTGTTATTAAGATAAATTTGGTATTGTTGATAACAATATATGAATTTAAAAAAAAAAATTTATATTGAAAACAAAAGATCAGTTTATGATAGCTAATAAGACTCATGAAATTGTTAGTTTTTTTTCTCCTGGAGATCCAGAGAAAAAAGAAAACAACTATCATAATTTATATTTTGTTGTAAGTTCTTTTAAGCTCTCTCTCTCTCTCTCTCTCTCTCTCTCTCTCTCTCTCTCTCTCTCTCTCTATCTCTATCTATCTATCTATCTATCTATCTCTCACATTTGAGTGCTTCTAAAACCTGTTTGATTTACTGCTAAATGTTTGTCTAGTTTTCAACTTTGGTATTTTAGTCTCTATCTGTTTACTGTAGGTAAACAGATCATATTTAATAATGATGACATTTACAAAACCTACCCAAAATTGGCTGGATTTGATGAGACAAATATAAATAGATGATGTTTACATTTTGTGACTCTTGAATGTTTGACCTCTTATGTACCAGTTCAGACCAAAGGTTATAAATTACTTATTGAAGATTTATTTTGTTTCTTTGATATATTGATCTAAAATGTATAAATTAACCCTTCACTTAAAGGACCACCCTAGCTGTATGTAAGTTCCAAAAACTTATAGAAGTTAACAGCTTTGTTTCAGTTTATCATTTCAGAATTTATAAATTTGCAATTTCTCATAAAACTTTTGAGAAAGAATAGTCTTAAAATTCAATAATACAACATAAAACTCCCAACCCCAAATTTACATTACATAAATCCACAACATATATTCTGGCTAATGGGACTTTAGGTAAATATCATATATATTACTCGACTGAACAAGCCTCTTACATCATGCTACTAAGTCACACTGCTAGATCCCCATAGTTAAGCAGTGATGAGGCTGTTCAATACTTAATTGGGTGTCCACTTAACTGCAGGTACTGTTAATAACCTGGTTCCTTTGTTTATTAAAATGGCTTGATTGAGCATTAAATTATCCAAAAAGGGTTGATATGCTGTAAAACAAAACAACCAATTAACCAACAAAGCCTTTTACTGCAACTACACTTAATGCTGATTAAATAGCCAAGATTCTGTACTATATTTCATAGAATCTCATTAAAAACTATCCTTTATTAAATACATACAAAATGTTTTATTAAAATCCAATGATTAGTTGATTTGTGATAGATTTTTTAAATTAGAGAATTTTATCTGATTTTCTTATAACATTAACTTTTATGAATTTTTTTTCTTTGTTCATGCCTACTATTTTAACTTTATTGAACATTAGATGTAGAACTATACTAAGATGAATCAGTCTGAGATCTCTCCTGATGACTTATTGGTATTAAGATACAAATACAAATACATATACATATACATATATATATATATATATATACACACACACACACACACACACACACACACTATCAATTTTGTTGGTCTGATTAACTTGTAAGAAATAAAGATATTCTTTATGAAATGCATTGTCCATGGTGTAGCATTCCCAGTTGATTTTTTTATTTGAGGTTATTGTTATTTAATCATGTTATATAGAGCTTTGTAAATGGGTTTCAGAACTGTTTGAATTATGCAAATATCCCCAGTGGTTCAAAAGTTATGAGAATTTAAAGCCCCAAAATTAGGAGTACAAAAGTGGACATGATTTTGTTTCAAAAATATGTCAAATCATAGACCATCAAATTGTATGTATCTCTATGATTTAACCCATTATTTAGAGAATAAGAGATACAGATAGCAGCATTTTGTTTTGTTTTTTAAGCTTAACACCCAATTATTCAACATTTTCATTATAATACTGCATGTATATACAAATTTCAGTATATATTTTCTTCAAAAATATAGAGCAGAAAACATTTCATAAAAATCTTGTACATGTTCATGATGTGGAATTTTTCCATAATCTCCCAGAACTTAAGCATTCTGGGACCAAATTAATTTTTAGAATAAATTTGGCCTTTACATTTTGCACATCATCTGTCTGGCTCTCTTTCCATGATACTGTCAATTTTGTTAAACTTTTATTTGATTAAACAGAATGTCACATTTTTAATGCAATGTGACATTAGCTTTTCAAGCTTAATAATTAATAATAATAATAAATAAATTCATAACATTGTTAAATTATTTTTTAATTAAATAACGTAAAAGAAAAAAAAAAACCTACATTTCCTTAATGATTAAAATTCTCCAAAGACGTTTTATATAGGGTTTTGTGTGTGTGGAAATTTCATACCATTAAAAGACTTTAAAACATACCTCAAAAAAGTTCAGAAAAAAAAATAGTAATTTCGTTGTTGTGGAAATTTCCATAAAATACGATAATTATCGAATTTTTTTACATGTGAATCTGAAAATTCTCATTCCAAAAATTAATGTTAAATGAATATTGGGTAAAACTTGCAAATCATACTCAAAATCCCATGATATTATGGCTAAACTTGCAAATTCTCATCAAAATCCCATGATATTACAGGGTGACCCAGAAAAAAACAGATCCCAAATTATTTATTTTCCCATTAAACTAACCCTAAACCCCCCTAGTTAAAATTAACAGTTTTATTACAAAATTTGTGGGTTCTGTTTTTTCTGGGTCATAGGATTTTGATGAGAATTTGCAGATTTAGCCCGTTTTGTTTTGAAATGTATGATGTACATTTCAAAGAAATCGTAAACGTACATTGTACGTACGTTTACGAATTTTGCACAGGTTGATTTTTCAAAAGTAAATATTTGAAAAAAAGAAAAAAAATTTTTTTCTAATTTTATTTTTATTTTATCTTATTTATTTATTTTAAAGTTCACTTTTGATCATATCTATATTTAAATATATATCAAGCACAATTGTATATCTAATAATACAGACAGTTCAGTGCCACCACCATTATGTTGAATATCGAACCTCATTTATTTAAAAAAATATATACTATTTTTCAAAATAAAAGTCAGACAGAATTCCTTTCAAAATGGAATATTATTTTTTAACAATTCAATGTTTTTTAAAACCATTTAGTATGAAAATATTCTTAATATTTATGCAATGAATGTGGAAAAGAGAATGTAAGGAAAAAAGTACTACAAGCCGACCTTTACGCAAACTGTTTGTTTTTAAAAGCGGATAAATTCATGTTTGCAGTAAAAAATATCAATGAATAAAAACATATACAAATTACATATTTAGAAAGATTATTTTCTTTTCTTTACAACCATATAAATATTTTTTAAGTTTGAACCATAAATATGCGAGAAATTGTGATTTTAAATCATTAAGGTCTGATTTGTGATGCCAGTTGAAAGCACTATCTCAACTGTTGACAGGGTGCTTTTTACATCCGTAGGACAAGTAAATTTGATTTTTTTTTTTCAAAATCCAAACTTTCTCTCATATTACGGACATAGTGCTTTTTTTTTTTTTGCTTCTGATATACTTTTTGAACAAATAGCATTCAAGTTTTTTTGCTTCCATGGGTCCTAGAAAAAAACAGAAGCCCCATTTGTACTTCCAGGTGTCTTCTAATGGAGTGCAAAATTTCAAGAATATTGATAAAATTAGCCACTTAGATTTTCCAAAGAAATGTAGGGTGTAAAATTTATTCTGAAAAAAATTCCTATCGCGCATTTTCAGCTTTTTGAAGCAAAATACGGTTTTAACTCGCTGTAAAAAAATTATTCAATTAATAAAAACACATACAAATTACATATTTAGAAAGATTATTTAATTTTCTTTCCAACAATATAAATACTTTTAAGACTGAACCATAAATATGTGAGAAATTGTGATTTTAAATCAATATGGTCTGATTTGTGATGTCAGTTGACAGGGTGCTTTTACGTCCGAAAGACACGTAAATTTGAGTTCTTTCTTCAAAATCCAAACTTTCAGAGTAAATCCCTGACAGTATAGCAATCTTTACATTTCACACATTATATATGAAAATAATTCTGAAACTCTCTCATATTACAGACATAGTGCTTTTTTTTTGCTTCTCTTATATTTTTTAAACAAATAGTGTTCAAGTTTGCACTATCACATTTTCATTTCCACAGGTCCTAGAAACCAAAAAAAAAAGACCCCGTCTCTACTTCCAGGTGTCTTCTAATTGAGTGCAAAATTTCAAGAATAAGATTAGCCACTTTGATTTTGAAAAACAAAACAGTGTGTAAAATTTATCCTTAAAAAAAAAAAAGGTCATATTTTATGTTTTCAGCTGTTCGACGGAAAATACAGTTTTAACTCGCTGTAAAAAATAATTCAATTGATGAAAACCGATAAAAATTATATATTTAGAAAGATCATTTTATTTTCTTCCCAACTAACTATTTTTAAGATTGGTTCAGAAATACTCGAGAAATTGCAAATTTTACTGATTAAGGTTGCAAATTTGAAAATGTCCGCATTTATCAGCTAAATGCTTGTAATGCTATATATATTATATATATATATATATATATATATAGATTTGGCATTAAATAACCCACAAAAGTTGATATGCCATTTAAACACTACCCACTTAGCTTCTATGGCCTCAATTTATCTACTCGTGTCTAATGGAAGGTCAATTTTATTGTCTCTTGTAATTTAAAAGTCTCTAATCTGTTAGTTTTGATCACACCTTCTTGTAACTAGAGATCTTGTGTTGTACATTAACTTAACCTGAAATAATATGCATCTATTCCAATGACATTATCAACTAACAAAAAAATGAACTCAGTAGGAAAGAATTCAGTTTAATTTGTAATTTTGTAAAAAATAACATGAGAGCAGTCTTGTATGCATTGACATATTTTTATTAATTATAATGTAAATATGTACACTTATGAATTATTATGCCAAGCACTACATGGCTCCTATAAATGTCAATTAGCCAGAAATCCTTGTTGGCTGGAGCTTTAGAATACACCAACTGCACCTCTGTAGAGGGGTAAAACTGTTGGCCTTGGGTGGTGACTCGTGATACTTAAGGACAGAATCCTGATGGATGAGCCATCCATGACATACAACACTCCACTAGACCCTTACTTAGGCTAGATGGGCGGTTGGAGAGGCCCCTGCTGATCAATCGGCTGGTCACATCAAGCCCTAGCACCTATCTGATTGTCCCAACTCTATTGCTCTTATGACATGCCCCAACCCTTTTTATCATATATTTGCTAGAAGGTGGTGGCTGAGGGTCTTCATGATGTTAAACTCTATCTGATGATGAGGTTCCAGTTCTGGAGGTCTGGGGAATGTGGAGCACCCCTTCATCACCATTGCTCCCAGATCCACTCTGACTCGGAGTGGTAGTACCTTTTAGGGTCCCATCTATGGGTTAGATAGTAAAATGTGTTTATAAACTAAATTGAGTATCCATTAAGAATGAATTCATTTTGAAACTTTGTTGGCATTAAATGATCCACTGGGGTTGATATGCTGTAAAACAAAATCAGAAAGACATTCAATTTTAATGAGATGGGATTCTTTTAAAAATTAAATTGTGTGTGTGTGTGTGTTACAAATATTGACACAGAAATGGAATCAGCAAATTGAATTTAAATTCCATCTCCTTTTCTCACTTCAACCTACTCAGCTATGGAAAAAATAATTGAACAGACTGGGTTCTCTAGCCTTGGTAGAGCAACTAGTCTAGGAGAAGGACAATTCTGAATTAAAACCTCCTTCCAATATGTCATGGGCTAATATGTACCAAGATAAGGCTCAATAATCATCATGTATACAGACCTTGGGGATAGTCTGGATCCTGCTGTTGACTGAGAAAACGATTGATGGGTTTATGTTTATGAAAAGTGGACGACTTAATGGAGAATATAAGATATTGAGTGAGTCGCAACTTTGACCATCAATAAAATAATTAACTGAATAAGTTGAGGTTATAAAGAATATAAGATTGCTCAATATGTTTGTAGAGTGGATTTAGTAATATGGCATAGTCAGATAGCCTGTTTGAATTTCAGATTTAGTAATATAGTATAGTCACCTTGTACGGATGATCAGGACTATCTGTAGATAACCCTGATGATCTGTACAAGATGAAACTTGAGTAGGCTATCTGGCTATACCATATATATATATATATATATATATATATATATATACACACACACTTGATCACAAACTTACTCTTTGAATGAGTGAATACTATGTATATTCATAGCATTTTGGTCAATTTTACAGGTACTATGAAATACAGAATAAAGTACTTGCTAAAAATCTATATGATTGCTTTTAATCAGTTATATAAATATTACTGTGACTAAAGAATCAGTATCTTTACTTCACAAACTTACATTTTTGGGTGGTCCCCACCATTTTTTTTTTCCTTTTTCTTTTTAATATTAATTTCACAGCACTTAAACTGTTTGTTCTTGTACCTCTTTGAATATTCAAATAGTGCCACTGCTGCTTGCATCATATCCACTCTCTTGCTACTTGCTGAACCTATATAATCTAAATTGGACCTCTGTTTCGGAGGGGGGGGATATTTGCTGTTCAGAAAAGAGTGTCTGTGTTGAAAATTAAATTCCTCCATTAGTCATCTTTTCTGCTTTCTCACTTTCGATGCATGTCTGCATGCATCTCTGTGGAATTTTAGTATTGGATGGCTGAGAATAAAGCCTTCTACTAGTTGCATCTTCTCAGCCACTATTTTTAACATATGTTTGTTCATGACATTTTTAACCTCTATAACTTAGAACAGCAAGGTTACTGGGCATTACCATCTTTAAAATACATAATTTATCTTTGCTGGTTGATTTTATTTTACTTTATATTGACCCAATTAAGTTTGACAGTAGATATAACTTTTTACAATTATTACAGTCTTAGCTGCAGTTTATGGGAAAGTCTGTTCACTCACTGTCATTATACTGACAAATATTATATTACATTAGCCTACTTAAATAAGCTTGTTATTAAATAGATATTTGTTTTTATAATCTAAAAATATGAATTTTAAAACTTAAAATTATATTTTAAATTAATTTTCCTGCCCCAGTAAGTTTTCATTCATACTAAACACTTGCTTTAACCGACTCAGCTTAAGACATTTAAAAAGGATTCTATTCAGGTGATTAAAAGAAATTATAATGTTATTTATAGTAGCCAAAATCACTGTTTAGGCAAGATTAATGAACATAAGTTTATCTGTTCACCTTTTATTTCAGTAATAAACAAACATAATGCCTAACTATATTTTTATGATGAATTATAGGTGTTGTAGAGAGGTTAATGTTTAAACCGACCTGGTAGCCATTGGTTGTATTTCAAATGTAGACACAATTATTTTTATAATGACCCAAAAAAAAACAAAAAAAAAAACTTTGCTTTTTGGCAACAAAAAATTTTCAGGTATATATCTACTTTATATAGGTGGAAAAAACTTCACCTGTCAAGTAGAAAGTAAGGGTTAAGTTTAGCATTATACTTGTAATTCAAATATCCCTCTTATATTAATCCCTCTCGTATTAAAAGAATCTTAAAATGGTTTGGAAATTTTCAAAACTTGATATGCCAAAAACATGTGGGGTTCTATTAGTAAGCATATAAAATTTGGTGGCCATAGTTCTTACTGTCTTTGATTTATGCAATGAGAAACAGACTGACAAAAATAAACGTTTAGTGAATTGTAATAAGATATTGACATTTAATGTCTGATTATATTCTTCATTTGTGTTCTACTACTTTTATAAAAAGACAGCATAAACTAATAACACACAGCAAATCTTTACATTGTTTGAAAGTGTCTTTCAGTACCAACTGTTAGTATTTGAGTATTTCTATTTCAACTTGCTACAAGTCTTTTAATGTTATTTTCTTAATAGTTAGTCTAAATTTTAGAAGTAGATAAGATTGACATCCCTATTGTATCTGGATGTCATTGTAATGGCACTCATTCTAGCAGAATTAATTAATCACATACTTATTTTAATAGCACGTTTGTTTTTATATTTTTTAAGTTTAGTTGACAGAAACTTAAATTAGTAAATCCTTGGAATAATACTGCTTAAAGTAAAAGAGAAATTTGCAAGAAAAGCTTAAACTCTTAATAATAAGCTTGAAATAACCATACATTTTTCTATAAAATCTGCCCATTATATATCTTAAATCACAAAGTGTACCATAATAACAGGAGTCTATATATATTACTAATTTCTTTGGAAAAGTATACTCTATATTGCACTGCTTAGTGATTGTACAGCACTTCCTTGAACTGTCCTTGGAATAAAAATTTTTTATAAACTTCAGCTTTACATAACAATTAGAACCATAAATCTCTAAATACAGTCCTATTATTTATTTATTGTTGTTTAGTGCCAAAACAAATGAACTTCTGGTTAGGAAAAAAAATTGAAGTGATAAACAAATAACTGCTATGTCCAGAAATGGGTTTCTCACTCCTTATTTAATTCTATCAGTACTTAGCAAGTAATTTCAAAATGACACACTTCATCTTTCCTCGTGTAGTTTCAACAGATGATAATCTTTTTTTTTTACATATCTCAATAGATAGGTTTGTATATTCAGAAGTTACAAAACCTACTTTTGTTACAGCTGTCAGTTTAAAATTCTATTGCAAGTCAAACATCTCATATTTTCAAAAGTATAATCTTATGATTATTATAGCATATTTTCTAAACTTAATTTTAATCAAATTTCTTTAAATAAGTTTATTTTCATAAATCTATAACTTTGCAATAACTTGAATAGGTTTAATGATATTTATTAATATTTGCAAAGTTGTATGAATTTCACATCTTGATTTTAGTTTTTTTAGTATGTCTAATATTGGCTTATTTTGCTTGCCTCTCAGTCTCATGCATTCTACAGTGTTATAAAATATCCACTTTTTTATCACAATTATTTTAAAAAAGAAAGCAATGTTTTCATTGTCCCTGTGGCATAATGACTAATCAGCTGGACTGTGACATTGTAGTGAGCAAGTTCAAACTCCTTTCATACTATTAAGTTTACTTTTGGACTAATATCCTAGAAAAAGGAAAAAGGTATCTTATCCCCTCAGCTATGGGTTAAAATAGTACCACTTCTTTTCTACAAGAATAGCATTAAATAATCCACGAATGTTGATATGCTATTAAACAAAGAAACCAAACCAATTATGTTTAGTAGTAAGTAAAGTCAGCATTGTGGCTTATTGTCAGTATTGCCAGACAGCAGGGGATTCGATCTTCTTTTCACTAGTGCTAGACTAGGGAGATTGTTTCTGCATCTGAGGTGTAGTGACACAACTACCATCATTTTACCACACAGTTCCAAATTGTGCTACTCATACGCTGACTTGGTAAGAGCCAATATCAAACCTGGAACCTTGTGGTTCCTAGGTAGATTCTCTACCAACCAGCTGTAAATAGGATATTACATGTTGAAATAGTGTTTCAACCTGTCTTCAGGAAGACATCGACAACCTGATTTGTTATTGTTCTGTTTTCGTTGTAACTTGCACATCAGTTTTGTATATTAATAAAACTGATGTTTGTTAAATCTAACAACTTAATGTTTGTTTCTCCTTTGACATAATGATAGTCGCCAAAATAGCTTGATCCAGAATTTAAGAAAAAATTCCTTCGGGCCTTCAAGTCATCTGGTTGTCAGGTATTACTCATTGCAAGTGTCCTTGTTCAGACTGACACGGACAACCGATTCTCCCAGCTCAAAACAGTAATCCGAAAACATTGTCTACTTTTTCTTCAATGTCAGAATCAATGAAAATATAGCAATTTTAAAAATGTTTTACTAGGATGAGTCAAAGGTTTTGTATGTTTTGTAACATCTTGGTAACAGCTCCAGATGTTTTTGCTAAGGTCATAAAGATGATGAACCACACTGGACCATGTGATGCCAAGCTTACCTGATACTCTCAGCTTGCTACTTGCTGGATTTGCCTCTATGCCTTGGAGCAAAGCCTCAGAATCGATGGTTTTAGGCCTACCTGAATTTGCCAGATCATCCAAGTTCTTTTAATTTAACCAAAATTCCTTGAACCATCTGGTTATACTGTGATAAACTACACCTTCACCTTTTGCATAACAAATGTTTTTGGTTGCTTCCAGGGAATTATGGCCAAGTTCAAACTTGTAAAGCATAAGTTGAGTGGTCAAAATTCAACGTAAACATTAATTTAAAACATGATTTTAGGAATTCTATGATATGAAAAAAGTCAAAAAATATTGGAGTTTTTTGTTTTTTAATCTTATTTCTTTCAAATGATACAAACAAATTTTAAGATAAATAACTTTTAGAAACGTTTTGTAACTTTTCCCATCATGTGTACCTTTATCACACAAAATCGATTGTGTGTGCGTGTGTGTTTGTGTGTGTGCATATCATCATCAAGTTGTACTGTACTGTTAGCATGGTTTCCAATGACTTTCCCTCGCCAAATTTCCCTGTTGGTCATTGCTCTTGGAAGGTCCTCGCACAAAGCTTATTAATGTAGGTTTTTGCTGGTTGACCTACACTGGTGTGTCAATGTAAAGGTGTCCACAGGAGAACATCACTTATAAGTTCATTCTTGCTTCTCCAGCAATATACATCATACCTTGTTCACCTCATTTGGATGGTTTGTGTAATAAAAGGCAGGTGACCATATATTCCAGGATTTGTTTAAGTTAGAATGCAACATCTTCATGCACCTTCCATCTAGTTTATTTTCCAAGAACTTTATTAGGGTCCATATGGTGCTGCTATACAGTATCACTTACAGCTTTGAATAATTCTTGCTTTATCTTAATGTTACATAGTATGCACATCGATGTATACTTATCTTATATTAAGCTAGATCTGTCTATCTGGGTAGTTAGGCTTCTGTATCTGTTATTCTCTGTGTATCTGTAAATTCTGTTGGATCTGTTGTCTAACTCTGAATGGCTGTCATTCTGGTCTTGGGCTACTATCTGCTTCTTCTTTCTTGTCTTGGGATTTCTTGTCTTTTTCGTCTGATTATTGTCTTGTGTCGTTAGTCTTGTGTTCATTAATCAAAAACTATCTTCTTTTTTATAAACATCTTTATTCATTTTATAAACTGAAGTTAAGACAAAAACGCATAGAGAAATTACCCTTTGGATAAGACATGCCATCTTGTATCTGTTTCATCCAGTCACCCAGCCACAAATGATTTTCTAAACTAACTTTCTCACATTGGTTCTGATTCTCCAGAGCTGATGTGAGAAAAGTGAATAAAAGGTTAAATCTTGTCCATTAAATTACCTGTTTTTTCCATGAAACTGTTATTTTAATTTTTACTACAGTACATAATTGATAGGCAACCCATATAACATTCCTTCTCTTCATACATTTCAAATTTATAATTGTCTAATTATGAATTTCTTTTAATTTGTTTCTCAGTTTTGAAGCCCTATCTTAGTCTATCTTAGTCTAGTAATTATCTAAAATTACCTTCATACTATTTCTTCTCCACGTAGTTTGATCTGCCATGCATCAAAAATACAAATACATTTTTTCAGGGTTATCTGTGATTTCTTTATGAAACTAAAAACGCTAATGAGTCTCACTCCAATGTGCTATTTTTGCCATGTTATGGCAACATACATGCAAGAATCCGATTATAATTTTGATTCAAAAAGTTCATAATAATACCTATCATTTGCATAGGTTTATTTCTATAATGTTCATATGTTTAACCAAATGTTTTAATTCTCAGACTTTAGAGATTCTATTTTTATATAAGTACACAAGATTAAGCATTGTTTGTTTGTTTGTTTGTTTGTTTTTTGTATTTTTTTTTGTTTTTGTTTTTTAAGCTTAGCTTATATAAATTGGACTTAATCTGTCAAGTCTAATTCTACCATTTAAAACTGGTAGAGAAGATGTTTTAATTCCAAAAGACACTATTAGTGGTGATGAGCATAAAAATCTCATTCTTATTATGCATGAGATTTACATGCATACAAAAATAACTATGAAATGATAAATTGAAAGAAACAGCCACTAAAAAAATACAGAGTATATTTGGGTGTTGAATATATACTGTACTTATACTGTAATGTTATAAGCTATGTATTCATTTCAACTCATTTAAAATAACACAAAAAGTAAAATGTTATTAATTTATCTATTAATAGCATTTCATTTTTTATGTTAAATCAGCACTAGTGCATATAAATAAACATTACATCAACACATACTCTATATACTTGCTACCTTAACAGTTAATGTTTTATTGCACTGACCAATTTTTTTTTTAAGTGGCTTTAAATTTTAAATGTACAGATAAACTTGTTCCCTTTCCCAAACATAACTTCTAAAACCAATCATTGCCAATTTTCTGTCCTCACTTCTACTTTGGCTTTCTTAACTATTTATCTTTGTATTTTATCTGCTGTTATACTTTTCTTTCTTTCCTGCTACTTCCAGCCACTCCAAGAAAAGCAGGCTTGTTCCACTTCAGTTCAGAATTAACTGTTCCCATATTTTCTTTTCTTAACGGCATTAGATCTGTTCTCACAAAACCAATACTTCTCTGCTGTAAACTAGTGAAAATGTTTTTACCCCACAATACATGCACACACATTCCATTGCCTCTTTGTGTAACTAGCATCTGTATAAATGTACATAAACATGGTGTTTATAACAGAATGTTTGTTTAAATCTCATGTCTATAGGTACACCTGTCCACACTTGGAGAACCATAATGGTGGATGAACAGGTTCGCACATTCTGATTGGTCAGTCTAGTTATGACATTGTCACTGACCTCACCTCAGTCTGCTTGCTATTTATAAAATTGTCAGAATTTCTTAGCTTCTATAAATATAGCTGATAATTTGAATTTGCTTATCTTTTTTTGTCATTGTTCTTACCATTTTACTTGGTTGATAAAAGCTCTAAATTAAAGCATTTGCAGATTTTAAAGGTTATTTTCATTGGTTTTTTTTGGGTTTTTTTTTTTTATTGTTGTTGTATTTTTTAAAATGTTACTAACATTATTATATGGGTATGGAATAAGCGTAAATAATTTGGCTCTTTATTTTGTACTAGAAGTGGCTACCTGGCA
>CM042147.1:102187816-102252816 GCA_023376005.1 Doryteuthis pealeii | reverse complement strand
TACTTGAACTTTCTCCCAGGAAAAAAATTCTAACTTCTGCATATATTCACAATAACTAAATATCTATTCCTTATTTTCCTCATCACTAGTGTGACAACTAACTCCTGATGACCTAGTTAAAACTGGGGATAGGGAAAAGCAGTAGTTTGAAAAACAATCCTTATAACTTCCTTTTGAGATTTTCTTCAGGAAAATATACTGGTCTGTAACTCATTAGTTTCAAATTATTATTCTCTACACATAGTGGACTGTTATACTCATCTTGGTTGCTATACTCACAATGTTTCATCCATTGTATTTTCCAGCCTTCTTCAATTGTCTTTTGTTGCATTCTTCCAGAAATTTGTAACCTTCCAGAAATTTGAAAGTTAACCCTGTTCTCATTCTGCCATCCAGGCCTTGAGGATATCTCATATCACTTTTGCCTTTTTTTCTCAGGGATTGAACCCACAACCTCCAGGTGTTGCACTCATCTTTATTGTTATATACATATATGCCCTCCAGTCTTCTTCAGGTGTTTCTTGTCAAATTTGGAAGCCTTCATGGAACTTTGAACCAAGTCCTTTATTTAATCCACAGGTGTAGTTTATACTTATTCCATTGACCAGGATTGGGTTCAAGTGTTAAGCTACATTAAGTATTCTGTTATGTTCACCTGTAGTCAGTAATGTGCCTGCAATATCCAAATGATTGTTACTTAGAACTGTATTAACTCAACCCTTATATCCATTGTGCCATGTCCAACTGGACAATTAAAGAGTGAATTTTGGGAACCTATAAACCTAATACCCTTATTATTAACCTATTCTTATTATGTATGATTTTTTACCTTACTCATATTGCAATTTCTTTTCTTTTTTAATGATAATCTAATTTAACCTTTTTAATTACTGGTTTCCATATTGTATTGGTCTACTTAAGAGGTTACTATAGCCTAACATATACACTGATTCTTTGAGACAACTTCTTCCCCAATGTTCTTCCTTTTCTATTATCTTAACTGCATTCCATAAGGGCAGATGGTTTCCCTTTTCATTCCATACATAGTAAGCCATACCGGACTCCTCTTCTATTTCCCCTCATCCTACTGCTTTTGGTGTTCCTCTAGTCTTACTTTCAGTGGACAACATGTGTCACCTTTGTATACTTTGTCACAGCTGCATGAGATGGAATATACACAATTCATGCTTCTGTATTCTGTTAGGGGCTTGACTGAGTGGAGATGTTTACAAAGAGTTGAGTCAGTCCTGAATGTTGTCCTGATATCAAATGGATTACATATCTTTTGAATCTTTTCACACAACCCTTTGACATACCTGGCAGACTGGGCTAAGTTTTCTGGGTATTGTCCTCTTGTCTTGCAATCCAGATTTCTTGTAGCTGATATTATGATTTCTGGGTAATTGTTTTAATGTTGGGTATCTCTTAAGCTGTCCATTTCTTCTTAATATATATTGTCACTATTGTGGGAGTTGAAGGTTGACTTTTGATACATGAATCAACTGAATCCTTACTCTGTGCGAGTTATTAAAACATCTAAGAAGCACAATTTGTTATCTTGTTCTTTCTCCATTGTGAACAGTATAGATGGATAGATTGAGTTCACATAATCCATTAGTACTTGAACATCTTCATGATGGAGCTTAATACTTGTACCCAGTTAGGGTTAATGGAATGAGAACAGTCTATCCCAATGGATTAGATAAAGGGTTCAGTTGGAAGTTCCATGATTCCAACATGAAGGCTCTTGAAACAGGTGAAAAAGGCTGAAGGGCACATCAGCTGAAATGTTGTATATAACAATAAAGATGAGGAAACAGTCCCAAAAATCTAAATAATATTCCAGGTTGTTGTTTGTTATGATATTTGATTAGACGTTTTAAACCTCTCAGCCAGGTGGGCAATGCAGACTAGATTTTTTTGGACTTAATGTCTCAATTGTCTACTTGATGTGTTTTTAGATCTTAATTGTCATTTCTTTTTCTAGAGTTATCTGCTCTCTCCTTTCTAATTGCTGGTTCCTTTAGAAATTTGTGCCTTTCCACTTCAAAGAACCAGTAAAACAAGATGGATCATAGCACTGGTACCCACTGAGTATGCCTACAGATTGGTGCAGCACAATGGTCATAACTGCCAAAAAGAATAGTAATACATGGAGAACTTTAGATTACCAGCACTTGTATTCCCAATGCAAACAGGACACTCACCAGACTGGGTTACCACTCCAGTTGGCACTGCAAGTGCCACCTAAAACAAAGAAAACAGTCCTAAATGCTGTGGACGGGTACCACTCAGTCCCCTTAGACAAGGAGTCCCAACATTTTGCCCACATCACATTTAACCAAACAACGGGCATATTCACGTCCACAAACAGTGACCAGGTAATGGAACTAAATGCATCCATAATCCCGTGGTCTCCCCAGATAAATAGCAGCACCACTGTCAGGGAAAATCCTCAGTGTAGTACTGCAGTTACTAGGGATGTTCAGGGCCTGCCTGGGTAGAGGGCGCTTTAGCTTGTTTAAGGATAGGTATTGCTTCATCCATTCATGCCTGATCCATCATTTGAAGGTTCTTTTTCATCAGCTTTTCATGCGCAAATGTTGCAGCATAGCTTTTAGCTGAGTTGGAAGAGATTCCCACTTTGATAAAGTAGCTTTCCCAATCTTCCAGATTGCATTTATCTTTAGACTGAAAACACTCAAGAGGTCATTATGACCTAGTATATGTGCTGATTCTTTGAGTTTCCTTATTTTCCAATGTTGACTTCATTCCACAGAGGTTTGATGATCTTTCTTTATGTAATCAGCTATGCCTAGTTTTGTTATCTTTCCTCTAGTCTTTTTTTTTATCTTCCTCCAACCTTACTTTCAAGAGATGGCATGCTTCTACTTTATATTTTCTATCACAACTGCATAGAATGGAATACACACAGCCGTTGCTCCTATTTTCCTCTATGGGAGACTTGTCTTAGAATTGTTTAACTGCTTCTCAATATTATACTGATGTTATATGGACTGCAGATCCTTTGTATCTTTTTCGACATACGATAGACAAACCGTAGCAGTATTTTTCTCATTATCCTCCATTCTTCTCTCTTTGTTCATATGAGCTTCATATTATGCTTGTCGGATAACTGTTGCTTTGGAGGTTATTTTTTATGCTGACCAATTCCTATTGATGTGTGTCTGGGTGACCACTAATACCTTTGGCTCAGTGTTGTAGGTAGCGGACAATCTGTTTCTTTACACAGTATGGATGGTGGGAATTGAAGTTCAGATATTGTCCGGTGAAGGCTGTCTTACAATATACAGATGTCTTGAACCCTTGCTCTGTACAAGGTATTAATACATCCAAGAATACCTGCTAATTGTTTCTATCTTTTTCCATTGTAAGGTGTATTGAAGATCTTATTGAATTTAAATATGAATGAAGGTGTCATCTACATATCTCAGCCAAATTGTTGGCTTTAGAGGTCTAGAATCATTTTTTTTTTTTAATTACAAGTTTTTTTTTTCTTTTTTTTTCTTCATAATTAATTTCCATAAGGTCTCTATTTTAACATTAAAAGTCTACATATATCAACCCTGGACAAATATGAAAATCTTACAAATTTTGATATGCAGTAGAAATGTGTCAAAATCAGTAATGACATCTAAGAAATGGACACAAACTCATTTATGTTTCTTACCTCTAGAAACCTGTTGGATTGTGGAACTATCTACAAAAATGCTTTCAGGGGAAAAATTTTATATTTTAAGTTACCTATTCAACATCTAATAAAAATTTGGTCCAACTTTTTTGCAATGGTCTACCTCTGCCAAAATAATTACACACTTTTTTTTTCTTTCTTTTTTGTAAATCATTATCTAAATATTAGTGGTCTATTAATTAGTTATCAAAAATTAAACAAATATTTAATACTTATTGAATTCAATTTATAATTTTTATAATTATACATAAAATCCACAGCAAAAAAAAAAAAAAAAATACAGAAAATCAAACATTCATTATTTCTGTTAATTCAATCAAATTGAATTTTTACATAATTCAATTTTTGTTAATTTGATGTCCCAAAATTGCAATAACTTTCTTATTTTGGGCTCTAAATAGTTGGTTATGATATCATTAGAAGATTCACAGTAAGAGCCATCTAGCAATACCAATTTTATTGGAATCCTTTTATTTTTACTAAATACGGAGTCAATAGTTTGAAACAACATATATAGATAGCTTAGAATTTATTTAATCTAATGGTGATTTCAACAAATAACTAAAATTACAGTTCTACCCTACATAGAACTAAAAAAAAACACTATCAAGCATAAAATGGTTCCCAAATAAATCCTTAGTCTAACAGAATATACTATACTGCTTTAAGAGTCACAGAAGTTTGTAACTGTCAATGTTTTTTTTTTTACAAGAGACATTTGCATGCTTTGTACAGAAGGTAGCATATCTAGTGAGGATGATAATAGGGTGACTATTACCAAAAAAAAGAAGGGATAGTATCAACAAAGCAAATAATAAATGTGAAAGTGGGATTCAGACAATTGCACGGTAACATATTCATAAGAACTGTAGAAAATGAAGGTACAACCTTAACTGCATAAAAGCAGATAGACATAAAGAACTAATCAATATATCAATACTTTAGGTTGCTATCCTGAACATCAAATTTTGATTTTCAGAATGACTGTTTCTTCTGTGGTACACCATCCACATACCAAGAGAGATGGATAAGTCATAATTATTATCCTGTTAGAACATTCACTTTTGAGAACATATGTACATTTCAGAATGATGAGTGGAATGATGCAGAGTGTTGGAAAGGTTATCATGTGCATATGACCTACATGCCAAGGAAAATGCAGTCTATCACAACCATTGCAGTAACAACTTTCAAACAGGCAAAAATATTCCAATGAAATTTCAGTTGAACAATATATCACCAGAAAAGAAACCAAGATTATGTCAGAGCTGTCTTTTAAAACAAGAAAAATATGATACATTTAAACTTACCATAAGATATCTTGGGGATAATTTACATTGGTAGACTTTGAAGATGGCAAATTCAACACAAGAAAAATATGATATAATTTAAAATATTTTTCACTAATCTAGATGCTAGGACAAATATTGATATATCTAGAACCACTGCTTCAGCCATTCTGCATGATTATTTCTTTTTTTTTTTAAGTATTAATGTTGAGGAAGAAACCAAACGCATTGTGGAAATTCCAGCTGAAATTTTGAGAAATGACATAAAAGCATTATACTGATGCACTAATTATCAAAACATTGATGAAATTACTCATGGGAAGGCTTTGGAATTTCTCCCTGATAGTATTGTTTATTTCATGTAGTGACAGGTAAAAATCCAGAAAAGAAGCAAGCATTCCAGGGACATGCTGTCATGGCGACTGTAGTGATTGCTTCTTTACAGTTAAGGTCAACTGTACAAATGTGTCACCATTTTGGCTTCAGGTTTCTAAAAGATTCACTCCAAATTAAGCTTTTTTAACTCATATGAAGAGGTCCATATGTGTGAACAAAGTCCTTCTGTTACCCAGTATTGTTACTGTTTTATAAGGTCAACTTGTACAGTACACCGCTGATAATGTTGACCACAACATACAGACCTTTGATGGACATGGCACTTTCCATGGGATGAACATAATTGCCACACCAACATCAGGAAAATTTATCTCTCATATGATTCCTCAGCAAAAAGTAACTACCAGTGAAATATTTAGGACTGGACAGATTATGATTCAACATTGCCACTATCCCAAAAAAGATAATAAAAACTTATTTTGGTGAACTTACCCAACTTTGGCCTTGTGACTATTTCCCTGAATCATCATATCTACTACATATTTTGTTAACAGTTTCCCCATTTCTGCAATGGCCATATCATGTATCTATTCTACATTGATATTACTGGTTGAGCAAGTAAACTATAACTCCTGTTATCACCTTCAATTAGCCATTATAATGGGAGGCTTAAACTATTGTAACTAATTGTATGACATGATAAAATACTTTCCTGCTGCAGTTCACAATTTGTATGTGAAGACAATATATTTATATCTGTAACAAATGTCTATAATTGTATTCCTTTTTTAAGAATAGTTTACATGTTGTTTGCCATAGCAATAGATACTGGGCAGGCCTTTCTACTGATATTATGATTGAGCAGATGTCAATGTGTAGCATTGGTGGACTCACAATGAGTGGGAATGACAGAATGCCAGCAAGTAGTGTAGATTAAATCTAAATCTTTGTCAGTCTGTTCTGAACTAAATCATGCCATGCAGTAGTTTATTGATATTAGTTATAACATTAGTGAACAACACAATTATCTGACACATGACAGAAGAGGGACTACAGAGACACAGAAAACCTGATCCTTTTTTTGTTAGCCAGAAACCACTTCAGTAAATCTGACAGGTCACTGCAAAGCATTATGTTTAGTTTTTTGCACAGGATTTAAATGTAGATCAAGCAGAAGAGGTTAGTTATAAGATTCTCCAAACCATGAGATTTTCAATTTGTCATACAAGCAAAAGAAAAAGAAAAAAAGCAGGCTGTTACCCTTGGATCAAAAACAACTGTGGTTATCATTTTTTTTTTTAATGCAGATTCACCCACAAACACTGTTTCAATACCTAAGATTAGAGTCTATGAGGGATCTGTTCAAGTATGAACTGTGTAATTATCCTACATCATTATTATTTATTCCACTGGTTCTCCCAGACCTACAAACAAAAGCAACTCTGGGAAGTGCACTTTGGGACCAACCCCAATGTTAAGAATACATACTAACCACTGATGTTTTGGATGGAGCTTTCATACATTGAATCATTTGGCATCCTGGTCTTACATTTAAAGATATCTGTCATATAAATATTCAATATGTATTATGCAAGTATGGCAAATGTTTCAAATTGTGTCTGACAGTGAGGAATCTTCAGTAAAAGACATGACTCATCTGAGAAGAGGATTAAACCTTGTGGCTGTGCACTGTGAGTTAACCATGGCTCCAACAATGAAAAAAGAAACCTTCCTGACAAATAAGTTAAATAAACAGAGATTTATTCAGATGTTATCTGAGTGTTTGGAGTATTATTCAGGGTGTCAGTGTGTCCATGCCCATAGTGATGCTATTTTATCATCAAAACTGTTGTCAATGCTGCCATTCATATAGAAATGATAGTTGTTGTTGATGATACAGATACGTGCAACCATTTTGATCCAAGTAACAAAGCTGTTTTAATGTTGCATGAGCTAAAGAAAGGAAGCGTGAAAAGAATCTGAAATATACACTATTTGATGTCTGCACTTGGCCTGAGCATGTGTTTACATTTGCCATTTATGCCTGCTTGGATGTGATTAAACATCACATTCATTCAATGTAGACAAAGCAGTAATAAAAAAATACTGTGACTTACAGCATTGTGCAGAGATCTTCTGTCAGACTGGTACATGAAAAAGCATCATTGCATCTGGTGAATATACTCTAGTTGTGGAATTTGAAGGAACACCAGGAGAGAACTTAAACAAATTATGCTACTATTAGTTTCCTCAAAAGATAGAGCCAAAAACCACCAGTGGAGTGAAATGTCCTGCTGTGATCATCAGCTGTTTCAAAATCCTTTTCTATGCATGTATACTTATAAGTACAAGTACTGTTATGTAATGTTTTTCTACAGCCCAATCGCATGGAGGTGACAGGTGGTCGATGGTGTCATGATCCCACAAATGACAGACATGCTACCAGTACCTTTATGCTTTGATCTGGTGAAACTGCAAAATGGATTGTAATAAAATACAATCTGTCTATCTTCAAGAAGTATTGTCTTCATTCTTCAGCAGCAGAATGTGGAGAGTGTTGTGCTAATAGAGCCTGAGCTAATTAATCAGTTTAAAGATGACATAGAGTATGATGATGACTAAATAATTGATTAATTTCTAACATATTCACAAATCTTCTTTTTTTTTTAAATTACAATATAAGGCTGTAGAAATATATTTCAGAACAAAATGCATTAAGATATTGTAAGAGTGAGACACTGGGAGACTGTTCTACATGAAAATAAATACTGTTTTTAATGTAAAATTTTGTCACTAAATTTTATTTTTACCCCAAATTACATTTTTATGACAGTTTTTTTTACTATGAAATTAAAGAATATATATCATTTGATATCCTAATTTGTATTGATGTACTCACAAATTATACTTTGGTTTTGATGTAAAGTAAATTACATATATTCTAAAAATACAAAGTATCTGTTGGCAAAAATTGTAAAATTTTCTCATTTACCAAGGATTTATTTATGTAGAATTTTAATATGTTAAAATGGAAATCTTTGTGTAGTGAGAAAAAAATCTGTTTCAATTACTTTGACCTTTTGCTATTTTTGGGGATTTTTTGTTTTACTGGCCCTAATATATTTGCCATCACCTGGAGATAATGCCGAAACCATAGCTAATCTTTCTTCCTAATATGTCAGGTCTTATTCAAAAGTATGTTTGTACACAGAAGGTCAACATCTCCATGAGATTATTTATCAGACCCTAGTATGTTCTCCCAGAGAAGGGTCCACAACCAGCTTATCTCGAACCACTGCTAGAGTTTCATCCATGTGTACCTTAGTGAACAGACTCACCACATCTAAGCTCACACTCTGGTTAAATTTAATGGGAGCAGCTCTAATTGTTTCCACTAAATGGGCTGCATTCTTCACATGATGGTGTCCTTCTAGTTAATAGGTTAACTATATCTGCAAAGAAACAGCTCAATGGATAACATATTCACTGTAGATCTTTGTGGAATACCATCCTTGTGAATCTTGTCAAAAGCCACCTGAAGAAAACCATAGAGTATAGTGGCAGAAATGTTGTGAGTATAGTGGCCAAGATGGGTATACCAGTTGGCAATGTGTAGAGAATAATAACAACACCTCATCTCAGAAATACAGACAGATAATTTCAATTAAGTTTGCAATTTTAGAATTTTTTAATTGTTTCTTGTTTTTAAAAAAGTTATACAAAACAATATATAGAAATATTTCTATCTATCCTACTGCCTGTTTTTTATTATAAAGTAAATTAACATTGGTTCAAAACTGATGCATTGGGTGGAAGTATTTGAAAACTACCTCTGGAGCTGACAAAAGCTTGAGTCTTTCTCAAACTACATTTCTACTGGTATAATACAATACCAAATGCCTTTGTTCCTCCTTGAAATCTCTAGCTATGTCCCACTGTAAATTATCATGGCACTAGAATAACTCTGCAATCCATTGGATCACCCTTTATACATTTGAAAATAACTACTCTATAATTAGCATTTTAATATCTCCATTAAGTGTTATGGACAAAATATAAATTTACAAATCCATGTAGCATTTTATGATAGTAGATGAATAATCTGACATTGCAGATACACCTGGATAATTTGATCTCTCAAATATATCCTTTATTTAAATAAATAAATAAAAAAGATCATTATTTAGAGTAGATATTCTCTATTGATCAACTAAAACCTATGTGCAAAAAGACATCATTGCCATATAAGATGGTTGATCTGACCAAAATTAATACATGATATTCTTAATATCAGTTTAGCTCAGTCAGTGGAGCATCTGCCTCAGAACCACAAGTTTCCAGGTTTAATACCAGCCCTCGCCAACTCAGCATATGCTCAGAGTAGCACAATTTGGATCTGTGCGGTAAAGTGGTCAGCTGATGGTAGGTGTAATGCTCCACCTCAGATGCAAAGCAACCCCCCCAAGCGCTAGTGAAAAGAGGAAAGACTCCCTCACTGCCTGGCTGATACCAACAATAGGCCACCCCACCTACTTTACTATTGACATAAAGTTAGCATTCACTGTCTCCCTAATCTTAAGGGGGTGGGAAACCCCTGTTAAGTGGATTTTCCTAATCTTAAGTGGAAAACCTCACTGTTAAGTGGATTTCCCTTTAATAAAGTTTTCATTTTAATCTAAAAAGCTATTTGTCTTCGTCTTATTTATATCCTTACACCATAGCAAATTATTTTAGCATGTCAAAAATCATTAATATTTCAATGCAGACAAATATCTGCAGACAATTTCTAATATTATTTCAATATGTATACCATCATACCCGTATAGATATGTAAACAAACAACAATATACAGTTAACCATTAAACTCGCCTCCAGTTATACTGTTGGTAAGACTTTGAGATGTATTTAACACTCAGTTTTAAACTGCCAATATGAATAAATAATTTGGAAAACTATTTTGACTTAACTTTTTGAGAAATGGTTTTAGGAAAGTAATCTCTGAATTGAGTCTCCTTTTTTTCTTTTTTTTTTCTATTCCCTTTGCTTATATTCATTGTTAATTTTAGAGGTGAGTGTGGCCGAACAATGAGCTGTGCCAAACTCTAACTGGAACAGTTTGTATTCACTTTGCACTAACACACTTGAGAAAGGCATGTTAACTTCTCCCCCCCCCCTAGCTATGGGTAAATACCAAAGCAGTTCAACTTAGTAAAAGGAAATCCATCTTGGGTATTCAAATAAGATCAGGGATTGTTCCTTGCTGCTCCTACTATGTAACTCAGTACAACCTGTCTCTGGAAAGGAGATGGGAACTGCCAAGTAATCCCTATTGCCCTAAGAGATATCATGAAAGTGAATTACAAGGCATAGCACACTATGAATCTAATAGGTTATTAGACATATCCACCCATCTACATATTTGAATGTGTGTGTATGTGTTTGTGTACACATTGGAAAAGTTAAAGGGATATTTTAGTCTTTGCTGCAGTTTAATAAAATTTCCTTATTACAAAATATTTTTTTGTTTTCCTATTTTTATCAACTTGGTGGTTTTGTAGTCATCATGAGGTAAAAGATAATTTATGCAAATGGTTTTTCAACAATTTAATTGAAAATGTAAATGTAAAATTTACCTTGTGAACAGAAATATTATCAGTGGTGATTGTCTTTACCATCATAAGATGTTAAGGGTTAAAAAAATAAAATTTAAAGAAGTGAAATTTCATTATAAAAAAAAAATGAATTAGTCAATGTATATTTGTTTTACTTTTTCATTTGACACAAACTAGTGTTTCACGTGAAACCAGATTAGATCAAATAAGATTTTCATTTCATTTCATTTTCTTCTCATAATGTAACAGAAATTGTATGTAAAACCTTTTCAAATTAAAAAAAAAAAGAAAAAGATTAATCATTAAAGTTTAGCTCTCTTGTTTCAAAACAAATTACTGTGTGGGAAATCTTTTGGAATATTTCAGTTTGATATTAGTTTCCTTTATGGATGAAATTTATCTTTTTTTTAAATTAAAGTAGGTTATACACTTCTATTTGTAGGTTTATCTCATGGTCTTATAGTGAGAAATCCACTTGAGAGAAAGAGAAATAGGATTGAGTGTTGCAGACATGTCTTGGTGCATGACTAGAACAAAAGCAACTGTTAGTCATTACTGTTGGTCAGTATAAATACTGGTATTATAAAACTGCTGTTAGATAAACTCTTCTCATTGCTAATATATACGTATTTACTTGTTAGTTCCTATTACACTCTTCTTCAGCTATGAAATATGTCTGAAATGTAAGAGAGAGGAGACTTACCTTGTGGAGTCAAGCAGGCACAAACATGTCTTGCTTGCAAAATGAATAGAGGGCTCAAAGAAAAAGAAAATATGGCTGCCTTGACACTGTAATTTGAAGAAACACGATCTCAAAGCCAGGAGATTTGGGAAGAAATGGGCAAGATGCTTTGGATCTGTTATTGAGTTTCACATTATAGACTGCTGGAATATTGTTGCAGGAAGAAAGATTCTGTCATCAGACTTTTGCAATTGGGAAAGCAATTACTCTCATCAGTTTCGCAAACCATAAGATATTTCAACATTTACAAATTTCCCCCTTTTACCAGTGAGGGTGATGTGATAGCATGACTGAAGAAAGTGAGGCTGATTGGGAGACTTCAGATGATGGATGTGGCAAGCCTGCAGCCATTGCATTACTTACCCTCTACTAGGAAATTAAGGAAAAGGACCAACGGGACATGGATCAAATAGAAGCCTGGCTGAAGGAGGCATTTACTGATGGTGCCTTTGCAACGTACAGAAAGCTGACTTGAGTCAGGTGGGAAGGCAAACGAGTGGATGTGTACATAAACAAGATAAGGCGGTTCATCAGAAGTGCCAGGTTTGAGGGAGTTGGGTTGGAGAGGCTTGCAAAGCTGATTTTCATCACAGGGTTCAATGATGATATCTCCATTAGGCACCAAACATTGAGACCTAGACAATGGGAAACCTGATAGCAAGAGCCAGTTTGCTAACTACCAGGGACCAAAGCTGTGATGTAGCAGCAGCAGCCATGTAAATGGACATGATGGCATCCCAGAAAATACTGCGATGATTCAAACATGCCACAGATGATTCTAAAGCCTTGGAGGCACCGTGTGCTTTACATGAGGTGGTCCCAACCACTTTTCCAGGGAATGTCGAAGTCAATGTAATGGATTGTTACTGCTGTAATGAGCTAAGCCACATGTCACAAAATTGTTTGAGAAACAGATTCGGGGACAAAGTATCATTGCCACCCTTGCTCCCTATCAGTCAGTAAATACAGCATTACTTGTTGTTGGTGTCCAAGTAGACAGCATGAAGTTTTCAGCGCTTATCGACACAGAATGTTCCCAATCTATAGTTAGCGCGAACCGCTGCCAAGCATGATGTAAACTTGATGTTGACATCACAACAATCGACAGCCCATCGAAGGCATATCAGGTGGTTACAATCCAAACAGGTGACAGTGCTAAGGTTGATGTTCTGGTAGTGTATAGAAAGCCTCTTGGCTATGACCTACTGATTAGAATTAGTGCAATACAAGCACTAGGTGGTGTTAAGATTACACCTGAAGCACCAGATCAGCTGCACAATACAATTCGTTAGTCATGGATTGATAATGGTTGGTTGATACCGTATCCAGAGGAGCAGCTTTGGACTCCCCAAGGATTTGATCCCACTGATAGCTGTTTCACAGCCCAACAAAAACAAAGTACACCAGTGATGGATTACAGAGAACTAAACTAACATGTGGATGTGTTCAATGCAAACGCAGACATGTGTACCACCAGATTCCAGGAGTGGCGTCAGCAGGGGATTAATGTAGCCCTACTTAATCTGAGGAGGGCTTATCTGCAGATACATGTAGTCACTATGGGCATTTCAAACCATAATTGTCAAAGGAAAGAGATATTGCTTGATGCACTTGAGGTTTGGCCTCAATGTGGTGGCACTGCGAATCATGAAAGCTATCATCAAGACGGTGTTGATGCAAGAAGAATCACTGATGAGATCTACATCAGCCTACATTGACAACATATATGTAAATGAGGAGATAATATCTGCATTAGCTCAGTCGGTAGAGTGTTTGGCTAGGAATCACAAGGTTCTTGGTTCGATACCGGCCCTCACCAACTCAGCGTATGAGTAGCACAAACACCTCAGATGCTAAAATAATCTCCTTGGTCTAGCGCTAGTGAAAAGGGGATATACTCCCTCGCTATCTGGCTGATATCAACAGTAGGCTGGAATCCTTCAGTCTGATCAGCAAGGACCCTAAGCATCTGAAGGGTGGAACTCTGGTTTTAAGCCTTGAGGTTTGGGGGGAGTGCAACACCTTGAGGTGGAAGCAAGGGAGCACAGTTCCAGAACTCCATTTCATAATGACACGACATAACATCATTTTTCCATTTTCAGGAAGGTGGTAGGCCGCTTTCCTGTCTGCAGGTGGTTCCACGCAGCAACTGGAGTAATGAAGAAATGAAAAAGCATAGCATGTTGGCTTGCTCGACAAATGATATCAATTTGATGGAACTTGATGCCACACTAAAAGGCTTTAATCTTGCGCTACAGTGGCAGGCTGCCTCAGCCTGCCAGTGTAGTGTGAGATTTTCACAGACTCTCTGTGTTTACCACTGGTTGACCAACAAAGCCAGAATAAGGACCAAAGTCACGACTGAAATGTTAGTGAAAGGAAGATTGGCTGATCAGTTTGAGGGTTGATTCTTGAATCTGAGTAAAATCTGTCAGATGAACTAACGAGTGCTGAAGAGGTGGCTTGACATGATGAAATAAGGATTTGTCATTTGGTGTTGTAACTGATCAACTGACACCTTATCATATCCAGGCTATACATTGACAAAGTGAACATCCTGGAATTCGACATACAACCTACTTTGTTCGAAAAGCATATCCCTCAAGTGCTAGACAGTAGATCCTGCATTAGGCAAAAAGGAAAGCTTGAAGTGGATGGTAACTGGTCCTGGTTTCGTTTCAGTTAGGGGACTTTCCAAGTATTATAGTATTTTCATGAACAGTTAGCTTTATTGACAAGTTTTTAAGTTTTTATATATTTACTCGAAGAGTGACTTGCGATTTTTTTTGCTAGGATTGTTCTTTTAACTGATCATGATATTAAAGTTTAAGCCTAAGGATTAAGAAAAATGTATGGACTTGAGACAATACTTTTTATCTTTTTTATTTATTATTTTTTTTTTTTTTTTCAAACAGTAAAATTTACTGTACATGCATATCTTATTTTACCTGCTTACTAGACATAGATTGTCATAGAAGTACCTTTATTATGTATACACTACACAATTTCCATTGTTATTTTTATTACTCTCATTATAATCACCATTGTTTTGTCAGCTCAATCTTTTTAATTCTATATCAACTTTTTTCTTTTTCTTTTATGAAAATTTATTAAACTATTCATTGTGAAGGAAATAATTTTATCATTAGGTGTCAATTTTTCTGACAAGTGTGTGGTCATTGCTATAGTTACTATTATCAAAATTACTTGTAGTTATATAAATTTAAGACAATTGAAATGATAGTTTAGACAATGTCAATTTAATATTATAGATTTTATAATTAAACATATGCAAGAATTCTAATCAACCACTTCCATTTTTACTGTTATCAGTTTTAAAAAAATCTTTATATATTTCCACATAGACACTGTTTTGATTCTGACAAAAATATATCATGAAAAAGATTAGCATAGGGATCAACAATTATGACATCATACACATATTTTACAAAATCAAATCAACCCCACTGATTGAAAAAACTTTACCAAAAATCAGGGAATTATCTGATTTTAATGAAATTTTCAGTGTCGATTTATTAATGAATTAATTTTATAATGCATGTTATTTTATTTAAAAACCTTGTTTTTTTTTTGGGGGGGGGTGCAGGTCACTTAACTTTGACCCCCCCCCCTATTTTGGGGGTACAAAATATTGGTGTGGTTATGTAATTGAAACTAATCATAGTATAAATGAAAAGACCAAAGGTGTGAATAGAAAAAAAATTTTTTAAAGAAGCAGTTTTGGTAGACAATAAGTACAAAAAATCTAAAAATTAAATGTTAAAAAGAAAAAATTTTTTTTTTTTTTTTTTTTTTTTTTTGTTGCTATGAAATATAATTGTCTTTTAGATTATCAGTGAAAAAAATTATACACAATATTTTTTCTATTAGGAAGCCTAACTTTTAAACTGAGATATCTTAATTAATTGTTACATAACCATAAAGTAAGCTTGTTGTTAAACAATTATTTGTTTTTAGAATCTAAAAATATGTAATTTAAAACTTAAAATTATGTGATTTATATTTTAAATGAATTTTATCTATTAATTAGGTATATAAATTGTTATTTTAAATGCTCATGTGAATGGAGCGGACAGTAATATTTATTTTAAAGAATTTCAATTTATTTCCATTGAATCAGTTTGGTTGAAACAATTCAGAAAATTAAAAGAAAGAATCCATTGATTAATTAGTCAACACTGAAAATTTTATTAAAATCAGATAATTCACTGACTTTTGGTTATTTTTTGTTTATCAATCTGGGCCATAATATTTTTTTAACATTTTTCTCGCTGACTCTTGTAAACATAAAACGCAAGTTTTCTTTTTTTTTGGAGGGGGGGTTCTTAGTTTGTTTGTTTTTTGCGTATTTGGAACAAACAAAAGATATTTCATTTAAATAAAATATCAACAAGTTATTGATTTTTCTGTACATAGTGTATTTAAATTTTTTTTTCTTTTGGTATTGATTTTTAAGAAGAAACTTTTATAAGTTTTTTTTTTGTTTTTACTTTTAATAACATGTTTTGTTAACTTCACTTACAACGTCGGATTTTATAAATTTTCAAGCTAATTTAATGTTTGAAATGTATTAAAAATTAATTACATATGTAATATTATTTTTCTTTCTTTTTTTTTTTAAATTTTTTTTTCTTTTCTTTTTTTACTGATGACCATTATGTTACTGCTTTTTGACTCAAACAAAAGTTTGATCTTAAATAATCGATTTAATTAATTTTATTTCGTAATTTGAAATAGGCATTCATTTTGTTGTTGCCTAGATTAGCAACTACCTGTAGGTTGTACTTTATTGTAATAGTGGTGGATTGTTTGTATAGAAGCCAGCTTTGATAGTAGACCATAAGGCAGCTCGAGTGAAATGAATAGAATACAAGCACTTGTTACTATAAGCATCTTGATGCAGTGGTGCACCCTCTCTGAATCACTGCTGTGTACTGCCATTATTCTCAATTTAGCCATAGTTATTTTCCTTGACCTCTGCATATTCTGGGCCTAACAGGCTAGACTGGATCAAGGTAGCCTAAAGTGGTTGGTACTACTACTACTACTACAACTTATGGTTGTGGTTATTACTTTTCACTTTAAGGCCGTGGTTGTCCACTAAATAAGCTTTCTTAGTTAATGTTAGTGCAAACTATTGAGTAACTACTATTTGCTATAGAATTTAGAATTGAGTACATTGTTTTCTTTTTCATAGCCACACATACATCATTCTATCTTATTTGCACATAATAAATCTGTATTTTATTTATTTATTTTTTGTAAGTGAAACAAAAAAAATTGAAAAAAGTTTGACTAGGTTTGTAGCAGAAATCAGAAGCTGCCTGCTTTTTGTGTGGCCTAGATTTGCCTGGAATAGATCAGTGCTTTCTATATTTAGTGCCAGACACAGATGGCTTGTATTAGTCAAGACTGGGGAGATCACATGCTTTCCATGTTATGGTCATTGCCATGGTGATAGGCAGTAGCCACTACAATTAATATTATTAGGAATAGTAAAATGTGCTTTTTAGTGAGAAACTAGTCTTCACTGTATAGGAAACAAGTTGGGTGAAGCGAAGGAGAATCCCCCACACGCACATACACTCTTAGATAGACTAGCAAGTGGCAAGAAAGATGTAGAGGGGAAGAGCATTTAAATGTATTACTATTACCACTACTACTATTGCTGTGACCATCAGCATAATAGTTACTATGCCAGTACTTGAGTAGGAGGAATGTCTACTGTTATTATTATTATTGCCACTACTATGAACCATTACTTGCAAGTTCATTGTTGCTATTGCTGCTACTATGATAGCTACTGATGGTGATCATAAGTATTTAGTATCATTAATACTAGTGATTATTATTGATACTGCCATAATTGTAGAAGTATATTTACTTGATTTAAGAAAATTATTATTTGTGTATGAAAGGCACCGTATAAAATTCCTTATTCAATTGTAAAATGATTTGCATATTTTTTGCGACTTTAAAATATCTGTTTTGAAATAGGTATTATTACTATTGGTCTGTTTACAAGTTTATCACTGAATATAAAAAGCAAAATCTTTTCTTCTTTTTTTTTTTTTTTTTAATATAATTTTTTAATAAGAAAGTTTACTTGGCATACAACAGGTTTACAAGAATTATTCTCATGATCGTTGTTGCTAATATTACATAACTGTGGTTGTTGGTTACTGCTATGACTACAAATAGCATGATTTTTACGATATGGTTCTTTAATTTATACTGCTACCAATATTATTATTATTATTATTATTATCATTATCATTATTATTATTATTATTATTATTATTATTATTATTATAATGTTGCTGAAACCTACTCCTTCCCGGCACCACTATTTTTATTTTTAGATCAGAAAAATATTTTCATAACTAATCTGTGTTTAACACACTTATTTCATAAAGACACATCTTATAGATGCACTGGGACGCATCAAGTGATGTTCCTGTGTTCATCGGAGGGTTTTCGGGTCTTTCAACAGACCCATTTCCCCAGGTGAACTAGCTGGATTCATTACTTCCTACCCACTCAACTACAAGCTTGAGAGTTTTACCTGTCTTCTAATTTCATAGAAAATATTATTTTCTATGAAAACAAACTTGCCCTAACTTACACTTATTTATTCTGACGTGTCTTTGACTGTGAAAGTACTCTATGGCTTTCAACAGATTTCTGTAAATTAATACTCTTTCCGGGAAGTTCAAAGCAAACTTTTGATTCATAAGTGTAGGTAGAGTGGTTTCATTCTGATCATGCTTAGAGGATGATAATGCTGATTCCTCATTTCAGAAATTCAGATAAAACCTACTTTTCCTACCAATCACAAAAAGAAGTAATTTGCAGCTCTAAATCTGCTAATAGGATTGAGGGAAATATTTTGTCATGATATTCTCGTTCTTAAGCTTTTCAATTTATTTTCTAAAGTTATCCTCACACGAAATCACTATTTTAAAAGACGACTTCTACTACTAATGCTACTAGAACACATTTCTTGTTTCCAAGCAAATAAAAATTAACTACATCAAAGAAGTTTTTAATTTGACACAGCCAAGACATTTAAACTGTAGCATTTTCCCATTTACTTACCCATTGAAATATTGTACATCAAAATTCGCTTCTAAAAGAAACATGGTGTATCTTAGATACAGCATGTTTCTTTTAATCTAGTTCATATTGTTGGCAGTCAATTATATGGGTATGATGCAGATTGTTACTTGAGTGATTAAGCGAGGAAACACTTCAACTAGTTGGAAAACGTTTTGTTTTCTTTTTGTTGTGATTACGATGAAAAATATCAGCTGCTCAAGAGAGATTGAACCCTAACCTAACCCTAACCCAAGACCAAACTTTGTGCACCTTCCTTTGCACCAAGGTGCAATTTTTGCTATCGCTTCGCAGTTTATCTAAATAATTTTTTTTTTAAACACACAAAAAACGATCATTCCTTCCTTCCTTTAAAAAAAAACGAAGAAAGAAGATAGTTTCACTTCATCTGTTTTTATCTCCAGGCTATGGTGATGATGCTAGCTATATATAGAGAAAGATTATTGAATTAATAACTACGGTCAACTCACAGGCCTACCCATCAAGGCTACTAAATTTAGTACGTTTTCACGTGTGTAGAGACACTACAGAGATAACCCAAGTCTAGCCTGTTGTAGTAAGTCATTATATATAGAATAGACTGGAAACTCTAAATTCTTAATTGAATTTGGTTACACTAAGATATTTCTAAAACAGCTCACTAAATAATCTAATTTATCTGCTCCTGTTGCCGATTACAGAATCAATTACTATCATCCTATTTTTCTCCTACCGTTTAGGAAAGCGACCAGTAAATTTCCACTTAAACTGTTTAGTTTCACTCAATTATATTTTTTCTTAAACCGGATTTGAACTCTCCTCACTTTGTTTTTTTTTTTTAGAATTTAAAAAAAATGGTACACGAGATTCTTATCGGCTTTTTATATTAGTAGTGACAGTTTCGTTTAAAATTTTTCCTCAGTTATGTAAAATTTGAATGAAACAGAGAAACATTTCATAGTATATTTCCGGTTCGGTTAAAAAAAATTTGTTTTCATGTCCTGTCCTCTCTTTCACCAGTACAGGCAAGACAACTGAAGAAATGGAAGGGTTTTTTTTGGGTTTTTTAAGTTGTTCAAGTTAGAATTTTTGTCCGATGATTTCTATAATAATAAAAGTACACAAACTATATAACTTTTTCAATAAAGAAACATTTGAACTCCTTGCTATGACATTAGAATATACTTGGTACTTTACTACTAGACTAATTCAAAAGAAGTCTTCCGTTATTTCTGTGGTAATTTACAAAAAATAGTAAACATACATACACCATCCAGATAGGAGTAGGTTTCAGTGATGTGCTTTTTTTTTTTCTAAACAGTTACATTTAAATACCCCCCCCCTAAATATATATCAACCGGTCTTTGACATCTTCTTAGTGGTTGGGAGTGGGGAGACTAAAGAAATATGGCGGATTGGCGAATTAAAGATGTCATTTTTAAATGTGACTGCTCATTTTTTTTAATGATGCAAATGACTGAAGCTTATTCTTGTGGGTGATGAATGTAAATATCACTTATCTGTGTATTTTTTGTAGATTGCAAATTTAATTCATTAAACTATTCTATACAAGCACCTGGTATTTATTTATTTACAAAGTTTGAGGGTCTGGTGCAGTTGTTATTACAATGGTTAATTATACTTATAGTAAGTAACTATCCTTCATTAGACATAAATCAAGAAAAATGAAACCTTCCCTTAAGGCTTATACCCGTGTACACGATCAAGTGGTTTAATGATCAATAATCGTATTTTTTCAGTAGATTATCAGACGATTGAGGATGAAGAGATACAGGTTTTTTTTTATAGCTGAAACAATCAAGAAAAATAACAAACAATATTTCTGACAGCCACTCGCTTCTGTAGACACTGCTTGCTAACCGGCATCTAACCAACAAACAACTTCTACTAGCTGTTAGCGGCAGCAGCAAAGGTGGTTGTACTAGAAGAACCATCACCATTTGGTTCTTCTAAGATGAAGCTGCAACAATGTAATGAGCGAACCTTGAAATAAGATGAAGAGGGGAGCAGGAGTAAAATGTGTAGGTATTCTACAATCACAATGATGACATCATTTCCTGGTAATAGCCAAGGGAGACAACTCTAATTAGAATTTATTGCTTTCAGTGTTTTTTGTTGTTTTTTTAATCACTTATTTAATATCTTTTTGTCTGGTAATAACCACCACGACTGTTTTCGGTTTTATTTTATTTCTGTAATGATACAAACTGTTTATAGGACTTGACACGTTTTTTGAATTAGCTGATTAATTTATTATTTTCTAAAAATGTAACTCAGTTTGTGTTTTTTTCTTTTTGTATTTATCTTCGTTTCACTTTGACAGGGGCGTGGACGGTATGCTAATTAATTATCTTAAAATAGCCCGACTCTTAAAAAAATATCACAATGTAAAATATTTTGTGATATTTTTACTTGTGTATATCCTGGTTTTATAACACTTGTACTTATTTTTTTATATTTTAATAGCTTTTCCACGTTTTTTTTTTCTTTTCTTTTTTAAAAATTCCAAACTACCGAACGGTTAAGATAAAAAAAATGTTTCAATTTAAAAAAAAAATGATTATATAATTTATTATGTTATTAGTGTTTATATGCAAAAGTACAACAATAAAGAATTTGAATAATTATGATATGTTGGACTGTTGTCCTCATCTTTATTGTGAATAAACACAACGTTTGTGCCACTGTAACCTCGGGCTCTGTATGAAGAGAACAGTCCGAAATATCATAATTACACAAATAAAGAATTTGACAAGAAAATCTATGTAGGATTTTTAATTTCTGATCATTCTATAAAGTCTTGTGAGACACACATTATGACACTTTTGTGCTGCACCACTTTGATCACTGTGCCCCCCTCCCCTCATAATAAACTTAAAAATTTTTTTTTTTTTTTTTTGCAGTGTTGAAATCTGCTACATGAAGTAATTTTAGAATACTAGCCTACACGTTGCTTCCTTTCTTCGGTCTTTATATATATATATATATATATATATATATATATATATATATATATATTCAGTCAGTCTTTTTCTCCCTATTATTTGTTTGTGTAGAGAAAAGAGAAGTGTCGACGGCCTTGAGTAGTTAGATCTGTATCGCATGATGTGAGAGCGTGGGGGGGGGCATCTTTTCGCTCTCTAATTTACAAATGTTTCTTTCTGTTGTGCCTTTTAACTGTCATTCGCTCGCACACGCAAGGATCTTCACTTTCTCTCTTATTCAGTTTGTTTTTTGTTGCTTTTTTGTCTCTTGTAGTTCTTTTCATCTCAATTACTCTTGTTGTCTTGTAGTCTTTTCTATGTTGTATTCAAATTGTTTCTTTGCTCATTTTTTTCTCTTTTTTTCCGTAGACACGTTTCTTCTTCCCACCCACTCCTCAAAAGAGAAAGAAATTTATATAATAATGACCATCATCATGACTGTGATGGATTTAAGCAGAGGTGTAGCGAGAGAAAGTGGAGCAGAGAAAGGCGGGGCTGAGTGAGAGAGAGAGAGAGAGAGAGAGAGAGATTGTCGGCCTCAGCATTGGTGTCGACCTGCCATCAGCCAAAATAGCATGCCAAGAATTGATTATTCTATTTATAGTTCGTTGAAGCTGTGATTTCGAAATCAGACAGCTGAAACACACTAAAAATACTGGCTAGCTGCTACTACTGCTTCTGCAACAGATGCCAGTCGTGCCTTGTGCTCCTGCTTCTTGCCTGGTGGCACTTGCGAACCGCTCGACAAAGCGGGGGGGGGGGGGTCTGATGATATACACAGAAAGGTCGGACTGGAAAAAACAACCTATTACTCAATATTACATCATCATCATGCTAGATTATTGCTTTTATAGCAACCTTTGACAAATCTGTCTTAGGTTCTTGTGATTATCAGGTGTGAAAACTTTGAGCTAAAGACAAAATTAGTTTCATTGTTATATCCACTGATGTCGAGGGGGCGGCAGAGACCAAATTTAGGATTTGAAATTATTGCTATTGAAAACCGAAAATATTAGTTTTTCTCCTACTTCTAATTTCCATTTTTATTTTTCCTTTTTCCTCACTTTTAAAATATATTTCTTATTTGCCTCAATGTTACTTAATAGTTCTGATTTTTTAGTTCATTTATTTTGCTCTCTCTATTTTGCTCTCTCTATTATGCTCTCTCTATTTGGTGACTGGAGCCTATTTTTTAGCATTTCATATTTTACAAGCTAAGATGATAAAGTTGTATTAATGAGCAATGCTCATTAATACAAATTTTAACTTCAAATATTTCCTATTTTTCCTTTTTATCATATCGAAAAATGTTATTTAAAATGAAAGCAGACATGTTCTTTTCTGAGTAAAAAATATTTTTAAAATTCACATGCTAAACCATTCTCTCTCTCTCTCTCTCTCTCTTCTCTCTATATATATATATATATATATATATATATATATATATATATATATATATATATATATATATATAAGAGATACAGGAGGGTCCTTCAATAGAGAAGGTGAATTTTGTCCAAGGAGTTGACAATGGGAAGCACTATTTACAGTTGCACCTTTTTCAAGGAAATCAATAGTGATGGGTCTTTTGGTGTCCCAAAATACCTTTTTTACTAACTGCTGCGCCTGGAACTTTTTCTTTAGTGTCAGTATATTTTTACCCCATGGATTGTCTTTTCTTTTCTTTTCTTTCTCCCCCCCCCCCCCAATTCCGGCTCATAGTAGCAAACCCATGCTTAGCCCATTTATGAACATTTTATCACACATTGCTGTAAATTTTATATGGCTTCCACTTCTCAGCCACCAAAAAGTTAATGATAGTCCTCTATTCAAGTCTGGAGCACTCTGTTTGATTTGCTACCATTTTGAATAGCCTCAAAACATTTTTACTATATTAATTTCAAGCAATGCAGAGTTTACATTTATGAAACAAATTCTGGGGTAATTTTTTTATTTTTTTTCATTATGATTCTCCTTATTGAATAGTCGTCGTGTATGCAATAGATTCTTTATATAATACTTTCCAAATATAAAACCTGAACATTGGTTGTTTTCATCACTTTCTAATTAGTTTTCCACTTATAGTAAGAAAGTTTTTTTTTTATTTTTTAGTTTGTTTTTTTTTTTGGGGGGGGTTTCTCCCTTGAAGTCAAACTCAATTTTAGCTACTAATTTTGTAAAACTCTTTCTAGTAAACCTAGTTTGCTTGATAATGTGCCTGATACAGAAACTTAATTCATGCAACAACTAATATCTCTCCATGCAATCATTTAGTACCTGTTTATGCTGGATAACAGAATAGTTCTTTGTCACATATGCTAATTAGTATGCATTTTTTACTGACTTAAAACCTTTCTCCTTTGAAGAAATGGTTTTTGGTTTGGTTTGTTTTACGGCATATCAACCTCAGTGGGTCATTTAATGCCGATAAATTTTTGAAATAAATCAATTCTTAATGGATAATACAATTTTGTTTATCAACTCATGTTTTTCTGTTTAACCCATAGATGGGATCCTAACAGGTAATATCACTCCGGGTCAGAGTGGACCAGAGAGCAATGGTGATGAAGGGGTGCTCCACATTCCCCAAACCTCCAAAACTGGAACCTCACCATCAGATAGAGTTTAACGTCATTCCCAGGACATGTAGACCCTCAGTCACCGCCTTCTAGCACCCATATAATAAAAAGGGGTTGGGGCTTGCCATAAGGGCAATAGGGTTGGGAAAATCATATAGGTGCTAGGGCTTGACGTGACCAACCGATTGATCGGATGGGGCCTCTCTGACCGCCCGTCTAGCTTAAGTAAGGTTCTAAGTGGAGTGTTGCAGGTCATGGACTGCTCATCCACCAAGACTCCGTCCTTAAGCATCACGGGTCACCACCCACGGCCAACAGGTGGCCCCATTTGGGGGAATCTTACCCCTCTGCAGAGGTGCAGTCGGTGCATTCTAACGCCCCATTGAAGAAATGGTGGAAAAGGTTACATTCATTTATTCCTTTCTTATTTCCTTATTCAAGATGATTCTTTCAAGAGCTTTGATTCTCATTTACCCAGTGTTATAAAAGCAAAATAAACTGAAATATTAGAAGTAACCAATTGGTTGTACTAGCAAATTATTGTGAAATCTATCACCACTTTGAGCCTGTTTGGCTGAATTGAACAGCAGCTGGCCAGTGACCAATTATCTAAAGGTTTAGTTTTTTAGGTTCTTTATTTCAAACTTTTACGAAGATGATATTCAAAATATAATTAAGCACTTATCTTAATAAGTATTGTTTTTAAAATCTAAAGAATTTTATAAACATTTGGAAGCTTCAATTATATATACAGTGTTAGGACCCCCCCACCACCAAAAAAAACAAACACTGAATAAACCCTTGTTTTATCATTGCCACAAATTGTGAAACTTCAATGGCTAAGACACACATTGAAGTGATTATTTTTTCTTGATTATTGTTGTCAAAAATTCCCTCAGTGTTGGGAAAATTCTCATAAATACCAAAAAATAGGAAATTTCTTGAAACTTTTTTTTTTTTGATTTGATATCCTAATTTATGATCAGTCATTTGCTAATGGCGCGGTAAGCAATTTACAAATCACAAGATTTCTAATGAAACAGTTATTTAATATATTGAATGATTGTTGGCAACAATTTTCACATGATCTTTGTCAATCATTTGTTGAAATCATGACCAAATTGATGGACCCTACTAAATATAAAGTAATCATAAATTACATTAATTGTCATCAATTGTTTTAATAATAAAAAAAAAGTTTATATCGGCTGTCTGTTTTTTTGTTGTAGTTTTTTGTTGTTTTTTTTTTTTTTTTGTCCAATACTGTATGATCATTGATTTAAACCACGTGCAAATTGCAGTTGATTATTCAGGTTCTATATTTTAATAACTAAAATCATTCTTATTTTTTTCCTGAATTTTTATGTCTAAACTTTCTGTATATTATATACTTCCTAGAGGTTTATTTGGATAACTTTATTACACAAACCTTTGCATAAATCAAACTCTACTTAGCTAAATTATGATTTTCATTTTGTGTACAGATATTTGTACTTGAAGGAATTAAAAACTTCAAAATATCATAGATATAAAAATATATATTGAATAAACTACAAATGAGAGAGAACTTTGAAAACTGCGCCTAATGTAAAAAATTGACAGATTAATCAAATTCTTAGCCCAAATTGTGTTTAATAATTACAGTAGATCAAAGTTATTTAAATATTCTGATCTTCGCTTTGTACATTATCAGTAAAATATTAGGTATTAATTCACAATTCAATTTTATCAGAAAATTATAATGAAAATATTATTAAAAGTTAACAATTTCTTTTTAATTTGTAAAAAGTAATATAATATTGCAGAATATTTTTTGTAGATAGTTTAAAAAAAAAAGAAGCAAACCATCTTGAAAAAACATGTTTATAAGTAATAAAAAGTTATATAGTAAAATATACTTTTTAAACATGAGTGACCTAATGATGATAAAAGCTTTTCTTTTACTCAACAAATATTTATTTTTTAGCATAATCTTCTTCCTTGACAATGCTGTGAATTCAGGCATGAATAATCATACAAATCAAAAATTATAAAGTTAAAATTTCATATAATTCAGGATATATGTCAAGCTATAACCTATTTATAAACTCATACATATGTAAAAATATAAAGTATTATTTTAGGCATGAATTTGGAAATTAAATTTTAATTTTTGCCATAATTTTCATATAAATAACAAGAACAAATGCAATATTATGATCTCAAATTGAATTTTGATTGTGTAAATAAGCTAAAGGTTTCTCTCATTTGGAGATTGTTTTGTAAGTGAAGTTGATACTATTTAACTATCAAAATTTAATGCAATAATCTATTATGATAACTTTTAATATTGTGGGAGTTTGGTTATAAAAATTTAAATAAACACTGAAAGACAATATATCTTTTGTCGATTGTAATTTTTTATGAAGAACTGAATTAACATTGGGCTTTGTTTCTGTTGTGTGGTTTCGTATTCTCTGTTGTAGTAGTATCAATAATTCTTCGAGCGTAATCGTAGATCAGGTCTTAGCTTCACATAGCTAATTTCATAACAGTCCACTAAACTTTCTCTATATATCTCCTGCTGTAATACACATATGTAAATGAGATAACACGCTATCTCACTACACCTCCCTGAAATGGAAAGGTTTTATTCCCCTCGTTGATCTATTGCTTCTCCTAAATATCCTTGGGGGTGTTCTTCGTAATGGTGACCGCGGTCACATTTCATCACTACTGGATCCCTGGTATGGCACCTCGGAATCAGACTCGCTTTCATCTGTGGGTTCTATAACGTCTCCCCCATATTGGTTTATATCCTCGTTTCTTTCCGATTCCTCCACACTCATGTCTTCCTCATATCTATTCCTTAGCTGATCCGTGTGGGCCAACACACTTCTCTCCTGTGTCGTTATTATGGCGGTGTTGTTCCCTTTCTGCATAATAAAATATGCTTTTTCAGGTTGTGCATCCTTATTCTTGTTTTACCACATTTTTTCATTAGTCAAAAAATACATGGTTATGGGAGATCTGATCTGTCTTCCCATCAAGGCAGAAGGACTTAGTGTTCTATCAGCATGAGGAATGAATCTGTAACTCATCAAGAGTTTTGGTAGAAAGGATTCTATGGTCTCTCGTGACGGCTCAAATGCTTTTAATCCTAATTTAACTGTTCTAACCATCCTTTCCGCAGCCCCATTCGATTGTGGGTGGTAGGGCGGAGTTTTATAGGGTTTACATCCTATCTTCCTCAACCAGGAACATAGACTTTCATCACAGAATTCGGACGAATTGTCCGATACCAGGGTTCTCGGTACGCTGTTCCTTGAGAATACTGTTCTCAAAATTTGAATGACAGTTGCAGATTTTCTATCACACACCTGAACAATTTCTGGCCACTCCGAGAAAGAATCTACTAAAATCAATAGTAGTCCTATACCCTTGACATAGGCGTGGTTCATGTGTACTCGATTCCATGGTTCTTGTTCCTTTGGCCACAAATGAGTTGATTTTTGTGGAAAATCTTTGATTTCCATGCATTTGGGACACTTTTTTTACATAATCTTCAATATCATGCGAATATCCTGGCCACCAGCACTCCAATTTGAGTCTTTTTTGTTTGGCCGCTATTCCACAATGTATATCGTCCTGTACACTTTTGATTATTTCTTTTCACATTTTTTGCTGAGGTACAACCAAATCTCCGTTACATATAACCCCTCTGTCCATGGTTAGTTTATGTTTAATCTCTTTAGAAGGCCTTTCAGCTTTAGAGCAGTCGTTCCATTTATTCCTCCTTATTCTATTCGAGATTTTGCTCAGAATAGGGTCCAACAAGGTTTCTTCTTGAAGCTGTTTAATCGGCATTACATCGGTTTCGACCCAATGTAATACATCTTCAGTGTCGCTTATTTCGTCGTCTTCTTTGTTAAATGCTAATCTGGATAACGCGTCGACATGCGGAATAGTGTTTCCTTTGACGTACATGATATCGAAATCAAAGGCCATCAGCAGTATGGCCCATCTCATTAACCTGGCGGATGTGACCTTGGGTAATTCTTTCCTTGGATTAAAAATGAATTCTAAAACTTTTCGACCCAATAGAAATTGTCGGGCGCACTGTGTGCTCCACACTATGGCCAAAGCTTCCTTCTCTATATTTGAGTAGTTCAATTCTGCCTTGGTTAGCCTTCGTGACAGGTACATAATCGGATGATCGTCCTGTGACAATATAGCAGACACAGCATGTTCACTGGCATCCGTAGTTAAAGTTACTTCTTTTCTGGGGTCAAAAACTTTTATAACGGGTTTTTCCATAAGTACTTTTTTTATTTTGTTAAAAGCCGTTTCTTGTTTTTGTGTCCAAACAAACTCACTATTCTTTCTTCGTAAGTCTGCAAATGCTTCAGTTAATAAATCGGAATATTTGGGCACATATCTGCTATAAAAATTAGCCAATCCTAAAAACGATTCTAATTCTTTTTTTGTTGGCTGGGGATGCGGCCTGCGATATTTTAATTAATAAATTTGGGTCGAGCGAAATGCCTTCTTTGGATATTTGAAAGCCCAAATAATTTATTTTCTCGCAATTAAATTTACATTTATCGTGGTTTACGCTCATTCCAGCCTCTTTTAATTTGTTCATAACTCGCTGAGTTTTTTGTTGCAACTCATTTATACTGGTGGCCCCTATTAAAATATCGTCCTGATAAATTATCATATTTTCTACTACCCCCTTTAAAACATTTTCAATAACTTGTTGAAATATGGCAGAAGCAGTTTTTATTCCATATGGCATTCGGGTTCATCTCATTAAACCGAGGGGGGTGTTAAGAGTGGTTATTTCTTGAAATTTATTGTCAATCTGTATTTGATTGTACGCTGCTTTTAAATCAATCTTCGTAAAATATTTAGTGCCTGTTAATGTATGCGACACAGTTTCAAGCTCAGGAATAGGATACGAGTCTGAACAGATTTTATGATTCACACCAATCTTATAATCACCACATATTCTTAAATCCCCATCTTTTTTTCATAAAACTACAATTGGGGACGCCCAGTTACTACCGCCGACCGGCACTGGTTTTAAAATCCCTTCTGCTACCATATCTTCCAATTTCTTTTTTACTAAAGGTCGCAAATGTATAGGTATCCTGCAAGATTCATAATATGAGGGGGGGGGGCTATTTTCTTTCACTCGTATTGTGGCTTTGTAACCTCTCAAGATTCCTATTTTCTGCTTTTTACTTTCTATGCTGTCGATTAAATCGTCTGTATCTATGTCTATAATATCTGTGCCTATTAGTCCATTGTTTTTAAACAATCCACTACAGTTATAGGGAGCACTTCGAATCTTCTATTAGCTTCAAACGTAGCATCGAATTGTCCCAATGCAGTGATGTAAGAGCCATTAAATTGTCTCAATTTTAAGTGACTTCTCTTTAACTTGGGTTTACCCATATGTTGCCAAAAGTTTTTTGGAATAAGAGTCACATCACTGCCTGTATCGACTTGCATATCAAATGATATTTCGTTTAATTTTACTGTCAACTTCTGTTTTTTGTTCGCCCATACTTGGTACGCGTCTTCTATCGAATTTGTCCACTTCGACTTGACTTTGCATACGGAACCGAAATGATTGTGTTTTTTGCAAATTTAACATGTTTGTCCATAGGCAGGACAATTTGTTCTTTTGTCAAAATTATGTTGAAAATTGCAGTACTTACAATTTTTTAGCCTTGTTTTTACTTGTAACACGTCAGTGTTATTTGCTGCATTTTCTTCTATTTGAAATACCATTGTATTGTGTTGAGTATCTTCCTTGAATTCGGATATCATTTCCAGTTGCTGTACAAATTCCACGCACATTTCTAATGCCATGTTATTTGACTGCAGACATTCTAAAACTTTATCTTTTTGATTCACATCGTGCAATCCTTCAATGAACTGTAACTGGATTAATTCTTCTTCGATAGACATATTTGCTGATCCAAGCTTTTGAAATTCACAAAATCTCGAGGCCTTTTTTAGTCTCTGAATGTAATTCCTTGCTGGTTCGTTGGGATTTTGCTTCGTAGCAAGAAATTTAGTTCTCTCTGCGATAACCAGTTTTTTCTTAGGTCCTAAATTATTCCTTTATAATATGTGCAATTTCTTCAAAGGTGAGATCCTCCAAATCTTTTGGATACGTCATAACGGCTACTTTCATGTTTGCTTCACATCCAGTGGACGCTAAAAACAAATCAGTAATCTCGTTTTCTCCTCCAATGTTCTTTTTGTCTTGTAATTTTTTGCTTCTAGCAAAGGCTGAAAAACATTTTAGCCACATCTCAACAAAATCGGGGTCCTCTAATGTGAGTAAACCTATCGACGACGCCATGTGTTGTGAGGTGTGGTTTCGTATTCTCTGTTGTAGTATCAATAATTCTTCGAGCGTAATTGTAGCTCAGGTCTTAGCTTCACGTAGCTAATTTCATACCAGTCCTCTAAACTGTCTCTATATATCTCCTGCTGTAATACACATATGTAAATGAGATAACACGCCATTGGCTATCTCACTACAGTTTCAGTAGCTGTATTCTAATACTGGGGAACAATTTTTAACATAATTTCTGTTGAGTTTGATTTTTCACTTAATATAAACTAATATTAGCATGCTAATTTTAAAACTAAAACTTTCTTCTATCACATCAGGCTTTTTCTCTACAGCTTACTCTCTGAATAATTATATTGTATTGTTTATCCATAAGTAATAGGACTGATCAGCTGATTGCTTTTATTATTCTATTGGTAAGGAATGAGAATTTTTCAGATTTGGTGACTTTAGGTTGATTTTTGAAAAGCATGGCAGCCTATAGTTAGTTTCAAATCTCCCTCCAAAAAATGTCCTGATTATTGATCAGTCAGGTGCGTCTGCTGATTTTAGCTCTTAAGAGTTAATTTCCTATTTCAAGAGTTTATGGATGTTGATCAAGGGAATGCATAATAAAGTTGGCATTTGGAATACCTATGATTTGGCGAGAGTCATAAGTTCATTGCACAGACTGTTAACTTTTAATGAAAACTTCAGGATATAATAAGAAAAACAAATGTAAAATCAAGTATCCCTAATCTACCATCAGCTATATGTTCAGCGAACTATATGTTCAACTGAAATTCCAGCACCAGTCTTCATTCAACTACTCTCTCATGAAGATCTTGATCATGATGAAGAGTTCAGTGACAGCAATGATGCAGCTTTTGAAATTGAAAATTACTCAGCTTGCAAGCTCCCGACTTTACCACACAGATCAGATTACCCAATCTATGCTACTCATGCGTTGAGTTGGTAGGTACCGGTATAAAACCAGGAACCTTGCAATTCCTAGATGGGTGCTCTACCAACTGAGCTAAACCAGACTTGTGGGGTGTGTAGACGGAAATTTTAACTTAAATTCATCTCTCACATTTATAAAAAGAATACACAATTTTCATTTGTCTTTGGAAAACAACATAGCTAAAACAAAAAGGAATGGATGCTCAAATGGAGCCAGCTCATGATGCAATTATTTTAAATGCTAAATTTTGAGCTCTTTGAGTACAGTCATACCACTTGATTAATATTGTAACATAAAACTTTACATGTGTGTAGATTCTATCCTCTTATTCTTAGGTGTGCACACTGTATGAAACGTCCTGTATTTTATAAATATGCTGATAAAATGGACTTCTGAAAATTATTGCTTCTCTCCTAATCAGTTTTTTTTTTTTTTTTTTTTTTTTTCCAGTTTTTTAGACAGAGTTCATATAGTAAAATCTGAAGATTATACCCCAACAGAGCAGGTAAGTTTTTGTTTACTTGTTTTTCTCTTTGTTTTTTTTTTCATATTAAACTCTTATCTCAATCTTCTTCTTCTACTTCTACTTCTACTTCTACTTCTTTTTTTTTTTTTTTTTTTTTTCAATAGAAAAACCGCTTGTTTTGTCTTGAATGTTGCATGGCTGAGCTTTCAGCATAATATACATAAGCATTTTTATTCATAGATTAAAAAGTTGAAATGGAATGTTCATTCACATAGCAGAGCTGCACAATTCCAGAGCTTGCATTATTGAATAAATGATTTCCTAATATCACCCACTTAAAGCTCAGTGGCTGTTTAGCTCAATGTAGAATTACATCCTATTTATAGTAGTTGTATTATAAAACTGGGGAACAATTTTTAACATAATTTCTGTTGAGTTTGATTTTTCACTTAATATAAACTAATATTAGCATGCTAATTTTAAAACTAAAACTTTCTTCTATCACATCAGGCTTTTTCTCTACAGCTTACTCTCTGAATAATTATATTGTATTGTTTATCCATAAGTAATAGGACTGATCAGCTGATTGCTTTTATTATTCTATTGGTAAGGAATGAGAATTTTTCAGATTTGGTGACTTTAGGTTGATTTTTGAAAAGCATGGCAGCCTATAGTTAGTTTCAAATCTCCCTCCAAAAAATGTCCTGATTATTGATCAGTCAGGTGCGTCTGCTGATTTTAGCTCTTAAGAGTTAATTTCCTATTTCAAGAGTTTATGGATGTTGATCAAGGGAATGCATAATAAAGTTGGCATTTGGAATACCTATGATTTGGCGAGAGTCATAAGTTCATTGCACAGACTGTTAACTTTTAATGAAAACTTCAGGATATAATAAGAAAAACAAATGTAAAATCAAGTATCCCTAATCTACCATCAGCTATATGTTCAGCGAACTATATGTTCAACTGAAATTCCAGCACCAGTCTTCATTCAACTACTCTCTCATGAAGATCTTGATCATGATGAAGAGTTCAGTGACAGCAATGATGCAGCTTTTGAAATTGAAAATTACTCAGCTTGTAAGGGATTCAATCAACATAAGATGAATGATTTGGCATGAGATTTGGCTCTATCAAAAAAAGGCTTTAGAACTTCTACCATTAAGACTGAATGAGAAAAATTTGCTTGAAAAAAAAAGTGAAGTTATCCTACTTTCAATCCAGAAAAAGTGGATTTCTGCAGTACTTTCAAAGTAATAGTAGGTATGTTTATTGCCATAACATACAGGGTTTCCTGGAGGAATTGGGAATTCCAATCTACAACTCAACTGAATGGCAACTGTTCATCAATGACTCAAAGTGGAGCTTAAAGTGTGTCCTCCTCTACAATTGTAATTTATATGGTACAGTCCCAATTGAGCATTCAGATTGTCTTTGTGAAAAATATGGAAACATAATCATTGAATTTTTGCAATATCACAACCACAATTGTATCATCTGTGTTGATCTTAAAATGGTATGCTCCCTTCTTGGTCAGCAATGCAGATGCACCAAGTATTCCTGCTTTCTGTGTATGTGAGAGAGCAGAGAAAAGAAGAAATTGGCCTCCAAGATCTCACCTCAAAACTGGTGATCCCAACATTCCACATGAGACACCTGTTAACATAAAGAAAATTATATCCCCACCTCTGCACATGAAACTAGGTTTCATGAAGTAATTTGTTAGAACATTGCCAACTGAAGGTGACTGTTTCAAGTACAACTATTGTTGTTGTTATTATTATTATTATTATTATTATTATTATTATTATTATTAAGAAGAAGTTGCAAATCATAATGGGAATTGCTTTATTTTCTAAGAGTGTTAACAATGTTACATTTTTTTTGAATTCTCTGTGTTATTTTTACTGGTTTACAGTAATATACAAAGATTATCATAATAGAGATTACAAAGATAAAAGAAAACATACTGGTACATTAATCTAGAAAGTAAAATGAACTTTAATAGTCATTAAAGAAATCCTCTGTATAAAAACCCTGAATTTCATTTTAGCTGTGGCTTCACAAATTATATTTACTTTGTTAATTCTAATATACTATTCAGTGCAAATTGCTACATGTTATATTTCAGAGGCAAATAAAAAGATATATATATATATATATATATTTACAACATTTGATTGACAAATGTCATGTTACCAATTGAGATTGAAGAGATATTATCAAACAATGGTAAACTTAAAACATTTCTCTGATTAATTAATTATATCTGATAATTTATTGCCTCTGAATGCTCTCTTAATGTAGCTTAGTCAAATAAATTCAATCACTTTCAAACCATTTAATGACTATCTGCATTTATAACCAGTATTTTGTATCTCTACAGAGGCATGAGATATTGGTTATACACTGTTGTACATAGGAGTATGTACACTGCTATAGACAGATTAATGATCATATGGAAATCTGATCTCACTAATAAGATGAAATGAAAATTCTTCCTAGCTGAAGCTGTGTCAGTGTTACTGTACGTCTGCACCACTTGGACTCTAACAAAGTGCTCAGAGAAAAAGATAGATGGGAGCTTGGAAAATCTTGGAAGTGGAACCCTGCAACAGCCACTTAACTCCTATCACACAAATTATCCAATTAAGATGAATAAGATATGCTGGACACTGCTGGAAAAGTAAGGACAAACTCAAAAGTGATGTTCTCCTGTTATCACCTAGACATGGACACATCAGTGTATGCCAACTGGCAAAAACCTTCATCAATCAGCTCTGTGTGGATTCTGGGTGTAGTGTGGAGGACTTGCCAGGGGCAATGACCGATAGGGATGGTTGGAGAGAGAGTCATGGATATCCCTGCTGTCAGCGTGACCTGATGATGATAGCTTCCAATAAGTGGTTTGCTTAAATTCATTATGAGAAAAATATAATACAATTGAGGGAAATTGTTGCTTTATGATGACAAATCTAGAGTATTTCTGAGAGATAAAACAATACATTGGAATAAATGTGTTTTTTTTTTTGTTTTTAAAAAAAAAAAAATCTCAAATTGGCAAATTAAAAAATTACATAAAAACAATTATTACCCTTTTGTTCTCCATGCTTGAGAAAAGAAAGAAGGAAGCTGTTTACACCAGTTGTCATCAAATATATCACAATGACTGAATTACAGAAAAATATGATAAATGGTGCAATGATGACAATATAAATAATTTCTAAAGATATTCAAGAGTTAACATAACAAATGTTTGGATACGTTGTATGCCAGTATGAGGAGATCCATGTTTAGTGACTAATTTTACTAACAACCTGGTCATCTGAATATAACCCAATCATTAAGAGAGGACTCAGTGTATATATATTTTATTTTCAACAGTAAGAGAGAAAAATAAACTCTTAGAATGAACTTAAAAATCTCACTCATCAAAAATTACTTCTGTAATATCAAAAAGTATCTTTTCTTTTATAAGAAATGTTTTTTAATCTTCCATGCAATAAAATTCAGTCTTTCTTTCTTACAGGATATACTTAGGTGTCGTGTGTTAACTTCAGGCATCTTTGAAACCAGATTTATTGTTGATAAAGTCAATTTTCAGTAAGTAACTATAATTTTCTAAAAATTATTCATTACTATTGTAAGTTGTTCATATTTGTTCAATTTCCATATCTGATTTCTCACTCATAAGAATAAATCCCATTACCATAAGATTTTGCAAATATCAGGGAAATTGATATACTTTAATATTCTCTTTAGATAAATTTTAAGATTTGCCACAAAATGATTCAACATTGAAGCTTCAAAGTCTGCATTTCATTTAGTTAGATGGTTAGTTAAATGACGAAAGAAAATGGAAACTGTCATATAAAATCAATAATAAGCTGAGAATGACTATGAATATTTAAGTTTTGCTTTCAATTAGATTTTTTGATATATATATATATATATATATATATATATATATATATATATATATATATACTATAGCAAATTGATCATCTTTGATGGCCTGAGTATCAAAAACCCTAATCTATGAAGATTTTGAAATCTGGGCCAGGAATCTTTCTTTGAACAATTATTGTAAATGTAAAAATCATTAAATATCAATTATTTAATGAATTTGTTTTATAAATAAAATTTTTAGATCCTTTCCTTTTCACACTTTAAGAAATTGTGGATTTTACAAATATATCACACATTTAGTTTAGTTTTTTCAAAGATGATTTTTATTTGTTATTTTTACTATTTAAGATAAGAAGAACATGATAAATATATTTTTACAATAAGTAGAGTTATAAGTTTGAAACTGTTTTTCTGTTATACTCCTATAGATTTCATTAATTACACTAAGTGTTTGCTTCTATTTCTACTCTGGATATTCATTCTACATTAGAAGTTGTCATTTCTTTGCCTAAATGAAAATTTATTTCAACCAATAGTAGATTTGAAAAATGTTTAAAAAGCTAGATTCAATTAAAAATAAAAAGAACCAAATTAATTTTTTTTATATCTTAGCTAATTCTCTCTTTCATCTTTACTGCATTTTCACCTGCTTGTCATTTAAGTTTCTCTCTCTCTCTCTCTCTCTATCTATCTATCTATCTATCTATCTATCTATCTATATATATATATATATATATATATATATATATATATATATATATATATATCTCTTTCTTTTGTGTCTCAACACAAGAACATCATAAATTATCTCAAAGATTTCTCAGTATGACTGCAGGGAATCATCTAAATTTTGTTCTTCAGGAATTCTTTCCAGTGCTCACTGAATATTCATTGAATATTAAAGAGATCAAGGTCATATTCAATCACTTCCCCAAGCTTATTGAGGACAGACAAGCCAACTTTTCCCAATTATTCATATAGAAATATTACAAATTATATATTTTCATCTTTGAGGCTCCATAAATTTAGTCATGTAGTTTTAGCATCTAGAATACACTGATTTGCAAATTGACACTTTTGCTTTCCATTTTTTCAAGATTGGCCAACAATTTTTTTTCTTTCAACAACATATTTAAAAATCAAACCCCTACCACATAAATACTATCACTAATAGATTATTATGTTTGTTTTTCTTTTCTTTCTCTTTTTAACAGTGAAAAATTTCTTCCACTACATTTATGATTTGATAACAAAATAAGTTTATCTCCTCAATAACCATCACATAAGTTTCAGTTTTTCTTAAACCAATTAATACATATCACTTTTTCTCATCAACCCAAACTACATTTCGTTATGGTTGTCATTTTTTTTCTTTCCTTTTCAACTCCTCCAAACTCACTATCAATTACTTTTTATTATAATCTTGTATAGATAAAGAAATACTTAAAATCAGATATCACTAAATAGAAGCACAAGGCTAGAAATAGGGGACACCCTGTTAGTATCAAACTGCTAGCTTAGATTATTGATCAATCCACCATAATGAGCACTTTATTTAATGGTACACACATTCTAAGAATGTTTGCTTTTTTTATCTTGCAAGCTATGTATTATTTTAGAAATTAAAATTAGTAAATCCTTAAAATAATGCCACTTAATGTAATGCAGAAATCTGAAAAGAAATTCAAGTTTTCTCAATTAATAAAATAATTAAAAAAGATGGCATAAGTAGAAATGCATTAATTTCTAAATCTAACAATGCGTCTTCTTCACTGTACCATATAAAAATGGTAATAATGTCTTTTTTGTCTGTACTTTTTTTTTATTTCTCTTTATTAATATCTTTCATATAAAACCCCTCTTTCATAACATAACTCTTAAATCTCTAAGTGTATCATAATAATAATAATAATAATAGGAGTTTACTTTATTCTTTTGTTTCACAAAAATATTACATATTGATAAGAAAATCCTTTGTGGTGTTAACTCCATGTCTTTATTAAGTCACATTCTATACAAAAGTTTGCTTATAAGGATTTAGATACAAGTTTCTATGGCTAATTGATATTCATCTACATATCAGTGACATTTGTTGACAGACCTTAAGCTGGGTATAGGTTTTTTTTGTTTGTTTTTTTACTTTATTTATCTAGTGCTTGTTTACATGCTCAATTTACGTGTGTATATGATTTGATCTAATCTGGATATAGTGAAGGATTTCTTTGAAGATATTCTTAATACTCAGTGGACAGACATTATGACCTTAATCAAGTTAATCATTTATGCCAATATTACTTCGTGGAGATTGATGTTTAACTATCTACCCATAGGGTAAGTTTTGATATATGGTCACTTTACCATGGGGACCAGGTGTGTATGCTCAGGCAAAGATTACCTATTCTCTGGTATCACAAAAGCATTAGACTACTATGACCCCTACCCCGTGGTACAATGGAGAGGCGCTGCCACAGGGTTTTAATCCCTAAGACCAGGCTTGCTTCTTTTTTTTTGCTGCCTCCGACTGGAAAATAACGAAGATAAAAGAGATGAGCAGATACTACTAATCTCAGCCTGAAAGACAAGGAGTAGTGATTGAAGGTATTGGGAATAAAAACAAATATAGGTATGATAGGCTTAGAGGGGAAAAAAGAGGGTGGGTGTTAATAATACTATTGAAAATATGAATACAAAAGCATTGTTTAGAATGAGCCTGAAAGAGAAACAAATCTTCTCTTCAATGGAATTCAGCTATTGTGTTGTTGTAAATGTTATCTAGTTTTTACCTGTCACTTGAGCATTTATATTGCAAACATTGACAATGCATTTTGTTTTTATTGCACTGATTACATGATTGGTCTCTGCTTCAGCAACCAACAACAGAAAGCAAATAAACCAACCAATTGAGTGATTGAACACCACAAAGCATAAATAACTGTCTCTCTTTTAAAAATTACTATAAAGATAAACACACATGCACAGCAACTGATCTTCATATTCAGTCGAATTAGAAATACTTAACAAGAAAAAAAAAGAAGAAAAATTGCTTGTCATGTTCTCCCTGAAAAACTATCCATAAAGGAAGAAATCCTGTGAATATTTCACTAACAATTCTTTTATTTTACTGTCTTCACACGGCTGACACCTAATTTGTTTGTTTTCTTCTATTTTTAATTCTACAATTTTATTCTAAACTTTGATTTATTGTAGCTCATTTTAAAAGGCTGCCTTAATATCAACTCACATTTCATTTATAGAATTTATCTTATAATTAAATACAAATAAATAAGGGAAGTGTTCTATAATTAGCATTTTATAGTTATCTCCCTTGGAAAATTTGAATTACCTAGGCTTATTGACAAACACTTATCACATACTATTAAGTTGTAAATTGGATTGTAAGTTACTTTATTTTCTAAGAGTATTCTAACATTACTAATAGAAATCTTACTATAATGTGCCAGTTTTGTTGTGTTTGGGTTAAATAGATATAAGAATTGAATCATCATTATTATGATATAGATATATGGTAGGAGTGGGAAATATAGCTAATTTGTTTGGAAGGATATTTTTAAGAATTGACTTAGGTCATTAAAAGTATTTACTAAGCTTTAGTATTACACTAGACTATGATTTTAAAGCATCCAGTTAGGATGAACTCAATATAGTAGCAATGGTCTGAGAAACTAGTTTACTAACTACTGCTTCTTCACATCAGTGCATCCAGACTTTCTGCTGTTATAGAATTTAATTGCCCTATCATTTTTATTGGTTTGGAAAGTTTTTAGAATTCTATTTAAGAATAAAGCCAAAAGTCTTCTTTTTTTTTTTTTTAATTTTTTATTTAAGATAGTGAAAAAAATACTCAATAATGGTTTAAACAATGAAAACAAATTAAAATAGCCAAAAACATCCCTACATCCCCTGTACATGTATATAAGATAGTCCACTTTAAATCCTCAGGTTATCACCTAAACTGAAACAAAATTTGACTAAATTGGCAAATTATAAATGTGTGCAGGGTTAGAATGTGGGGAATTTTATCACCGAAAGTATCACTGTTTAAACCCTAAGTTTGGTAGGGGTATAAACCATAGTTAAGCGTGCAGAGAAAAAATGGCAACATCTCTTGAAAAAGGAAAACAACAACCATTTGCTACAACAATAAATTTACTGTGCAGAATAGTCCAGGGGACATACAAATCAGGTACAAAATAAGAAATAATTGTTCAATGTTCAAGTATGAAAGATTACGGTTTGGTTATGTTTGCAGATATGTTTGCAGGAATTTATTTGTTTGGATTTTACTGGTAGCTCAATTCACTTGTAGACTGATTCAAGTTGTAGTAGGAGTTTTGGTTGTCAGCTCTGAGTCTTTAGGTTGCAGAGGGATTCATTTCTTTGAGTCACCGCCTTGGGCTGTGTCACAAAGCAATGTCTTGCCATCTTGTGTTGGACTTGAGGGTCTGCTAGTGGGGAAAGAGAAAAAACCTTCAGGGCTCTTCAGTTTTATAACTAGTTTTTCTTGACTTTTAAGAGGGCTGTCATTAGCCTATTTGGCCACTCGCACATGTGTCCGAATAAATTTCCATAAAAATAATTGGAAGGAAGGTGAGAGGGAAGTAGGAAGGAAAATACTGAAATTTTAATGGTAAATGGATGCTCACTGATTCGATAATGAAGAGTATTTTTTTAGAAAGTATAATAAGTTTTGTTTTGGGTCTTCTCAATTGCAATATATGAAAATATTCAATTCCTATTCCTTATAAGTCTAATCATTAAGATTCTTTTTGAAATGTATAAAAAAACAAAACAACAACTTTAGGCCTTGGTCATCCAGAAATGCTTGTTGAAAATAAAAATGGGATTCACTTCAAATTTCATCTATAGGTCACATGGTGGTGAAACCAACAGTATTTTACTAGTATGAGAATCAATTGATTCAGCGAAAGATTACTTGCTCCATACACTTATTATTTTGTTTCAAAGCAACTGCTTACAATGACATCCTTATTAGATTAACAATGTTTGATATTATTACTACAATTGTCACAATAACAGAAAAGGAGAGTGGAGAAAAAAATTCATTACTCCAAGTTATGTTTTGTTTTTTGTTATTCTATCCCATTTGTGTTCTTTCTGTTTTACTTAAATGTCTTAATATTAATTTTTACAAAAATAATCATTGCTGCCACCAGTTTCAATTGTTTTGGGGTTTTTTTTTTTCAATATAACAAACAAAATAGAACAAAAACCTCAGGCTTAATTGGTTACTTAGAATTAGGTTTCTACTGAAAATGCGGTTGATAAAAAAAATTCAAGAAGTGATGATTTTTTTTGTAAATTTTTGTTTTATTTAAATATCTATCTGAAATTTTTGTTTCTACTTTCATAATTGTATATACTTATGTTACAGCAGAAAATCTTTTTTGATCATTGTGAAAAGGTCAGTTATGATATAATCTAGTACATTTAAAATAAAAATTGTGAAGTATTTTAATTTCTATACATTAATTGTTAATTTCTAATATTTTACATTATAACCACAAAAAAAAGTTCTAAGAAATGGAGTCATTCAGAGTAATCACTCAAAACACTGCAGCTATTATGACTGATTGCTACCAATTCTAAACTTTTAATGGTTGACTAATGTTTACAGTTAATTTGTCATAAGTTGCATGAAAATATTCATACAAACAAAACTATTTTCCAAATGGACTTAGGGGGTTGTGGGGGAGGGGTTAAGATGAAGTAAATGGATATCATCCTAAAGCTTTAAAGAACAACATAGATCAAGGATTATTTCTTACTGGTACTGAATAGAACCTGCTGTATGTTACTTGGGGAGGAGATTCCCTGACAGGGTATGATATGTCAATGACCTAATAGGTTATAGGTTAATTCATCTTTTCAAAGTTAAAAAAAGAAGACAAAAATGTACATTCTTATTATTATTGAAAATTACTATTATTATTATTTTTTAAATACGTTATATTTATATTGATTTCAAATTGCTGCTGCAACAGTCTGCATTCATTTCACATTGATATCCTTTGAAAGGCATGAACCATTTTACCAACCTATAGATAACTTACAAAACAGTTGGAGTCCTTTAGACTTGTAACTGTTGTAATGTTTGGCAATAAATCAGGTCAGAGATTGTTCAGTGCTGCTGGTACCATGTAACCCAGTACAACCTGTTATGTTACTTGGAGAAGACATGGATGCCCTGAGATGGTATCAAGGGAAACTACTCAACATGGTGCTCTGACAATCTAACATGTTATGGGACTACAAATCAACAATATAACCAAATATGATCACCATACAGATTCTCTGCAATTTTTTTTTTGTTTTTTATTCAATGCAGAAGATCTGTCTAAAAAGATAACTAGGATATTTTAAAGTTGCTTTATTATGATTTTTTTTTAACCCTCAATATTGAATAAGATGGCCAGACAACTAAACATTAAAATGTAAGTAAATACAGTCAATAAGAAAAATCTGCATTATAATTTTTTTTTTTTTTTTCATTTCAGTATGTTTGATGTAGGAGGCCAGAGAGATGAAAGACGAAAGTGGATCCAATGTTTTAATGATGTAACAGCTATCATTTTTGTAACTGCATGCAGTAGCTACAACCTTGTCCTACGAGAAGATAACACCCAAAATAGACTTAAAGAATCTTTAGAGTTGTTTCAGAGTATTTGGAATAACAGGTAAGTGCAAAATATCTTTTTATCTTTTCTCACACTATTTTTATCTAAAATATCTACAGAAATCATAACTTGAAATCTAATGGAATAATGGAAAGTGACTTATCCTTTCTGAACATCTACAGAAATCATAACTTGAAATCTAATGGAATAATGGAAAGTGACTTATCCTTTCTGAACATCTACAGAAATCATAACTTGAAATCTAATGGAATAATGGAAAGTGACTTATCCTTTCTGAAAATCTACAGAAATCATAACTTGAAATCTAATGGAATAATGGAAAGTGCCTTATCCTTTCTGAACATCTACAGAAATCATAACTTGAAATCTAATGGAATAATGGAAAGTGCCTTATCCTTTCTGAACATCTACAGAAATCATAACTTGAAATCTAATGGAATAATGGAAAGTGACTTATCCTTTCCGAACATCTACAGAAATCATAACTTGAAATCTAATGGAATAATGGAAAGTGACTTATCCTTTCCGAACATCTACAGAAATCATAACTTGAAATCTAATGGAATAATGGAAAGTGACTTATCCTTTCCGAACATCTACAGAAATCATAACTTGAAATCTAATGGAATAATGGAAAGTGACTTATCCTTTCCGAACATCTACAGAAATCATAACTTGAAATCTAATGGAATAATGGAAAGTGACTTATCCTTTTTGAACATCTACAGAAATCATAACTTGAAATCTAATGGAATAATGGAAAGTGCCTTATCCTTTCTGAACATCTACAGAAATCATAACTTGAAATCTAATGGAATAATGGAAAGTTTATCCTTTCTGAACATCTACAGAAATCATAACTTGAAATCTAATGGAATAATGGAAAGTGACTTATCCTTTCTGAACATCTACAGAAATCATAACTTGAAATCTAATGGAATAATGGAAAGTGACTTATCCTTTTGAACATCTACAGAAATCATAACTTGAAATCTAATGGAATAATGGAAAGTGACTTATCCTTCTGAACATCTACAGAAATCATAACTTGAAATCTAATGGAATAAAGTGAAAGAACATCTACAGAAATCATAACTTGAAATCTAATGGAATAATGGAAAGTGACTTATCCTTTAACATCTACAGAAATCATAACTTGAAATCTAATGAATAATGGAAAGTGACTTATCCTTGAACATCTACAGAAATCATAACTTGAAATCTAATGGAATAATGGAAAGTGCCTTATCCTTTCTGAACATCTACAGAAATCATAACTTGAAATCTAATGGAATAATGGAAAGTGCCTTATCCTTTCTGAACTTGGGTAATGATAGTTTTTCACAGTTTCCTGCTTGATATTGAGAGAGATAGTGGGAAAGGGATTTTCTTCTCTAAAACTGGAGTTTTGTGTTGTCAACCACTATGGCTACAGAGCCTAATCAGCCCTACAATTTCACCCATAGTGGATTCATAGTTTCTCTAAAAGCATCAATACAAAGTAAAAACAATCCGGTTCAGCCAAAATTTCAACTTGCCTAATAATTCATTTTTTGATATTGATAACTATTACACAATCCACCATAATACATATGTGCTCAAAATTTCATTGGTGAAACTTATAGCTACTGCTAGATGAGATAAACACCATTTTTCAAAATGATTACTAGATAGCTGATAATGATTATCATCATCACCATATTATTATTATCATTCAAAAAGTTTTCAACAAATAACTTTGTTTCTCTAGCATCCATCTATCTGGTGAGCACCTTAGACAGCCAAAATCAGTGTTGTTGAAAGCAGCATGTGGAGTGTCTTCAGTGGATTTGAAAACCTGAATGTTTTATCTTTGCTTTCTGCATTGTCTTCTATCCTCCAGCTGTTTGGTTGCATTTTTCCTCAAGCTTCTTGACTCGTTCTTGAACAGCATAATACTAGCCACTGCCACAATAAGTTCCCAGCTGGGTCAATGCTTGTGAATTTCAGCTGGAACTTAAAAAACATTCTGAAAGCACAGTGCTGTACATGTCATGTGACTAGCTTGCTATACATGATGTAACTTGGTTAAAGACTGTACAAACTTGTATAGTTATCTAAAATCTTTTTTCTTTCTCTGTTTATTCAACCAGCTAAACAAGTTTTATAGCAATTGTTAGTTTGTTAATTTTGTATTTTTATTGTGTTTCCTTCATAGACAATGTTTTAGTTTAGATCATTGGAAGATGCAGATAATGGACTTGGAAATTATGGATTGATATTTTTTATAATCTATTATGATGTCAAGATGCTATACTGAGTAATTCCCCTTATACAGTCTCTATGGGCAATAGAGATTACTTGGCAGTATCCATCTCCTCTTCAAGTAACACACAATAGGTAGTACTGGGTTACATGGTACTGGCATCATCCATCTGGAATTATTTTTCAGCAATAGTTTCTGTATATCTGTAACTTCTGATGACCCACAATTGCTGTTTATATGCTTATGCAATTATAGGAATAAACTACAGTTGGACGGTTTTGGCAATTATGATTTCCGTATCAGTTTTGATTTTCCCCCCCCCCCCTTGATACTGCAGTTTTTTTGGTTCGGTTTCGTTTTTTGATTTAGTATTTTGTCTTTCTAAGGAAACTGTTCATTATCTTTTGCAATAATGATTAGTAGCTATGTGCAATTTTTCTCTAGGGAAGTAATACATTTTTTTTTAAATTTTTAAAATGATTACCAAAAATCAGGGAATTGTCCAACTTTAATGAAATTTTCAGCATTTTATTTATTAATGACTTAAGGTGAATAATTAATAATTAAAAAAGTTGAAAAAAAAGGATCCTGGGTGGAGTCAACATTTGCTCATTTGATTAAAAAAATTTCCAGTTCCTAATTTTTACATTTCTAGAAGGATAAATCCAGAAGACCACATCATAAAACTTTTTTTTTTTTAAATTCAAAAATTTCAAGACCTGAAAAAATTTATGAAACTTAAAAAGATAATTTTTGTAGTGAGTTTTCTCTTTTCATAGTTTTAAAAATAATATTTTTCTTTGAATTGATGCAAAAAAGTATTTTCTCTTATTCTAATCCTGAATTTGGCAGTATATGAAATTGACATCTATTGGCTTTCATAATTTTTTTTCCATTTTTCACTGACAAAGTAAAACATCACATCTCCATTCAACTCGCATACTGATTACTGTTTTAAGGTTGGTTAGTTGGATTTTACAACATGTCAACCTAAACATTATGCTGAACACATTTTGTTTGTTTTATTCATTCTTGGGTATTCTTTTTTTTTTCTTTTTCTTTTTTCTTTTTTTTCCAAACTCAATTTTTTAAACACATTTTTCATACTCATTGTTTTTATCTATTTAACCCATAAATAGGACCCTAACAGGTACTACCACTCCGGGTCAGGGTGGACCTGAAAGTAATGGTAATAAAGAGGTACTTCACTGGCCAAAGTGGAGTGTAAGCATGTCATGGACTGCTCAGCCACCAGGATTCCATCCTTAAGCATCACATGTTGCCACCCATGGCCAACATTGGGGATGGTCCTATCCCTCTGCAGAAGTGCAGTCGGTGTATTCTATAGCTCCATCCAATAGGGCAAACTGTTTTAAGTACTTAACTTTTGGAAACTAATATGTTTGATTTCAACTTCATAAAACTTATATGATTGAGTCCCAAAATTGACTGCGTCTTTATGGAAATAATGGCATAATTCAACTAAACATTACCCCAATTTTCTTAACAAGTTTTGAAAGAATTAAAACAATTTAAAAAAAGAAAAACAACCCCAAAACAGTGATTAATTTTGTTATTTATTAGTGAAAATTACATCAAAAGCCCAAATTCTATTAAAGATTAATGATTCCATGAATCCATAAAATTGGACCCCTTAAATATCTAATTAATGAGAATGTTCAAAATGTGAAGAGAAAACTCACTACAAAAATTGTTTTAAGAAAATAACTTAAATTTTTATTTCCGTGAGCAGAAATTTTTATTTTTCTTTAAATCATCAGGAGTTTTGTTTTCTTTTGAATGATCCCAAAAACTTTGTCAAATATTTCGGTACGTTTTTTTAATATGAAGATGAACCGAAAAACCGTGTTTTTTTTGGTGAAACCGCACATCTCTAGAATATACATATATCTATATGTATGATTGTTGATTATTTCTATCTGGTTAAGTTGCATGTTTTTTATCTTTCAGGTGGTTGAGAAATATCTCAGTGATTTTATTTTTGAATAAGCAAGATTTATTGGCCGAAAAAGTCAAAGCTGGAAAGTCAAAAATTGAGACATATTTTGAAGAATTTGTACGATATGTCACCCCTGTAGATGGTAAGTACTGTTTGACCTTGTCATTCATCCAAACATATGATCACAATTATTTTACTTGGAAGCTTTATTAATATATATATTAAAATTAAACCATTTTTAACTGAATCATAGGTATCTTAATCTCTATAAAGTAACTTAAAAAGTTATTTGTTCAAAAAATAGTACCTAATTGTAATAAAATGAACTTTTCATTGATTCTAAAGTTGTCATTAATTTAAATGAAAAGAAACCAAAAACAACAACAGAGCCACAATTTATGTAGAACCCATCAACAATTTTACTGATCAAAATGGATTCTATTTCTTTCTTTTCTTTTCTGCCAATCAAAGTTGTATATAGAGTGTTTCATAAAGAATATAACTCTAAAGATAAGAAGAGAGGATGGAATTTAAACATGTAAGAGATAGATTTAATGTGAAATCTCCCCAGATAAAACTTCTAACAAGTTAACAATATTCCATCATTTTATGGTTGATAAATGTTGTGAAACTATAGAATCAAGAGAATTCAGTGTGTAAATTTTACAAAAAGGATATGAACCTGCAGATTAAAGGAAGTAACTTTCTATGTATATTCTAAAATTAAATATGTAATGTGTAATTAGCATCTTTATATAATTGTGTCTTTTAAACAGTTAAAAAAAAAAGGTTTTTATATAGATGGTCACATTATTTTTTAAACACCTTGTATATCTGTAGATAAATTGTAAATTCACTTTGTGTTGTTTTGCCATAACATTTCTGCTAATTTACTCTACAGAAATAAGAATGGAAGAAAAAAAGAATGGTCTTTCATATGTGCACACATGTATTTTCCTCCTAGATAAGATTTTATTTGTACATATTTATATGCATTCACTTCAAGACTATAACAGATATATATATTATCCTATCTTACTCTTAACTAGTTCCATTTCCAGACCCCACTCCCTACACCCCTCCATGCACATTATATTTTTCCTTTCCTATTTCCTATCCACTATAATACCAAATAGACTATCAAACGTAGACTAAAAAATTATTCTTTTTTTTTTCCAAGGCAGAAATTGGCCACAATATACCAATCAGATCAGTTCTTTTCCAGCAACACAAAATACACAGGTGATGCTATTCACTGCCACTCATGTAACTCAGATTTATACAGAAACTTGTTCTCCAATTCCTGTCTCCATTTTATTGGGATCTGACAGTGTTATTATAACAAAGTGTAATAATAATTATTTCAAGCTTACCATTAATGTTTGGAATTTCTTTTCAGATTTTTTGCATTAATTTATGGCATTTATTTTATTTATTTTAATTTTTAAAACAATTATTAATATATCGTTGTTGCAAATTTTGAATAATAGTCTTGTGAGAATATTAAAACAAATATGCCAGTAGAACAAAAGTTTACTGTATTGCAGTTCTGGGAAATAAACAGATTATTATAAAGTATTCACAAGACAATAAGTGGTAGGTCTATTTAATTAAAAAATTTATTTGATAATTTTCAGAATTTATATTAAACCACCTGATGATATTTGTTTCAATATAGGTACATTCCAAGGGCATTAAAAAATTGACCTTAGATCACATCCTTCAAGGGTATAAGTCTGTTTTTCCTGTGTCAAAGGCTTGGCTGAAAAGGTTCAAAAGATATGTAATCCATATGACATCAGGACAACATTCAGGAGTGACTTGACTCTTTGTAAACATAAGATAATAGACAGGGAAGAACATTGGAAGAGAAGACGCCTCAAAGAATCAGCTCATATGATAGGCTATCGTAACCTCTTAAATAGACCAAGTATAGAGATGAATACAATATGGGAACCTATAATTAAAAGGGCTAGATTAGATTAGAAAAAGAAAGAAAAAAAAACTCAATATGAATCAAGGTAAAAAAATCATACATAATTAAAAAGGTAGATGTTCTAAGTAAAATAAGACATTAGGTTTATAAGTTCCCAAAATTCACACTGAATTGTTCAATTGGACACATAGTATAGTGGATAAAGGCTTGGGTTAATACAGTTCCAAGTGACAGTTATCTCTAGGCTGCAAGTTCAATCCTGGTCAGGGGCAGCAGTAACATAGAATAATAATTAACACAGTTTAACACCTGTACCCCAGCTATGGTTAGCGAAATGAGAACAGGATACCCCTATGGATTGAATAAAGGGGGCAGTTCATAGTTCCGTGATGGCTCCCGATTACAGCAAGATAGCAATAAAGATAAGGATAATGGTCCGAATAATCCAAATAATTCTGAATTTTTTTCAGACTAGATTTTACATGCTACTTTGTTTTTCAAAATCAAAGTGGCTAAACTTTATCAATATTCTTGAAATTTTAAACTCAATTAGAAGACACCTGGAAGTACAAACAGGACCTATTTTTTGTTTCTAGGACCCGTGGAAGCAAAAATACAATAGAGCAAAGTTGAAGGCAATTTCTTCAAAAAGTATAAGATGAGCAAAAAAGAAAAGCTCTATATCAGTGATAGAAGACATTCTCAGAATTTTTTTTTTTTCATATATAATGTGTGAAATTTACTTGTCTTTCGAACGTAAACACAATCTCTCAATAGGCGTAGTAATTTGGACCATATTGGTTTAAGTCACAATTTCTTGCATATTTTTGGTCCAATTTTTTAAATATTTATGACTGGAAAGATAATAAAATAATCTTTCTCAATATGTAATTTTTATGTGTTTTTATCCATTGACTTATTTTTTACAGCAAGTTAAAACAGTATTTTGCTTTGAACAGCTGAAAATGCATTATACAAATTATTTTCTGTGGCTGAATTTTACGTGTTACAATTTTTTGTAAAATCAAAGTGGCTAATCTTTATCAATATTCTTGAAATCTTACACTTAATTAGGAGACTCTTTTAACTACCAGCAAAAACTTGTTTTTTTTTCCAACCTTGGAAGCAAAACCACAACAGACCAAAGTTGAAGGAGATGTCTTCAAAAAATATAAGAAAAAAAAGCACTATATAATTAATAGAAGACAGTCTCAGAATTATTTTCATATATAATGTGTGAAAGATTGTATACCGTCAGGTTTTTGTCAAACTTTCAATTTTGGGAGAGAAAAAAAAAAATGTAAACAAAGCTGCACATGCAGGACAGTCTTTGTTAAAAATAATTTTATAAAAAAAGTTCTTCTATTTCTTGTATGTAATACAACATAGCAGGTATTTAAAAAGGTATTTTTAAGTCCAAAGTGGTGTTATTTATATAAATTAATACTATATATGTGTATATATGCTGTATTAAAATGAAAATAATCTTGTGGTAAACTTAAAAAAAAAAAAGATTGGTACCCCTACTTCTTATTCCCCAAATAATCAGTTCCAGCATGGAGTTAGATACAATTTTAGTACAGAATCAGAAAGAACATAGAATATATATATATAAAAGGAAGTTTGGTATGTACGCGTCGACGCATAACTCCAAAACGGGAGGTCACTCAGATTCCAAATCTTGCATACACATTAATATCCGTCTAACTAAGAAACATGCCAAATTTGGTTATTGATTTTTACCGATTAAGGGATCTAATTAATTAATTAATTAAACAAAAATAAAATGATTTGCGATAATCGTGGCATAGCTGCTACTGATAATATTTTTTTTAAATTCCGCTGGCTGCTGCCTGTATCAACAGTAAAATGGCGCTGCTGCTGGTAATTTGAAGTTGACAAATTTGTGCCTTAATCATTTCAGCTCGGAATTTCTCGCATATCACCGGTCTAATTTTAGAAATATTTATTTTTCTAAATATGTAATTTGTATTTGGTTTTATTGATGGAATTATTTTTAAAGCGAAGTAAATAACTAAAATGAAAACATTTAATTTAACGATTAATAATAATCCAACTTTGTTTTTATTATTAACTAGCAAAAGTACCTGGTATTTAATTATAATCAGTATTTCATTTTTTCATATGTACAAGAGTTTTAGAAAAAAAAGCTTTTACAAAAATCTAGACATGAATTAAAAAATACGAGGTAGTTATAACTTATTTGAAGAAACTTAACTTACATTTCGTAAATAACAAACACTGTTTACTTATTTGCGAAATTCTTTTACTCTTTGTCAAACAGTAAAAGAATAATAAAGAATTACGATGTTTTAATAATAAACAAACATCACTCTATATAAAAGTTTTTTTTAAATTACAATAACAAGTAAATGTATAACAACAATAAAATTTTTAAAGGTAGTTGAATAACTTATATGAAGTTTAGTGTTTAAACACTAAACATAAAATAAACATGATTCTAATGTATGTAACTTGGATAAGAAAATTTGTTATTTAATAAATAAATAAATAGACAGATTTTTTTAAAATTATGTCACCACTTCCCTTTTTTCTTACTAAAAACCGTTAAGATAAATGGTCTTTCGACAAATATTAGGTACCACCAATTTTCCCTGTGAAATTACACCCCCCCCCCTATATTTAACACAATGAAACTTGCATAAAAATTGATATTATCTTGAAAAAAAATTTTCCATTTGAAAGAAGAAACATTAAACAAACTCCTGATGATTTAAAAAAAAAGATTTTAAGCTTACGGAAATAATGAATATCATGATTGAAAAAAAAAATGTTTTCATTTTTGCACCGTTAAATCAAATTAAATTTAAGTTAGCCAAAAACAAGTTACGACAAGAGGATTTTAAAAAAATTCTATGAAAAATCAATTAATGGTTCGATTTTCACAAAACTTTCCATAACTATTTAACCTTGGATGTAAATATGTCTGAAAACACTCTCTGGTGTTCCTAATTTTTTTTAGTTCGGTCATGGACGTTCGGTACTTTAGCTAGTTCTACATAAGAATGCCAAGTTTTATCAAAATTGCTCCAAAAATAAAGAAATGATGTAGATGTATTTCTTGTTTTGAATTGGTCCACGAGTTGACATATTTTTTTAACAAAATCATGTCCATTTTTGTAACCCCAATTTTGGGGCTTTAAATTCTCATAACTTTTGAACCACTGGGATATTTGCATAATTCAAACTGTTCTGAACTCCATTTACAGAGCTCTATATAACTAATGTGATTAAATAACTATAAGCTCAAATTAAAAAAATTAACTGGGAATTCTAAATGGAAGTCTCATAGACCTCCAACACAGAATTTATTTTTTATGAAACTTTACATCTCCAACAACCTCTTCACATTGAACACATTTCTTAAACATGTAAATAAGTCTTCATTCGAAACTTCTATCGGCCATTCTCTGCTAACGTCAACCAAAAAGTGTTTTTCAAAATTTGAATTGAAAGTTAAAAAAGTCACTTTTTCCAAAAAGTTGATCCCTTTAGTTAAAGAAACTAGCAGCAGCTTTTGTAAAAACATTTTCGTTGCTGCAGTAATGGTGGTGGAACATAAAGGCACTTACGAGCTACAGTATCCATGGATTTAATCCCCCAGTGTTAAGTGAGGTTTACACAGCAGTAGTGAATTATATATGTTCATAACAATTTACTAACATAGTTCCTTGTTAAATGCAACTATTCTTTACATTTCATACTGCCAAATGAACCTGGGTTGAAGTTACATGCAATTAAAAATTGCAAATCTGTTTGTTACGTTACGTCACACTTTTGAACAATAAGTCTCATAGACCTCCAACACAGAATTTATTTTTTATGAAACTTCATTTTCTAAGTTAAAAAGTGGCTGTTTCCCAGATGCATTGCCAAATATTTGCCTAAAATTTTTGTAGTATGAATTATTCTGCAAATCTTTTTTGTTACGTCATGTCACAACATGTGTGACATGATGTAACACCCCTACCTTAAGACGGGTGAAGTGTGTTTTGATACTTATGAAGGCCTTGTTTCTGTAAAAATTGAAAAAAATATATATAAAACAATCATGTAAGTACACAAACTTGATATTTTGCTTCATCATAAATACAGTTAAGACCTCCATTCCTTGCTTTCTTTTAAGGGTAGCATGGTAAATCATAGAAAGAGTATAAACTTTGGATTCCCAGTATTATGGCCAACTCAGACTGTTGCATAGCGCGTCGTCACTGTACTAAATTGCAATAGTTTTATCTTCGTTGTAAGGGATGACAATAACACCAAAGTTATCCTCCAGAAGTTTATTGAAATAAATTCAAGCTTCTTAACTTCGAGAGAGAGGGTCAGTTTAATTAATATATTCAGTCTTTAGACTTTCGGTCCTTCGATTAAATTTCTGGGCGACAAGCTTTTTCAGTTGGTAAATATTAACGCTAGCTTTTCCAACACCAACTACACGAGGTCCCGCTCGGCCGACTACTGCCCCGATCACCTCACTCTCTCTCCGCGTGACTGCCTCCGGGACTAACTGACGACTGACCTGTCTGAAGCCCTCGGTTCTTTTATATTCATAGCTACACCCACGTATTTTTATCTCTTGATCTGATAATGGGCAGGTGTTAAACTTCTTTGTTTAATAAAACCGGGAATTCATATTTCCCTTTGTACAATATATAACAAGACTATCATTTGTGTATGTGCCAACTTGGTGCATACATCTATGATGGCTCCTTTTGCCACATAGTTTTAAAGTGACTGAAAGTGAGCAAGTAGTTGACAGGCATATATGTGCTTTTACTTTTATTTTACAATGAAAGATATATATTTTCTGAAAGCTTAATAATTGACAATTCTTTTTAGACATTTATGTTCAAACTAATTGGGCTAGAAAGGTACCTAATTATGAGTCAAGGTAAATATCCCATTATCCCTCAAGACTGCCAGAGTTTCGTTGATGCAGCCAGGCAGCTAATTTACAGCACCAAAATTCTGCACATCGATGAGTCTGCAATTGTCAGCTATAAAAATGATAACCCTTTTCATGGTGCCATTTAAGTGAAGGACATTTTGAAAATGCACATGATTGAAGTCAATCGGGACAATTCACTTTTGTGGCAAAATTGTGCCTTTCAACTAACTTCAGAGTCTGACTTGGTTCTTAAAAGAGGAATGGTGCTGATAACTCAGACAATGTCGACACTGCCAAGCCAACTTCCCTAGGCACAAGCACCCACCCTCCAGTTGCAGACCAAGACAGCAACCTTGTGGAAATTGATTATGCCAATGTAGAAGTAGGAATGTGAGTTCTTGCCATCTATGAAGATGTACCACACCAGCAACACACCATGAGGAAGAAAAATGGCTAGGAAAAGTCACAGACAAAAGGACCAACGAAATCTGTGTAAGGTGTCTGGAGAAAGCATTTGTGGTGAATGGCCCTCAAGATCTAGAAAGGGAGGAGAATGCTATTTTCTTTAGCCATGTGTTTTACACCAATGTGAAGCCCACTGTTGTGGGGTTTTAAGAGTAAAAAATAAGACAAACGACTGGTAACAATGTATACAAATGTATTGAACAAAAGGAGTAGAAATTTTCAGCAAAGAAAGTGGAGATTGCGTTCGACCAATACAGTTACGAGCTGACTCGCATTTGCTTTGCCAAGCCACAATTGTTCCTGGTACTTATAGTAACCATCAGCGCATTCCATTTATGTCAATAGGTTATATCACCTATAACACCCACATAACTCGGGTTGATGCTAAGGACAGAAAAGGATGTAAATTGTTCTGGAAATACTGACAAACTAATTTGCAAAGTTTGTGATGTAGGTAGACTATTTCTTAGGGAAAAAAAGTGATTTTTACAGATGAGACTTGTCTTACCTCTTTTCAATTGTTTTCCTTATTTCACTTCTATGTGTAGTACATACACAAACGTTCTGGTCAAGAACCTTGACAAGGTCCTAATCCAATACACACAGTAAATTGCTAAGCAAGTAAGGTAATTTGTTGTCTGGGTTATGTGGTCTGGAACTTGATAATCTTTTATGAATACTAACTTTAAAAACATTGAGTTGGTTTTTGACCACCAATCGCGAATTGCACTCTGTTACATTATGTCACATCACATCTATTGCATCTTGACTGGGGATCTTGGATGGTCATTATTTTGAATTGTTTTTGTGGCCTAAATAAACTTTGTGCTTTCTTTCCTGGATGGAATCACATAATTTTGATTACAGATTGCTCAATTCAGATGGAAGACTGTAAGTACACTGAGCTTTGGGAAAAAGCTGTTTTTGTGAATTACGTCACATCACACTAGAAATCTATCTGTAGAATTTACAAGAAAATGCACAAATGATTGTTAGCAGCCCAAAGTGTTTCTGGTGTGGTACTTTATGATTTGAACAACAAATGTTAGTTTAACTTGAGGAGCCTTCCAAATTTCAAGCTTTTAAAGTCTTCATGTTACATCACGTCACATGAAAGAATGGCCACTAATCTCTCTTAATATAGGACTCTACAACTTATACTAAAAACTCTTTCAACCACATTAGGGCATTTCTTAACAAACACTCTTTATGTACTCTTAGTATTACATGTCATTCTTATATTCATTCTATAAAGTTTGCTCAGGCAATAAAATGTTGCTGATTTGTTGTGAATTGTTTTTGCATTTATTCTGCATAAGAAAATATCAAATCATACAACATTTCCTCTGCTACAAGTATACAAATTGTTTCTTGTCATTCATTTAATGTTAGTTGGAGTTATGGTATCCAAATATAACAAACATATCAAGACAACCTTCAGTTATTGATACCATAGACTCTGCTACATTGAAATTAACTTTTTAGTTTTGAAGATTTTCTTAAATTTTTAATTAATTAATTCTTTTTTACAGCTGTAATTGAACCTGGAGATGATGCTGAAGTTGTCCGTGCAAAATATTTTATCCGTGATGAATTCTTGGTAAGATTTATTTATGCTTTCTATTTTACCTTCTTTTTCTTTTTGAATTTCTATTTTAATGTCTAATTTCTATTAATGTATTTCTTTGCCCTGATATTTTATTTTTATGATAAATACGTAAATTTATTTTAATTTTTCTTCTTTGTGATTTTAGCGAATAAGCACTGCTACTCGAGATGGGCGTCATTACTGCTACCCTCACTTCACATGTGCAGTTGACACTGAGAATATTCGTCGAGTTTTTAATGATTGTCGAGATATTATCCAGAGGATGCACCTGCGCCAATATGAGCTTCTTTGATCTGCTGGTGTGGAACTACTACTGCTACTACTACTACTACTACTACTACTACTACTACTACTACAACAGCAACTTCTAGTACTCAAAAGGGATACATTGACTTGACATGAACACAAAATCTATATTTAATAGAACAAAAAAGGGAGCAGTGTTGATAACACTAGCACTGGTAGTGTATTTGTTAATGGATCCCTAGATTCTGCTGGTGGTCCTCAGAAGATTGCCAACAGAATCAACTGAGACCAAAAAAAATTTTTTTTTTTTTTTTTTTTTTTTTTTTTACAAAACCAAACAAAAATGACTGACCAAAATTGTTATTATCCACATTAGAGGGAGAACAAAAACAAATTAACAAAAAAAAAAAAAAAAACCGAGACACAGTGTCAAGCTTTTATTTTTATTTCCCCCCCACCCCCACCTTCAATATACCTGTGTCCATTGACAGTATGCATAGGTGATAATACAACAGTCGGAAATTATTTTTGCTGCAGATTCTTCAGTCTATAGAAAGAAGCCGATCACAGAGGCAATAATTTTTTTTTATCTAACAGCAACCATTAAACCCATATAAACAAAAATGATATAAAGGAGGAGGAAAAAAAAATAAAGAATGGAACTCTTCCCCCCCCCCCCCCAATTGATCAACCTCTTTTAAACCTTTTCTCTCTCTCCAACCATTCCTCAGTAGTGTTTTGTGTGTATGTGTGTGTGGGGGGGGGTCTAATTTTTTTATTCTTTTTTTAAAAAAATTTCTTTCTCTCTCTCTCTCTCTCTCTCTCTCTCTCTCTCTCTCTCTCTCTCTCTCTCTCTCTCTCTCTCTCTCTTTTTTTTTTTTTTTTTCCCTCATCATCTGATTTCTTACCTTTTTGTATATTTAGGTATTATTGTAGATCCTGTTCACTTAATACTTTTTAATCTGCAGTCAACCGCTCACAATATGTGCACAAGAGTATGATTGTATATATTATTACTGGTTATGTGTGTGTATATGTTTGTGTGGCTGAATGTGAGCTGATGAGTGTATGACAAAGGAAATAGCCTACTGCAGCAGTGTATACATTAAACTGGTATCTTGTTTTAAAAACTTTATGCAGCCACCTACCTATACTTTACCTGCCAATTAAAAAAAAAGAAAACACTCAAAATATCTTAAATCAACTCTTATTATAAATTAATATGAAGTTGTTTCTAAAATCCATACATCTTTTAAAGATGTCAACAATTCAAGAGAAGGAGGAGAAACATTTGTAGACAAAAAGTTGTTTCTGCTACTCCTATATCTCTACACTTCTTCCATTACCAGCTTTCCCTCTTACTAATTTTATTCTATCTTAAATTTAAATCCTCTACAGCAACCTTTTAATTAAATAGTTAACAAAACAAAAGAATGGTAGATCTCCACCATTATGAAAAAAAATCTTTTTTTTGTTGTTTTTTTAATCAGGAAAGGAAAGATTTTTATTTTTCAAAAGCAGATATCTATTTGAATTTTCATTAATTTGCTCTCTTTGTCTTTTATGTGTCCTTGTCAATTGTATAACTTTCAATAGCACTTTTGTTTTTGTAATATAGATTTAAAAGAACTTTTAAAGCTTTTAGTTTTGAACATCTTTTTTTTTTTTACAATAAACAGATGTTAGCATTGGTTGCTTATAACTGTGAGACTTTAGTCTTCTTCAACTCTTAAGATTAATTTTCTGTCTAGTTCATTTAATGTTTCTTAAAGATGAGAGACAAGAAAGGATGAAGCGAAAACATGAATTATGTTAGTTTACACCCCACCCGGTGAAATATTTCTTTTTGTGCATATATGTGTGTGCATGTGTATATGTATGTGTGCATATATATATATATATATATATATATATGTATATATATATATATATACACGCACACACACACTGTGTGTTTGTGTGTCTCCTTTACATATGTATACTTACATACCAATACACATGTACAGGTGTGAATGCTTGTTATTAGTCCTTTCTTTCTTTGGAATCATGAGCAGGGGCAATGTTTGATAAAACATTTTTTAAATCTTAGCTAGTATGTAAAAATGAAGTATATTAAGATAAGTGTTTAGTTCTACTTCATACTTTCTCAACTTTCTTTCTTTATCAGTAATCAATTTCAAATAGTGTATTTGTTTAAGTTTAGTTCTCTCTTTCTGCTAGCTTGGTCAAAAAGTTTCTAAAGAGTGTTGTGTATATTCTGCCAGTTTGATTGTATGCATGCTTTATATGCAGTAACAATTTGGCTTCTGTACTCTTGTCCTCTTTATCATTCAACTTTCATCTGTTATTGCTGTTATATCATTGATAACAACATAGATGTTGTTGCTCTGAGCAACGTCTGTCTCATCTCTTGGTCTGCTCCCTGTTCCTGCCTCATCTTATACCTACCATTCCCACCTCACATCCATGGCTACCTATTAATATCTTCTGAGGAAGGGTGCCTGTATTTTTGGTAGAGGTGGTGGTGGTAGTAGTAGTAGTAGTGTGGATGTTAATATTGGTCAGAGCAGACCAATATGCAATACTTGAGACAAAATCTTTTACCAAAAAAGTTTTTCTTCTCATGATTTTCCCAATCCTCACCTATAAACATTTTAAAGACTTGTAAAGAAATGAAGAAAAAGAGAAATTTCTTTCTTCATTTACCATCTGACTGACACAATCTGCAACCACCACCACCACACAACAAAAATCATATGCATTCATATATATATTCATATGTATAAAAAGAAAAAAGAACTAAATCTCATTTTTTTATCTTTAATGGCTGTGTCAATTAAAAAAAATTATTTAAAAATATAAAGAAACAAACATGAAAAATAGATTCTTTTTTTTTTCTTCTTTTTTTTCTTCTTTTTTTTTTCCAACTCGAAATTCCAACCTATTTCAGCATTATTTTAAAATTCATTTTCTTCCTTTTAAAACAAAATGCCATCAAATATTTAATCTGCTGAAAAGAAGAAAAAATAGATTAAAATATTCATTTCACTTTTGACCATTCTGTTTTTGTTTTTTGTTTGTTTTTTTTTTGTTTTGTTTTTTGTTTTCTTTTTTTTCTTCTTTTTTTCCCTTTTTTCCTTCTTCTTCACCTCCAGAAACCATGAGTAAATTTCTTTCACATGGTAGTTTTATCTTTTATTCTTTTTTAACTGTTATTGTTTGCTGGCTTAAAATCTTTTCTATTTTCTTTTGTTTCTTTCGGTATGGTATTCACACTAGATGCTGGACATTTCTTCACTTCTCGCTTTGTGATATTTTTTTAATCTGTGCTTGTACACACCTGTATGCAACTGTGTGTTACTGGTTTCATACATATGACCCATACATGCCCAATACCCAGGACTACCCATCATCATCATCATCATCATCATCATCATAGTGCACTGGTTATGTTCAACTAGGTAAAGGCCAGCTTGATCTTTGAATCAAACGGGGTTGTCCATCTCTACAGCAGATGCCAGAGTTAAAATTTTAGATTGAATTTTTTTTTCTTCAATTCTAAACCAAGTATATTCAAATATTTAGTTGTAGTATTGTAACAAATCTTCAGTATGGAATGCAATTTGAATAAAGGAATTTTAGTTATTTTGTAATTATATTAATCTGACCATATTCATATTAGCATTAACATATATTGAATTTTAGTTTTTATTATATATATTGGTTAACTTTATTCCAGTTCCTTAATTTTCAATAAAAGTTTTTTTTGTTTTTTATATACACAAGACAATGGGAGGTGCTCATCTAGCAAAGATATTAGTCAAAACCATTGGTTCAAGTTTGGCCTTGAGCAGTCACATATGCCCTGAGCAAGTCTTTCATATCCCATTTTCACTGCACTTTATTTGTTTATTAGTAAAATTTCATGACATCTCTGGTGATTGTACAAAACAATGGAAATTAAAACTTTTTTTAACAAGTCTGGTTCAAACTTTTTATACTGTGTGCAAGTTTTTCACACCATATGCTGACTGCATTTAGTGTTTTTATAAAATTTGCTAAACCACAGTGCTATAAATGTCTTTTCAAAGGGCAGTTAAGGTGAAAGAAGGTGTTGTGCTCAGGTATAAATTGATAGCAAATTATGAAAGACTAGTAAAGAAGGGATAAAAGGATATCATAAATTGGTTTATGAAAAGGAAGAAAATATACAATTATTTTCTCTTTATTGAGTTGGTGTATAATTTGAAACCCTTTCTCTTTAATAAACAGGTTGATAATAAGGATTATCATCTAGTATTATGATAAAATAAATTTAAACATTGTCAATAACTTTTGTTAATTTTGTATGGTCTATTTATTTTTCTAATTAAAAATAGCATGCAAATAATAAATTAAGAAGAAAATGAGAAATCAATGATAATGCAGCCAAAACTGCATAAGATAAGTGCAATGTCTGTTCCTTTTTTCTCATCAAAGATGTTTGTTTGAATCTTTACAATTTTATTGTAGAATAACCTTCATTTCAAGATCTCAAAATATGCATATAGAGAAAAAAATTTAACTTGTTTCTACAAAATTTTATAAAAAATGACTGTGTCCATTTAATGTCACAGAGTTTTATTGAATAATTTACATGATGACCAGCCATTTAAACTAATATTTGTAAAAAAATAATGAAAAAATTTAAAGTACAGGTTGCAGCATATACCAATAAACTAATCAATAATTTGACTAACAAAACCAATAGAATACAAGTTACATTAAGTTTTCTTTATGGCTGAGATGATTGTTTATTTTCCAGCATTGGTCAATGGTTAATCCCATTTAAAAAAATTAAAAAAAGAAGCTAGACTTTCAAACACTTATTTTCAAGGCAGCCAAGACTTTTCTACACCCCACACTATTCACCAACTAAATTTCTCTGTGATTTTAAGCTTAACTTAATAAAGAGAAGCCTATTTGATGGAACTATTAAAAAAGTAAATTGAAAAAACTATTGACTTATACAAGTTTAATTAGGAAATGTTTTAATGTCAGCTGTTAAAAGTCGAATATTTATTATTTCTGCTTCAAGAATTCTTCCTTCCACCTCTTTACCCCTCACATATACATTGGCATATGCTGCCACTTTTCCTGGAAATAAGAATATCTTGGAATATATCTTATTTGCAACATAAGAATGCAACCCATGTGCTGCACTCACTGCTATTTGAAGCGTGAGTATAACCCACTGGATGATCCTTCACCCTCTGTAAGAAGGTGTGCATCCTGTGGGATGCAAATGATCTATTGATTCAAGGGAAAATGATAGTAACAACACACACACACACACACACACACACACACTCACCTCTATCTCAATCAAGCTAGCAGTCTATGCACATGCACACTGTAAATTAAAACAATAAAAATTCTTCTTTCTTGACATTCTGGTATTACAAATATTATTTCTTAGAAAATGCATAAATACATTTTCCAAACTATTACAATTTTAATCTGTTGCAAATAATTAACAATTGATATTTTAATTATTCAGTCAAAACATCTACATAAGTAAAAGATGAAAAAGACAAAAGTCCTGAATCTGTTAAAGGCAACAACTTTTTATTTTTATTGTCATGGTGAGATAAGGAAATGAAGAAAAGAAGTAAAATCTCTCATCACATATATACATTCTCTATATCCTGAATATTGTCCACCATGGAATGAGTTTTTATATATGCCCTGTCACTTCTGGCAAGAATTTTATGACATTATTCACTAATGTTGCTGTTGAAGACTAAAGAATTATGCCATCATTTTTAAACTTTACCTCATATTTCAGATATGACCCTTGAAAAACTTTTGGCAGCATTAATATTCTTTTCAAGGTTATGGAAAATAATAAGACAAAACTTTCACCTGTTATTTATTTTTACTTTGTTTTAAGAATTTGAAAATTGTCTCAATAGACTTCTTTTTAAATGCAGCTCAACAAAATTCAAATCACAAAAGTTATAACAATATTTATAACTTTATTATACAGTTTGAATTGTGACAGGTTGTTTTTTCTATGACCTTTTTAAAAGAATATTGATGTTGATTTTAAAAAAGGTTTAAGCTATTTTGAAATGGGATAGATACTTAAAAAAAAACTGCATTTTATTTGCATTAATGGAAAGACAATCACTACAATGCTACTTTGGTGTGGAATAGAATTTTTATCATCTTAGAATATCTTTTTACCAAATCATCAACCTCCCCCCTCCCCAACTGTAATTTCAATTCTCCCTTTACACCCATTATATTTTGATACCTTCTTACACAAATGTTTTCAAAGAAAAAGAGAGAGAGAGAGAGAGAGAGAGAGAGAAAGAAAAAGAGAGAAAAAGACAAATTGATAAACATAAGGTGTTGTAAATATACAACCACTGGAATTAAAAGCTTCATGTTACCTCACCATCCACCCCCACAAGATTGCTGATTAAGAATATATTTTATATTTTTCATTTTCTTTATTCCTTATCTTAGCAGTTCAAGGACCAATGACAGTTTATCTTTTATAGTTAATAATCTGCATTTATCATTGTGATTATAATCAATAGTATAGGATCATTATTGATTATAATGGTCAAAATTTTATTTGTATTTTTTTACTGTTTGTAATTGTATAAGATTATTTTTGCTACTGTTATTGTTAACATTTTAATTCTTACTATAACATTTCTATGATTTTATTGTATTTCTTGTTAGTAATACAACATTTATTGGTATTACTATGCAAATATTATTGCTAGAATGAGATTATAATTGTTATGAGAATAATAATAATAACATCTAATATAGTTACTACTACCACCATTATTATCATTATTACAAACAGTACACACTACTGTATTACTAAAGCAAAACATGATATTCATAAAAGGTGGATATCAAGCAAGTGAATTCTGCCCAATAATTGGGCCATTATGGTTATATGTTAAATGTTCTGTGGAAAATGGTCTGTATTGGTTTGCTTACCAGTGGTCAAATGGTGAAGAAGGGAAGCGAAAATTTGGCAAACGTCTATGCATTTCTTGCTTTCCTTCTGTGTATTTTATGAATGAAATTTTATTGTACGTTTCTTTTTTTTTTTTTTCTTTTTTTTTTCTTTCTTTTTTTCTTCTTCTCCAGTAGTCTGCCTTTATATATACACACATGTATAAACACATCACATCATATTAGTTTTATTATCATTTGTTAAAAGCCGCCTTTGGTGGCTATTAAGCTCAATGTCAAACCACATCTTATTTATAGATTTTATATTATAATTAACTGCAAATAGATAAAGAGAAGCCCTCTATAATTAGCATTTAACAATTACCTTCCTTGAGAAATTATGATGTGGGTGAGCCTGAATGCAGACACACACACATACACTATTATTAAGTTGCAAATTGGACTGGAAATAGCTTTATTCTCTGTTAGAGCGTTTTAGTTATTGTGCTAACAAAAATCTTTCTACAGTGTGCCATTTTTGTTGTATTACAGTAATATACTTACAAAAATCGGATCTTTATAATATGAATATAAGTTCCATGTCACCTAACACAATAAAGTTTTTACAAATTTAGGACTGACTTTTTGCTTGGTAATTTAATTAAGATATATATATATATATATATATATATATATATATATATATATATATATATATATATATACACACACAAACACTACTATTCATGTGTCTGAGTATTCAATGATAGAGTATCTTAATAAAATCATTATTGAGATATCTAAGGTTACAATTCAACAAACATTTTTGAATATGGAATATAATATAAAAATAAACTGTTTCTTTTTATTTATTTATTTATTAGTGCATATATTGCATACATATTCTTACTTTTTGCACAGAAACATTTATTTTTCTTTTAAGTGTGATGACTTAAAAGAAAAATAAATGTTACAGGCTATAATTTCAACTTAGATTGTGAAATACAAGTTACCAAGTATGAAGGCAGTTTTAGCCTTTTTGATTTTTATTAAATAAATATGGGTAAAACAAAGAAGAAGAAAATGATTATATACTAATGTACACTGACTAGCATCATCATCTTGGTTGATATAGTTACATTTCAGCTATTATACACTCTGGGATACAATGAACTATTGATTGGAAATATATGCTGACCAAGCATTTTAGAGAGTGACATCTTGGAAATTCAAAGAAAAACTAATTGCTTTATTCAGAGATGAAAATTAAAGTTTGCTGGTAACTAGAGAAAGGAAAACTGTTGGTCTGTTAAACCATTTTGACTAATTGGTGTCTCCATCTAAATAATAGAATTCTTATCATTATAGGCTGCCAAATAAACTTTGATATATTGATGCTATTTCAGTGACTGATATCTATTTAATCTTGATTTAAAAAAAAAAAAAAAAAAAAAATTCTTTTACCAGAAAGTTGGATTTCAAATAATGATTTATGAAATAAAGCTCTTAACTAAGTTTAAGTATTATATACATGTTGATTTGTCTGTACTTAGGTTAATTAAATAAATACCCATAATAATGGTAGTAGTGGGAATTCTCACCTATTAATAAAATATAGCACACAGAGCCCTCTAACCTTGTAAAGGCAGTTCAACTAAAAGGTTGCTCTGACAAAAGAAATCACTACCACCACCACCACCACTATGATAACTAGGAATAAAAACCAGACTTATCATAACATAATTGATGAACTCAACTGACAACCAATGATATCCCAATATAAAAACAAAAGAAAGCCATGGAATAGGCAATAAGAAAACACTCAACTACCCCTCCCAAGAACAACCATGGTAAAGCACAGTTTACAGAAGAAAAAAAACATGGAATAATGATCAATGACCACTT
>CM042147.1:102175316-102182816 GCA_023376005.1 Doryteuthis pealeii | reverse complement strand
GTATACATATATAAAGTATATCATACTATATATTTCGTATACATATAGTATAGTATGAATTATATACGTATACATATAATAATATATAGATTATACGATGATATACATATACAATATATAATATTAGTATATATACATTAAAATTACCATAATTATTAATATATTACATATATAAAGTATACATATATATATATAACACATATACATATATATGTTTACATATACATAACGTATACATATATATACAGTATATCGTATACATATATATATAATATGTATATATTACATATTAATACGCTATACATATATATATATACCATATACATATATACGTATACATATATTATATATACTATTACCACGTATACATATGTATATAATATATCACGTATACATGTACATATATATACGTATACATATAGTACATATACATTATATTACGTATACACTATACATATAATATACGTATACATCTATACATATACAGTAATATACGTATAACATATACAGTATGAGTAGCGTATCATATAATATATAATACGTATACATATATAATAATCTACATTACATATATATAGTATCATATATATTATATAATCGTATACATATTATATATATTCATATTATTTTATACGTACTACATATATATAATTACATATATATTTAACGTATTAATTATATATACATATAATATTATACGTATACATATATATATATATCGTATAATATATACTATATTACTATAATATATATATACTATACATATATATATATATACTCAATATAATAATACGTATAGGCCATATATTATATTTTTATTACCATATATATATAACGTATGACATATATATATATATATATTATACAGACACATACTATATTTAGAATAAATATATATATAATATACATATATTATATATATGACACATTATATATACACCACACATATATCACACACATATATATAATACACACCTCATAATATATACATATATATTATACACACACTATATATATATATTACATATATATATATACACACACCATATATATAACCATACATTACTCACTACACATACACATATATCTATCTATATATATCTAAGTATCACGTTCATATATCTATAACATGTATTATACATATATATATTACGACTATATAACACATATATAGCCTATTATACATACATATATCACATAATACATCACACACATATATAGTATATACATACACATATATACATACATACATATAGTAGTAACATACATATTATAATTACTACACATACATACATATATATTATATATATACACATATATATAATACACATATATACATATACATACATAGCATATATATTATATCACATACATACATATACATACATACAATATATATATAACATACATACATATATACACATAACAATATATACACATACATACATATAAAACATATATATATAGACATACATACATATAACACATATATATATAGACATACATACATATATTATACATATATATACATACATACATATATATACATTATATCATATATTAGTACATCATTCATACTACATATATACAACATATACCATACATACATACAATATAACATACGATATATACCTACATATATCTATAGAATACACATATATAGTCATATACATATATATATACATATAGCACATATATTAATACACATATATACATACATATACTATACCAGATATATATATACATATATATACATACATATACTTATACATATATACTATCATACATGATATATACATATATATACATATATACACATATATATAGGTACATATGTATGTATACATTTATGTACATATATATTATCATTATGTAGTATATAACATATATATGTATGTATACATATATACACATATATACATACATATAGTATATATGTAATATATATATATATACAATACATATGTAATATATATCTATATATATACCATATGTATACATAAATATACATATATATGTATACATAGTATATACATATATCTTAACTTTCTAGACCAACACCTGTGGTACCACATCCACCATTCTGACACTCCCCATCTAGTGAGAAGAAAATCCACTAACACCCCTCTCCTTTCTGTTTTCAGCATTTTGAGAATGTCCATTATTGAAGCAATTACTATATCCAAGTCCTGAAGATGGTCAATTAAGAGACCGAAACTTGCATCGTGACATTAAACATCCAGTTTTCATAACATACCTTGTTTGTCTACCTTTCTTCACATACTGTCTGATTAACCTGTTCACATTCTCCCATAACATATAATATATATATACATACCACACATATATATATACACCACAAACATATATATGTACATATATATATGTACATATATATATATGTTATGTTAACATACATATATATATACACATACAATATATTACATACACATATTTATATGACACACTATTTATTACATATATATATACATATTTATATATATATACACATATTCGAATAATTATACATATATATATATGTATATTATTACACACATATTCATATACATATATATACATGTATAGCGTATATATACACACATATTTATATATATATATATACACATATTTACGCATATTTATACATATATATACATACATATATACACACATTTTTATATATACAACATATACAACATATTTATATACATATATATACATGCACAGATTTATATATACATATATATACACACAACACACACAGTTACATATATGTTACACACACACATATTCATATATATGTATACACACACACATGTATACATATTCATATAATATATATACACACACAGACACTCGCACATATTTACATATACATATGTGCCTGGTGTGTGTGTTGTGTGTGTCAGAGTCGTATTGTTATTGGGTGACCAGTCTAGTGGAGGAGACTGCAGTGGAATGCTATAGCATATATATATATATATAAATATATATATATATACACACACGTTAAATGATAGTTTGCAGTAAAGTTTTATTTGTTGTAGTTGTTTTTTTTTCTTCCTTTTCTTTTTTTCTGGTGCAAGTTTTATTTCAGTCGGAGAGGGGTTTATTGGTTCTTTTTTGTTCTTGTGGTTGCAGGTTTCATTTACTTCTGATTTACTTTCCACTCACGCTCCAAACAATAAACCTCCAAAATGGGGTGTGGTTGACAGCACCTGGGAAAAAATATGGCATTTCATGCTCCACTTAGATCTTTATATAAGAAAAATTACACAAGAACTTAAATGCAAGCACTGAAATAATTAAGAATAAACACTCTGTGGCATTCACCCAACTCTGTTTAAATAATGTGTGTGTGCATGCCGAACACATGTTGTGGATGACTTATTAATATAATATGATATTATATATATATAATATATTATATATATATATATATAATATATATATAATATAATATAATATTACTAACATGGAATGTTTTTTAATGTCTGAAAAAATATCACAGAGAAAGACAGTTACAAACCTGTTACAATTCAAATTGTGTAATGAACCCTAAACTCCTTTTATAACTCAACAATTTAAATTTTGTTGAACCTGTTTTTTTTAATTTATTCTCCAAATGAAAAGAAATTTCAAATTTAGACTTAACTACAAGTCTAATCAAAATTTTCAAATTTTTCATGTAAAAAAAAAAAAAAAAAGGATTTTCATGTAAAAAAAACAAACAAAACAACAACTAATAAAAAACAGGTCTGCAAACTTGTTTTTTTGAAAAAATAAATTTCCAATAATCTTGAGATTATAAATGCTGCCATTTTTTTCAAAGATATATCAGAAATGGCCCATAAACTGTCCAGATTTCTATAAAGTGATGGCACTCCTTTTAATCCAATGTTCATAAATTTATGAAAATTAAGTCAAATTCTTTATATTAAAAATAATTTCTAATAAACATACACATCAAGTTCTATTAGAGTATTGGCTGGAGAACTTCAAAATGTTAACATCAATGTGTTAAGATAATTCTTTTGTCCTTCTAATATCTTAATAAATAATAATAACCCATAATGTAACAACTTTTCATAAATTAATTGTTTTTTCCTAAACACAATTACAGGGAAATAAAAAATAATATTAAAGGTGTGCAGATGCATATGTTTGAGTACAAAGAAAAATTATGGACATTTTTCTCAACTGACTCTTTAAGATTCTTTTTTAATCAGTACCTACTAATGAATATAATTAATCAGGCTTTTGTAATTAAATCTTAAACCGACCAAGAAATATTAACCATAGATGTCCTCAATGTTACCTTTTGTTTTTATCAACAAATGAAGGTATCAATCCTATTACAGGTTCAACTAACCATTTCCCACTCTCGCTGTGACATTTCTCTTGAAAGTGGTTCATTGATCATTATTCCATGTTTTTTTTCTTCTGTAAACTGTGCTTTACCATGGTTGTTCTTGGAGGGTAGTTGAGTGTTTTCTTATTGCCTATTCCCATGGCTTTTCTTTTGTTTTTATATTGGGATATCATTGGTTGTCAGTTGAGTTCATCAATTATGTTATGATAAAGTCTGGTTTTATTCCTAGTTATCATAGTGGTGGTGGTGGTGGTAGTGATTTCTTTTGTCAGAGCAACCTTTTAGTTGAACTGCCTTTACAAGGTTTGAGGGCTCTGTGGTGCTATATTTATTAATAGGGTGAGAATTCCCACTACTACCATTATTATGGGTATTTATTTTAATTAACCTAAGTACAGACAAATCAACATGTATATTAATACTTTTAACTTAGTTAAGAGCTTAATTTCATAATCATTATTTGAAATCCAACTTTCTGGTAAAAGAATTTTTTTTTTTTTTTTTTTTTAAATCAAGATTAAATAGATACAGTCAAGCTGAAATAGATCAAAATAATTCAAAGTTTATTTGCAGCCTTAATGATAAGAAATTCTATTATTTAGATGGAGACACCAATTAGTTCAATGGTTTAACAGACCAACAGTTTTTCCTTTCTCTAGTACCAGCAAACTTTAATTTTCATCTCTGAATAAAGCATTAAGTTTTTCTTTGAATTTCCAAGATGTCACTCTCTAAAATGCTTGGTCAGCATATATTTCCAATCAATAGTTCATTGTATCCCAGAGTGTATAATAGCTTGAAAATGTAACTTATCAACCAGAGTGATGAATCTAGTCAGTGTACATTAGTATATAATCATTCTTCTTCTTCTTGTTTTACGCCATATTTATTAATAAAAATCAAAAAGGCTAAAATGCTTCATACTTGGTAACTTGTATTTCACAATCTAAGTTGAAATTATAGCCTGTAACATTTATTTTTCTTTTTTAGTCATCACACTTAAAGAAAAAAATAAATGTTTCTGTGGCAAAAAGTAAATATGTATGCAATATATGCACTAATAATAAATAAAATAAGAAAACAGTTTATTTTTATATTATATTCCATATTCAAAAATGTTTTGTTGAATTGTAACCTTAAGAAATATCTCAATAATGATTTTATTAGATACTCTATCATTGAATACTCAGACACATGAATAGTAGTGTTTGTGTGTGTATATATATTATATAATATATATAGATATATATTATAGTATAACTATATATAATAGTAGTATTTAATTAAATGCCAAGCAAAAGTCAGTCCTAAATTTTGTAAAACTTTATTGTGTTAGGTGACATGGAACTTATATTCAATATTTAAAGATCCGATTTTTTTTGTAAGTATATTACTGTAATCACACAATGGCACACTGTAGAAAGATTTTTGTTAGCACAATAACTAAAACGCTCTAGACAGAGAATAAAGCTATTCCAGTCGCAATTTGCAACTTAAGTAAATAGTGTTAGTGTGTGTGTCTGCATTCAGGCCACCCACATCATAATTTCTCAGGAAGGTAATTGTTTAAATGCTTTATAGAGGGCTTGCTCTTTATCTATTTGCAGTTAATTATAATATAAAATCTATAAGTAGATGTGGTTTGACATTGAGCTTAATAGCCCACCAAAGGCGGCTTTTTTACAAATGAATAATAAAGACTAATATGATGTGAATGTGTTTATACATGTGTGTAATATAAAGGCAGACTACTTGGAGGAAGAAGAAAAAAACGAAAGAAAAAAAAGAAAAAATAAAAAAAAGAAACTAGCAATACAAACTTTCATTCATATAAATACACGAAGGAAAGCAGAAATGCATAGACGTTTGCAAGTTTTCTTCGCTTCCTTCTTCACCATTTGCCACTGGTAAGCAAACCAAATACAGACGATTTTCCACCAGAACATTTAACATTATAACCATAATGGCCCGGCAATTATTGGGCCAGAATTCACTTGCTTGATATCCACGCTTTTATGATACATGTTTTTGCTTTAGTATAGTAGTGTGTACTGTTTGTAATAATGGATAATAATGGTGGTAGTAGTAACTATCATAGATGTTATTATTGATTATCTCATAACAATTATAAATCTCATTCTAGCAATAATATTTGCATTAGTAATATCCAATATGTTGTATTACTAACAAGAAATTACAATAATCATAGAATGTTATAGTAGAATTAATAATGTTAACAATAACAGTAAGCAAAAATAATCTTATACAATTACAAACAGTAAAAACATAGCAAATAAAATTTTGACCATTTATGCAAATAATGATCCTATACTATTGATTATAATCACAATGATAAATGCAGATTATTTAACTATAAAAAGAATAAATGTCATTGGTCCTTGAACTGCTAAGATATAGGAATAAAGAATGAAAATATAAAAGATATTGCTTAATCAGCATCTTGTGGGGGGGATGGTGAGGTAAACATGAAGCTTTTTATTCCCAGTGGTTGTATATTACAACACCTTATGTTTATCAATTTGTTCTTTTTCTCTCTTTTTTTTCTCTCTCTCTCTCTCGTCTCTCTCTCTCTTTTCTTTGAAAACATTTGTGTAAGAAGGTATCAAAATATAATGGGTGTAAGGAGAATGGAAATTAGCAGTTGGGGAGGGGGGAGGTTGGATGATTTGGTAAAAAGATATTCTAAGATGATAAAAATTCTATTCCACACCAAAGTAGCATTGTAGTGATTGTCTTTCCAGATTAATGAAGATAAGAATGCAGTTTTTTTTTTAAGTATTCTATCCCATTTCAATAATGGCTTTAAACCTTTTTTAAAATCAACATGCAATATTCTTTTAAAAAGGTCATAGAAAAAACACGCTGTCACAGATTCAAAAACTGCTATATAAAGTTATAAATATTGTTATAAACTTTTGTGATTTGAATTTTTGTGTGAGACTGCATTTAAATAAGTCTTTATTGAGAACAATTTTCAAATTCTTAAACAAAGTAAAAAATAAATAAACAGGTGAAAGCTTTTTGTCTTATTATTTTCGGCATAAGCCCTTGAAAGATATTATGCTGGCAAAGTTTTTCAAGGGTCATATCTGAAATTATGAGGTAAA
>CM042147.1:102168241-102175216 GCA_023376005.1 Doryteuthis pealeii | reverse complement strand
GAGAGAGAGAGAGAGAGAGAGAGAGAGAGAGAGAGAGAGAGAGAGAGAGAAATATAAATGCATTGTAATTTATTCCTAAGAATACTACAAATACAGCAAAATTGTCTTATCCAATAGAAATCTTACAATTTTAATCTTTTTCAAGATGAGGAATAAAAAGCAATAACAATTGACCTTTCATGAAGAACATTTTTTTCTCTCCCATACCCCCAATAATATATATATATATATATATATAATATATATATATATATATATATATGTGTGTGTGTGTGTGTGTGTGTGTGTGTGTGTGTGTGTGTGAGAGAGAGAGAGAGAGGAAAAAAGGTTTCTTGAAGAAAGATATTTACATGTTTTCAGTGTTGTATATTTTATAAGACTTATGAATTAACTGAGGCATGCCACCTGCCTAATATGGAAGTAATGTAGGGAATTTGAAAAGAACAATTTGAAAGAAAATTATAAATATTGTGATGAGAGAGAGAGAGAGAGAGAGAGAGAGAGAGAGAGAGAGAGAGAGAGAGAGAGAGAGAGTTTTGGAAGATGCAATTTAAGAGTGATGGGTTTGCTAGACGTAAGCACAGTTATACCTACAAGAGAGGGAGAGTAAGAAAGAATGACAAATATTTGCATATAATTTACTTATATTGTTAGATTAGAGAAAGTATGAGCTAAACAGATGGGCATGTGAACAGGAGGTAAATAAAAATGAAGTGTTCTAAAATGGGAGGGGGCAAAATAAGGTGAATGAAAATTATGCAACTAAAATTAGAGAGTCTTGTGTATTTTGAAGATGGTGAGAGTAGGAAACTATAATAGACATTTCTAAGGGAAACTAAGTAAAGATTTATACTCTGATTCAGTATATATATATATATATATATATATATATATATATATATATATATATATACCTGGCATGATATATGTATATATATATAATCATCATGACGCGCTGTTTGCACGGATATCCATGACAAGCTCTCGCCAACCTTCCCTATCATTCATCGACTCTGGGAGCTCCTCCACGCAGCAGCCAGCATCCTTACATAGTTGGTCAATGTAGGTTCTGGCTGGGCGGCCCACATTAGCGTGCCCATGTGCTGGCTTCCACAGTAGTACGTCGCTTACGAGCTCATCCTGCTTCTCCAGCAGTGTCCCGCATGCCTAGTCCGTCTTACTCGTATGGTTTGTGAGATGGGGGGCAAGTGGCCATACAGTTGCTTCTTTGTGGGGTGCTGCTTCCACGACTTATTCAGGACCGCTCGCAGCATTCTTGTGCAGCTCCCATCTAGCTTATTCTCAAGGCGCTTCGTTAGGGTCCAGGTGGTACAGCCATACAGCAGTACCGAAACAACTACAGCCTGGAAGAATCGTCTCTTTATCTTGTCAGGGAGATCGGATTTCCATATGACTGATAATTAGTTGGTGGCCAACCATGTCTTTCCTATTCGAGTGTTAACATCACTTTCTGTGGATGAGATATTACTACTTAGGTATGTGGATTTTTCTACTGACTTAAGAGGCTTGCCGTCAAGTGTGGAGATGTCTCCTTGCTTTTTGAAGCTCATAAACTCAGTTTTATCAGAGTTCACGTAGAGGCCGACGTTCTTTGCTGCCTCCTCCAGGCTGTGTAGAAGTGCCTCAGCCTATGTCGGTGTATCTGCAAGAAGTGCGAGGTCATCAGCATAGTCTACATCTGTGACAGTTTGTGCGGGTTATCGCCTGATTCTTGCCTTTCTTAGTGTGAAACCTTTTTCTTTTATGGTATCTAGTGATGTCCGGAGTACACAGTCTAGGCATATTATAAATATATATGGTGCTAATGTATCTCCCTGCAGGACCCCAGCGGCAATGTCAAAGAAATTTGTGTCGCCATCAGGTGAGCGTACCATTGCTTTAGTATCTTTGAAGAGCATTATTATGGTGGCAACAGTTTCTTTGGAGAGACCATATGCTAGTAGTATATGTCCCATTTTCCCTCTGTGTATAGAATCAAATGCCTTAGAAAAGTCTACGAATAGTAGCGTTGTCTCTAGATTTTTTGCTCGAACCCCTTCTATGATTCGTCGTATAGTCAGGATCTGAGAGGTTGTGGATCTATTTCTGCGGAATCCGTTTTGGTTTTTCCTAAGGATTGTCTCTATTTCGGGTCGGATGCGATTAAGAAGAAGGCATTATATATCTTAGCTGCAATAGCAGTAAGAGTTATGCCTCTGTAGTTTTTAGCGACTCATAGGTCTCCCTTTTTGGGGAATTTATCTATTCTATTTTGTCTATATACAGCATTACATAGCCTAAGCAGTATGTCATTGAACTTTCCCGTCTTCCATACCTCTGGGGTATTTCGTCGAGACCTGCTGCTTTTCTACCTTTTAGTTTCTTTAATACTTCATTGAGTTCTTCTGTTGTAAAATCCCCCAGTTTGATGTCTAGTTGTGTATCTATGATATTTTGAGTGTTATTTTCTATGATTTCAGGTGGGTTCCCCAGGAGTTTCTGGAAGTGGTCTTTCCATTTCTGCAGTCTATCTTTCTGGCTGGTTGCCTTTAGCTTTGATCTAGAGGTACTTTTCCTATCACTAATTTCATTTACTATTTGCCATGCTAATCGTGACTGTCTGTCTTCTACTGATTGTCTGATGTTATTTATTTGTGTTTGTATATATTCTGTTTGTTATTTTTTGTATGTTTTGGTTAGTTCTATCTGGGCTTTCCTAAGGTTATGTAAATTGGTGTTAGTTGGGTTTGTTTTATTACGTTGGGCTGCTTTTTTTATATTATTTCTTTTTCTCTAACTTTTTCTGTCTCCCAAGGAACTGGGTGCTTAGCTCTTAGTTTGGTTGGTACGCACTCTACTGCTGCTTCTAGGTGAGCCCTAACAAAGTTTTCGTATTCCTCGTTTGATGAGAGGCTTTCAGATGTGTCCCAGAGGATATTAAATTTATTTTTTACTGCGACAGCGTAGCGATTGCATATATCGCTGTTGGCAAGTGTCGACCATTCGTATAGTACAGATCTACTGGTTTGCTTTTTATTTCTACGCAAGCTTAGTCGTAATTTTGCAGTGACTATTCTGTGGTCGGAGGATACTCCTTCAAAGGAGGAATATGCCTCGCAGTTCATTGCACTATTTATCCATTTCTTGTTTATTAGGATGTAGTCTAGTTGTGCTTTTGTGTTATTTGTGTGTGTGTATGTCCATAGTTTGCCCTTCCGTTTCATGATTCTCGGTTGGATTTTTTCTATGCTATTAAGTGATTTTAGTGCTCGAGGACTGAGAAGCATTCCTACACCTCCTATAGTGGCATTGATGGAATTTTTCCATGCAGATGCTGACACGAGAGTCCACCCATTTCCAGATTCATGGTATTTTAATTCTACATCACTATGGTCAAATCTGTGTTCTTGCACACATATGATATCTATATCTTTTTCGGCTGCGGACGCCGTAAGTTCGGGGAGTTGGCCTATCGTTCTTAGCGTTCTAACGTTAAATGTTGCTAGCTTGAGTGATTTTTTACATCTAAGTAGGTTTGTATTGGGCTTGGGCTCTATGTCTGTCTTATTAGTTATTGTCGTCAGGGCTGTGTTTTTATTATAGTGTGTGTCATGTTTGTCGGTGATGAGAGTGATTGTGGTTTTTATGTGTGTTCGAGTAAAATTTACCTATTTTCAGTACGGAGCTCGGCAAATTTGCATCACAACACCTATAATCCACACACATCGCATCAGCCTGACAAAACATGAGGCTACACACTATATTATGTAAGAAAAACTACAGCCCTGAACGACAATAACTAATAAGACAGACATAGAGCCCAAGCCCAATACAAACTACTTAGATGTAAAAAATCACTCAGCTAGCAACTTTAACGTTAGAACGCTAAGAACGATAGGCCAACTCCCCGAACTTACGGCGTCCGCAGCCGAAAAAGATATAGATATCATATGTGTGCAAGAACACAGATTTGACCATAGTGATGTAGAATTAAAATACCATGAATCTGGAAATGGGTGGACTCTCGTGTCAGCATCTGCATGGAAAAATTCCATCAATGCCACTATAGGAGGTGTAGGAATGCTTCTCAGTCCTCGAGCACTAAAATCACTTAATAGCATAGAAAAAATCCAACCGAGAATCATGAAACGGAAGGGCAACTATGGACATACACACACACAAATAACACAAAAGCACAACTAGACTACATCCTAATAAACAAGAAATGGATAAATAGTGCAATGAACTGCGAGGCATATTCCTCCTTTGAAGGAGTATCCTCCGACCACAGAATAGTCACTGCAAAATTACGACTAAGCTTGCGTAGAAATAAAAAGCAAACCAGTAGATCTGTACTATACGAATGGTCGACACTTGCCAACAGCGATATATGCAATCGCTACGCTGTCGCAGTAAAAAATAAATTTAATATCCTCTGGGACACATCTGAAAGCCTCTCATCAAACGAGGAATACGAAAACTTTGTTAGGGCTCACCTAGAAGCAGCAGTAGAGTGCGTACCAACCAAACTAAGAGCTAAGCACCCAGTTCCTTGGGAGACAGAAAAAGTTAGAGAAAAAAGAAATAATATAAAAAAAGCAGCCCAACGTAATAAAACAAACCCAACTAACACCAATTTACATAACCTTAGGAAAGCCCAGATAGAACTAACCAAAACATACAAAAAATAACAAACAGAATATATACAAACACAAATAAATAACATCAGACAATCAGTAGAAGACAGACAGTCACGATTAGCATGGCAAATAGTAAATGAAATTAGTGATAGGAAAAGTACCTCTAGATCAAAGCTAAAGGCAACCAGCCAGAAAGATAGACTGCAGAAATGGAAAGACCACTTCCAGAAACTCCTGGGGAACCCACCTGAAATCATAGAAAATAACACTCAAAATATCATAGATACACAACTAGACATCAAACTGGGGGATTTTACAACAGAAGAACTCAATGAAGTATTAAAGAAACTAAAAGGTAGAAAAGCAGCAGGTCTCGACGAAATACCCAGAGGTATGGAAGACGGGAAAGTTCAATGACATACTGCTTAGGCTATGTAATGCTGTATATAGACAAATAGAATAGATAAATTCCCCAAAAAGGGAGACCTATGAGTCGCTAAAAACTACAGAGGCATAACTCTTACTGCTATTGCAGCTAAGATATATAATGCCTTTTCTTCTTAATCGCATCCGACCCGAAATAGAGACAATCCTTAGGAAAACCAAAACGGATTCCGCAGAAATAGATCCACAACCTCTCAGATCCTGACTATACGACGAATCATAGAAGGGGTTCGAGCAAAAAATCTAGAGACAACGCTACTATTCGTAGACTTTTCTAAGGCATTTGATTCTATACACAGAGGGAAAATGGGACATATACTACTAGCATATGGTCTCTCTCAAAGAAACTGTTGCCACCATAATAATGCTCTTCAAAACTAAAAGCAATGGTACGCTCACCTGATGGCGACACAAATTTCTTTGACATTGCCGCTGGGTCCTGCAGGGAGATACATTAGCACCATATATATTTTTTTAATATGCCTAGACTGTGTACTCCGGACATCACTAGATACCATAAAAGAAAAGGTTTCACACTAAGAAAGGCAAGAATCAGGCGATAACCCGCACAAACTGTCACAGATGTAGACTATGCTGATGACCTCGCACTTCTTGCAGATAACACCGACATAGGCTGAGGCACTTCTACACAGCCTGGAGGAGGCAGCAAAGAACGTCGGCCTCTACGTGAACTCTGATAAAACTGAGTTTATGAGCTTCAAAAAGCAAGGAGACATCTCCACACTTGACGGCAAGCCTCTTAAGTCAGTAGAAAAATCCACATACCTAAGTAGTAATATCTCATCCACAGAAAGTGATGTTAACACTCGAATAGGAAAGACATGGTTGGCCACCAACTAATTATCAGTCATATGGAAATCCGATCTCCCTGACAAGAATAAAGAGACGATTCTTCCAGGCTGTAGTTGTTTCGGTACTGCTGTATGGCTGTACCACCTGGACCCTAACGAAGCGCCTTGAGAATAAGCTAGATGGGAGCTGCACAAGAATGCTGCGAGCGGTCCTGAATAAGTCTGTGAAGCAGCACCCCACAAAGAAGCAACTGTATGGCCACTTGCCCCCATCTCACAAACCATACGAGTAAGACGGACTAGGCATGCGGGACACTGCTGGAGAAGCAGGGATGAGCTCGTAAGCGACGTACTACTGTGGAAGCCAGCACATGGGCACGCTAATGTGGGCCGCCCAGCCAGAACCTACATTGACCAACTATGTAAGGATGCTGGCTGCTGCGTGGAGGAGCTCCCAGAGTCGATGAATGATAGGGAAGGTTGGCGAGAGCTTGTCATGGATATCCGTGCAAACAGCGCGTCATGATGATTATATATATACATATATCATGCCAGGTATATATATATATATATATATATATATATATATATATATATATATATACTGAATCAGAGTATAAATCTTTACTTAGTTTCCTTAGAAATGTCTATTATAGTTTCCTACTCTCACCATCTTCAAAATACACAAGACTCTCTAATTTTAGTTGCATAATTTTCATTCACCTTATTTTGCCCCCTCCCATTTTTAGAACACTTCATTTTATTTACCTCCTGTTCACATGCCCATCTGTTTAGCTCATACTTTCTCTAATCTAACATATAAGTAAATTATATGCAAATATTTGTCATTCTTTCTTACTCTCCCTCTCTTGTAGGTATAACTGTGCTTACGTCTAGCAAACCCATCACTCTTAAATTGCATCTTCCAAAACTCTCTCTCTCTCTCTCTCTCTCTCTCTCTCTCTCTCTCTCTCTCTCTCTCTCTCTCTCATCACAATATTTATAATTTTCTTTCAAATTGTTCTTTTCAAATTCCCCTACATTACTTCCATATTAGGCAGGTGGCATGCCTCAGTTAA
>CM042147.1:102115741-102165741 GCA_023376005.1 Doryteuthis pealeii | reverse complement strand
ATATAAATGGCATATATATGTATATATGTGTATGGCATATATATGTATATATATGTATGGCATATATGTGTATAGCATATATATATGTGTGTATGACATATATGTGTATAGCATATATACATATACATATATGTATGGCATATATATGTATATATGTGTATTGCATATATATGTGTATATGTATGGCATATATATGAATGGCATATATATTTATATATCTGTATGGCATATATATGTATATATGTGTATGGTATATATGTGTATGGTATATATATGTACACATATGTATATGGTATATATATGTATATATGTGTATAGCATATATATAGCATATATATGTGTATATGTATAGCATATATATGTGTATATCTATGGCATGTATATGTATATATATGTATGGCATATATCTGTATATATGTGTATAGCATATATATATGTGTATATGTATTGCATATATATGTATATACGTGTATAGCATTTATATGTATACGCATGTATGGCATATATATGTACATATGTGAATGGCATATATATGTATGTATGTCATATATATGTATATATGTGTATGGCATATATATGTATGTGTATGTATATGTATATATGTATATATATGAATATTTATGTATATATATATGTATATATATGTGTATGTGTATGTATATATATGAATATTTATGTATATACATCTATAAGTGTGTGTATGTATGTGTATATATAGAGAGATGTATATATGTGTATATATGTGTATATATATGTATATATGTGTATACATATATGTGTGTGTGTATATATATAGATGTATATATATGTAGATGTATATGTACATATTTATGTACATATATATGTATATATATATATGAGCTTTGTTCTGAACTCAATTTAACTATTTGCAATACTCTTTTCCATCAAAAACTTAAGCATAAAATTACTTGGACCCACCCGAGATCAAAACATGGCCATATGATAGGCTTCATCATAACCTGACACCGTGATATTAGTGATGTCTTTAATATACCTGTTATGAGTAGTGCAGAGTGTGACATGGATCACTGTTTAGTGCGAGGAATATTTAAACTCAGTGTTCGCAAAAAGACTCGCATGCCTGGAGTAAAAACACCAAAGTGCCTAAACAAAGTCAAGCAAAAGGATGTGAATGAAAGATTGGTTGAACATCTTGACAGTCTGGAGTTTAATGGCACATGGGATAACTTTAGAGACCAAGTTTATTCCACTGGTGCAGCTGTACTTGGGTTTAGCGGGAGGAAACATCAAGACTGGTTTGATGACAATGTACTTGCCATCAGTCAATTACTGGAAAATAAAAGAGCATGTTTTATAAGTACACTTCATAGTAAGTCCTCTCTCCGACTGTTTACTCTGAAGGATTATACTGAGTTGAAATATATATAACAGCGTGAACTAAGGAGGATGAAAAATGAGTGGTGGTCAAAGATCTCCTCTGAAATTCAGAACGCCTTTAATAAAAAAAGACCTAAAACTGTTCTATGGCCTCATGTGAAAATTTTTCGGTCCATTAACTTCTTCTGTTGCTCATCTAAGGTCAAGGGACAACACCACCTTGATCAAAGAACCCGAAAAATCCTTCAGTGATGGCAACAACACTTCACAGATTTATTTAATAACCCTTCAGTAGTCAGTGCTGATATTCTGCAGAGTCTTCCTCAACATGAGACCAAATATGAGATGGGCCATTTACCAACTTTTGCAGAATTTGAAATGTTTATCAAACAAATTAGTTCTGGTAGGGCACCAGGTTTAGATGGGCTTCCAGTAGAACTGTAGAAGGTAAAAAGTTTTAATATCAAACATGCTCTGTTTTATCTCATCACTCAATGTTGGAATGGTTCTCCTCTACCAAATGAATGGAATGATGGTGCTTTGGTGTGTTTATACAAGGGCAAAGGAGATAAAGGTAGTTGTGATAACTACCGTGAAATCACACTTCTGGGTGCTGTTAGCAAGGTTCTCTCAAGAATCTTGTTGAATCGATTGCTTTTGTACATTTGCTGGTAGCCATTCCTGAATCACAAAGTGGTTTTAGGTCTGACACAGGAACAAACATGAATTTTCGGCTAGGCAAGTGCAGGAGAAATGTATTGAACAATGGGTCCTCCTGTATCAGGTTTTTGTCGATTAAAAGCTTTTGATACAGTCAACAGAGATGCACTTTGGACAATATTGGGTAAAGTTGGGTGCCCACCAGTATTTGTGAATATACTCAAGCAGTTGCACAATGGTATGAAAGCTAGAATTGTCATGAGTGGTAGATTGTCGGATGAAATATCAATAGATAATTGTTATAACGCGCTTAGCGAATAATAAGACGTGTAGCCCAGTTGACGTTAACTGCGAGAAGAACCCACTTCTGCCTTTTATTTACAATAATACAAGATGGCTGAAACAGTACTTCCGTTTCATACAACAATGTTATAACCGGTGCTTCCGGGTCTTAGTATACCACATCCCTCCCCACTTAGCTTGAAACATCCATAGGTCCCTCCCCGGAACTCCCATTACTTATAGGAGGAATTGTCCGACTCTCGGACATAGTCACATCATCATCATCTGTAGCCTCTGGAGACTCCTGAACAGCAATTTCCCCAGTTAAGGGGCTAGTACTGGGTCGTTTCCCTTTTGTATCTGGTTTCATGTTGGTGCGCTGTCTTTCGGGTTTATTTTCAGCATTGTTCCTTCTTTCCTTCTCTTTGCGTTTCTGAAACCGTGTTCTCATGCGAGTTCCGGGGTGTTCATCTTCCAAACTGTCACCGGTTGTTGAAAAACTGCTATCTCTGTAGGGTGCAGGAAGCTGTGCACAAGCTGTTGAGTGCCCTGTAACTGTTTGTTCCTGACTCCCCTGAGGCTGCCTTGATTCTTCGGGACCTCTCACAACAGGTTCTGTTGGAATATTCGCGCGAATATGATCCACATGCCTTTTCCATAATCGACCATCCTCCAATCGCACTCTAAAAGTCAGTGGACCAAGCTGCTCCTCTAAAACTCCGAACAACCATTTTGGCCTCCCTTGAAAATTCACCACACTAACACTATCTCCAATATGGAACATCCTTTCACTACGATATCTATCCGTTGTTCTTTTAGTATCGTCTATTTTCGTGGTGACTTGGGTAGATAAATCTGGATACACAAGGTCCAGACGAGATCGAGGCTGACGGCCCATTAGTAGCATTGCTGGTGATTGACCTGTTGTTGATTGCGGGAATAACCGGTATCGGGCTAATACACGCAATAATCGTGTTTCCAAATCTCCAGTAACTTTTTTAAGACCACTCTTAATGGTTTGAACTGCACGCTCAGCCAGTCCATTTGAGGAGGGGTGGTATGGCGCACATCTAACATGCTTAATGCCATTTAGGGTACAGAACCTGGAAAATTCCTTACTAGTAAAACTGCTAGCATTGTCCGATACAATCACATGTGGACTCCCATGTGTGGCAAACGTGCGTCTCAACATCCTTTCTGTTTCTGAAGAAGATGGTGATGACACAACATGTGCATCTATATATTTACTGTGGGCGTCGACAATCACTAGAATCCACTTGCCCTGGATAGGGCCCGCATAATCCATGTGCACTCTGAACCAAGGCCTTCCTGGCCATTCCCAGGGATGCAATGCACTAGCCTGAGGCATATTTGCACTATCTTGGCACATGGCACAACTCCTCACACATAATTCAATATCTGCATCCATTTTAGGCCACCAAATGTGACTACGAGCAAGAGACTTCATCCGTGAAATTCCTGGATGACTCTCATGCAATTCTTTCAGTAACGCCTCTCGACACTTTGCTGGGATAATCACCCGTGATCCCCATAAAATACAACCCAGTTGTTCCGACAACTCATCCTTCCTGGTTGTATATGGTTGAAAGTCAAGAGATCCTTTTCCCGGCCATCCATGTAAGATCCATCTACGCACTTGTGATAACACGGGGTCTCTTGATGTGTAAAAAGCAACAGTTTTTGACGTGACTGGGGTTAAGTCTAAAGCTGACATGGAGAGTACTACTTCCTCCGGACAAGGTAATGGCGTAAAATGGTCCTCTATAGGTAGCCGACTCAGTCCATCTGCATTAGAAATTTTGAACCTGGTTTGTATTCTAGTTGATAATGATAACTTGCTAGAATCAAGGCCCAACGTTGAACTCTAGCACTTCCTGTTGGTGATATTGCACGGTCCTCTTTAAAAAGCCCAAGCAGTGGTTTATGATCAGTGATGATGGTAAATTCTCGACCATAGATATATTTATGGAATTTAGAACTCCAAAAATGACTGCCAGTCCTTCACGTTCTATCTGGGCATAATTTCGTTCTGCCTTTGATAATGTTCTGGAGGCAAAATAAATCGGTTTTTCACTCCCGTCTTTCATTATATGCGATAACACTGCCCCCACACCCACTGGAGATGCATCCACCGTCATGATAAGTTTAAGTTCAGCATTGTAATGAACCAAAACACTAGTTGACATTAGCAACTCCTTTGATTGCTTGAAAGCAAAGGCTTCGTCTGGTCCCCATTTCCAGGGAACTCCCTTTTGTAGTAATTTGTACAAAGGAGCTAAAACTGTGCTGATATTGTTTAAGTACCGCCGATAGTAATTAACAAAAGCTAAAAAACTACGCAGTTCAGACACATTCTTTGGGGTGGGTGCTTTATGAATTGCATTGACTTTATCTTGCGTTGGGTGGATTCCTTCAGAATCAATCCTATGGCCCAGGTATGAAATTGACGACTTTTTAAATTCACATTTATCCCCTTTAAGTCGGAGACCAGCATCTCGTAATCTCTTTAATACTGCCCGCAGGTTCCTATTATGCTCTTCCATAGTTTGTCCCGAGATTAGGATGTCATCTAGATAAGCAACTGTCTTTGGTACTCCTTGAATAAGTTGATCTATGATCCTTTGGAAAACTCCTGGTGATGAAGCAATACCAAAACACAAACGAGTATACATAAAAAGACCTTTATGTGTGTTTATAGTAGTTAGTTTTTGTGACTCTTCATCCAAAGGAACCTGTAAATACGCGTCACTCAAATCCAGTCTCGTAAAATACTGTCCACCCGAGACTTTGGAATACAGGTCGTCTATATTTGGAATGGGATATTTGTCTATTTGCAAAACAGAATTAACGGTCTGTTTAAAATCCCCACAAATCCGAACTTGACCATTTCTCTTTAAAACGGGGACAATAGGGGAAGCCCATTCTGCAAAACGGACTGGCTTGATAACAGAGGTAGCAACCATTCGTTGAAGTTCAGTTTCAACTTTTTCTCTAATTGTTAAGGGTACGGGTCTAGCTTTCATAAAACGAGGTTTGCTATTTTCTTTAACATACAATTTAGCTTTTTCAATATTCAATGTACCCAAGCCTGGTTTAAAAAGTTCTGCAAATTCTTGATTAAAATCAGTCCATTCCATTTTGTTGCAGGTAGCATATATATTAATTGGCAATTTTTGCAGCCAGTCTCTTCCAAGAAGACTTGGTCCAGAACCTGGTACAACTAACAGTCTTAAATAATGTGTTTTTCCCTGGTATTTTACACTCAGGTTAGCAACCCCTTTAGGTACAATGACCTCACCCGAATAGGTCCGCAACCTCTGTAATGTTGCCGTTTTTATAAGTCTCGCGTTCGGCAGTAAGTCAAACTGCTTTTTACTTATCAGAGTAGACGAACAACCGGTGTCAATTTCCATTTGACATTGAATACCATTTAAATAAATATTACACATATATGGTTCACGGCTATTCGATTTCGTAAAAAATAAGGGTATGTCGTCTGTCTCTTGTATGTAATTCGACACCTTTCTCCTTTGTTCATTTTTACAAAATTTTGAAAAGTGATGTTTATTGTTACATTTAAAACAAATTTTCCCCATGCGGGACAAAAAAATCTTTTCTCATGCCATTTCCCACCACAACCAAGACAACTTTTTTCTTTCTTTTGTAATTCAGTTGTGTTAGACTCGGAACACATTTTATTTACTTCATCCGTCTCTTTTTTCTTTATATGTGCAACGTCACTCATTGCTAATTCTATAGCTGTGGCTATTTTAACAGCTTCTTCTAACGACATATCTTGGGACAATAATTTTTCTTGAATTTTATCGTCCCTTAATCCACACACAAATTTATCACGCAATGCTCTTTTTAAAAATGACCCAAATTCGCATGTAGAAGCCAAATGTTTAAGGCGAACAAGAAATTTTGAAATTGACTCACTCTCCTCTTGTTTTGCATTATGGAAACGAAAACTTTCAGCCACTATTAGTTTTTTAGGCTTAAAATGTTCCAACAACAACTGGGTAATTTCCCCCAGTGACTTCTCGCTTGGTTTTTGAGGGGTACATAAATCCTCCAAGACTCTGTAGGTCCTTTCTCCAATTGTACTCAGTAATATGGCTTTGCATTTTACTTGGTTTTCATGTCCAATATCGTTTGCGATAAAAAAAACTGTTCTACTCGGTCCAAATAGGTTGATATATTTCCTGATTCCGTACAGAATTCTTCTAAATGTCCGAGTAATGGCATTTTCTTGAGTGAAACAAATCCTCGTCTGCCAATTGTTATAACGCGCTTAGCGAATAATAAGACGTGTAGCCCAGTTGACGTTAACTGCGAGAAGAACCCACTTCTGCCTTTTATTTACAATAATACAAGATGGCTGAAACAGTACTTCCGTTTCATACAACAATGTTATAACCGGTGCTTCCGGGTCTTAGTATACCACAATAATGGGGTTAAGCAGGGAGATATCTTGGCCCCAACACTATTCTCAATATTTTTTTCTGTAATATTAACTCATACATTCCAGCATTGTTAGAAGGGTGTCCTCTTGGAATTTAGAACCACAGGAAGAGTTTTTTGACTTGAGAAGATTTAACTTCAAGTCAAAGACATCCTATACACTTATTAGAGAGTTCATTTACGCCAATGATGTTGACTTTCTAGCTCACACTGGGGAGGATATTCAAAATATTGTGAACCTATTTGGATTAAAAATAAGCTTGACGAAAACAACGGTAATGTTCACCTCCGTAAAAAGTGAACCTTATATCAAACCAACTATAACCATTCATGGTAATTGTCTGGATATGGTGGAATCTTTCACATACTTGGGAAGTACACTGACTTGTGATGGATCTTTAGATGCTGAGGTTCAACTATGTATACAGAAAGCATCTGTGGCCTATGGAAAGCTTGGTCTAATACCAGCATTACCCATAAAACAAAATTGAAGGTTTATAGGTCCTGCGTGTTGAGTGTTTTATTGTACTCCTCAGAAACATGGACTTTGTCTTTCAAAGACATTTGAAAATTCTTGAACATCAGAAATGTTTGAGACGCATTCTAAACAACAAGTGGAATTCCAACACACCTAACACAGAAGTCTTTATAAGGGCAGGATGCACAAGCATTGAAAGTCTTATCATAACAGCCCAAATGCTATGAGCAGGTCATTTTGTGCATATGAGTGATGTTAGAATGCCAAAGCAACTCATTTACGGTCAGCTGCATGATGGCAAAAGGCCACTGCATAAGCCTTGGAAGAGGTATAAGCATGCTTAAAAACAACCTTGTAAAAATGAAAATAGATCCTGACAACTGGGAAAAGCTGGCATTGAAGAGAACTGGAGAATTCATGTGGATGGTGGCTGTACCAGTTTTGAGAGCATGAAAACATCAAGCATCAACTTTGAAAGGGATACACCTGGCATATTGGACAGAATATGGAGGTTTGGAAATTTCAGACATGTAGTCGATTCTGCTTTCTAAGGCTGGATTTGTCAATCATAGGAAATCTCATCAGGGACAATTCATACAAACTGCAGAAACAAACAATGTGTTTTGTGCAATCTATAACAAAGTCTGTAAGTCAGCTTCTGGTATTAAGAGACCTATGGGGGTGCATAAGCATAACATTTTATCATCTGATACAACGATAAGGACGTCCTTCCTATGTCATATTTGCATCAAACTTTGTGGATCTGCAACGGGTTTGATGAATTATTTGAGGGCTCATGAGAAGAAAGGTTCTGGTGGTTGGTTTATAGGATTGTGAGGGACGGCAGTGATCTGTAAAGATTATGCTATTGTTATATATGTATGTATATATGTATATATATGTATGTGAAGAAAAGGAAGTGAATCCGACGGTATGTAGTATATTAAGAAAGAATGAACAAACACAGGTTTAAACTCACCACTTAACTCATTTAAACCTGTGTTTTTTCATTCTTTCTTATATATATATATATATATATATATATATATATATATATATATATATATATATATATATATTTGTATGTATATATATATATGGTTATATGTATATATATATATGGTTATATATATGTATATATATATATATGTTGATATGTATGTATATATGTATGTATGTATATATATCTATTATTATACTAAAGCTGAGATTTTCAGCTTTCAATGTCTTAAGGCTTTTTTGTTGGTGACCTTCATCACACGAAATTTGTCTTTAATTATTCCTTAGTTTTAGGATTACTTAATGTTTGAAAAAAAATCCACTTTAATTGGTTTAATTAGTCGTAATTTGCAATTAAGTCAAATCTTGACCCTTCTCTGTCTTTACATTATACATCCCCCTTTTTTACTCTCTATAAGGCATCTCACTCCCCTTCACTGGCAGTGAAGGGAAGTGACATGTAAAAGCAGCAGCCAGCCGCTGTCCCCTTCAATACCCCCTTCGCTTGTCTTAGATTATGCATAACCCTCTTTCCCTTTCTATAGGCGACTGAAGAGCAAAATCCGCTCTCAATAAAACTAATGTCTATTTCAATTTTAACTAGGTCAATTCGTTTTTTTTAATACAACTCTGACCCCCCACGTTTGAAAAAAATGTACCAAAACTCAAGGAAATATTCGATTATAATTAAATTTTCATTGTTGATTTAGCAATGAATTAATTTTTATTTTATTTTAAAACTTTCTGATTTTTTTTCAAGTTCTCTAGTCTCCCTATATACAAACATACCTAATAAGAAATGCCTAAATCTCCTCAATACACACTTACGAAAAATCAAATTCAAATCAATCCTACCCATCAACTCCATCATCGAAATCTCCAGACACATCAGAAACATAACATATTTCAAATTCAACAACAAATACTACCGACAAAAATCCGGATTACCGATGGGCAACCCCCTCAGCGGCGTCCTAGCCTGCCTTTTCTTAGAATTTTTAGAATCATGCCCCTTCAAATATAGACTACCCGACAACTGCACGTACGCCAGATACATAGACGACATATTGATTCTCCTCCTGACAAACACCGAAATATAACGCATCGCCAACAAACTAAATTCCGTAGAACCCACCATAAAATTCACCTATGAGAAAGAGTCCAACAACTCCTTACCATTCCTCGACACCCTACTAATAAAATCCGGAAACAAACTCACCTACAAAGTCTACCGTAAGCCCACCAACAAAAACGACTACATAAATTTCTACTCCCATCACAACAACAAAATCAAATCCAGCCTTATAATAGGCTTATATCTAAGAGCATTACGCTTATGCAGTCCCCAATACTTAGATGAAGAATACAAACACATCGAAGATTCCCTCAAAACCCTAAAATACCCTAAATATTTAATCCTAAACGCCAAGAAAAAAGCCCTCGATATACATGCGAAAACTAAACCAAAAAACACATCCACCACCAGGACCTCCCCCAACCCACCACATACACACACTTATCCCTACCTACCCACACAATTCCAAACTTTCCAAACCCTTTTCTAATTCTAATAAAAATGCACAATGCCTTTTTTCGATACCAACACTCACACACTCTCATGCTCACACCGTAAAAGAGAATATTTGACGTCATATTTCAAACCGTCTACTTTTTTCAGCGTCCTTTCTTCAGTCTTCAAATTTTGAACAGACTGATAAACAAGGACTATCACTTGCTTTTCTCGTTATTCTGTGATAACAATTTTTATCACCTTCCATATACCAACAAATGCCCTGAAGATGATCTAATTAATAGATCGAAACACTGCAGCGTCGGCCAATAAACTTACCACTCAACTTATTTAAACCTGTGTTTTTTCAATTTTTCTTAATATACTACATTCACTTCCTTTTCTTCACGTATATATGCATGTATATATGTATATATGCATATATTTATATATATGTATCTCTAGATCAAAGCTAAAGGCAACCAGCCAAAAAGATAGACTACAGAAATGGAAAGACCATTTCCAGAAACTACTGGGTAGCCCTCCTAAAATCATAGAAAATAACACTCAAAATATCATAGATAGACAGCTAGACATAAAACTGGGAGATTTTACAACAGAAGAACTCAACGATGTCTTAAAGAAACTAAAGGGTAGAAAAGCAGCAGGTCTCGACGAAATACCCCCAGAGGTATGGAAGACCAGAAAGTTCAACGACATATTGCTCAGGCTATGCAATGCTGTATATAGACAAAATAGAATAGATAAATGGACGAAAGGATGCATCCTCCCATTCCCAAAAAAGGGAGACCTCGGAATCGCTAAAAACTACAGAGGCATAACTCTTACTGCTATTGCAGCTAAGGTATATAATGGCCTTCTTCTTAATCGCATCCGACCCGAAATAGAGAAAATCCTTAGGAAAAACCAAACGGATTCCGCAGAAATAGATCCACAACCTCTCAAATCCTGACTATACGACGAATCATAGAAGGGATTCGAGCAAAGAATCTAGAGGCAACGCTACTATTCGTAGATTTCTCTAAGGCATTTGATTCCATACACAGAGGGAAAATGGAACAAATACTACTAGCATATGGACTCCCCAAAGAAACTGTTGCCGCCATAATGATGCTCTACAAAGACACCAAAGCGATGGTACGCTCACCTGATGGCGACACAGATTTCTTTGACATTGCCGCTGGGGTCCTGCAGGGAGATACTTTAGCTCCATATATATTCATAATATGCATAGACTATTATTAAAGTTTAACTTTTTATATCCCAGTTTGTAAAAAGGGTAACTTTGAGTTCTTTAAAGCGAGAATAAAAACAAGTCAACACACTCTGGTAACAGGATAAGAACTGAAGTTTTATTTCAAAGATTGGCGCCCGTCAGTCTATGTATGAGTGCGCACATCCGGAATGATACCTTTATTCATCAGGTTACAACATTTCTCCCAACTTCAAGAGATTTGAGTCCCCCCCCCCCATAATGAATGTTCATAATATGTAGTCTTTTAAATGTCTTGGTGTATCTTTTTTTTCTTCTGGGTCTATTTGTTCTTTCTTCGTTTGTAGTTTCATTTTCGTCTGTTATTGCAATTGCTGTTTCATCTTCATCTGTGCCTGGTTCATCTGATTTTTGTGGTGTGCCCTCAGTTATTGTGGTTTCTTCTGGTGTTGGTGTGTAGTTAGTGCATATCTCATCGTAATCACTATAATTGTCTACATTATTCTTTGTTTCCTGTATTTCCGTTTTCTCAGTGCTATTATCTGTGTCAGTCCCTAGTCTTTCATTCACTAGTTGGTTTGCAAGTTTAAAGTGACTAATATCCCGGGTTATCTCCCTTTCATCATATATTCGCCTAGCTCTAATTTGTGATCCTTTAGTTTCAGTTACAATATAGAATGTTGGTTCATACTGTGTTGACCATTTATTTCTCTTTGGTTGTTTTACGAGTACATAGTCTCCAGGTATGAATTTTCTTTCTTTTGTCCTTCTGTTTGCATTGAATTTATTTTTCATCATTGTGTTCTATTATCTCGTTTGTCTCTTTCTTTTCTGTTTCAATTTTGTTAGGTTTGTTATAATCTAACTTTATCCTAATTTCTCTACCTTCCATGGCTTTATAAGGTTCTATACCTGTTGCTGGGTGTGGTGTAGCTCTGTATGCTGTTAGCATTTCTATTATGTTGATTCTTCTTTCTATCTTGTCTTTGTTTTGTAGGTTAGCGATTTGTTCTGCTTTATTTACCATTCTCATAAATGATTCTACTTCGCCATTTGATTGAGGATGTAGGGGTTATCCTGTGATGATAAAATCCTTCTTCTTCAGCGAATTCTGAGAATTCTTTTGATTGGAAAGGTGGTCCGTTATCCGTTAATATTTTTTCTAGGAGTCCCGTAGGTTGCGAATATCTCTTTTCGTTTGATTCTTGTCTGTTTGAAAGATGTGTTTTGTACCTCTTCCACTACTGGATATCTTGATCTCTGGTCTACCATAACAAGGTTGTAATGTCCGTCTGGGTATGGCCCTCCAAAATCTAGGTTTACTACCTCCCAGCTTCTCTTGGGTATGATAGTGGGTTTTATTGGTTCTGGTCGTGGATCACTTGCTACTACTTTGCATTCATAGCATTGGTCTATGACTCTATCAATCATAGAGTTCATTTTAGGAAACCAATATCTTCCTCTTAATAGTTGTTTGGTTTTCGTCCTTCCCAGGTGTCCTAAGTAGTGTCCTATTTTTGCTATTTTTCTTTGGAGAGATTTTGGGATAATTATTTTATCTCCCCTGTATACTATTCCTTCTGTTATGCTGATTTCTTCTTTTATATGTTTGTATGGTAACATTTCTATGTCCTTTTCGGCTTTGATCCAGTCGTTGTTGGTAATGTATGATGTCAATCTTGTTAGTGTATCATCTTTCTTTGTCTCTGTCCTTATTCTATCTAAAGTTTCAGCATTTTCTTTGTGTGAAATGTGGTTTATTATTTTTTCCGTGTTGTCTCCACAGTTTTCTGATATAGTGTGTCTTGATATATAGTCCAATGGATCCAGTTCATTTCTTCCTGGTTCGTACTTAAGTTCAAAGTCGAAGTCCGTTATTTCCATAATCCATTTTTCTATGCGTGGTGGGAGTCTGTGTTGGGCTTTATTAAACATTGGGATTGGGGGTTTGTGGGCTGTTATTATAACGAATTTAGGTGCTCCTATCAGATAATTTCTGAGTCTCGTTACTGCCCATTTTACAGCTAGTGCATCTTTTTCTGTTTGGCTGTATCTCTTTTCTGTGTCGGATAGTCTTCTGCTGATGAAGTGTATCGGTTGCTGTCCGAGTGGTCCTTTCTGGAACAACGCAGCACTCAGTCCTTCATGGAAGCTCGCTTCTGTTCTAAGTGTAGTCTGTTTGTTTGGGTCGAAATATGCCATTGTTTCAGGGCTGGTTATTGCAGATTTCAGTTTTTCAAATGCTTCCTTTTCTTCATTGTTCCATTTGAATTTTGTTTTATTCCTTGTTAAGTTCGTCAGTGGTGCACTAAGTGTTGCATAGTTCCTTATAAAGTTGTCTAGGTAGCCTGTCATTCCCAGAAAGCTTCTAACTTCTTCTTTGGATTTTGGTTCCTTGCAGTTTAGTACAGCTTCAATTTTCCTAGGGTCTGGTTTTAGCCATTCTGGTGTAAACAAATGACCGAAGAACGTGATTTGTGTTTTACAAAATTCACTCTTCTCTTGGTTGAATTTGATTCCGTAGTCCTTGGCTCTTTGGAGTACTTTCCTTTGGGTTTTGTTGTGTTCTTCTCTATCTTTTCCTCCGAGGATTATATCATCTCTTTGGTTCATGCATAGAGGTATGTCTCCAAATATTTGGAACATTACTTGGTCAAATACATCTTGTGATGATTTTGCCCCGAATATCAACCGTTTTGGTCTGTAGTTTCCCCAAGGTGTGCTAAATGTAGCTAATTTTCGAGTTTCCTCGTTTATTGAGAGTTGGTGGTACCCTGCTTTTAAGTCCATTTTACTGAACATTTTGCACCCCCTTAGGTGATATGTAAAGTCTTCAATGATAATTGCTTGGACATATCTACTTCTTTTTATGTATTTATTTGGTATCCGCATATCTATGCTAGTTCGTATCATGTTCGGTTCCAGTTTGTTGCGGTCTCTCATCGCATACCTCGGTTTAGGTTGCACAACTAATAGTGAACACCACGTGATAGCTTCGTTTCTGGGTACTTTTTCGAAAATGTCATCCGCTTCTCCTTGTTTAATCCATTTTTTAAGTGGAGTTCCTAAATGGTATGGTACGTGCCTGGGTTTTTGAGCTATAGGTTGTATTCCAGCTTCCATTTCGAATCCTACTTCGATTACTTTTCCAGTCTTAGGTTCTTTAATATTTCCCATTCCTTGGAATACATCTTTATATTCTTCAATTAATTGTTTTGGTTCGTTTGTTCCATTTATACGTTTAATCCGAAGCTCATTGGTTTCTTTTAGGTTCCCATTCGGTTCTAGTACCATCATACCTAATTCTATTAGGGTATCTCTGCCTATTAAGGGGAGGTTATCTATGTGTCCTCTTATGACGATGAATTTCGTCTTAGTTCCTGTTTTTATTACGAATTATCGTTTCGAATTCTCCTTTCACTGATAATTCTCCCTGAATAGTCTTTACCCGGTCATAGTTGGGTTTTAATTCACCCACGCTTGTTCTTCTTTTTAGTGCCTTAAATTGATATTCATCCATAATGTTCGCGGATGCTCCACTATCAGGCTCACAGTATGTGTCTATTTCTCCTATCCTTATTTCTATGATGTTATTATGTTTTTGTTTTACGGTTTTTATTTTATGAATTTTAATTTTCATTTTTCTTATGAATTCTTCATCTTCAGAGCTTGTGTCTGCCTCCTTTTCAACCCTCCGTATATTTCTAGGAATATTATCTTGTTTTCTGTAGGGTTGTCTGTCGTTTTGGTTCACTGCATTCTGTTGTCGGGTACAGCAGCCGCCGTAATGATTCATTTTCCCACAGTTGTAACAAACTTGTCCGAATGCCGGACAATTCTGTCTTTTATCAAATCTGTGTTGGTCCCCACAGTATCAGCATTTTATTTGTTTTTTCAGCTTTGTCCGCCCTGTTGGTCGTTTTCTTCCTATAACATTGACTCTATCGGTCCAGTTCTCGTTGTCTATAGTTTTTAAATGAGTTTTTGTAATCTCTTTCACTTCTCGCTTAAGGTCGTTACGTTGACTCGCTTCTTATAGGAATTTATTTAAATTCCACTGTTTTTGTATTGCTCTAGTTATCATTTCGCTATCACCAATTGTTTGAATAAAGTGTTCCAAAATTCTGTCTTCTCTATTATTCTCGAATTCGCAAGCTTCAGCTTGTTCTCTTAGCCTCATGGCGTATTGTGAAATTGATTCCTCGTGTTCCTGTCTCATTCTATTGAATAAAAACCTAGTGTGTTGTTTATTTTGTTTCGGTATGAAATGGTGATTTAATTTCATTTTAACCTCCTCGTAAGATTCTTTTCCATTTTGCTCTGTGTTCGGCAAGTACTTCATTATTAGTCTTATTTCTTTTCCAGCCTATCTTTTTAGGCAAATAATTTTATCATTATCGTCTGTGACTCGTTGCAAATAAAGTTCGTCTTCAAATACTTCAAGCCAGGATTTCCATTTTTCACTTAAATTGGTCCTGTCTGAGTCCATGTTAAATGGTTTGAGACGTAAGCTTATTCCTGTGTTAGCCATGATAATTTTTTTTTTCGTTTAAAATACGGGGAATTTTCACTGACACAGTAATATTTATTAACAGCACTGATAGATATGTAAGTATAGACAATAGTGACTACAGAAATAATGCAATAATACACATAAAAGGAAAAAATATCACTTATCTTTTGGTTCCGTTCCTGTCTTCTTTTTTTTTTTTTTTTTTTTTCACCACGTGTCGTATCTTTTCTTCTTGCACGCGTCGTGTATTCGTCTTTCTTCTTTTTTTTCTTTTTTTTTTTTCTTTTTTCTTTTTATATTCTGTTTCTTCCTCGTCACTCGTCGCCAATATTAAAGTTTAACTTTTTATATCCCAGTTTGTAAAAAGGGTAACTTTGAGTTCTTTAAAGCGAGAATAAAAACAAGTCAACACACTCTGGTAACAGGATAAGAACTGAAGTTTTTATTTCAAAGATTGGCGCCCGTCAGTCTATGTATGAGTGCGCATGTCCGGAATGATACCTTTATTCATCAGGTTACAACAACTATGTACTCCGAACATCATTAGATACCATAAAAGAAAAAGGTTTCACACTAAAAAAAGGCAAGAAGCAGGCGATACCCCGCACAAACTGTCACAGATGTAGACTATGCTGACGACCTCGCACTTCTTGCAGATACACCGACACAGGCTGAGGCACTACTACACAGCCTGGAGGAGGCAGCAAAGAATGTCGGCCTCTATGTGAACTCAGATAAATCTGAATTCATGAGCTTCAAAAAGCAAGGAGACATCTCCACTCTAGACGGTAGGCCTCTTAAACCAGTAGAAAAATTCACATACCTAGGTAGTAATATCTCATCCACAGAAAGCGATGTTAACACACGAATAGGAAAGACATGGTTGGCCACCAACAAACTATCTGTCGTATGGAAATCCGACCTCCCTGACAAGCTAAAGAGACGATTCTTCCAGGCTGTGGTTATATCGGTACTGCTATATGGCTGTACCACTTGGACCCTAACGAAGCGCCTTGAGAATAAGCTAGATGGGAGCTGCACAAGAATGCTGCGAGCGGTCTTGAATAAGTCGTGGAAACAGCACAAAGAAGCAATTGTATGGCCACCTGCCTCCCATATCACAAACCATACGAGTAAGGAGGGTTAGGCATGCAGGACACTGCTGGAGAAGCAAGGATGGGCTCGTAAGCGACGTTCTACTGTGGAGGCCAACACATGGACATGCTAACGTGGGCCGCCCAACCAGGACTCACATCGACCAACTGTGTAAGGATGCTGGCTGCTGCGTGGAGGAGCTCTCAGAGTCAATGAATGATAGGAAGGTTTGGCGAGAGATCGTCATGGATATCCGTGCAAATTGCGCGATATGATGATGATGATGATATATATATATATATGTGTGTGTGTGTGTGTGTGTGTGTGCATGTATATTTGTATGTATGTATATATTTACATATATATATATATATAAATGTGTATGTATATTTGTATGTATGTATATATATGTGTGTGTGTGTGTGTGTATGTATATTTGTATGTATATATATATATATATATATATATATATACATATATATATATATATATATGTGTGTGTGTATATTTGTATGTATGTATATGTATATGTGTATGTATCTGTGTATATATATATCTGTGTATGTATATATATATATATATATATGAGAAGAAAATATTTTTAAAATATAACAAACACAGGATGTTATGATCAGGAAACATTTTTTAGTGTCAATACTTAAGCATTTCGGTATTTTATATCATCTCCAGGACACTGTTAGGTAATGTTTATGTGAGGAACAAAATGAAAGATGTTAAGTGTATAGTGGTTGTGTGAATCTGATGCTATTAACCGTTTATTCTTATATGCGCGCCCGTTTACGAAAAGCAAATGACGTGATCAATGCATGTGCAAAAATGGAAGGTGAAGAACATATAATGACACATGCTTTAACGTGAATAAGCGGAGAACAAAAAGTTAATAAAGATATGCCGTATTTCATATGGAATATTAATGTTAGAAAAATAAGAAAATTAAAACAATATATAAATACATCTAATCCATATATACGCATATCCACATATAATCATACACACACACACATATATATATATATATATACATATATATATATATATATATATTATTTTTTATTATTATTTTTATTTTTTTATTATTATTTTTATCTTTAATTTATCTTAATATTATTATTATTATCATTTTTAATCTATTCTATTTTTATTATTATGATTATTATTTTTAATTTATTTTATTTACTCCTTTTGAGTTTTCACATCAGTGTTAGCTGATGGTCTTTCACTGGAGTCTGAGTGACAGCAAGTCTCCTCAGGTCTCCAGGACTCTTCTGAGTATTCTGGCAGATTGCAGCAGTGCAGTGTTCTGAATGGTTTCAATCCTTCCTCTGATATCCATACTTTCCAAGCCCTTTTCTAATCCTTTTGGGGCTGTTCCAAGTGCACCATATAACTTTCACTTTCATATTCCATAACTTTTTCAGTTCTCTGGCAAGGTCCAGATATTTGTCTATTTTTTCATTTTCCTTTAAATTCACCCTGTGATCTGCTGGCACTGCAAACTCCACCAGTTGACAAGTTCTTTCTTTTTTGTTTATCAATACTAGGCCTGGCCTTCTTGCTGGGATAAGGTGATCCGTTTTTATCTCAAAGTCCCAGTTTTATTCTCAAGAACAGATTCTGGTTTATGCATATACCATTTTGTTGTGTGGTCAAAATTTAATTTTTTGCATAATTCCCAGTGGATCACCTTCCCAACCCAGTCATGTCTAGCTTTGTATTCTCGTTGTGCTAGTTTGCTACATTCGCAGAGTATATGATTAACAGTCTCATCTCTATTACCGCAAAGTTTACACTTACTATTCTGTTGGGTCTTATCAATTTTCGCTTTGATGTAGTTTGTCCTTATGGCATTATTTTGTGCAGCAATTATAAGTGATTCTGTTTCTCTTTTCAGGTTTCCCTTTCTTAACCATGTCCAAGTCTTTTCATGTGCAACCTCTTCTATTTGTCGTTTGAAGCGTCCGTATAATTGTTTGTCTTCCCATTTTTGTTTTCTAGTCTTTGTTGTTTTTCTGTTTGCCCATCTGCCGTTTCTACTATTGTTGGCCGCCATAAGTAGTTTGTCTTTGCTCTTCCTTGTGTAATCTTCAAGTTGCTGGATTGTGGTTTCTACGCATTCCTCTATGTTGGCAAGACCTCTTCCCCCTTCCTTTCTTGACACATACAATCTATCTCTATCATCTCTAGGGTGGAGAGCCTTGTGCATTGTCATTAATTTTCTCGTCCTTTGGTCTATCTGTCTGAGTTCTTCTTTTGTCCATTTTAAGAATGGTCCTGAGTATCTTATAATGGGGACAGCCCAGGTATTAATTCCTTTGATCAGATTTTCTGCTGTTAAGTTTCGTTTCATCTCTCTCTATTGCGATAGATTGTGGTATGTGCAGAACCCAAGGAGACGTTGTCCATTCTCATTACTTCTACCAATGCCACGATAACCCAAGCAAGATGGCCAGGAGTCATGGTCAGCACCAACTCTTGCATTAAAGTCACCAAGAAGATAAAGTTGATCTTGTTTGGGGATGTTTTTTATAAATCAACTCAAGTCATCATAAAATTTGTCCTTTGTTTCTTGAGGGGCGCTAAGTGTTGGGGCGTATACACTAACCAGGTGAACAGGTCCTATCGAAGAGTTCAGGCGGAGGGTCAAAATTCTCTCTGAACCACCTGTAGGTGTTACTATTGCCCCAGTAAAGTGTTCCTGACTGCAAAGCCAACTCCAGAAAATTCTAACTGCTATTATAAGAGAAGAAGTATACTTTTCACTCAATTGGCGGAAACTTCTCCCAGAAGAACAGAAAGGATGCCGCAAGGGAAAAAGAGGAACCCACGACTTACTCTATATAGACCAATACATTCTTAAAGAAGTCAAAAATAAACGGAAAAATATTGCAATGGCCTGGATTGATTACAGAAAAGCCTATGACATGGTCCCACATACCTGGATTTTAGAATGCCTTCAGATGTACAAAATTTCCAACAACATTATAAACTTCATTAAAAAAGCCATGGAAAACTGGCGAGTTCAATTAAAAGCTGGAAAACAATCCCTGGCAGAAGTAAAAATCCAAAGAGGTATCTTCCAAGGAGACTCATTATCACCACTACTCTTTATTATTGCAATGATGCCGCTAAACTATATACTTGAAAAAATGTACCGGGGGATACAAATTTAGTAATTCCCAAGAGAAGATAAACCACCTTATGTACATGGATGACATTAAAATTTTGCAAAAAATGAAAAAGAATTGGAGAGCCTAGTACAAACTATTAGAATATATAGCCAGGATATAGGGATGGAATTTGGAATCGAAAAATTGCTATGCTTGTAATAAAAAGGGGTGAAAGAAAACTAATGAATGTAATACAACTGCCAAATCAGGAAAACTATAAAATCTCTTGATGAAAATGAAAGCTACAAATACAGAATTTTAGAAGCGGACAATATCATGGAAGCAGAAATGAAAGGAAAAGTTAAAAAAGAATATCTCAGGAGAACTAGAAAACTTCTGNAGATGGGATGAGGAGAAATTCGACACTGTTGATTAGTAGCGGTTTCGGTGTGTGATTTTTTTCTTTGTGTTTCTTGGTCAATCTTCTTTTTGCTCACTATGTGAAGAGATGTGTTGTTAAATTATAGAGTTTACAAGGCGTTATAAGTATAGGAATATATATTATCCATTGTATGATCTTTAAGATATTCCGTAAACGCGTATTGGTGCAAATAAGATAATGGACAAGATGGTTTGGATTAAAATCGTTTATTAAAAATAACAGAGTGTTGAGAATCGTTGTTGTTGGACCTCGTCAGCAAGTATTAGCAGTAATTTCCTGGAATGCCGCGAGGAGTAAGTCAGGAATATCTCTCCAGTGGCCCGGGTAGCACGCGTGGGTTAGTCAGGAATCGGCGTGTGGGTCGTGAGTCGTGGGATCGTATTGATAATGACGTCAGATCTCTCTTGGTGTGGGAAATAAGTTTCAGGAATTGTGCACGTAGGGCAATGACCGTGATGGTCAATGTGTAGGTGGTGGAGGGTGTCCGACGTAAGTGCTACGGATGCTTGAGTGTGACGGGGGCTCGTTGGTAAGGCTGATAATGATTCACTATTTCCTTCGAGGTTTCGCCCGGCAGTGGTTCGGGTAAGAGGAGGTAAGGTGTCGGGCCGGCTGTGTTGGTTGGTAGGTAGGCGGTTTAGTGTAGTTGATGATGGCTTTTGGTCTGTTGGCGTGAAGGCTGGTTGGTAAGAGACTGTGAGGTGTGTAACGCTGGCGGTTGCGGTTGGTCGAGGTTTGCGTACGTGTTCTCTTTTAATCGCCGGCCGCGACGATTAGGGTCAGAGTCCCCCTCCGTGTCACTGTGATTCTCAAAATGCCCGGGTTTATATACCTAACGATGTAGGCTCCAGTAAATGGCTTTTGAGCGTTAGTGGGAAGATTTTTCATTGGTTGAAAAACATTTAATTGAGTTTGTTTATCAAATAATGATTCCTTTCAACCGGAAGATATTTCTGAGCCTATCGCGGCAGAACTGCGCCAAACTGTCACTTCGTGATAGGGTATACCATTGAGTATCACTTGGCTTGTTGCCTCTGATTTGTGTTATTAATTTGTTTTGCTTAGCGAGTGTATATTTTGTGAGTATAGACAATTGGTGAATCATATAGATATCTTCTCTCTGAATGATAACATTATTAAGTTGCAAAGGTCAGTGGATATGGTAGTAGTGCGTTAGGCCGGGTAGTGGTTTTGTAAGTAGTTCCACCCCTATTAGGGTCCGGTGTCAAGTTTCAGTGATCTTTCCTCAATCTGCCGGGTTGTGCTGTGACATGTGAGGAAGTAGTTCGTGATACCTATTTACATTACATTACTCTTGTTCGCACTTATATACCATACTGTTCCATCCTCTCATTCTGTAGGCTCTACTCTGCGAATGATGACCTTTGTTTTCTCATGTCATCTAGCTCAATCTTGATCTCATCTTTCATGTGGATGGGGCATTTTTCCTGTGTGCGTGGATGCAGGATGGTTGTCCGGTTTTAGGACAATCCAGTATTCCCCCTGTGAAACTGCCTATTCGGGCTCGAACTGATCCGGGTACATATTTCTCAGGTCTTCTACAGAGTTAATATGAGCCGGTTTTTCTTCGATGATGCAGTGCATCGTAACCAGTTCCAAGTCTCTGAGTAGGGTAGTCCTAGTATGGTAGGTCCTTCAGATGTTACCACAAAGAACTTGAGGGTTTTCCATTTCTCCTTTTAGGTATTTCTATGCTGATGGAACCATGTTGAGGGATGCTGGATCCATGTACGTAGCCAGCACAGTTGACTCCTTATGTGTAGTACCAGGGAGTGGCTGTCCAAAATTGCTGACTGTTTTTTGGAAACATCTTGTGAAAACATATAAGGGGAGGAATTTCCCTTCTGCTCCTGTGTCAACTTTGGCTTTTTAGTTTGTGGGTGCCTGGGTAAGTTGGAAGCTAATTCAGTCTGCGAAGGCCTCTAGTCCTAGTGTCTTTTTTCTTCTTGCCGTTGATTGTATGCAAACGTCATTTGTGCAAACTGATTCTATTCCTGGTTATATAATAGGTATTTACTGAGTAACATTGTTACTACTTTTTTATCATGGTGTCTGTACAGCTGAAGTTCCGGGGTCTCCTTGTGCACAGGTTTTAAATTTGGGTCCCTTTTGTTTGATTTGTACCTGCGGGCAAATGACTTAACCCAGTGATTTTTGTCCACATGCTGAGCAGGACACTTATCCTTCTGGTGAAATGCATACTACCGCATCACTTGCAGCTGCTGTATTTTACAGAGCCAATTTCCTAGCTTTCTCCATTTTGGATTTCCGCTATTGGCTTCATGAAGTTTCGTAGGCTCTGCCTACGATTTGGGCTTCTTCCAGTATTAGACTTTCCCCTTTTTCCAATAGCTGCCTTTGCTACTCGGTGTATTTGGCTCCGTAGATAACCTATTCTAATAACCGTATCTCGATATCCATGTATCTCGAAACTTGCACTTCTTCGCCAGCAACCTGCACCTTGCTAAAAAAGTCGTCAATACTTTCAGTGTCTCTTTTTATTGTCGAAGGGACAAACGAGAGATGTGAAAATTTATCTGGGGGTCTAAACATTCTTTCGCCAAACAACCTGTGGATTATTTTCATCGGCTTCCATTTTCGTCGAACTTTCTTAGGCTCTCTTCTCCAGAAAATAGCAGAATATAATCAACCTGTTTGTCGACTAGAATGTTCTTCACCGAAAAGTATAGCCTGCACCTTTGTTTGAAAAATCTGAATTCCTCCACCAAATTTTCTGCGGTCCAAGACATCGACGATTCTCTAACTTGTTCATTTCCAAAAAATACTATTACAAACAATTTAAAGAATGTAAAATACAATATTATTAAATGTATTAAAACACTTACTTGTTTGTTCAAGAGAACAATTTTTTTTTTCTTGCAAGCACTTTTCTTCTTTTTTTTGTTGTTTTTGTTTTGTTTTGTTTTTTAGAATTTTTCTTTCGAACATTGCGCTCGGCGTTAGGACGTTTAGTTTAAATCGTCCAAAAAGAGTTTTTTGCCCCCAAAAGTTGACATAACTTTTTTCCTGTTAGTCTTATTTCGGTGTTCACACTCAGTTTTTCTGGTGTATGTTCTTATCTCACCGCTGCCACCATGTTAATATATTGAATTAAACGGAGTTATACTTGGAAGACGTGTTATGGGTTAGAAGCCATTCCTTATTTCCTGTCGGGTTGTGCCAACAAGGGGCAGTAACTCTTAAGAGTTCATATCATCACAGTAATTAGTTTCACTTTTATATAGCCACTAGCAAAAGTACCCGGTCCATGACCGGAGTAATAAATTTTAAACACCAGGTAGTGGAGTGTAAGAGAGAGAATAAGAGGAAAATGATTTATAGAATTAAAATATAATTTAATCCTTAATTTTTGAGTGTTTTGAAAAATAATTCTATTTTTCGAAAACTGCTTTCACATATGACAAAAACTTAAATATTGAAATTTTAATGTTACTAACTATGGTCTCTACACCGGAACTTGCCCCTAGGGGACTGTCACAGTAGCAGCAGCCAGCCATCATCATCACCGTCAAGGGTGATCTCTATAAATAGCCCTGACCATTAGTAATTCCTTCTCCTTCTAGTTGTAACCTTCTGGGGTCACTGCTGGGTTCGACCATCACGTGTCCCTCACCCTTTGGTTGAATCCTTCTGACTACTACTACTACAGGTAAGAGCTTTGCTCTATCTCTCCTTACGAACTAGATTTACTGATAGAAAACCCACGACGGACTTTCTACCATGTTCCAAACCCGGCATCTCAAGAGAGATTTGCTGTCTTTTTGGACCCATGACGGCTGACAGCTAATTACCAATATCACCAGGATAACAACTGAGGGAGCCGACGAGATAATTTGCAACAACGGACAGCTCACACTTGATACCATTGCAGTCAATAGGCTGCTAGCAGTAATAAACTTTTGCAACCTTAAACTACCTTAAACAACCCTAAAATACCTTTAAACAAACCCATAATAACATTACGGCTTATACCTAAACGAGGAGGTGCCGCTAGCTTCTAAAAGAAGTTATTAAACCTCGCGAAGCTTGTCCGAACTAACCAGAATACTTTTCTTCTCTTGTTGTACCCTTTTATATATTTAAACCTGTTGCATTTTGATTTCGTTGTACTCTCGTCCCTTAATGTCATAATCTGCCCTTTCTCTTCTGCTCACCCCGCTTCGTTACCATTAATTTTTTATATAAATTCAGTTCCTAATTGCTTGTTTTCTTAATTGATTGTTTCATTAAGGGGATAAAAATATTATTATCTAATTCATTTTCTTTTTTAACCTTAAAAAGTAACAATTAAAAGGAAATAAGTATTGTATAACAGAAATAGATATCTCTCTTGATTCACAATTTTTACTAACACAATACATCCGCCCACTAACAAAACAATTTAAAAGAGAAAAACAAAACAAAAACTTTCGAAAACAGAACCATATTACTGATCGACCGGATGTTAACTCCACGGTAGCTTAAACAAATGAACAAAAAACAAATGTTCTACACATAGGCTCCAACTAAACTTCCGGTCGAAAACAAAATTTATAAACAATTAAATATCCTCTATTTAATGTTTTTTCAACCAATAAAAATGCCCCCCCCCCCAAAAAAAACCCTTCAAAGGTTTCTCGAGCCCTCTTACTAGCTATAAAAACACCTGAAAAAGTCGATAAGCTAGTTGACCATGGGTCGTCACAGAAATCGTCGCTATTCCAGGCCGAGATCAAGGAATCGCCATACCTCCGACACATCCATCCCGCGTCACGCAGAGCCAAGTCATCAGCCAGAACAGGCTTCAACCCCACGCCTGCCCTCATTTCACCGAGCGAAAAGGAATTATCATCTCAACAATTCCAGCTTTTGTTTATTTTTAAATAAACGAAATTAATCCAAACCTTCTCGTCTTTTTTTCTTTTACTACCATACACTTTTTTGTGATATTACAGTATTAAACATGTGTCCTTATTTTATTTAGTTCTATCGGCTGAAGCTGTAATATGCCGACAGCTGAGTAAAACCTTCTTCAAATTGGCACCTGTCGGCCGTAGGTGACAACCCGTGGTGTTTGCAGAGTAGCCCATGGCATGCACCGTTACTTGGGCTCGACGGGCGGTCGGAGAGATCCCTTCAAACAATCAGCTGGTCATGTCAAGCCCTAGCACCCATATGATTGTCCCTACCGTATTGTTCTTATGGTAAAACTGAATCTAGTGGTGAGGTTCCAATTATGGAGCTCTGGGAAGTGTGGAGTTACCCCTTCATTGCCATTACTCCCAGGCTCACACTGACCCGGAGTGGTAATACTTGTTAGGTCCACCAAGTACGACCACTCTAGGTCCCATCTATTGGTTAAATAGGAAAAAACAAGGATTCAAAAAAATGTGTTTAAAAAATGAATTAGAAATAATTTGAATACCCAGTAATAATGAATAAAGCAAACATGACTTCGGCATGAATTGTTTTGAAAATTTCAATAACATGTTTGTTTTAGTATGAATTTTTAATTCAGACAAAGCGTCCATTTCGTTTTTTTTTTTTTTTTTTTGGGGGGGGGGCAGAATTTAATGTTTAAACTGTAATCAATAATTAATTACATATGTAATATCATTTTACTTTTTTTTTACTGATGCTCATTATGTAACTACTTTTTGACATAAACAAAAATTTGACCTTATATAATCGATTTAATTAATTTTAATTTGTTTTTAAAGTGAAAATTGGGCTTGAATTGTTGATACCTAATAAAAAAAAATACATATGAGTATCATTTGCCTTTCTACGACCATATGCTTAGAAGTTCAAAGCCTGTGCCGACAAGTGGGGTGGGAAGTTTTAAAAAATTTATTTTTAGAAGTCGTCTTTTTATTACAGTTAGGAACCCTGTCTTAACCTACTTCAAAGCTCGAATTGTGCCGACGGGAGATGGAGTGGGTGGGTGTTTGAACATCTGTATTTTTTTCAAACAGTAAGCGACGACCGCATCTTTTGTCTGGAAGTTCAAAACTAAACTCATGTCAACGTGAGTAGGGTGGGGGTGGAGGGTGTGAATACTGTATTTTTTAATCGCTTAATTATTAAAAATCAAACCCAAATTTTGCGTGTTTCTTAGTTATAAGCATATCAAGTAGATGTGACCGGAATTTCTGCACAGGAAATCGGAAGTTGACACTAAGTCAAATGGTTTGAGATGTCCCCTGTGGGAAAGTGATAAGGAAATCGGTTCGCCAGAATTCTCTTGGGTCTAAGATAGAAAAAAAATTTCCACTTAAAAAGATAAAGAGGGAACAATCCAGATGTTCCTTTTGGGAAGACCTCACACTTTCTTGAGAATCATTTGAAAGTGACCGGAAATGCTAAAACGATTGATCCAAAGAACTATAAAAAAAGAAGAAAAAATATTTTTTCCGCTTAAAAAAATTAAGATAAAGAGGAACTTGTATAAAATAATTCCAGATATTGAAAAAGACCCCACACTTTGTTGGGACCCACTTGAAATGATCGGAAGAGATGACACTTAGATTGGTGAGCGGAAGTGAATTCCATTGGCAGATTAGGACTACAGAAGGGCGGTACTTTTGCCAAAGTGGGATGTCCAAAGAGAATTGCTAATATCTTCACGCCAGCCGGAAATAAGAAGTTTCCGGTTGAGATATTATTTAACAGGGCTTTTTCTTAACGATGGACAGATTAAGCTGAGCGAGAAGCAAGAAAAGATTTGGGGCTGTGTTAGCAGCCGATGCAAATGCCGAGACCCGACAGACAAACTGACTTCAGCCAAGACTAGTGAAGAACTTAGCTAACTTTAAGAACTGCCTGAGCAATATCTTTGCAGAGCCCTTGATCATATTCTGACCAGAACTTATTAATTAGAGGTCCATCGCTCCCACAGTCTTGAGTAAGAATTACTTTTGTATTTTCTTATTGAATACAAATGTTTGTTGAATTTGAAAGAACAAGAGTCGTGTCTTTATATGACCACTAAGCCGCCGTTAACCGTGGGGTATCAGTTTGCAGCAGAATTCTGGTCGTTTGAGATCAGAACACAACGTGGGCACTCGGCTAGACTTTTAGAATGTGTAGAAAAACCGACGGAGAAGATCCGATCTTGATGGTCATTCTAGGAAATTCAGTGAGCCCCTTTTAGCTCAACGGCCGACGGGTTATATAGTATGCAAGATTTTAAATCTGAATGACCTCTCGTTTGTGAGTTATAAGTCGACACGTACTTCCTTTTATATATATAGATGCACAAAAATTGCCAAGGGAGATAATAGATTTTTTTTTAGATTTCCTAATTTTAAAACAATTGCCAAAAATCAGGGAATTGTCCAATCTTAATGAAATGTTCACCAAATCATTTTTCAACGACTTAATTTTATGACAATTAGCTTATTTGGTTATTTCCTATAACTCCAACCTAAAACAGAGGAACCACTCTGAATGAATTTTATCTGTTAATTAATCTACCTATTATTTTCCCATTAAACTAACCCTAAACATTAACCCTAACCCCTAACTCTAACCCTAACCTCTAACCCTAACACTAACCCTAACCCCGTCTTCTTTTTTCCTAATAGATCAATAAATAAATAATTTATCAGTCAATCAGAGTGGTTCCCCTTTTTTAGGTTGGAATTATAGGAAATAACCGCTTATTTTATTAAAAAACTTGAAAAATATTTTGTAGGTGGAGGGCCGCAAGCCTCACTGCTGGAATTGCCGGCAACAGGGGCACACATCTGGAAACTGCCCCAAGAAAGCGCCAACACCTGCAACAAAAGCACCGACTCCAACGGCACCAACTCCAGCAACACCAACTACAGCAGCATCAGCTATAACAGCAGCAGCAGTGACAACCTCGACAACAACAACAACAACAACAACCAAGGAAACCGCAGCTACAACGGAACAAGACTCAGAGGCAGGAGGGGTGGTTTGAGGCGACACAGAAAGGGAGGACAACCTCCTACGCCTCATCCACTTCTAACTCTCCCACCAAATACACAACAACGCCTTCACCAAAGGCCACACAAGAGCCTTCCATCAAGGCTATGCCCCCCCCCCCGAGAAGGCAACACCAAGGCTTTCCCCCAAGGCCACCCCTAAAAGAGCCACTCCCAGTAAACCGGTTCCATCAGCCACACAAGTGGTCTTTCCAATGGACTTGATGGGGTTAAAAAACGACCTCATGAGGAAGAGGTGGAAAAGGCTGAGCGCAAATTTGCAATCAGCCAAAAAAGGAAAGAATCCCAGACCACAAACCCAGACACAAAAACAGTGGCAGAGTCCACTACACACACACACCCAGAGAAAGAACCAAAATTACCCAACCCCCTACACCTTCATCCCAGCCCTGTGAATCGCATACACCCAAACCCGATTACTCCCCCTCAACCTCAACAAAAACACAAGAAAGGAGATCTCCATAGATCAGCATCATCTAGATCTCCTTCAATATCACACTCACGCGAGAGACAGGCTCGTCCACGGGATCGAAAAAGAGACTTGTCCCCAGAGAACATTTGTAGAGTGGAGCTAAACCTAATTGATAAGTATCTGGATCCCAAACAAAAAAGAATGTTTGAACCACTCTGGAAGCTCGACATCGTGGACAAGAAAACATAAACAATCCCCTGAACTTTAGGGATGCACCTCTAGTAACCGCCTTTGTCCAGGAGGCCAATAGCCATACAAAGGGCGTATGGAAAACCATCGAAACGGCAGATGGGGCTCTTCCGGGCATAAGGCTGGTGGAGAGGTTGCATCCCAACCACCACAAAGAACTCATTGCTAAATGCTAGGGGAGGGCCCCCATTCCTCTCCACCCTTCTTTCTACATGGCCTTAAAAATAAGGTCAGCGGAATCGCCAAGGATGGTATAGTTACAAATGAACTAGGCCAAGGTAACCTCGGCCAAACCGTCGGCATCCTCACCAGGCAGTCGAGGTGTGTTGCTGCTAGTTAAAAGCAGTCTGGATGCGGTGACTGTCGTCGTTTATGCTGGCGCGAGTGGCAGGCTGATTGTGGCCGATATTGCCGTATCTAGCAACAAGTTCCGAGTAATCACTGTTTATGCGCCCAATCGCGCTGTAGAGAGGAGATCCTTTTTTCGGCAGTTCGGGCTGTACATGGCGTACCGGGACGGTTAGTTTTAATGGGAGATTGGAATGCGATCCTTGATCCCAAATTAGACCGGACGGGATGGGGAATTAAGCGGGTCGTATGGATGTGAAAGCAGCCTGAGCGATCTGATGGCCCAGTTCGATCTGTTCGACAGGTATCGTGTGGGTCAGCCAGGGGGGGCAGGGTGGACATGGACGAATAGCTCGCCCTCTGCTCCAATTAAAAACTATTTGGACAGAGTATTAAAAGAGCCGACGTCGACATTTTAGATTGTCCTGTGTTCCACTTATACCTGAAAAGTGACCATGAATTGCTTACTGACACTCTTCGTCTAAGCGATAAGCCTAGGCTAGTCTCTTACTGGAAGTTAAATACCTCCGTATTGGAGATACGTGACTACTGTGAGAGGCTGGCGTTAGTGGGGGCGGTTATTGGGAATATATGATGGGCTGAGCTTAAGTTTAGGATTAGGGACTTCACTATCAAATATTGCCAACGGTTTGCTCTAGATGAGGCACGAAAGTGAAGGCCATAGAAGATTTCCCGGGTGTTGGATGGGGGGTCCCTAGCCTTAAGACTAGCTAGAAGGGACCTTGCGGGTGAGGCCAGCGAACGCTATCAGGGTTGCATAGTTAGGTCTAAGTTAAATAGTGCCTAACAGGAAGAGTTTAGAAGGTTTTCAGACCGATACATCAGAAGTGTTGTAACCCCGGAGGGGCACATCCTTCGTGCGAGTTGTAAGATGTGGGAGACCTTTCGGGCGCATTTCCAGGAGCGATTTGTACGGTTGACGAACCTCCCGGTGCAGGAGTTCCACAACTATTTAGCCGATTTTCCCCACCTTAGGGAGGCGAAAGCGGCTAGTTGTGAGGGGAGGATTACAGACTCCGAAGTCCGTGATGCGTTGAAGCAGGTCGGCCTCAACAAAGCTCCGGGACTGGACGGTTTACCCTACGAATTGTACTTGAGGATGTCGCACATTTTTGTCCCCATTCTGACGGATGTGTTCAACAATTGGTTTACCTTGGGAGCAATCCCAAAGCGCATTGCCAAGGGCGTGATCACATTGCTGAAGAAGGGTGGCAGAAATGTTTAGGAGGCTTAGATGATTACAGGCCCATAACTCAGCTAAATATAGAGTTAAAGATTTTGGCCCGGGTTTTGGCGAACCGTTTGCGACTTGTTGTTGGTGATCTGATCGAACTGGAACAGTACTACGCTGTGAAAGGAAGATCGATCCAAAACAATTTGCATTTGGTTCGCATTATCCCAGAATGGATAGAAGACGACCAATGTGCAGCGCTGATCAGTTTAGATCAGTCCAAGACATTCGACAGGGTGGACCACCGGTTCCTGGACGGCAGTGGTACACGTGAATGGGAAGCGCTCGAGAGTCTTTCCGATTTAGCGGTCCGTGCGTCAGGGTTGCTCCCTGTCCCCTCTTCTCTATGTCTTCGCCCTGGAGCTCCTGCTCCACAGGCTAACAGATGGGTGGATACGTCCGGTTCTGCGCGGAATTACTGTTTCTGGCACCGTGAAAGACAAGGTATCCGCGTACGCTGATGATATCACCGTATTCGTCTCTAATGTTTCGGAGATAGTTGCGGTTAAGGAGGCGCTTGCAAGGTACGAGAGAATCACTAGGGGCAAAAATCAATTTAGAAAAGAGCGAAGGTCTTCGGTTGGGAGACTGGGCAGGATCCGATAACCTGTCCGGTCCCTACGGGTGGAGTGACGGTCCAGTCAAAATCCTGGTTTGGTTCGGGCCTGATCTCCAAGTCGAGAGAAATTGGTCGGAGGTACAGGCAAAAGTGGAAGCTCGGATCTGAAGATGGTTTCCAAGGCGGTTGTCCTTAAAGGGCAGGGCGGAGGTCTGTGCCACCTACATTTTCCCCTGATCCTTTACCGATTGTCTGTACTTCCTCTGCCTACAGCTAGGTTATTGGCATTAGAACGGCTCCTTTTCCGCTTTTTATGGAGGGGGGGCAATGGTACGTAGACAGGTTTGTTCCCAGCGGCCTTGTAATGGAGGTTTGGTGATGCCGGACTTGGTGGCTCATCGAGACGCTGAGAAGTTGGCATTTCTGAATCGATCGTTGCACATTGAAGCCACTTGGTCGCAGCGAATCCGGGCCATCTTTCCGGACGTCCTGCTGCGGCCCCGTGGTTCTCGCGGAGAAGCGCGGTTTCTATCTGATGATCCCGTCGCCCTTCGAAGACTATCTGAGTCTAGCGACGTCTCATGGCCTCGAAGGGCACTATATCGGGCATTAGTGGAGATGTACGGTTCGGATCCGCTCGTGGAGCGGCACGGCTCGTCGCTAGAGCAGGTCCGCTCCCAATGGAATTGGGCGCCGGATGCTGGGTTTATGAACAACTCCGAGTTCTCCCTCACCAGGCGACTTGCTTGGAATGCGTTGCCGCTCGCAAGCGTACAATACAAGGCGAACATTTCCGTCTTGCACCCACTGCAAGAGTGGCTTAGAGGAAACGACTGGGCCCGCCTTCCACTGCAGCAAGATGCGTTCGTTTTGGGAGTACGTGAACGAGGTTACGGCTCGTATCGCACCCGCTCGATGTTAGCTATGTCGTGGACGATGTCAGTCCGCCGTTCTCCGGAGAAAAACGAAAGGTGTTTTTCGCTATACTAGCCGTAGCTAGAATGGTGGTATGGACGACACGAAACAAATGATTGCATGAGAGCAGGGAATTCTCCTGTCATGATCTGATCGTATATTTTAAGCATCAGCTTAGCGTGAGGATCAGGTGCGATAGGAGGATGCTCGAACCCATGAAATTCAACGAAAGGTGGATAAATGCAGCAAGCTGGTGTGTGAGAACGAGGGCAGGAGTGGAAACGTCGCTCCCTGCCATTCATGGCTGGCACTGATGGGTTTTCTTAGTCTAGGACCCCACCCCGAGATAGACAAACAAAGTCTATAAAATAAAGGCAAACCAAGGCTAGCAAGCAGCCTCCAATCTTTCCACATACACCATAGTTTATTGTAGTTAAGTGGCTGAATGTTTCATCAACCCCAGTTTTTTCATTTAGGACATATCCAGGATCCCAAACCAATTTCTTTTCTTGCCCGATCACCCGAGCTTTTTCATTCCTGGAGAGTCAAATTCTTTCCTAGCAACCCTACCAATATGATCTACAGATCCCGCCCCCATTTTTTGCCACCCCCCACTAAGACACCCACTCCACGACATAAAGGAACCGACTGACTTGCTTTCGAACCTAAAATATGGGAAAACAGTCGGCAATCCTACATATTAGTTGAGGGAAAGGAGGCAACCAAAGACAATTTTACCCTTATTTTCACCTTTTCAGTTTCTCGGGATTTTGTCTTTGTTTTTTACCCTACCCCTCCATCTCATAAATCATGTGCTTATCATCCAATATCATCGAAACGGGGACTTAAGTAAGAACCATAGAAAGAATGAGGTATTTTGGTGACAGTAGGCTGCAAGAAAAAGAAAGAAAGTATTTATTTTTGTATGAATCGGTCGGTGAGTGTACCTAGCTAGCTAGAAACTTAGGATGCATGACCAGCTTTACTTCCCACTCCCCCAAATAAAACCTCCGGCTATATGCCGAGTTGTGCACACACTCGATGTATCTCTCTTTAAAATGAATAGAAATTTTGGAGTGAGTGCACGAGTATGCTCAAATATTACCTGATGCTCGAAGATCAAACCTTGGCTGTTCCTGTTCCCGCTGTCTGCTGCCATCGACCGCTGCTGCTGATTTGCTGAAGTTCTGGTTCCTGTCTCACCCCTCGTATGCCTCCTCCGGCTTTGGTTCACCGCTTCTCCACTGCTGAGACCTTCTCCGACTTCGGGTCCCCACCTCCAGCACAGCTCGGGTAGTCACTGTGATGAACCACAAGTGAACCCTTAAGAGTTACTACCCTTTGTCTGGGCACAAAGCTAACAGGAGAATAAACATCGTCCGAGTGTACTCCATTTAATTCAGATATACTGACATGGTGGCAGCCCTGGGATTTTAACATTCACCAGAAAATAGGCGTATAACACCGAACAAGACTAACTGGGAAAAAGTCATGTCAACTTTTTGGACGAAAAACCCTTTAAAATTCAAGTCCTATCGCCCGAACGGAACCCGGCATGTCGAAAAAGTTCTAAAAACAAAACAAAAAACGAAAAATGTTTGCAGTAAAAAAAAAAAAATTGTTCTCTGGAACAAACAAGTAAGTATTTTAATACATTTAATAACACTGTATTTCACATTTTTTGAATTTGTTATAATATTATTTTTGTCGAAATGAGCAACGTAAGCGAGCCGTCAATGTCCTGGACCGCAGACAATCTAGTAGAGGAATTCAAATTCTTCAAGCAAAGATGCAGGCTATATTTTTCTGTAAAGAACATTCCAGTAGACAAACAGATCGACCATATTTTGCTATTTTCTGGGGAAGAGGGTCTAAGAAGGTTTAACTCATGGACTTTTACGGACGAAGTCGACGAAAATAATCCACAGATTGTTTGGTGGAAGTTCGAAGAACGTTTAGACACCCAGGTAAATTTTCACATCTATCGTATGTCCTTTCGACAATACAAACAAAGAGACACTGAAAGTATTGACGACTTTTTAGGAAGGTGCAGGTTACAGGCGAAGAAGTGCAAATTCCGAGACGACATTGATACCGAGACACGGTTATTAGAACAGATCTTCTACGGTACCCGCACCGCTTACAACTGCTGTATTTCACAGAGTAAAAGCATACAGTCCCACCAGAAGGAGAAGTGTCCTGCTTGGGGTTCAACTTGTTCAGCTTGTGGACGAAAAAATCACTGGGCTAAAGTCTGTGAAAATAGACAAGAAAATAAAGGAAGACACCCACAGATACAAATTAAACCAAAGGGACCCAAATTTAAACCTGGGCACAAAGAGACCCCGGGACGTCAGCAGTACAGACACCATTATTAAAAAAATAGCAACAATGTGTATTCAGTAAATGCCAATCAGAATAACCAGGAGATATACAACCAGTTTGCACAAATGACATTTGATTCTATCAAGCGGCAAGATAAAAAAAAAAGACACTAGGACTGAGGCCTTCGCAGACATTACAATTAAGCTTCCCAACTTACCAGGCACCCACAAACTAAAAACCAAAGTTGACACAGGAGCTGAAGGAAATACCCTCCCCTTATGTGTTTTCCACAAGATGTTTCAAACAAAGTCAGCAATTCTGGACAGCCATTCTGGACAGCATCCCTCAACATCGTTCCATTAGCATAAAATGTATAAAGGAGAATGGAAATCACTCAAGTTCTTTGTGGTAACATCTGAAGGACCTACCATACTAGGACTACCCTCACTCTGCCAGGAGCACCAAAAAATGCAGAGTGCTGAGACCTTGATGCCACATGAGATCCCAGTCAGACCATGGCAAATTGTAGCCACTGACTTGTTCCACTTTGAAAGATCAAATTTTATCCTCATTGTGGATTACTACTCCAAATACCCCTTTGTGAGGAAGTTGAGTAAATTCTCCAGCCAGGAGGTTATAAACACAATGAAGCAAGTGTTTGGAGAGAATGGCATTCCAGAGAGAGAGAGAGAGAGAGAGAGAGAGAGAGAGAGAGAGAGAGAGAGAGAGAGAGAGAGAGAGAGAGAGAGAGAGAGAAGAGAGAGAGAGAGAGAGAGAGAGAGAGAGAGAGAGAGAGAGAGAGAGAGAGAGAGAGAGAGTGTGTGTGTGATCAGCGACAATAGATCGCATTATAACTCAGCTGCATTTAAGCAGTTTGCAAAAGAATGGGGATTCGAGCATCGCACATTATCTCCGAGATACCCACAGTCTAATGGATTTGCGGAACATTGTGTGCAGTCGATAAAATCCGCCATCAAAAAGGCTAAGTCAAGCAACCATGACATCGACATGGTACTACTATGCCTTCGGACAACTCCAATAGACCACACGATACCCTCACCAGGAGAAATGCTTTTTAACAGGAAATTAGTTAGCAACATTCCAGTTAAATGTACTAGCCACAGTGCAAAAAAAAGCGGAGATTTCAGCCCGTTTGTAAAAGAGACAAGCTTAAGAGAGAGAGAGAAGAAAAAAGAGAACATTTCTTTTAATTTTTATATTACATATATCTTAAAAAAAATGAAAAATATATGTGAACACAACTGAACAGTTATATTTTTATTCATTGTGTTTTATGCAACTTAAATAAAATTAAAATAAAACTTGTAAGGGAAAAATTATTTTGTAAAAAGGGGGGATGTGATGTTATTGTATTGAACCTTAAGTGAACCCTTAAGAGTTACTGCCCTTTATCTGGGCACAAAGCTATCAGGAAAATAAACAGGGCTCGTTAACCCTTAACACGTCGTCCGAGTGTACTCCATTTAATTCAGATATACTGACAGTCACTACTTGTCCCCCTTCGGACAAGAAACACTACCATCAACCTTTTGCGCTCTAGTCGCTCGCAAACTGATATTTCCTTTACAACTGCGATATTTGTCGGTCGTTCGCTCCTTTACCAACATTTTGCGGCCTAGTCACCCACTAATTGGTCGTTCCTTTACCAACTACGTCGCCAACCGATGTCAAGATAATCCGTTATTTTTAGATTAGTTTAGATATCTATTTTAAATCCAAATTCCTTGAAGAATGAATGCAATTTTTTCCTAAGTACATCTCCTTTTTGGGGGGTACTGTTGTCTAAAATAATCAAGTCTAACCACCCAAAACAAGTATTTAAAAACATACCTAATGGAATATCCAAACTAATCTAAAAATAACGGATTATCTTGACATCACCCTTAATTTATACAATAATACTGTGTCCCCCTTCAGAAAAATTAATCAACAGCCATGTTACCTTAATATTGGGTCTAACCACCAAAACAAGTATTTAAACACATGCCTAATGGCATTGGATTTAGACTTTCTACCAATTCTTCCAACATGGATATCTTTAAACAAAGCAAATATGAGTACGAGCAAGCTTTGAAAAGAAGCGGGTATACTGCTAAAATTCCCTACAAAATAGTTAACGAAACATCTAGGAAAAAATAGGGCTAAAAATAGGCCTAGAAAGATTTTATGGTTCACACCCCCATATAAAATGGCAGTAGTAAATAACATAGGCAAATATTTTTTTAAACTATTGAAAAAGAATTCCCCTTCTAATACCCTATACAAAATATTTAACAAAAATATTTATATTGTATAAATAAAGCTGTGCACCTAATGTAGCTAATATAATTAATAAGTATAATGCTAAAAAACTTAACAGTGATAAACAGAATAATGAAACACCTAGATGTAATTGTATCGATAGGACAAGGTGTCCCTTTAGGGTAAATGTAGATATGAATGTATAGTCTATAAGGTTGAGGTGTACGAGGCTCAACTCAAGGTGAATTCAAAAAAAGATATTACAATCATAGGTGTAGCTTCACACATGAAAAGTATGGATGTAGCACTGCCTTATCAAATTATGTGTGGAACATTAAAATGAAAGGTATCGACCCTATCTTAAAATGGGAAATTGTTAAGAAATGTCATAAATATAAAGCCGGGGATAAATATTGCCATCTATGTACTGAGGAAAAGGTGGAAATTGTTAGTTATTGTAATACTAGGGAACTACTTAACCAAAGATCTGAGGTTCTCAATAGTTGTAAACATAAAAAAAACATGGCTTCATAGTAAATAGGGTGCTCTGTCGTCGTTTTTACCCCCCCCCCACATTTGCCGGCCATGTTAGTAATCTGCTTTTGACTAAGTATACGTTGTGATGCCACCTGGGTGTAAAAAACCCCGCTTGAAAAAAAGCACCCCGACCGTATTAAACGTGTGCCTTTCTGACTGCTCGCCGTATAAAGGGGGTAACGACAACAGTGGAAAATAAAAACCCCATAGGGGTTTGGTGGCAAGAGTGGGAAGGTGTATTAGTTTATGTGCTAGCAACACGAGCCAGACCCGATCCCCAATTCATTTGCTGCTTCTCTCATGATGGGTTTCGGGATGCCAAGGTTTTCCAAACAAATCCCGTCTCCCTAGTTTAAGTCGCAACGATAAACCGTATAACTAGAGGCAGAGATGCGGACTGCCGTCGGCGTGCTGCGTTTCCATTTATTGGGGGGATGACGATAGCGGCGGGGTACCTATTTGTAATAGGGGATACTGGTGTAATTTGGTGTATACATTAGAACTAAAGTAGTAAGATTCAAATTTACTGAAAAATAAAAATAAAATAAAATATAATAAAATAATAAGTTTAAATGGTGTTCTGACTTTGTGTTTTTTTTTATTGGTTCGTTTAGTTTATACTAATTTATTTGAATCACGGTGGGAGGTATTGTATAATAATGCGTTTGCTCCAAGTTTCTTTAGTCAGATCTTAGCCATGAAGAGCACTAAGCGAACATTTTAGTAGGTATATCTGACTCATTAGGTTTATCTTTATTATTTGCTCTACTTAGGTATTTCAGCACTCTTTACTTATTAGCTTTAGTATATCCTGGCGGTTTTTATATGTATATATATTTTTCATATATATATATATATATATATATAAATTGTTTTTTCTTTTGGCCAAGTATTATAGTATCAACCGATTATTTTTGGTTGGTACGACTATCTTGGTCTTTTCTTTTTTTCAATTTTTTTTTCTCCCCAGGTAATGTTTGGTAGTATATTTTTACAATCAAACTATTTGCCGGTTTTTTCTTGTTTACCAACAAGTTTGGTATATATATATATATATATATATATATATATATATATGTGTGTGTGTGTGTGTGTGTGTGTGTGTTAGGACACAAAGTAGAATTGTCTCTCATTTGTGATTGGAGACGGAGCTTGTGAGGATTAAAATAAAATCAAGATAAAGTTTTTAAAAAAAATCACCTAGGAGTCCTCAGACGGGAAGAACACTCTGGGCATGCGCAGAGAAAAGGACCAACGTAATGGCACCAAAAAGATCCCTCAGCCATTCGGACTGACTTTTACTTGGAACAGATGCTTGTTGCAGAGTAGTCAAAGGATGTCGATCTTGCGAACGTTTTGAAAAGAGAAAGAATTGAAATGACACAAACTGGTGGACAAACACCAAGTTTTATAGCAAGACGACAGTTTTATTGGTGCATAAACTGGGATAACAAAGCAGGATACAGAATCGAGTTGTCAATGTCTTCCGTGTCTAGGTTGCGAGCATCGCAGGCCGGGAAAGTGAGGTTCGTCGGTGTCGTCAGACGGGTCATCTGGTTGCTGGAAATATGCTGGACCAAGCCGACATGAAGCGGCTGGACAAGGTCGATAGAAAGCCACTAGACTGAAACAAATTCGTAGTCGGTGAGAGTAGACTTTATGTTTTGTCTTGTAAAGGACAGTTTGCAAAGCTGTTGCCATAACCTCTGGAACTACAGCTAAAAACAGTATTTTTGAAAAGGCCAGATTGTGGTCGACAGAAGAATGGATTGTCGGCAGGTCGGTTTGTAATCTGTAGAATGGTCGGGGCTTCGACAGGCTAGAGCGAATGCAGTTTACCGGTAAGTTAAAAAATATCACAGGAATGTGGTCAACAGAAAGGCCGGATCGTGTTCAGCAGGAGACTGAATCGTTGACAGGTCGTGTCATAGTCGGTAGGGGGTCGTGTCAAGAGGAGGCTGGATTATGGCCAGTCGGAAACCAGATCGAGGGCAGACGGGTACCTGAACCACAGCGCGACGGGGGGGGGTACCTCTAATGCTGCGGACTTGTTTTGGTGTTCAGCGAAAACCGAATATTTGAGCTAAGAACACTGCGACAGTGGGTCCCAACACATATTCTGGAGATTTAGGTGGTGCCTCGCCTAAGCACCGAGGGACAGGTCGCGACGACCAATACCCCGATTCCTTATATGGTGCCGTTAAAAAGCTCCTATTATATCATATTTTCGTGTGGTCATATTCGTGCGTACGGCGTTTGGTATTTATTTACACAGATAGAAAATTCCCTTCACCTGGTTTGGGTTGTATTCCACCTAAAACGGGCTGTAAATACTATTAGTTAGTGCTTGTTAATATTATTTAAAGAAGAACACACAGAAAAGAAAGAGTGGAAATATAAATGAAGAAAAAAACGACAAAAAAGACATGCCTCCCTGCTTTATATAATAAGAAAAAAATAACCTACCAACAATTTGACATAATTCCGTTCAACACTCGAACGACTGCTACACTTTCAAGACTTCCGGTCTATACGGTCTAATAGAGGTCAACCTACAATACACTTTAATCCCACCACGCCAATGGTCAACCAAGTTATATCCTCTTTTACCCACATTAACATGTGCAGCAAAAATAAGGACAGTTACGTACAATTCTGAAATCCTTTGCACCAAAAGAATTCTACTACTTACCAGCAAAACCAAAATGTCAAAGACCTAACATGTGTAACAGTTTTGACCACTAACTACTGGTAACTACATTAAGCCCGCAACATTCTAGTAGGGTTTGTTTACATCCGCCCAGCCTCACTTTGGAACAGGCACTAGGTACCAAAAGGGTTGCTGTAATTCACGTGAATAAATACATCTACATAAAACATATATCTGTGTGAGTACACTTATTTCATGGTAGCAGCGGTGTTCCTTAATACCTCGCGCACTTGATACATACACACTAGGGTAGGTCGATTTTCAACTTTTTTTGGAATATCAAAATGTAACAAATAGAGAAAGTTGGGTATTGGTATGGTAAGTACTGACACCAAAAAGTAGGTTTCTAGCTTGAACCAATTTTTGAGCATTTAGATTTAAAGATCGTCTAATATGAAGCCCTCTGAAATCCTTGTTTTTGATACATTTACATAAGAAATTGCTTTAAAATCTTATAATTACAATCCAAAAAAATTGTAAATTTATCTCATTCAAATAGAATGAATAAAATATATCGAAAGTAACATTTAAAGTGAAATTATAACCCCCACTCCACCCTAATATCTCAAATAAGCAGCATTTTACCTCACTAATTGAGATACGTCATTAATAACATTGCAATATATTGTTGTAGCGTTATTTTTTTTCTGTTATCAATGGAACAAAAGCAAATAAGTATGAACTCTGCTAGAAACAAATGAAGGGGTGATGATTTTAATATAAGCTACTATTGTAATTTGAACATTCCTTTAAATATCTACTGGTTACTAATTGTGAGTCTTTTAAGTTTCTATTTTATATAATCATTGTAATGCATAAACTTATAAAAGACATGATAAAGATACATTAATGTTTTGGGGATAATAGTAACTTTTATCATGCCATCATATTAAGCTGCTCTACATAAGAGCCCTTTGAAGCAAAGGAAGGCCTCATTTCATGGCATAAACTTTTGTAATGATATGCCTATGCCTTGCTTCAATTCTATAAACCGATTGAGAAGCTGAAGTTGTTAATTTTACTGCCCTTTCAACACTTTGTGAGTGTGAAGGCAAATCAGGCAACTCTAATGTTATCCCACTCTTTTATGACCCCAGTTCATTATCTAAAATTTCTTCTGTGAATCCAGGCTTACCAATTCCATTTTGAGACAGGTCGATCAACTGTGACCAATGTGTAGCATCAAAATTTATTTTTGGTATTTTTTAGCGGCTTTTTGGTTGGCTTTCCTATCCTAAAAAAAATGAAAAATCAATATATTGAATTAAATTAAAAGTCCAACCTTGTTTTAATTTCTAATTTTCATCATGAAATTAGGATATTACTTTAAATTGAATCTATAAATCGATGAAATCATTTTAATCAATCTTATCTAAATTACCTACCAAATGGCCAAAATTATTTTATAGCTTCGTCCCTCACTTCCAGTTCATCTGGTTTAAACATTGAATACAACATATTTTCTGGTAGGAGGCCAAAAGCATTATGCAGAATATTTTTGAATGCAATCTCCTGAATTTCAGGTGGTAGCTCTTTGATTCTTTGCAGCATATTGATAATATACAGTTGCTGGTTATGAAATGTATTGTCTCTTTTAATTTCAAACCAGCTAACTGCATAAACTTCAACAATAAACTGGATTAGGCTGTGTAGTTTTGATATGTTTTCAGGGTAAATTCCACGAGTCCACAATAAATACATCTAATCAACTGAAATCTCAAAATCTCAAAATATTATATCACATAGAAAGAAAATGGTACAAGTTATTTTTCTAACTTATTTACATAAAATATCATTATAGAAATTCAATTGAATTAAAATGTTTATGATATTCGGATGATATTTGAATTCATTAAAAAAGAAAGAAAAGAAAAATAGAAAAATAACTTTACCTTATCTTTTAGAGGACAAATACAGATTATGTGCCTAGTCTGACAATTTTCTTTTTTGTGTTTCACATTTTTGTCTTCACAACTTAAAATTGGCAATTGACAGGAACAAGAAGAAATGTCAAAAAATTTATCCATTTTTTTTACCATAATTTTCTTTTGCTCTGAAGAAACAGATTTTCTATTTATCTGATGTGCTTTTTCGAAACATGTCCATTTCAGTTTAATTATAATAGACTTTTCGCTTAACAGAGGCAAACGGGGATTAACCGCATTCCAAATATCAATTATATTTTTTGCCATTGATTTTGAAATATCGAAGTTTGTTAAATTTTAACAAGTATTTTTTAGAAAATAACTATATTGGTTTACTTGTCTAAAATTAGGCAGCTCTGTCTTATTTAATGGAGAAGATGGACTTCCAAAATTTGTAGGAGAAGCACTACGAGTTCGTTTTCCAACCATTTTTTTTAGAAAACTATCTGAAAAAAATGTATTTGTTGTTATAAAAAATGTATTTGTTGTTATAAGAAATTGAACAAATTGAATTATAAATTAAAGAGTGAAATTTAAAGAAATGGAAAAATATAGAAAAAGATAAAATATGTATTTCCTTACCATATAAATAAAGTCAAATCGTTTGGTAGCACGCAAAAAAAACTTGTGAAAGAAAAATAATTATCTATCATAGGGAATGGTACTATTCGCGGATTACCATCCCGGCCCCCTGCCTCGAAAACCGCTAGCCGGTGACTGCTGAAAAAAACACTAGCTATGATTGAAGTCCATGTCACTTGCAAAAAACAATCCAACCAATTTAGGGCGTTTTTCCCGAAAACCTAACCCTAAACCCTAACCCTAAAGCCTAACCCTAACCCCCCTAGTTAAAATTAACAGTTTTATTACAGAATTTGTAGTTTCTGTTTCTGAAAAAAAAACAGAGCCAAAATTATTTATTTATTTTCCCATTAAACTAACCCTAAACCCCAACCCCAACCCTAACCATAAACCCTAACACTAACCCTAGTTTTTTCTTCTTCAAGTGACACCGCTTCGGCTACGGACTTCAATCGTAGCTGGGTTTTTTTTCAGCAGTAACCAGCAAGCGGTTTTCGAGGCAGGAAGCCGGGACGGTTCTCCACGAAGTGTACCCAGGGAATATAAAGCTACTTATTTCTTTTTTCTTATAATTAAGTTTGTTAAAATAAAAAAGGAAAAGATTTAATTATTTTTCTGTTTTAAATCAGCTCAAATGAAATTCAAATGTAAACAACAAAACGTGTTGATACGGTAGTTTCCGCTTAAAATGAGGTCGAATTTTGTTAATATTTATACTTTCTTAAATCAAATATTTTGGTTGCGTTTTCTTTTTTATTTACTTTTATTTAATCTACCAAGAATTGTATGATTTTGAATTAAATAAAATCTTTTATTAAGCCTATTTTATTACATGTTGTTTTCTTTTTAAACTACAGTTTAATCTGACCTACTTATTTTTGGTTAACACTGAGCGAAATTCAAAACATTCGATTTTGTTTGTATTTAAATGCGTTTGCGCAAATATTGGTAAAGTTTTATCAAAAAATATTTGGTACAATTATTCTTTATGTTAATTAGCAACTTTCTCTGTTTGAACCTAAGGTTGGTATAAAAATCGACCTACCCAAATACACACACGTTACGAAAAAACCTCCACAAAAAACGAAAATAAGGAACCGAGAGAGCCCCTAGTAAACTGCAGTGTCAGAGACAAGATGGCTGCCCTAGACAACATTACGATGAAATGGGACAACTCAGACAGAGCTGAAGCCATATCACTGTTCCGTCAACAATGCGAAATGCTATTCAGAAGAAAAAAAATAACAAACCCACAGGATCAAATGGACGAAATTTTACTTCGCACAGGAGAAAAAGGTATTTTGAAATTTAATAATTGGGGTCTGTCTGCCGAGGACAAAAAACGGCCGGATATCGCATGGGAAAAATTTGAGGAATACGGAAAGTCAAACCAGAATTTTAGAGTAGCCCGCTTGGCACTCAGAAATGTTAACCAAAAAATTGACAGTAATACCAACGAACCAGAGACAATGAACGAATTTATTTCCAGACTACGTCTATAGACAGCGCAGTGTGATCTTCGGAAAACGAAACACAGAGACGAGTTTAACTCTGAGTTCGATAAAACGCTCATATAACAAATAATTGCTGGGACAATATACCCAGAAGTACAAAAACAATTACTTACAGAAAAAAACCATGAAGCATCACTTAACCACATGAAGCAGTTACAAGCCACAAGAATACAAAACCTACAACAAAATGCCACAGTCGATAGCATACAGAATAAACACAAAAACAGATGCTGTCCTAAATGCGGAGAAAACCACAGGCGATACGACAAATGCCCAGTCCAGGGTACAAAATGCCTAATATGTGGGAAATGGAACCACTGGGCGAGTGTTTGCAAAACACAATACAACACTCTACCAAGGGAACGGTACAAGTCGAAATACGACCAGAAACATGTTGTATAAGCAAAGTAGAAATCTCCCGATTCACTAATAAAAGATACATACACTCGCCAACAAAACAAACATAAGGCAGAGACCCCAAGACCGGAAGTGTCCTCTATCGGAGCCTAAAACGGAATGACCATTTTAACACATATCTGCGCATAGGCTCCGATCGGAGTTCCGCTTTGATAGTCAACTCCTGACATTAAATAAAAATAAAAAATTGGTAAATAAAATTCGCATTATCATCCAATGAAAGCGATTCCCGGGTGAAATGAAAATAACTTCATTTGATCCAACTTCGGCTGCCACTCTCTATAAAACGAACAGCTTTAAAAGGCACCGACAGTCAAGAGTTCAGGCGTCGAGCGAACACATCTCACCAACGAGGGCTATCACAGCGAAGGATACATCAAACGCGCCGATCACAAACCCCACCTACTTACCCAAACCTGACCTCACAAGGCAGTCAAGTCAACAAGCGAACATTTCTATGTCATTCGACGATACAAAAAACGCTACTACTAAAACACAATATTCTGTCTAGAACAACAACAGCAACAAATTATACCGACTGAAACAAGGAAATTCCATTTCGTTCAGCAACCGCTAAGACTCGACTTCTGCCCACCTACCTTACTACAACTGACTCGGCCACCTGACACTCACTGACTTTTATTCAAGACACAGCGCCTACCACCACACACACAATATTCTGCCAACATCACCACCCCACTACCACAGTCAAGCTGGACATTTTACGAACTTAATATTCACCCACAACTATCACCAAATTTATCCTGTAATTCTCATTTCTATCCTTTCACCGTTCTCATGTTGTTTTTTTAATACAATTTTAAACTTAAAATCTGTGTTTTGTTCCTTCCTCATCACCATACGCTTGCATGCTAATACGGTTTATAACATCTGGTGTCAGAAGCGTGAGATCGAGGAAATGGATTATACAGATCTTCCCCGAAAGGAATTATTCGATCTTTTTGCAAAACGAAAAATAGAACTATTAGTCCTAAAATGTAGTCCAAATCGGCCTGACCAGGCGACAATCACCAAATTGCAAGATGATTTAAATATCATGACAACCGCACTTAAATTTGTTAAACCTGACGGCCCAACCGTGCACAACATTGCACATAACACAGCGATGTCAACAAACGAATCAACAACAACCAGCGCAGAGGCCACAACACCATATATAAGTCTTCCATGAAAGAAACTATTCGATCTCTTCGCGAAACGGAAAATTGAGTTACTGCATCTAAAATGTAGCCCAAACCGACCTGACAAGGCAACAATAACCAAACTACAAGAGGATTTAAACAACTTGTCAGCCGCCCTTAAAGTTGTAAAACCTACCGAACCAACCCTGTACGAGATTGCGCACAACACAGTGCCGACAACAAAGGATGCAACTTCAACCAGTTCAGCGATCAAAACAGCCGACTCTGAGGATATCAAACTTCGAAACACAATTCCACACAACACTGCAGAGGATTTAAACAACTTGTCAGCCGCCCTTAAAATTGTAAAATCTACCGAACCAACCTTGTACGAGATTGCGCACAACAAAGCGCCAACAATAAATGATGCAACCACAAGCACAGTGATCAAAACAGCCGCATTGAATGATGTAAAACTTCACAAAACAACTCCAAGTGACTCGACCATGACCAACACCCTGGTAAAAACAACATCATCCACACCTCAGCTCCCACTAGTTCACGACAACAGCAAAAGTAAAACCACGACCCCTACTAATAGTCACAACAATAACAATGCACATAACACAACAATGGTATCAACCACAACAAGCACGGTGATCAAAACAGCCGACCTGGAGGAGGTAAAACCTCACAAAACAGCTTCAAGTGATTCAGCCACAACCAATACCCTGGTAAAAACATCGTCAACACCTCATTATAGTAGGGTTTGTTTACATCCGCCTAGCCTCACTTTGAACTCTCAAAAGGTTGCTGTAATTCACGTGAATAAATACATCTACATAAAACATATATCTGTGTGAGTACACTTATTTCAACATGCACACACACACACATACATACACTACAAGAGATTCAAAAATTTTCCTCGAATACATCCTTATGCTATTTTGTTAAGGATGTATAGTGGGGATTAAAACAGAATTAAAATAGAATAAATAAACAAATAACAATCACACAGGAGCCCTCAGACAGTAAGAACCCCCTGGGAATGCACCGCAGAGAAAAGGACTTCCTAGCGCCAAGAAGATCCCTCGGATCCATTCTGACAGACCTTTACTGGGAATATATGCTATGACTGGACGGGAAGACATTTACTCTCCGCGAACAGCTATGAACCTGGAATAAAAGTATAACCCTAAAAGTATCTTTGTTTTTCTTACATACATACAAATACATATATATATATACATACAAATATATATATATATATATATATATATATATATATACATGCATACAAATATATATATATATATATATATATATACATACAATATATATATAATATATATATATACATACATACAATATATATATATATTACATACGCATATCCATATATAATCAGACATAAACATAGACATATATATATATATATATATATATATATATACATACACATACATATATATACATACGTGCAATCATATACATACACATACATATGCGTATGTATGTGTATGTATATGTATGCACGTATGTATATATATGTATGTGTATGCATGTGTATATATATATATATATATATATATATATATATATATATATATAGAGATTTATCCAAAACTTGGTAGTAAGGGATGATTCTATATGTGATTTCTAAGATCCACTGTATTAATATTGATGATCCAGTATGTATAAATACAGCGAATCTTTAAATCACTGAAGAGAGCTCAATGTATAATAAACTTTTTAGATTATATACAGAGCAATATTTATCAATAAAGGAAGGAAGAACTCAACACCGTAATTCCATAATAAATTTATTTCGACCAAAATTGGGGCCTATATAAATCTAAGTTGATTTAATACAGCTCCCCAAATTTCCGTCTCATCAGATGGGTCTCAATTCACTTATGGACATGCACATCACAAAAAACCCCAAAAAGCTGAATTTAAAAAAAAAAATAAATTCAAACAAAAACAAAAAATAAAAAATATAAAAAATATTTTTTAACAGTATAGGATTGTTACCATAGAAACCGGAAGTGAATGAGAAAAAAAATAGAGATACATCTCAAGGTTGGCTTCTTAGGGTGTTCAGACAGACAAAAAAGTGACAGGACAGAAAAAACAGAGTAGTATATTAAAATATAAATAGACAAGTAAATAAAAAAAAATTTTTAAATTTAAACCTTAGAGTATAATAGATAATATAATGATGTATAAAAGGACTATAGATAAAAAGGAAATAAAAGGGAATAAAGATAAAGAAAATAATAGTAATGATATCATCATCATCATGTCGCGCTGGCAGCACGGATATCCTTGACAATCTCTCGCCAACCTTTCCTATCATTCATCGCACTAGGGAGTTCTTTCTCTATGCAGTCAGCATCTTTACATAGCTGGTCAATGTAGGTCCTTACTGGGCGGCCCACACTGGCATGTCCGTGTGTTGGCTTCCACAGGAGAACATCGCTTATGAGTTCATCCTTGCTTCTCCAGCAGTGCCCTGCATGCCTAGTCCGTCTCACTCGGATGGTCTGTGAGATAGGGGGCAAGTGACCATACAGCTGCTCCGTTGTGGGGTGCTGTCTCCACGACTTGTTCAATACTGCTCGCAGCATTCTTGTGCAGCTCCCATCCAGCTTATTCTCGAGGCGCCTCGTTAGGGTCCAGGTAGTGCAGCCATACAGCAGCACTGATATGACTACAGCCTGGAAGAGATGTCGCTTTAGCTTGTCAGTGAGATCAGATTTCCATATGACAGATAATTTGTTCGTGGCCATCCACGTCTTTCCTATTCGTGTATTAACATCGCTATCTGTGGATGAGATATTACTCCTTAGGTATGTGAATTGTTCCACTGGCCCAAGGTGCTTACCGTCTAATGTGGAGATGTCTCCTTTCTTTTTGAAGCGCATGAACTCCGTTTTATCAGAGTTCACATGCAGGCCGATGCCTCCTGCTGCCTCCTCCAGGCTATGCAGAAGTGTCTCAGCCTGAGCCGGTGTATCTGCAAAAAGTGCGAGGTCATCAGCATAGTCTGCATCTGTGACTGTTTGTGCAGGATATCTCCTGCTTCTTGCCTTTCTTAGTGTTAAGCTTTTTTCTTTTATGGTATCTAATGATGTTCGGAGTACATAGTCTAGGCATATACATCCTAATAAACAAAAAATGGATAAATAGCGCAATGAACTGCGAAGCGTATTCCTCCTTTGAAGGAGTATCCTCCGATCACAGAATAGTTACAGCAAAATTACGATTAAGCCTACGTAGAAACAAAAAACTAACAAGTAATGATATAAATAATAATAATAATAATATTAATAGTAAGATAGAGTAAATAATAATAATAATATAAATAGTAAGATAGATTAAATAATAAAAATAATATTAATAAAAAGATAGAGTAAATAATAATAGTAATAAAATAAATAGTAAGATAGAGTAAATAATAAAAATAATATTAATAGTAAGATAGAGTAAATAATAATAATAATATTAATAGTAAGATAGAGTAAAATATAATAATAATTAATAAAAGATAGAGTAAATAATAATAGTAATAAAATAAATAGTAAGATAGAGTAAATAATAAAAATAATATTAATAGTAAGATAGAGTAAATAATAATAATAATATAAATAGTAAGATAGATTAAATAATAAAATAATATTAATAGAAAGATAGAGTAAATAATAATAGTAATAAATAGTAGATAAGTAATAAAAATAATATTAATAGTAAGATAGAGTAAATAATAATAATATATTAATAGTAAGATAGAGTAAATAATAATAATAATATTAATAATAAGATAAGGTAAATAAATATAAAAAATATGAATAGTAAGATAAAGTAAATAAAATGATAAAAATATGCATAATAATAATAATAATAATAAGAAGAAGAAGAAGAAGAAGAAGAGAAGAAGATAAAATAAATAATAATAAAAGTTTTTTTAATAAGATAAATAAAATAAAATAAATTAAGGATAAGTGATATCAAAAATGAACTGATGGGAATTGAGGAAGGACCTGTTGCCAGTGTTCATGTAATTACACTTAAATCAGTACTCAAGAAAGTAGCAAATTGGAAAACACCAGGCCATGATGGCATACATGGATTCTGGTTCAAAAAATTTACGTCTATCCACAAAAGAATGGCCCAGCAACTGAACAAATGCCTACAAGAAACGGAAGTACCCGAATGGATGACAAAAGGGATAACTACACTAATCCAGAAAGACCCACAAAAGGAAATGTCCCCAGCAATTATAGACCAATAACTTGTCTACCCATGATGTGGAAAATTCTAACTGCTATTATAAGAGAAGAAGTATCATTGGCAATTCAGTCTCGAAAGACTATGATAAAAGTTTTGTGTGCCCCTGAGGTTGCAGCGCCTCCTGTGACTATGAAGTCCAATGTTTGAGAAACGTTCTCGACCACAGATTTTGCATTTGTAGGTTGTCCCTGTAGATGATGATGTTCCGATGCTTTGTTGCCGTTGCTTTCTTATGGACCTCTTAGCTTCATGATGTTGTATCAGGGTGAATTCTGACATGTACAGGCTCTATGGAGATTCTGCGCCATCGAAGGCGTCTTGAGCCAAATGTTCCATCTGGAAGGGATGCCAAAGCACCTGGATCATTGATCTCTCT
>CM042147.1:101442169-101486339 GCA_023376005.1 Doryteuthis pealeii | reverse complement strand
CTATTTAAGTGTAAAATTTCAAGAATATTGATAAAGATTAACCACTTTGATTTTACAAAAAAATAACACAGAAAATTTGACCGTGCAACAAAATTTGTATATAGCATTGAAGCCAAAATACTGTTTTAACTCTCTGTAAAAAAAAATTCAATGGATAAAACACATAGAAATTACATATTTAGAAAGATTATTTCATTTTCTTTCCAACCATATAAATATTTTTTAAATTGGACCAGAAATAAGTGATGAATTACCTTTTTAAGCCGATAAGGTCAAAATTACGCGAGATTGTTTACATTTGAAAATCGAGTAAATTTGATGGTTTTCTTTTCAAAATTAACTGATATAGTGCTCTTTTTTTTGCTTTTTCTTTTGCTTTTTTTCTTTTCTTTGCTTTTTTTCTTTTCTTTGCTTTTTTTTTTTTTTTGCTTCTCTTATATTTTTTTAAAGAAATTGCCTTCAAATTTGCTCTATTGTATGTTCACTTCCACGGGGCCTAGAAACAAAAAAGGTCCTGTTTATACTTCCAGGTGTCTTCTTATTGAGTGTAAAATTTCAAGAATATTGATAAAGATTAGCCACTGTGATTTTGAAAAACAAAGTAGCGTGTAAAAATTAGTCTAAAAAAAAATGTCATATTTTATGTTTTCGTTTTTTCGAAGCAACATATTATTTTAACTCACTATAAAAAATTATTCAATTGATAAATTACATATTTAGAAAGATTCTTTTCTTTTCTTTCCAACCATATAAATATTTTTAAGATTGGGCCAGTAAAACCAAAGAAATTGCAATTTAAACCAATTAAGGTCAGAATTTGGAAATGTCCAACACAATCAAAGAAACAGCTGGTGTTGCTAGTCATTAAGATTAGAATCAGAATATGGTAAAGTATATTTCATTGTTTTGTTTTCTTGCAACAATGCCTCTAATTCTATGGATTTTGTGATCAAAAGTAACTGTTTAAATCAACAATCATTCTTTATAGATTAAGTAGAATTTATTAGTAACTAGCAGTGCCAGAGGAGCCCCAAACCTGCTTGGGTGTCTTGGAAGCGCAGGTTTTGTTTATATATAAATTGTGTATCCCACCTCAGATAAATAATGAACCATTCCATTTTGATTGAGTGAAGAGGGGGAATGAAAATAAAAGGGCGAGGGAAAGATATGGAGCGGGAGAGTGAAAATAAACAGAGGGGGAAGATATAGAAAGGTAGGGAAGAGGAAAGAAATAGGAAAGAGTGAGAGCATAATGCTAATATTGTATCATCTGTTTCAATGTAATGGAAGTGTAGTGTAATTATTGTGGTCTACGGGGGATTGAAAGGAGAAAGAGATGAAAAAGAAATAAGAGCAAACAAAGGTTAAAATTTGGAAGAGTAAACACACAACAGGGTGCCAGTAATTTGACCAAGGAATGACCCCGAAGGGAATTTGAATGTAAATAATTTTTTTGTAAAACTCTATGTTAAATAGCTTTGAATATATATTAGAATACATTTTAATGTAGTAATGATACTGACTATCAATTAAATTCTCTTTGATTAACTTAGTTAACTCCTTAAATGACAGATGAATAGAGACCGAATCTCCATTATTAATAGATATACAACAGAGTAAAAAAAAACTTCTTTTTTTTAATAGTTTTTTGTTTACATTTAATTTTCTTATTTTCAATACTTATTTTTCTTCCAAAATCTTTCATTAAAATTTTTTTTTTTCTTTTTTCTTTTCTATTGACACCTTCGGTCTTTTGTCTTTTTATTTATACAGAAATTAGTTTCAGTTATATATAACCTCGCTGATATTTTGCACTCCAAAAATTGGGGGTAGGGGCCTGAAAAAAAATCAGAAAGTTTTTAAATGAAATAACTGATCCATTATAAAATTCATTCATTGATAAATCAACTCTAAAAATTTTATTTAAATCTGATCATTCTCTGATTGGTAAAATTTTTCAATCAGGAGTAGTGATTTGGTTTTGTAAAATATATCTGATATCACAATTATTGGTACCTACATTAACCCTACATCATAAAAAAGGTAAGAATAGAACTAGTTAAATGTGTCTATTAGATGTAATGGTAAATTATGAAATTGCCGTGAACAAGTGCTGTCCTGGAAAATTTAGAAAATGTCCTGAAAAATGATTTCCTAAAAAGAGTGAGTACCCTGATTATTATTATAGAAAAATATTTTAGTTAAATAAATTTGATTAAAGAAAAGTAGACTGAATTGTCTGCTCTAATCAAATTTATTTAATTTCCATTTATTTATTAATATTCTATTTTCTTTTAATATTACTTTGGCTAAAAATAGATATATTTTAAAGAAACTGGTTGTAGTATCTGATGATGTAGGTAAAATGTATACAAATGAATTGTTAATTTCAACAACTCTTTTTTTTTTTTTTTTTTTTTTTTTTTCTCCAGTTTACACTGTTGGATATGAACATTATCCAAATTAGTCATATATCCACACTCACAATGCCATAGAATTTTGTATAATGCAGAAAAAAATGACAACTCCTTAGTCAAAAAAAAGCTTTTTTAACTTAGAATAAAGCAATTTCCTACTTAATATTATAATATTAAAGATCCAAATAGAAAAAAACAAAACTTTGTTGCTTGTGATAGTAAAAAGATTCTAATGTTGCCAGTATTGTTTGTTTAATTTTTTAGAGTCCAGACAGAGAGTTTCTGCTTAGAGTTTCTTACATGGAAATTTATAATGAAAAGATAACCGATTTACTGGATCCTGATGAAAAAACTATGAAAATGCTGGAAGATGAGGTTTGTTTATTTTATATATATATATATATATATTCTCTCTCTTTGTTAGTAAATATTAACACATTTTACAGGATGTGTGAGGTAAATGAGAACAAATTATGATAAAATTATGAAGAAGAAAAAAATATATAAAAATCCGTAATGCTTAAGGATAGAACCCAGGTGGCTGAGCAGTCTATGGCTTGCAATATTCCACTTTAGGCTTTTCTTAGGCTCGTCTAGCCTAAGAAAAGCCTAAAGTGGAATATTGCAAGTCATAGACTGCTCAGCCACCTGGGTTCTATCCTTAAGCATTACGGATTTTTATATATATATATATATATATATATATATATATATATATTTCTTTTTTTCTTCTTTATATCCGATCAATCAGCTGGCCATGTCAAGCCCTAGCACCTATATGATTGCCCCCAACCCTATTGCCCTTATGGCAACCCCCAATCCTTCTTATCATATGGGTGCTAGAAGGCGGTGGCTGAGGGTCTACATGTCCTGGGAATGACGTTAAACTCTATCTGATGGTGAGGTTCCAGTTTTGGAGGTTTGGGGAATGTGGAGCACCCCTTCATCACCATTGCTCCCTGGTCCACTCTGACCCGGAGTGGTAGTACCTGTTAGGGTCCCATCTATGGGTTAAATATAAAAATGTATTTATAAAAAAATTGTATTATCCATTAAGGATTGACTTATTTCAAAATTTTATCGGCATTAAATGACTCAAAACTCAAAACTTTATCAGCATTAAATGACCCACTGAGGTTGCCGTAAAACAAAACCAAACCAAATCAAGGAAAAAAAAAGGTTATTCAATAAAAATTCCCTCAGCCTCTATGACAGCTGCAAAATTGATTGCATTCCTGGATCAAAGAGTTTTTGTCCCTGTTATCCATTGTTGGACTGCTTATTTCAAGGATGATTTTTCTTTTCTTGACATCGGTTTGCTAAATATATTTTTTTGCAGTAGATAGATTTATTTTGGATAAATGAAATGGTAGGAATTTTCTGGAGCCTGCTCCAGGCTTTACTGGGGAATATTTGTAGCTCCAAGTATTGACATTGAACCTAATCACGATATGATTTTTTGAGTCAGATTTTAAAATTGAATTCCTCTTATATGCAACAAAATGTGATAATGGCCTGTTTTTTACATTTGTTTATTGTTTAAATTTCTTTTTTAGAATCGACAGATCATTGTGAGTGGACTTCATGAAGAAGTGTTCCGATGTGTTGCTGATGTTATCAACCTAAAGAAAAAAGGAGATGGTTAGTAGACATTTATGTAACATGGTTATCAACAAAATTTTAAATGTATCTTATTAATGGAGGTTATATGTCTGTGACTAAAACTACATTACCACTGATGTCACAATTCCTATAGTTATTTACGTCATATTCACAATGATTGAATAATTATTATTTAATTGTAATTAGCATCTTATTTATTAACTGTAGAATAATCATACTAATTCCAATTACCGTCGAATTGACAAGACAGCTAGCAGACGTAACCCAATACGATTCTGGTTTGCTGCAAAGACTACTGCAAAATGGCAGGATATTTATGAAGCCTCAGAGGATCATACAAACCAAGCAGCCAATCAGGACTCAGGGAATGGAATCACCCAAATGCATGAGTGGACTATTCTGAATTCCCATAAGTACCAGTTGTCTTGACACTCACATTGTTCAAACCAATAGTAGACTGACTGACTGACTTCCTTCAATATGGTGCTGCAGACAGGATTTGACCTAGCTGGATGGGAAAAGATTTTCATTGAGGCAGGCATATCTGTTGCCTCTGCCAAAACTTAGAAACAGGCATTTTCTAATGAAGAGATTGCAAGGTCCAGCTTGCATATGCTGGACCGTGCAATGCTTAAGGAACTAGGCATCAAGACTATGGGTGACATGCTCACTATACTAAAGCTAGCCAAGGTTCCCCAGTGACACTCCCATTATCAGCTAATTATGCAAGAACACCAACTGCAAAACTTCCTCAACTCAGTTTGGAAATGACCCCTCAACAATTCAGGAAGTTCAGGATAGACTGAGATGTATTTACAAAGATGACCAATCTTCCCCCCATAAAGACTAACATTCAACTGTACAATTGTGCTGATGAAACTGTCCAGAATTCTATCATCAATACTTACCCTGACTTCTTCAACACCAACCCTAGCAAACTACTCGATACGCTTGAGGTGTTGGTTACACAGAGATCGAATCCCATGGTGCACAGAATCTCATTTTCATCCATCGTGCAGAGTGACAATGAGTCCATCCAGGATTACTTGATTCGTCTACGGTCAGGAGCACAAGATTGCAACTTTATATGCCCCAACTGTGATCATGACTTATCCAACATATATATAACGGATCAGTTCATTCGGGGCATTGCTAATGACGTGCTACAAGCGGATATATTGGCTAAGGCAGGGTCACTGATGACCTTGGAACAAAACATAAATCATGCAAAAGCATTTGAGATGGCCATGCAAGACCAAGATAAGATATCTGGCACGTCAAATGTTGCGAGGATTCGAACATCTGCGTATCGCCGACAGAAATGGGCCCAAAATTCAGCCCGTTCAGACACTACCCACAACCGTGGAGATATGGTGGAAACACAACCCCAATGTAATGCATGCAGAGGTTGTGGTAGCTACCAGCATGGTGGGGTTGGAATAGGTAACCGGACACATATGTGTGCGGCATGGGGTCAAACCTGCAAAGCTTGTGGAAAACAGAACCACTTTGCAAATGTCTGCCAATCAAAGAATAAAGAAGGTGCCATAAAGTGTCTTGAAGATGAAGGAGCCACTATGGATGCTCTGATTGCACACCTAATATTCGATCCAGTAACTGACAGTTACAAACCAGACAATAACAACAGCCGCAAGGTGGAAGCAACATTAACCCCGATTTCCCCCTACCCTGACCCAAGACAAGCCAGAGATATCCCTGCTGCTTGTCCTACCAATCTCAAAATCTATCCTGACAGTTGTACAACTATATGCCTCTGTGGGTTAAAACATCTACGGCATATGGGACTCTCGGAGAAAAATTTAGTCCCCTCTAAAAAAAAGGTACGTGCAGTAGGAGTGTTCTCATTGGTGTGTCAAGGTTGGCTACCTATCATGTTCACAATTGGGGAAAGGACCACAAAACAGGCACTATACATGTGTAAAAATATACAGGGGATATACTTCAGTAAGACAGCCTGCATCAATGTGGGTATATTACCTCCATTCTTTCCTAAACCTATGGCAGGGCCTCCCGCCCCTGCAATTAATTCAATAACATGCAATGCGGTACTCACGGATTCCCAGCATAACACACCAAAAACTCCAGCCCATAGAATCCAATCTGAATATCCTAAAACCCCTCCATTTCCACCAACCAATGAAAACGTAGAAAAAATTAAGCAATGGTTGTTAAACCGATTCGCCACTACAGTTTTCAACAGAAGTGGAAAATTTCCTGCTATCTCTGGGCCCCCAGCCCACATACACCTCAAGGAAGGATCAACCCCCAGACCAAGACATAACCCTATCCCGGTACCATATCATTTTAAGGAGAAGGTACGACAGGCCCTTTGGAATGATGTCAAAAGGAGTATCCTCACCTCAGTACCCATTGGCACCTCCACTAACTGGTGCAGCATGATGGTAATAACTGCAAAGAAAGACGGGAGGCCTAGAAGAACGGTAGACTACCAGTATTTGAACTCCCAATGCTAGTGGGATACACCACCAGCTCGCCATTCCAATTAGCATTACAGGTACCTTCCAACACTAAGAAAACTGTCTTAGATGCAATGGATGGCTATCATTTAATCCCTCTAGATGAGGAATCACAACCACTCACTACCTTCATCACTGAGTGGGGTCGTTTTATGTATCTGCAAATGCCCCAGGGGTATTTAGCCTCCAGCGATGCCTATACACGCAGATATGATGAAATGTTCCCCACAAAGTTAAGGTAGTTGATGATACCCTACTCTATGACAAAAGTATAGAAGGTGCTTTTTATCACACCTTTGATTATTTGTCACTGTGTGCAGAGAATGGGATCACGCTCAACAAGGAAAAATTCCAATTTTGTCAGGATGTGGTTCAATTTGGTGGTCTCCAAATAACACCAACAGGAGTTGCCCCTTCCAAAGAACTGCTCAATGCAATAAAAAACTTCCCTATCCCAAAGAACATAACCGACGCAAGGTCCTGGTTTGGGTTTGTTAATCAAGTTGCATGGGTATCCTCCCTAAGCTCCATAATGGCTCCTTTTCGAGACCTGGTCAAACAGAATTCACACTTTACGTGGGACCAAGATCTCTAGAACGCATTCCGCAAATCTAAGGAGGTTATTGTTGGCTTGGTAAAGAAGGGAGTTAAAACCTTTGTCAATCGCGCAACCTACCTTGCCCCAGACAAGCAAAGAAGGTACGGGTTTTTTATTGCTCCAAAAACACTGCAAATGCCCCACAGAGAAGGCTCTAGTTTGTTGCACAGAGGGCTGGCGCATCATATTTGCAGGTAGCAGATTCTGCACTGAAGCAGAGCGCCGATATGCATAAGTACCAGTTGTTTTGACACCGGTTCAGTTGTGCTTGGCCAGTCACATTGTTCAAACCAGTAGTAGTCTGACTGACTTCCTTCCTTCAATATTAACAATATCTCTGTTAAAGTCTAGCTGAGTTAGATTTGCCTCAAAACAGCCCATGTTATTAATGCATTTAAAATTCTGTAGTTTGTGATATATATCACTAAAAAATCAAGGTTCACATATCATATGGTGTGAATAATTTGTATACTGGTTTTAACAAAACTGCGTTTAATAAATGATTACTTGATGTTATTGATTTTTAATATTATTGTTTTATTTTCAAACAGATCAAAAACAATCCTATGTATAATTTTACTAGTAGACATGATTACGATAAACTGAGATATATTGCTACATTCTGTATATTTTTTACCGTTTATAATGTCACCTTCACAAAACTTCAATCGGTTCTATTATCTATCTTAAGAAATTTTGATTAACTGTAATGTAAATTATAGAGGAGGAAAAAATAACACGATTATTTATGTATGGATAGACACTATTTTCTATTTTTAATTATCAACAAGTGCAATTTTTTTTTTTTTTTTTTTTTTTTTTTTCTAAATGGAACAGATATGAAAGGTCAAATGAGGAATCAGATATTTCAATTAAGAAAATATATGACTTAGAACATTTTGTGCTTTCTTGAGTAAACATGATTAAATTTAACAATGATTTATTTTTGTTTTGACCATTACCTACTTATATAAAACATATATCAGTCACCCAACCTGCTCCCATTATATAGTAATGATAGCACAAGACATTATAGACACTTTTATCTGAGAAACTGGCAGATGTGTATACAAGAAATATATACATATTACATACACAAGCAGGGTTCCCATGCATCCTGGAAAACCTGGAAAATAAAATGTACATTTTCCAGTACTGGAAAACCTGGAAAAATGGGGGTTTTGTCAAAAATCCTGGAAAATTTTCATAATTTGTCCTGGAAAATTTGAATTATCTGAGACAAAATTAATGTTATTGTTACAGTAAACAAATATAACTAGTAAAATAACAAGGACAGTGGTTTTTTTTGTTTTTATTTTTAACGCTTGCCAAACCTACACAAGATTTCCCAAATTATTCATGAATATTCATTAGACAGTAAAAATGCTTCTGATTGGGTGGGTACTTGTTGATTTCATTCAATGAAGTTTATCATGTAGCGATATTTTTATTTATTTTTACATGACACTAAACAAACATGAACAAGTCAGTCAGACTATTTTAAAGATTGTTAATGGTTTAAAAAATGAATTCCATTTTACAAGACGTGAAATTTAGTAAAATTCAGAACATGTAACTTTAACATTTTCTTGATAATCATATTCAGCAGTGTTTAATTGAATAAAATGATTTAATTTTTAGAAAAAAGTAAATATTTTAGCAAGACTTAGAATTTGTTTAAAAAAAAATATTTTGTCTGTATGTCAGTCAAATAATTTTCACAGAAATTCGACATAAAAACATTTCCACAATTGAATTGACATAATTTTAATTTTATTGTTACCATTATTTAGAAGAAATTTCAAGTAAAATGCTCACATAAAGTTTATTTTATTTGAGCAGCTAAAATCTTTTTTTCTTTTTTTTTTTTTTTCGAGAATATCACTTGTGTAAAATAGTGACTGAAAATCAAAAAATGTTTTGTACTTGTATAGAATAAAAATTTTACTGAAAATTAAAAAAACAAAAATATGCAGTAACATAATACTAATATAAGAATTACATAAAATTAATGATCATTTAAAAAAAAGTTTTTATTAAACATTTTTGAAAGCACTGAAAAGTGAAAGTTTTCAAACAAACATTGGTCCTCACCCCCAGACCCCTAAGTAAGACTTCAAGCATATGAACAAAATTTTTTTTTTCATCAAATGTCAATTTCATCTCAGTTAAAAAGTAACTGTGTCCTTTTTACAAACTCCCCCACTCTCTCCTGGAAAATATTGACCTAATTTACTTTGTTTTTACTTGCCATAGTCAGGCATAATTCTAACCAAACATATTTTCTGAGTCTGCACTACTCAGAAAATATGTTTGGTTGGAATTATTCATCGGTAAATTAATGTAGATATTTTACAATATCTACTCCCACCCCAGCTTTTTATCAGCAAGTCAATTTAGATATTTTTTGATGAATTTTTACAAAACACAAATACAAATTTAAAATATTAAGTACTGCTAATTTTGGCCTCACAGATGTATTTTACAAAAAAAATTTAATCCCTTCGATTGAAAATAAAAAATAAACCAAAAAAAATCAAGGAATTATCATATTTAAATGAAAATTTCAGTGTTGATTTATCAATGAATGAATTATTTAAAAACTTTCTAATTTTTTTCAGGTCACTTAATTTTGACACCGGGGCAGTGTCCCCTTATTTTTGGTGCTCAAAATATCTTTTGAAACTAATTATAGTATGAATAAAAAAAACAAAAAAATGAAGGTGTGAATAGAAGAAAAAAATTTTTAAAGAAACACCTCTTGTGGAAAATAAGTATTGAAAATCTGAAAATTAGATATAAAAAAAAAACTTTTTTTAAATTTTGGATTTTTTTTTACTCTTTTGTTTATATATATAATTGTCTTTTTAATTACCTGTGAAAAAATTATACATCGATATTTGTTTTGTTAAAAAGGGTGGGGGCCTAACTTTTCAATTGAGTTTTTTCCAAAAGTTATTAGATAACAATTCTAAAGTGGGCTTGTTATTAAGTAGATATTTGTTTTTAGAATCTAAAATTATGAAATTTAAAACTTAAATTTAGGCGTTTCATATTTTAAATGAATTAGTGTATTTAATTTTTTTCTATTATTAATTTCTAAGAAGAAACTATTATAAGTCTTAAAATCTTAAATGATTTAGGGATTTTTAGTCCATAATTCTTTCACACAAAGGGTCCATTTTGATAATTTTTTTAGCTGAATTTAATTGTTTAAAATGTATTAAAAATTTTATTCTGATTCTTATACTTTTCAAATTAAACAAAAACTTGACCTATAATAATTTTTTTAATTTCTTAATTTTAAAACAATTACCAAAAATCAGGGAATTGTCCAATTTTAATGAAATTTTCACCGAATTATTTTCCAATGACTTAATTTTATAGCGATTAGCTTATTTTATTGAAGAAACTTGAAAGAAAAAAAAATTTATCAATTCAGAAGGGGGGGGGTACAATAGTATATAAAATATGATGCAAATATAAAACGAGGGGTGGTCATTGTAAAATATCTACATATATTTGCCAATAAAAAAGAGAGAAAAACAGCACAGTAAATATCTGAAATTTGTACTAATTCAAAAAAAAAAAAAAACATTTATTTAAAATATTGGTTGAGGGTTTAAAATTGATTTGCTAATGAAAAAATAACCCATTAACATTGATCATGGCTAAGCAAAAACAGGAGGCCAGACAATTTTATTGTACAGGGTGTCTATAAAGTCAGTGTGCTTAAAATAATTTATAACTTTAAAGTGCATATGGACTTTGTGGACACCTTGTGTAGTTAATTGATAGATGTAGGCATCATCTATAATAAACCCAAGATAATTCATTAACCCTGCAACATAAAAAAAGTAACAATAAATGTGTCAATATTAGATTAATATCGATTAAATTATGAAATTGCCGTGAACAAGTGCTGTCCTGGAAAATTTTTAAAATGTCCTGGAAACGTCCTGGAAAATGATTTCCTAAAATGAGTGTGAACCCTGACAAGTATACAATAAATATTACATTACTAAATTGCTGATTCGTCCTCCCGATAAACTTTTTATGATAAAAGTTAGTTTCAATTATAATTGTTTTCATTTATAACAAGTAGAAAAAGGCAAAAGATCAATTATCTATTTTTTTTTTTTTTTTACAGCACAGTAAATATATATATATATTATTATTCTAAAGCTGAGTGAATCAATTTTTTCTTGTTTACCTTAAGGACACAAAATTCATACTAAAATATTCCTTGCTTCTAGAATTGAATTATGTTTGAAAAAAATTCCATTTAATTGATTCTAATTAGACATAATTAGCAATTAAGTCAAAAACTAACCCATCCTTCACTCACATTCTACATTTACTTTCACCCTCTCTATGTATATCTTGATTACCTCCACCTTATATATGTTAGTCTTTCTATGTGAGTAAGAGGGAGATAGGAGAGTTATTGTGATTTTCATTTTAAAAACAAATTAAAATTAATTAAATCAATTATTTAATTGAAAAGTTAGGCCTCCACCTTTTTAGACAGAAGAAATATCAATGTATTATTTTTTCATCGATATTCTAGAAGCTAATTATATACAAAAACAACAGAGAGAGAAAAAATCTCAAAAATTTAAAAGAAAAATTTTTTTTACATTTAGTTTTCTGATTTTCGGTACTTATTTTTTACCAAAATCGCTCCCTTAAAAAAATGTTTTTCTTCTATTCATACCTTCGGTCTTTTTATTTATACTGTAATTAGTTTCACCTTTATATTGTGCCCCCAAAATTGGGGGGGGGGGGTCAAAGTTAAGTGACCTGGGAAAAAAATCAGACAGTTTTGAATAACTGATTCATTAAAATCTGATAATTCACTGATTTTTTATTTTTTTTTTTTTTTTTTTTTTAAATTTTAATTTCAATCGAGGGGTTAAATTTTTTTTTGTAAAATACGAATTTGACGTCATTTTTGGCATTACTTACATAATCCCAATTATCTACCAAGAGCTCAATAAGTGACCCAGCAGGTCATGTTTTGTTTAGTGTGTGTGTGTTATATATATATATATAATATAATATAATATAATATAATATAATATAATATAAATTTACTTATTTTTGGATTGTTTCATATTCATAATTTTGGTTAGTTTCAGTGCTGTAGAGTGATAATAGTACCTAATGTCTGTTTTAACTATATCATATTCACTGGAAATAATAAAATCCAGATATCTTTAGCTTTTTATAAAGAATTATGATTTCCTTATTTATAAGCATTACTGTAAAAAAAAAAAAATTAAAAAAATACAAACATTACAAAATGTGTAAATACCATTCGTTTTTGGGTTTGTGCCTTTTGTTTGCTTTTTTTTTTTTTTTTTTTTTTTTTTTTTCCTTTCCTTTAACTAATTTGGTGATGCTTATGATTTATCTCTGCAAACTAAATATCAAACTTTCTAATTCTATTAATTTTCTCACATATAGTCAAAAACTGCAAGTACCATCAGTAGTTTATATACTTGCACACTGTAATGGCTTTACAGATTTTGAGCTTATATTTTCTGCTATCTTGTTCTTCTTGTGTGAGTTTTTGTTTTTTTGTTGATATTTTATTTCATTTTTTAGCTCGAAGGCGAGTAGGTGAGACTGCTAGGAATGAAGAAAGTTCTCGATCACATGCAATATTTCAAATAGTAAGTAACCTCTTCTATTTCCTTAACCTTTTAAGCATTAAGTCCAATATTTTGGGCTTAGGGAAATCATGTCAGATATAGTGATCATTTAAACACTTCTTTTTAATGGAATGATGGGATAGTTTTAAACAAAGCTTTGCAACCTGGAATGAAGTTTAAATGTGTTTTGTGAATTTGACTACAAAGTATAAGGGTTAATTAATGACAATTTGATTTTGTTGTTAAAACCAAAAATATAAACAAAGGCCTTGTATATTTTTCCTGGCTTGATGAAAAATATCAACTTCAAATCTCTGTCCTTAATTATGTGTTTCTATTTATAAAAAAATGGTTAAGACCTTACTTTACAGGACTCTATCCTATAATGATCATTTTGTCTCATCCCCCATTATATTCTGACGAGTCAGTATATAATGGGGGATGAGACAAAATGTGATAATTTTATGTTCTTGCTCTGATCTAATTCTAGGCACAAGCATCAATCCTTAAAAAATGATTGCAGTTTTGCAATGAATAGATAAATTGAAACCTAAATGCTGAATTGACATTAAATATTAATAAATTAATGTTCTTCCAGCTAATGTACCTGTTTGTGTTCGATAAAGACTTGAATCAAAGCTGCTTATTTTACAATCTTTGTTTCAATTAAAATTTACAATAAATAATTATGAAATTATTATAAAAGATAAATCCATATAAAAAAGGTGTAGTATCATATGTAAATGATGTACTGCTCTCAGTCCATCTACCTCTCTTGACAAGATAATGTCTATTTCAGAGACTGTTCTACTTCATAACAATATGGCATTGCACATAGGATACCTAACCTCATTAATCGAAAACAAAAGCTGGTTATTACAGAAAGAACAAAATTTCTGGAAAATAGACAGAACCAAATGAAACTGTAATGCATAATTTACACAGATTGAAATAATCAACAAGATATTGCGAGTTTGAAAAACTGGGTTTGAGATAAATGTTTATAGAAGATGAATTGATCCTTCTAAGATTAATTGAAGGCATGTATAAAGTTATATACAAACATAACATCTTAGAATGACTTTAACTGAATGAAATGAATTTAGAAGTAAGTGTAGAATTCTTTCAGCAACTAGAATTAATGTTATGGAAGCCTACAGTGCAACTAAAAACCTAATTAAGTGCAAATATTGTGATAAGGAACACGAAAGGGACATAAACAAGAGTTCCAGCCTGAGAAAAATTGTTTGAACTGTAGAAGAAAAAAACATTTCCAGTCTGTATGCAGATGCAAAAAAGTAGAAAAAGGGTAGAAAATACTGAAGTATATTTAATAAGAACACCTGCAAGATCTAGAGAGACAGTGAAATTGAATGGTATAAAATTTCCATTGCAGGGAACAATGTTACCTTGATCCCAAGGAATTTCTGGGGAAAAATGGGTAAACCCAAATTAATAGAAAGTAATCTTAATTTTAAACAATTTGATGGATCTGTCATTAAAACTCTAAGTTCCTTTGAAGGAACTTTCAAGACAAAACCCATTAGAAGATTATTACCATCACTGTGGTAGAATGCACAAGAAAATCATGGAATCCAAGGAATAGACATTTTAAAAGTGGATACCAGGAAATTAATAAATTGTATAAAGTCTAAGGAACCCGACATAGCACTATTAAAAGGATATAAAGCAAGTATTCTTCTAAAAGAAAATTAACACCCAATCTATTTTGAATCCACAAAAATGCCTATTCACATTTTACCCATGATAGTTGTGAAACTAAAGAAAATGGTTGAACAGGTGTTGCAAGATGGGTATATTCCTGACTTTTGTGAGCTAGGACTACTAATGGAAGGAGGAGGAAGAAATGATAAAGGTTTAAAACAGGATGAACGATGGTTTGACCGTAGCGTGACCCCGAACGAAGAATTGAGTGGCAAGCGGAAGTCGGGTGTTGAGCGCAAGCGGAAGTCGGGTGTTGACCGGAAGTCACGTGGAACAAAAAAGAAAGCTATCAGCCTCTTTTTGCCTGCCGCGGTCGTAGGGTACGGACCTGACCTTGGGTCCCTCTTGGGATCACAGTAATCTAGTAGTGTTCTCTCTCTCTTTCTCTCTGCCTTTCCTCCTCTCTGGTACGAGCCCACTATACGAGCACGCTAATAAAGGCTGGCAGTTGTGACGACATGTTTCTCGTGTTATAATTTCTATCGGCACCATTTTAGCACGGTGAATTTGGAGGCACATGGACGAGACCTGCTGCATAGTATACACCGCCGCCACCGCCTTACGGTTATAGTTTTAGTACCAAAGAAAAAAAAGGGACAACGGTACACAAGGCATAGTCAAGAGATTTCTTTAAGATGGTAGCAATTGGGCTTCACCAATTGTAAGAAAACCTAATTGTGATTTGTGGATATGTGAGGATGACAAAGTAGGAGTGTATGATCAGATATGCTCGGATTCATTCCCCTATAAATATATTTATTTTATTATTATTATTCTCTTAGTATGCATAAATTTGATATTAGTTATTTCCAGTGACATATAATGGTAATAGAACCTTTTATGAAGTAAGGTCATTGGTGTCAGTGGTTGGTGTTTGAGTTTAAGTCAAAATTTCAAATGCACATTCATTTAGACAAACAATACTTTCCCACTTTGAAGTTTAATCTCTTTATTTGACCTTGTACCATACTATTATGTAATGCCCTCCTACCACCTCTCTAGCAATGTGGAGATGTTGATGGATAGATCAAGTTGGAGATTACCTTCATTGAAACCAGCCTAATTTTAGTAGTTGGATTTCTGGATTATTACTATTTTGGGGGTTTAACATTGATTGGAACCCCTTCATAGGGGTTTCAACAGAGACTTTTTGATGATACAAAGAATTTCTTAATCTTTGAGGGATGGTTTGGAAACTCACTGAGATGGTTGGTCTGAATTATTAAATCATAATTAATAAATGTGGGAACCAAACTGTAAATGTTTGTCCATTTCTTTCTTTGCCTGGGATCAAGTGACAACTTTTTATGTGTCCCCTCAGCACTACAACACATACTAAGCTCAAAGCGCTACTCTTGTTTATAAAAAAAAACTTATCTTATTTCAATGTCTTTTATGAAATGGAAATATGTTAATATTACTGCAAATATTCACTAATAGATTAAAACTAGACAACCCACAAACCAGTTTGGTCCATGGTTATATTGATGCTTCTATTTAAGGAGTCAAGGACTCTAATTAGCATTTCATAGTTATATTATAGGATGATATTTTTTTTAAATATTTAGTGCAATCCCTCAAAATTGTCATTAATTTACTAATTAAACCTGGAAATTTTATTCTCCTAGAGTATTTTAAGTATCTTACTCTCATAGAAATATTGCTATGATGTGCTGTTTTTACTAAATCATGGTTACATATACAAACATCATGAGAAAGAACATGGCATCATTTTTTTTTAATTATTACAGGCAGAAGAGGCAAAACAAGTGAAATTTACATTCAGTTGTAGGTTAGTTGTCTGCTAATTTCTTTATTGTTCAAAACCATTAAACACATTAAAGATAGTGAGGTGAATGTTTTGCCAGTAATATCAATGGAGTAGAATGAACATTTAATAAATGAAAAAAAAAGGAATATTATCTACTACCAGTAATAACTTAAGAATCACATTTGTTGCTCTATAAAAATTTATTCAATGACAGTTTATCTTCCTTATAAATTGAATGTTCTTAGTAAAAAAAATATCTTTTTTAATTTACAGATTATTGAAAGTCAGGAAAGACAATTTAGTGAAGAGGAGTTGATTGATGAATCTGTTCGAGTATCCAGTTTGGTAAGTAATCTAATTTTTTTTTTTAATTTTTGCGGCAACTTCTGGACATTAGTTTTGAAGTATAGTTTTCAAAACTGAATATATAATGCATATGAATCATTTTTTCATAAACAAAGATTTCTTTCTCTCTCTGTCCTAGTTTGTAAGGTATGAACTAATTTTAAATTTGTGATAGTTTTGACTAACAAACTTAATTTAGTTTGGTTTTATTCATGAAAGGCTCGTTAAACTCTGAATATTTATTAAAAATCATCAAAATGTAAATTTAAAAAAGGATTGGACATCATTCATTTCAGTTTTGTTTTTTTATACTTATTCAACACAATTCATTGTTTTTTATTACCACATATATTTCCTGTTATTTATCTATGTCCTTCCATCTGACAACTTTTTTCTTGGTTTTTTTTTTTTTTTTTATTTTGTTTTTTTATTATTATTTGCTGGGTTTTTTCTTTTTTTCTTTTTTTTAAAAATTTTTTGCTTGAGAGGATGTGTGCAAATACGTATACACAGGTGTGTGTATATATAGACCACATTTTTGTGTCACCTGCAATAAAAGATTTAACTATATTAAGGTCTTCACTAAATGCACTAAAAAGATAACATTAGATAAAGTATATGAATGCATTAAATAAAGGGAAAATAATAAATGACTGAAAAAGCAAAGTAAAAAGAATTTTTTTCTTTTTTATTATTCCAGTGACTTCTTAACTGACTGATTAAAAGATAGATTTCTAGTTTGTTAACCAAGGAAAATGGCATTTTTAAAAAATAAGTAATTCAAGCATATTCATCTCTCTTTTTTTCTCTTGTGTATCTATATGATTATATAAAATTTGTGTACAGTATTTTGTAGATTTGGCTGGATCTGAAAAGGCGTCTGAAAATACTGGTGAACGTTTCCGAGAGGGTTGTGCCATCAACAAAAGTTTGATGACTCTTGCACAAGTGATCAGCAAACTTAGTGATGGAGTCAGGTAAGTCTTTAAACATTTCTGTTGTAATATTTGTATTTAAAAATTTGAGATACTAAAATATTGCACATTTATTTTAAAATTAATTAAGATTTTATTTTCTTCAATTGTTATGATGTCCGAGTTAACTCAACCAAAACTTGGTAGAAGATAAGTCATAGAACATTAGACTGTTCAAATATAAGTCTGTTTTGATAAGAGTAGTTCTTTTTATTTATTACCATAAAATCCTGTTTAACAGTAAGTTGGAGAGTTTTAAATATTTTCTCTTAAGAAATTGCAGACTGTCCATCTTGAACATATACAGCATTTTAAAACACTTCTCATTAGTAATCCAGTTATCACCTGTAATTTTATCCATAGCTGGAAAGGAAGTGGAATCCTGCCTTTCTCAAGGGATTTGAGGGACACTTGAAGAATTTGTTCATTTTAAAAGTGTTTGTTTTTCATCCTAACTAAGCAATAATGAAGAAAATTCATTAATTTTTTTTCTTTTGAATTTTGTAAATTTAAATTCTGTACAATTAATTATGTCATTCTGAAGTGGATTATAGTTTATATTAGACAATATATTAGTTAGTCATGTTGTGAAATATGTGCAAACAATCTCGGCCAGGATTTGAATTTGTTAATTTCATTTTCCATGCTGATAACAATTACATCACTTATTCTTATTGCTTCATAATGACCAAAATTCAATCCAGAATTTCTGTTACTGTCACCTTTCCTTGCAGTAACCAGTATATCAACTACAGAGATTCCAAATTGACTCGACTTCTACAGAATGGCCTTGGGGGAAACTCTAAGACTGCCATTATTTGTACCATTAATCCAACAGCCATAGATGAAACCAGTTCCACTTTAAGAGTAAGTTTATTTAATTCCTAAACATTTTTCTTTTCCTGTTATTAATGATGAGATCTAATTTGTTATTTAGTAATTTCATATAGTTCTCTGGTTATTTCTTTTTCCTGTCTTCACTATTTATTTCTTTTTCTTTGTTCATCTTTATTCCTTTGCCTATAACACACTTTTATGAACTTTGAAGAGGTAATGAAAAGCAATCTTATTTGCTATATTTTAGCAATCTTGATTCAATGTGTGTCAACTTGTTTAGTAATATTTATTTCCTGTTTGTTCATTTATGTCTATTTATTTGGTTTTGTTCATTTATGTCTATTTATGGTTTTGTTCATTTATGTCTATTATTTGGTTTTGTTCATTTATGTCTATTTATTTGGTTTGTTCATTTATGTCTATTTATTTGGTTTTGTTCATTTATGTCTATTTATTTGGTTTTGTTCATTTATGTCTATTTATTTGGTTTTGTTCATTTATGTCTATTTATTTGGTTTGTTCATTTATGTCTATTTATTTGGTTTGTTCATTTATGTCTATTTATTTGTTTTGTTCATTTATGTCTATTTATTTGGTTTTGTTCATTTATGTCTATTTATTTGGTTTTGTTCATTTATGTCTATTTATTTGGTTTTGTTCATTTATGTCTATTTATTTGGTTTTGTTCATTTATGTCTATTTATTGGTTTTGTTCATTTATGTCTATTATTTGGTTTTGTTCATTATGTCTATTTATTTGGTTTTGTTCATTTATGTCTATTTATATTATTTGGTTTTGTTCATTTATGTCTATTTATTTGGTTTGTTCATTTATGTCTATTTAGTTATTTATTTGGTTTTGTTCATTTATGTCTATTTATGTTTGTTTTGTCATTTATGTCTATTTATTTGGTTTTGTTCATTTATGTCTATTTATTTGGTTTTGTTCATTTATGTCTATTATTTGGTTTTGTTCATTATGTCTATCTATTTTCCACCATTTTTTTTCAAATTTCAATTTTTCTTGTATCAAATGCATGTATCTCACTTTCTGCTTTCTTCCACTTCTGTTGCTTATCTCTCCTTCCTTTCACCTTGTTTCTCCTTCCTTTCACCTTGTTTTTTTTTTTTTTTGTCTTCAGTTTGCAAGTCGAGCAAAAATCATCAAAAATAAGCCAACAATTAATGAATTGACTGATACATCAGACAAAGCCATATTGAAACGTTACCAAAGGGAAATTACAAACTTGCAACAACAACTTGAAACTGTAAGAGTTTTTCATCTATATTTGTACTAATTTATTTTGAAGAGTCATTAAAGCAAAAATATGAAATAGTAAGCAAAAATACTGTTTAACATGGTAGTTGTATTTTGAATATTTCTTATTGATGAAGTAATCTTAATTAAGTTCTTCTTTTAATATAGAAAATAAATATCTTGAATCAATACAAACATTTTAATGAGTAAAAATCAAAATTTACAAACTTTCAAAGTAGCATTCCCATTTAATTAGCTGAAATCGAGAACATTGATAAATTTGCACGTTAATCAGTTCAACTCGCAATTTCTTGCATCAATCTTAAATTTTTTTATATGTTTGGAAAGAAAACAAAATCTTTCTAAATATGTAATTTGTATGTGCTTTTATCCACTGAATTATTATTTTTTACATCAAATTAAAATGGTATTTTGCTTCAAACAGTAAAAAATTTTCCAAGACTAAATTTTACATGTTACTTTGTTTTGCAAAATCAAAATGATCAATATTTATCAATATTCTTGTACAAACAATTAGAAGACACCTTAAACTACAACCAGGATTTTTTTTTCTTGTGGAAGCAAAAACACAACCATCAAAGTTGGCAGAGGTTCCTTCGAAGATTATAAAACAAGAAATAGAGAAATGTATCATTAATAGAAGATAGTATCAGAATAATTTTATATATAATTTGAGAAATTTTGATAATTGTTTTAATATCGGATTTTTTTTTGTGAAACTTTCAATTTTGGAAAAAAAAAAAACTTTAAATTACAAACTATTAAAAAACGGCAGCTTTTTCATTACATTCTCTTTATTACACACTTTGCATAAATATTAAGAACAATTAAATTGTTAAAAATAACTTGGAAGACTATAATAAAGTTTTTGTGCCCCTAAAGTTACAGCACCTCCTGTGACTGTGAAGACCACCGATGTCACATTTGAAGAGTGTTCATGAAGATGTTGATGTGCCGGTGCTTTCTTGCCGCTGATTTCTTGCCGCTGCTTTCTTCTGGACCTCTTAGCTTCATGGTGTTGCGTCAGGGTGACTTCTGACATGAGCAATCCTCTACGGAGAGTCTGCCGCCACCAAGTGTGGTCCTGAGCCAAATTTTCACAGCTGGAAGGGGCAATGACAAAGCATCTGGGATCCTTCTTGCAGACATCCTTGAATTGCAGCTGGGGTCGACCAATCTGTCTCTTACCAGATGAAAGCTCTCCATAGAGGATGTCTTTCAGGATTCATCCATCCGACATACATGACCTAGCCATCAGAGATGACATTGTCTCAGTAGAGAACACAAGCTGGGGAGTTGAGCTCTCTCTAGAACTGCTGTGTTAGTGATCCTGTCCCTCTAGGTGATGCCCAGTATATGCCTAAGGCAGCAAAGGTAGAAGTTATTTAGCCGCTGCTCTTGGTGGGAGTATAAGGTCCATGTTTCACTTCTATACATGAGGGTGCTGATAACACATGCCCTATACACTTGTACCTTTGTACGGATAGTGAGCTTGCTGTTGTTCCACACTCTCGCTGTGAGCTTCCCAAAAGTTGAGGCAGCTTTTCCAATCCAGCAACTGAGTTCAGTATCAAGTGACAGGTTGTTGGTGATGGTGGACCCAAGGTAGGTGAAGGTGTTTATGACTTCCAAAGTATAGTTGTTGATGATTTACTGTAAAAAGGTAAATAAAGAATGTTGTTAAAATATATATAAATAAGAGGTATTTTATTTATCTAATACAATATTGCAGGTATTTAAAAAGGTCTTTTAAAGTGATATTATTTATTTGAATTAATACATGTGTATACATGCTGTATTAAAATGAAAATGTTGAATAATCTTATGGTAAACTTAAAAAAACAAAATCACTGTTATCTGTGCCTCTTATTCTCGAGATAATTGGTTACAGCATAGATGAATACCAGTTGAGTGAAGAATCAGAACGAACATACATTTTACATAAGAATGACAAGTTTTATCAAAATTGCTCCAAAAATAAAGAAATGGGGAAGAAATTTCTGAATTTCTTCTTTTGAATTGGTCTGTGATTTGATATTTTTTGGGCAAAATCATGTTCACTTTTGTACCTCCAATTTTGGAGCTTTAAATTCTCATAACTTTTGGACCACTGAAGATATTTGCATAATTCAAACAGTTTTGAACTCCGTCTTTATAGCTAACGTGATTAAATAATAACAACCTCAAATAAAAAAAATCAACTGGGAATGCTATTCAAATATGACCAAAAGCAACAGAATTTTTACCAACATTTTTTATTTGGATACTAAATAAAGTATTTTCAATTGAATTTTTGTGATAACATTCTCAGTTGATTTTTTTATTTGAGGTTATTGTTATTTAATCAAATTAGTTATATAGAGCTTACACAGAACTTTTTTGAATTATGCAAATATCCCCAGTGGTTCAAAAGTTATGAGAATTTAAAGGCCCGAAATTGGGGGTAGAAAAGTGTGTGGAGATAGAGGACATCCATTTAGAGGAACACCGGTAGGAGAGCACCAACAACTCTGGCGGTCCTATAAATAGCGAATCCCTCGTGCATCGTGGGCTCATTCTGGCCAACAATATATGGTGCTGCGGGCAGGATTGGAAGGATACCTACCAGAATTTTGGATTTTTACGCACCACTGATTTGAAGTTAGTAGAAATGACTTTACCTGCAACTCGTTCAGCAGTTAATTGAACTTCAGTGTGAAAATAACAAACTTCGACCTGGTAGAGAAATGCCAGACCAGTTCCACACGAAAAAACGTGATAGGCCTGTTATCGAATACGGTTACACCAAGGGTGACTGGGCACTATTCAAGGAGTCTTGGAGTCGATACAAACAGATGTGCGGCCTAACAGACCCAGCTGAGAGTCATAACGAGATGAGGACAGCTTGTTTGAGCAAAGTAAATAGACTACTTTTCAACCTAGTAGGGTCCAAAGCACTCAACACAACCATGGAAGAAGATCTCTTACGACACATACGGCTTATAGCAGTGAAAGGCGTATACAAGGAAGTACATAGACATAAATTCCACAACATGAGACAGCTTGAAAAGGAGGGTCTGGCACAATTTTTAATGAAACTACAGTCCCAGGCGAGATTCTGCGAGTTCACCATCCAATGTCCAAACGGAAGTTGCCAACATTTTATGAACTACTCAGATGACATGGTAGCTGGTCAATTCGTTGCTGGGCTCGTGAGCAAAGAATACCAAAATAAAATATTAGCCAAGGCTAATACCCTTACAACAGTGGAGCAGAAGTTCCACAGGTTGGCCAGTTTAGAAACTACAGACACATCGACTCCCCATTTGCAAAGCAGCCTAGATCCACTGTTGATATTTGGCTCATTGAGGTCAGAGCAGAAGCTGTCTCAGATTGAAGATACACCAAAAATACTACATACCAAGCCATGTGATGGGTGTGGAAAGACAACGCACCCCAACAGGCTGAAGGGACGGAGGAACTGTCCAGCAAGAACACTTCAGTGCAAAAACTGTGTGGTTGCCGGTCACCTAGAAAAAGTTTGCCGAAAACCAAAGGTGGACCATCTTACCACAGAATTGGTGAGTAGCTTGACAGAAGTCAGTCAAAAATGCTCGCCAGTGAGGAAAAGGGTAGGCGAGCACCTGAGAGATGAAGACGAGGATTACTGACGGTACCACAGCTCACATTCAAAAGAAGCAACCTACTGAATAGTAGAATTCATCAGCAAAGACACCATATCCAGGCCGTCACAGATACTGGTGCTCAAACATGTTCGAGTGCCTCAGAGATACTGGAAGTATTAGGTGGCATCAGCGACATTCTGATACCGACCAGCCATAGGATTCGCGGTATTACGAACAACCAACTACGCATTAAAGGCGCAATTTTTATGTGGATCAGTGTTGGAGATAACAAAACCAGACAAGTCGTGTATGTGTCTGAAAACACCTCAGGATTTTATTTGTCTGAATCAGCCTTAAAAGACTTGGGACTAATCCATCTAAATTTTCCGAGTCAAACATCGAAAGCTGACATATCAACCTCAGATAACGGGAATGCACCATGCAGATGTCCTCGAAGAACGATGATACTGGACAAACCAGCTAGGATCCCATTCACGCCTACTGTAAGCAATAGTTTGGAACAGTAGATACGAAAGTACTACAAGTCAAGCCCATTCAATACCTGTCCCCACCAACCATTACAGGTTATGACAGGGAGGCCACTGGACATAACGTTTACCCGAGAAGCAAAACCATCAGCAGTGCACACACCCATTCCAGTCCCTCATCATTGGAAAAAGAGGGTGAAAGAGGACCTGGACTGGGACGTTAGGTTGGGGATCACTGAGCCAGTACCAGCAGGCACACCTACGCTCTGGTGTTCAAAAGAATGGTGGTCACACCAAAGAAGGATGGTTTGCCCAGGAGAACAGTGGACTTACAGAAATTGAATGCCGCAACGATGAGGGAGACCCATCACACTCCATCCCCATTCAACCAAATATCCGTCGTGCCCGCTCGAACCAAGAAGACAGTACTAGATGCTTGGAACAGGTACTATAGTTTACCACTCTCTCCAACGACACGAGGCGCGACCACATTCATAACAGAATGGGGTCGTTACCAGTACCTCAGAGTACCCCAAGGTTTCCACATGTCTGGGGACGGATACACTCACCGATTCAATGACATCATGGTGTATATACCCAGGAAGACCCGCTGCATCGACAACACCCTTCTCTGGGATAGAACTACGGAGTCTGCCTTCTGGTACACACTGGACTACATTACCCACTGTGGCAGAAATGGAATTGTATTTAATCTCGACAAGTTCCACTTTGCAGGCGATGAAGTCGAGTTCGCCAGCTTCCTAATAATGGCTGATGGCATAAAGCCAAGTAAAAAAAAAATGACAGAAGCCATTCTCAACTTCCCTACCCCCACAAACATCACAGGTGTAAGGTCCTGGTTCTGGTTGGTCAACCAGATCTCGTACGCATTCTCACAGGCCGAAGTTATGGCTCCATTTTGAGAATTATTGCGTACGAAGGACTGAAAATTTTATTGGGATACTACACTAAACAATCTATTCAAAGAATCAAATAAGCACATCATTCGAAAGATTGAGGAGAGGGTGAAAACATTTGAGAAGAACAGGGCGACATGTCTATCCACTGATTACACCAAAACTGGCATCGGGTACTTTCTCTTCCGGAAGCATTGCAAATGTCCGACAGAATCGGGACCAAATTGTGGAGAGAACTACTGGAAAATAATCCTGGCCGGATCAAGATTTACAAAAGATGCAGAATCTCGCTACTCCCCCATAGAAGGTGAAGCTCTGGCATTAATATACGGGTTAGAATCCTGCAGGATGTTTTTACTGGTCACAGTGGACCACCAAACCACTGGTCAAAATATTCTCAGACCAGATCCTTGAAAATATAAAGAACCCTTGCCTATCTTCTTAAAAGGAACAATCGTTGACGTACAGGTTCCAGATTAAGCACATACCAGGTAAACTTAATGCAGCATCTGACTGCACCTCCAGATATCCAACATCATGAGAGCATGGCAGAACAACAGATATCGATGCTATCCAGCAGATCGACCAGACCACGAAGGCATCGGTTATTGCAGTATACACACACAATCCCAAACTGGGACTGAATTGTGGTGGCCGACGAGGAATGTCAAATGTTGGCATCGTACATACAAGACGGATTCCCAAAATTATGCCACCAACTACCGTTAAAAATCCGGCAATTCTGGATGATGGCAGACCAACTGTATTACCTCGAGGGGGTACCCATAAAAGGGGACAGAATCCTGGGACCAAAGCAGCTCAGAGCAGAAGTACTAGAAGCACTGCACTCCGCTCATCAAGGCATGAATGGGATGATGGCCAACGTGAGACAGTGGTTATTTTGGCCCAGTTTAGATGCCAGCGTCAGACAAACGAGAGAACAGTGCAAGAGATGCCACTACATCGCCCCATCCCAGCCCACTGATGCCACCTTTAAACCCGGAATTCCCATTCCAAAAAACGGCCACAGACCTATTTGATATGCATGGGAAGAGTTATATGGTGCATGCGGACCGATACACCGGCTGGATTGAAGTAGCCCCGCTGCCATCAGGGAAGGCGGTAGCAATATGCAATGCATTAAGGGGTTGGTTTTGCACATATGGAGGACCACCATTCGACTCACAGGAGTACAACTCATTCCTGGAAGATTGGGGCATGGAGAAACGAACATCATCTGCATATTACCCCCAGAGCAATGGCCAGGCTGAGCTAGCCGTAAAAACAGCCAAAAGAATACTGATGGATTGCATCAATGGTTATGGTTGCCTACGACACAATCTGGTGGCACAAGCCATGATGACACATAGAAATACACCCCATCAGGACCTTGGCTTGTCTCCAGCGGAAATGCTATAAAAGACCACCTCCCTATACTTCATGAGAAGCATCAGATACATAAATGCTGGAGGCAAACAAAGGAGTTGAGAGAAAGGGCAATGGCAAAAGGGCACGTTTTGAATCAAAAGCAATACAACACACACACAATCGCCCACTCCAAGAACTCCAGGTTGGCAAGTCGGTAAAAGTCCAGAATCAGGAGGGACCATATCCATGCTAGAACCCATTATTTGGGGAATAAGTAGTGATATCAAGATTATAAAAAATTATATAAAGAATTCTTCTATTTCTTGTATATAATACAACATAGCAGGTATTTAAAAAGGCATTTTAAAGTCCAAAGTGATGTTATTTATATAAATTAATAAATACTCTATATGCCATATTAAAATGAAAATGTTGAATAATCTTGTAAACTAAAAATTTCTTTATTTCTGGAACAATTTTGATAAAACTTTGCATTCTTATGTAAAATTGTATGTTCTTTCTGATTCTGCACTTAAATTTTATATATCTCCATGCTAGAACTCATTATTTGGGGAATAAGAAGTAGGGATATCAAGGTTTTTTTGATTTTTGATTTTTTTAAAAATTTTTTAAAAAAAAGTTTACCATAAGATTATTCAACATTTTCATTTTAATACGGCATATATAGTATTGATTTATATAAATAACATCACTTTGAACTTAAAAATACCTTTTTAAATACCTGCTATGTTGTATCATATACAAGAAATAGAAGAACTCTTTATATAATTTTATTTTACAAAGACTGTTCTGCGTGTACAGTTTTGTTTAATATAATACCGTTTTAACTCGCCGTTAAAAACAATACCATTTTAACTTGCTGTAAAAAATAATTTTATTGGTTAAAAACACATAAAAGATTATTTTATTTTATTTCCAACCATATAAATATTTTTAAAATTGGACGAGAAATAAGCGATGAATTACTATTTAAACTGGTATGGTCTGAATAAATGGTGCCTAGTGGTTTACATTCGGAAGGCAAGTAAATTTGAGTTTTTTTTGTTTTTGTTCCAAATTCAAAGTTTCAAAGCAAATCCCTGACTGTATACAATCATTTTTATTTCACACATTATATATGAAAATAATTCTGAGACTCTCTTCTGTTAGTGATATAGTGCTTCTTTTTTTTCTTTTTTTGCCCACCTTATATTTTTTTTAAGAAATTGCTTTCAGCTTTGGTCTATTGTAGTTTCACTCCCAAAGGTCGGGAAAAAAAAAAAAAAACAAGTTTCTGCTTGTAGTTAGGTGTCTCCTATTTAAGCGTAAAATTTCAAGAATATTGATAAAGATTAACCACTTTGATTTTACAAAAAATTAACACAGAAAATTCAACCGCGCAAAAAAATTTGTATAACGGATTTTCGCCCATTTGAAGACAAAATACTGTTTTAACTCACTGTAAAAAATAATTCAATGGATAAAAACGCATACAAATTACATATTTAGAAAGATTATTTCATTTTCTTTCCAACCATATAAATATTTTAAAAATTTGACCTGAAATACGCTAGTAATTACTTATTTAAGCCGATAAGGCCAGAATTATGAGAGATTGTTTACATTTGAGAATCGAGAAAATTTGAAAGTTTTCATTTCAAAATTAAGACTTTGAGCACAATCCCTGTCAGTATACAATCGGTTTTATTTCATACATTATATAAGAAAATAATTCTGAGACAGTCTTCTATTACTGGTATATAGTGCTTTTTTTTTTTTTTTTTTTTTTTTTTTTGATTCTCTTATATTTTTTGAAGAAATCACCTTCAAATTTGCTTTATTGTATTTTCGTTTACACGGGGCCTAGAAAAAAAAAGGTCCTGTTTGTACTTCCAGGTGTAGCATTACAAGCATTTAGCTGAAAAACACTGACATTTTCAAATTTGTGACCTTAATCAGTTCAATTTGCAATTTCTCAAGTATTTCTTAACTAATCTTAAAAAGATTTATATGGTTGGAAAGAGAACCAAGTAATCTTCCTAAATATGTAACTTTTATCGGTTTTCATCAATTGAATTATTTTTTACAGTGAGTTAAAACCGTATTTTTGGTCGAACAGCTGAAAACAAAAATATGACTTTTTTTTTTTTTTTTTTTTTTTTTTTTTAGGATAAATTTTACACACTGTTTTGTTTTTCAAAATCAAAGTAGGTAATCTTTATTAATATTCTTGAAATTTTGCACTCAAATAGAAGACACCTGGAAGTACAAACGGGTTTTTTTGTTTTGTGAAAACAAAAATATCAGAGGGCAAAGTTAAAGGTTATTTGTTTAAAAAATATGAAAGGCGCAAAAAAGACGCAATTTGTATGTGAAATTAGAGCCTTTCAAAATTATTTTCCTATAAAATTTGTGAAATTTAAAGATTGCTAGATGCTTCGGGTTTTTCTTCGAAAATTTTGATTTTGAAGAAAAATCTCGAATTTACGTGACTTTCGGTTGTAAAAACAGCCTGTCAACTGACGTCATAAATCCAACTTTATTGATTTAAAATCACAATTTCTCGTATATTTATTGTTCAATCTTAAAAATATTCATATGGTTGAAAATAAAATAAAATAATCTCTCTAAATATGTAATTTGTATGTGTTTTTATTAATTGAATATTTTTTTACAGCGAGTTAAAAACATATTTTGCTTAAAAAAAACGAAAATGCGTGATAGAAATTTTTTTCCAATAATACATTTTACACTTTACATTTCTTTGGAAAATCTAAGTGGCTAATCTTTATCAATATTCTTGAAATTTTGCATTCAATTAGAAGACACCTGGAAGTACAAAAGGGAGCTTTTTTTTTTTTTTTTTGTTTCTAGGACCCATGTAAGTAAAATTACAATAGTGCAAACTCCAAGACTATTTGTTCAAAATGAGGATGATTAGCGAAAAAGACGCACTCTGTCCATGATATTACAAAGTTTCAGAATTATTTTGATATAAAAATTGTAAAATTTGAAGAATGTTAAGTTCTTCAGCTTTTTATTCAAAAATTTGTATTTTGAAAAAAAATCTCAAATTTATTTGTCCGACGAGCCGTACGACATATGCCTGTCTACTTCGGCTAGGCATTATGCACACAATAAAGTTTAAATTCATCGCTTATTTCTATCGCCAATTTTTAAAACATTTTTACCTATGAAAATAAAAAAACATAATCTTTCTAAATATTTAACTTTTATGTGTTTTTAACAATTGAATTATTTTTTACATTCGTTTTAATTTTGGGAAAAAAAAACTTGAAATTACAATAAATGTAAACAAAAGCAAAATTTGTAAACGTACATTTCAAAACAAACTATGACCCAGGAAAAACAGAACCCACTAATTTTGTAATAAAACTATTAATTTTAACTTGGGGGAGGTTAGGGTTAGTTTAATGGGAAAATAAATAATTTGGGTTGTTTTTTTGTTTTTTTCTGTGTCACCCTGTAATATAATGGGATTTTGATGAGAATTTAGCCGGATTTTGAGTACCCAATATTTATTTAACATTAATTTTTGGCATGAGAATTTTAAGATTCACACGTAAAAAAGTTTGATGATTATCGTATTGAATGGAAATTTTTGCAGCAACGAAATTACTTTTTTTTTTTTCTTTTTTTTTTTTTTTTTTTGCTGAACTTTTTTTAGCTATGTTTTAAAGTCAGTAACCCTTAACTTTTTCCTTGTAAATTCCTACCATAAAATAAACTGAACCCTCATTTTATGTCTGTGTTTTTGCAATAAATGTTTTATTTTTCTTCAAAGTGATGTTATTTATTTGAATTAATACTATACATGTATATACATGCAGTATTATAATGAAAATGTTGAATAATTGGGTGTTAAACTTTTTTAAAAAACAAAATCACTGCTATCTGTATCTCTTATTCTCTAAATAATGGGTTAAAGCATAGAAATACATACAATTTGAGTGCATAATCAGAAAGAACATACAGTTTTACATAAGAATACCAAATGTTATCAAAATTGCTCCAAAAATAAAGAAACGGTGAAGAAATCACTGAATTTCTTCTTTTTTTTTTTTTAATGGTCCGTGATTTGACATATTTTTGAAACTAAATCATGTCCACATTTGTACCCCCAATTTCGGGGCTTTAAATTCTCATAACTTTTGAACCACTGGGGATATTTGCATAATTCAAACGGTTCTGAACTCCATTTATACAGCTCTATATAACTAATGTGATTAAACAACAATAACCTCAAATAAAAAAAATCAACTGGGAATGCTACCAGGTGTCTTCTAATTGAATGTAAAATTTCAATAATATTGATAAAGATTAGACACTATGATTTTGAAAAACGAAGTAGCATGTAAAAATTAGTCTTTAAAAAAAAGTCATATTTTATGTTTTTGGCTTTTCGAAGCAAAATATCATTTTAACTTGCTGTAAAAAATAATTCAATGGATAAAAACACATAAAAATTACATATTTAGAAAGATTATTTTATTTTATTTCTAACCATATAAATATTTTTAAGATTGGATCAGAAATACCCGAGAAATTGCAATTTGAACCAATTAAGGTGAAAAATTGTATATGTCCAGCGATTTTAAGAAACTAGCTGGTAATGCTAATTTGCTTGTTATGTCATTCCCAGTTTTGTTTGTTTTGTTTTTTAATTTGAGGTCTTTGTTATTTAATCACATTAGTAGGGGTGGGCAAATGAATACTTTTTTCCTAGAAATTGAATAAGACAGGTATTTTCTATGGCCATTTTTGCTGCTGATTACAATTCTGATGAGATCATTGACCTATGATGTCATTTTAGGTTGGTTCCATGAGAATTTTCAAAATGGCGTCTGGAAATCCTTGTTTTTGTTAAAGAAAAGGACAATATATGGTTTAATAATGGTGTAATATGTCTACTCATAGGTTTTCTTAGTTACAGAATATGAAAATACATTCATTTTATTATAATTTTCATTTTTTTACATGATAAAGAAATTAGAGCTGTTTAAGCTTATTTTATCTTTATCATGTAAAAAAGTGAAAATTATAATAAGATTAGTGACGTTTTTGCCCAGAGATATCACCAATTACACATGAAGTTTGAAATAGTTAACTTTGACACATAAGTATTTTCCATATGAGTTAGTCACTTGACACAGATTTGTCCTGAATTGGTTATCAAATTTAGTAAACTGGGATTCACATATTAAGTTTGTGAGAGGTGCATACTGTAGTGCCTGTCTGTCACCATTATCATCTTGCTAGAAGGGTTCTACCTCCAAAAGTTCTTTTCTTAACAGCATCAATAACTTTCCATTACTGCAGCTTCCAGCTTTTCAATCCCATGTTTTACATCCTTTAATTCTTTAAGAACAATCAATTTGAGTTCGAAGAAAACTTTCACCCCAGTCCAATTTCTTTCAAATGGCACATAACTGGTAGCTATTTCATCAATTCCCAGAAAGTGCATCAGAGGGAATATGAGGATGTCTCCCATCGTCCTGTAGATTTCTGGGCACAGGACAAACCACTCATTCTGAATGTCATCAACTTTTGTCTATCATATTTTCGCTTCCAAAGGTCAGAAAAGAAAAAAACAAGTTCCTTCTTTGTATTTTAGCATGTGTGCTAATTAAATGTCAAATTTCAAGAATATTGATAAAGATTAGCCACTTTGATTTTACAAAAAATGTCACATGTAAAATTTAGTCTTGGAAAAAAATTGATATTACACATTTTCGGCTGTCAGAAGCAAAATACCATTTTAACTCACCGTAAAAAATTATTCAATGGATAAAAACACATACAAATTACATATTTAGAAAGATTATTTTCTTTTCTTTCCAACCAAATAAATAGTTTGAACCAGAAGTACGTGAGAAATAATGATTTTAATCTGAATTTGTCAATGTCCACCAAAATCAACAAAAGTGTTGGGGTTGCTACTTGTTATCTTGTTCTTTGTTACATATGTTTTCAGATTAAATAAGATATTTATTGCAGTCATGTAGTTTCTCTTTTCTTTCTTTCTTTCTTTTTTTTTTTTTTTTTTTTTTTTTTTTTTTCTAATATTTCTAAAGTTAGTTTTGATGTTTTCAGTTTAAGAAACAAACACCACAAAAGACATTGAATCCACATTTACCCAGTTTACATGAACAGGAGAAAGCAGAACTGGAAAAGAAATATCAATCTGTGATTTCCAAATTAAAAAGCATGATTTGTGTGTCAACAACAAGCCCCATAAAGGTAGGCCTTTCTAGAACAAAAGTAATTTTCTAATTTCATAAATGCTACTTGTTGGAAGATGTGACATATAAGGTTCAACTGAAAAGTTCATAGGCTGATCAAGATACATTCATGGAATTTGACCAAATGTTATTTTTCAACATAGTTCGCTTTGCAGTCCACACATTTCTTTCATCGGTATTGCAGTACTTGTTTTCCATTGGTCAAAAAAACTCAACAGCAGATATGATGTCATCATATAAACTTTTTAGTCTACCATCGTATTAAACAGTAATAAAAAATGCAGAAAATAAACTTGTGAAAAAGTTTTAGTTTCAGTTAGCTCACAAATGATTGATATCAAGTCCCAAGGTCAAAGATTATATAATCCAGTTTAGTATTAAATCCAGAAAGGGTAAAGTTTCAAATAGATAAATCCAACATTTTTCTTTGCAGGAAATGTCGCATTAAATGGATAGTTATTAGAAGATTGATTTTTTTCCATACTCCAACATCGATGGTCATTTATTTCAGACAGGATGTTGTTTCTGGCAATAATACAACATTACCTAAAAAGAATTTAAAACTTAGGAATACTTCAAAATAAATTAAGCACGTTGTAATTTTTCTAGTTTAGTCTAGTTCCAACATTGCTCTAATGATTTACAAAATAATGATTGTGGATAAGCCAATAAGAATAAGTAGCTAATATTCAAAGTTAAATCTAATATTAAAAAAAATCATAATTGCATGTGAAGATAAATTTATCTATCTGTTTGATTTGCCTGTACTTTGATATAGTGCTAGAAAAATTCAGTCACAAAAAGTATGTTCATGAAAACTTTGGTTTAAAACAAATTTTGAAATGTTATATATATTAGTGTAGGTCGATTTCAAATTTTTGGGGATATCAAAAAGATTCACCGAGGAAAGTTGGATATTGGTATGATAAGTACTGACACCAAAGTAGATTTCTGACTGCACCAATTTTTGTGCATTTAATTTTAAAAATCAGCTAATATGAAGTCTCCCAAAATCCTTGTTTATAATACATTTAGATATAAAATTGCTCAAAAATCTTATTTCAATCCTGAAACAATTATCAATTTATTCTATTCAAATAAAATTAAGATATATCAAAAGTAGCATTCAAATTGAAATTATAACCCCACCCCACAACCTCCATTTACCTCATTAATTGATATACATCAGTAAAAATTTTACAACATATTGTAAAACAGTTATTTTTTCTGTTATCAATGGAACAAAAGTTAATAAGTATGAATTCTGCTGGGAACAAATTAAGCTACCATTGTAATTTGAATACTCCTCTAAAAATTAACTGGTTACTAATAGTGAGTCTTTTACATTTCTATTTTATATAATAATTGTAAGGCCCATATAAAAGGTATGACAAAAATACAGTTTTTATCATGCCATCATATTCTCGATGTAAGAGCCTTTTGAAGCAAAGGATGGCCTCATTTCATGGCATAAAACATGTGTAATGATGTGCCTATGCCTTGCTTCAATTCCATTGTTCAATTGGGAAGCTGCAGTTGTTAATTTTACTTCCCTTTTAACAATGTGAGTTTGAAGGCAACTCTAATTTTGTACCATTCATTTATGACTCCAGAAGTTCATAATCCAAAATTTCTTCTGTCTCCTTTGTGACAGGTCGATCAATTGAGACCAATGTGTAGCATCAAAATTCATCTTTTTGGTTGGCTCCCCACTCCTAAAAAATTTTTAAATCAATTTATTGAATTAAATCAAAAATCTAACCTTACTTGTCTTAATTTTTATCATGAAATTAGGATAGTACTATAAATCAGTGAAATCATTTTAATCAATTTTATGTGAATTACTTACTTAATGGCTAAAATTCTTTTTATAGCTTCCTCCCTCATTTCCAATTCATCTAATTTAAGTGTTGCATACAACATAGGAGACCAAAAGCATTATGCTGAATATTCTTTAATGCAATCTCCTGAATTTCAGGCGGTATTTCCTTAATTCTTTGCAGCATACTGAAAGTTGCTGGTTATGAAACTTATTGTCTCTTTATTTATTTCAATACTCATAAAAAAATATTCCTCCTTGTTTTTATTTTGTTTTTTTTAATTTTGGGTTTTTTTGGGGGTTTTTTTTTTTCTTAATAATAGATTCTATCCTAACAGAATCAGTATATATAAAACTTAGATATATTAGCTATAGCAGCAGTGTGTTAGATTCACCAATTGAACATACATCTGTGTAGTTTCTGTAACAGAATGTATGATAATCAATTGGTTATTTTCTTATGTAAATATTCACAAGTAGACAGTTCTTTTGATGAAGTAAAAATGCAGTCATTTAGAACAAATTCTCATGAGTCAGCTTTTGATCAGTTTTGAAGTAATAGTGAGTCAAAAGTTTTGGTATGTGCTAATTTGTTGGCATGTTAATCACATAACCAAAGCAGTTCTTCAAGCTGTGGTAGCAGGTGCACTGACATGTGCATTGCTTCACTCTATGGTCTAATTCAGGAACTTATTCTTTATGGGTTTGATCTGGACCATAACACTGTGGAAACAACGAAAAACATTTGTTGTACAAAAGATGAAAGCGCAGTTGATCACAGTAACCAGATTGTTCAAGAAATTTTGCTCAGATTGCAAGAATGTTGATGATTTGATAAGGTTGAGTAGGCCTAAAAACATGAATTCTGAAGTCTTGCTCCAAGCCATAGAGGCAAATCCAGTGCGTAGCACTGGGAAGGCTTGGTTTCTCACGGTCTAGTGTGGTTCATCACCCTTACAATCTAAGCAAAAGCATCTGGAATTACGGAAATATTGCCAAACTTTTGACTCACTGTAGTGCATTCTAAATTTGTAGTTTGAGCAGATGTATTTAAAGCAGACACAAAAGTAAAGAACATACTATGACACACATTTATTAAGCATTAAGTTTCAACATCCTTTCTTTTTTTTTCTTTTTCTTTTTTTTTTTTTTTTTTTTTTTCAGAAAAAAATTGTTCGTCGTGAGACTTGGTGTCCTGGTGTACTGAAGAGAAAACTTGAACAAGCTGGTCACTTGCCAGCACTTGCAGGTTTTTATATTTAATCTACTTAGGGTATTTATTCTGACAATAACAATTACAGCTAAGCTTCATTTAGTTCAAATAATTAATTTATCTTTTGTAACCAACTGCAATCCATCAGAGATGAGTGCTTCAGCTAGTAATTGTTATAAGTTCCCATCTAGCGTATTCTCCAGGCATTTAATTAAAGTCCAAATGGTGCAACCATACAATAGTAATGACTTTGCTAATGCTTGGGAGAATTCCCATTCAAAAAGCTAGATAGGAATTACACAAAGATGCTGCATGTTGTTTTGAACAAATCCTGAAAGCACCACCCTAAAAACAGCAGCTGTGCAGCCACTTATAAGCTTATTTAATTTACACAAACTATCAAAGTAATACAAGCAAGACATGCTGAGCACAGCTCTAGAAGTAAAGACCAACTGATAAGAAACATTCTTCTATGGACTCCTACACATGGAAACACCTGTGTTCGCTGACCAGCAAAAACTTACATTCATTAGCTCTGTGCAGATACTGGATGCCATCTAGAGGACCTGCCAAAATAGTCAAAGGAATCTTTGCCATCAGCCCATCTTGATGATGATGTTATAAAATAAATGATAAAGCCTGGTCATTTGTGCCAAATTTATAAATAAGTTTAATATAATGTACTTCAAATTTCATAATAAAATTTTTGAAGTTATTTTAAAATAAATTTTTTCTATTTTTTTTTTTTTTTTAATTAAGCAGTTTATACCAATTTCATATTGTAAATAGTGAACTTAAATGTGTACATAATTAAAATATTTATAATTTATACATAATTTGATAGATGAATAAAGAATTATACAAAGAATAAATGAATAGATAAATAATCATCACTTCCTTTATTTACTTTAATATTCATTGTTTTCTTGGAGCACTGAAAAACATTCCTATACACCTCAACTGCTGATGTTATAAAGCTTAATGTTAATTCAAATTTTCTGATTTTTATGAATCTGAAATTGGTGATATATTTTTTCTAATTTTGATTCTTATTTCCTATTGTACAGTTATTGGCACCCCTTCACGTATTCTTGGAAACATTCTTGAAGAAACTCATAGTCCAGAATCTGGTGAAAATATTGCCCAATCAAAGGCACCAATGATTTATGTTAATTCTGCATGTCAAACTGAAAAAATGGTAAGTTTTATACAGTATCTTGAAATTTAAAAAACGATTTATCTATACTTATCTTATTTGAGTTAGTTTCTTTTCGCTTTCCTGTAAAGAGGCAGGTAAAAATATCTTCCTTTCAAATTCACTATGGGGATAAATATAGATAAATCTTCTTTTTTTTTTTTTTTTTTAAATTTCTGGTATGTGAATTCTTTTTTCCCCAGGTCGAGAGTGAACAAGTTCGACTATTGAAATTTGAGATTGAATTGCTACGGAATAAAACAACTATGATGTCAGCTGAATTGAATGATCTGAAGGAAAGGTGAGTTGAAAAATTCAGGTTGACAATTACAATTTTTTGTCATACTTTGCTACTTCAGATAGCAGGCAAGAAAAGAATCTGGAAATTTTATTCAAACTAATATTTTTTGAAATTTTCAATTTAATTCTGACTCTATTTGCCATATGTATCAGTTAATTATTTAGTTACAGAAATAATTTGTCTTTGTTAGACCTGCTAAGCAGCGCCGAGTATCATTTAAAAATCATGATGAAACTATGGAATTTTTGGAATTGGAATTACAATTTTCCCAAGAAAAGAATAGTGAGGTAAGTTGCAAATCTATGATTATCTATGCTGTCTAATCTCAAGAAACTTTATTTGATAAAATTTGAATAATTTACAATTCAAATTTAAAACAATTGAAATTGGCAAACTGATTTTGCAAAGTAAAGTTGTATGTAAAACTTTTATCATAAAAAGTTTTTTTGGTTTTTTTTAAATCTGCTGTCTATTTTTAAAACTTACTTGATTTTTTTTCCAATCAAATAAATAATTTGAAAGAAGAAAAAAAACTAATTTGAAAAAAATTTTTTTTTTTTTTTTTCAAATCAGGAAGTTTTAGATTTGAAAAATATAATTCAAGTAAAACATTCAAATAATTATGTACCATCATTAACTAAATTTTTGAACAGCAGTGTATCATGTTAATTAGGATGTATTGTATCAGCATGCAGTGAAACTTGTGCGTGAGGTATTTTAAGTGGAAAATGGCTGCACAGACCCCCGTACACTATTTTGGTAGTCCTGCAGTTGGTCCAGTGACAGTGAAAGTCTGAAACAACTGGGCTGCCAAGTTGCTGCAGGGTGCTGTCTCAGGTAGTATTGAGTCACTTCACAAGCAGCAAGCCTTCCCAGAAGCCCCAGCACTTGCACCCAAGCACCAGGTTGTGTTGGGGATGTTGGAATTATTTTGGATATAAGGTGTGCTCTAATTCCTCACCTAGATTTATAGACTAGCCAAGGTCACGTGAGTTATTCTTGCAGTCAATCACTAGCAATACTGCGTGGCTGATAGAATACTTAAACACCCCACATTGGACATAATCCTAACTGCACTCCTTGAGGATGGACTTATACGATTACAAGAGTAACCAAAGGATTCATTATCAAGGGACTCTTTATCAAGGATCCAATTGCACTGGATAAGCGCTCTGCTTTAAGGCCAAAGGATGTGAGAATTTTCTTCGATGGTGAACCGTCAAATTTTGAGCTTTGGGAAACGAAGTTCCATGGGTATTTAATGACTCTTCAACTACACAATATAATCTATGCACCACCTGGTAAAAGTGAAAGTAAGGACCCATATTTAGTTGAAAAAAATTGGACAATATATGCTGGGTTGATACAGTGCCTAGATGATAGAAGTCTTTCATTAGTAATGAGGGAATTGAAGGATGTTGGCCGCAAGGCATTAGATATTTTAAGGTCCCATTTCTTGTCAAAAGGAAAACCCCGAATTATCAGATTGTATAATGAATTAAGTAATTTGAATAGGACTGACTTAGAATCCATGACGGATTATATAATAAGGACTGAAAACATTGCAAATTCACTCAGAGAGGCTGGTGAAATTATTAGTGATGTCTTATTAATCGCCATGGTGCTGAAAGGTTTGCCCCTGAATTTTAAACCCTTTATCATGGTGATAACTCAAAAAGATAAAAATTTGACCTTCACAGAATTTAAAGTTAGCTTCAGTTTCCTCATAGCTACGTAGTCTATGTACTCTAAGGTCTCAGACCACAAGATCTTACAAATGAAAACCCAATTTAAAAAGGGTAAAAACTGGAATCCTCACTATGATTGTAAACAAATCATAGCAATTATAATAATAATAATTTCTATACCAGGCCTTACGAACTTTCCTCCCCAAAGAGAACAAATATTATATGTTATATTTGCAGAAAAAAAGAGTCATAAATCCTATAACTATAAGAATAAAAAGAAGGATTTTTGTCAAAAGATTATGACATATCTAAAGAAACAAACTTATTTTTTTGCTGTGGCATATGATACCCTATCAAATAAGAATTCTAATTTGCTTATTGATTGTGGAGTAATTGAACACGTGATTAACAACAAATCTAAATTTATAAACTGGGACCCCAATTTCAAGCCAAAAAATCATTTTGTCTTGTTAGCAGATGGAAGCAATCCAATGGTTTAGTTCAGAAACGCGGAGACGCGCACATATATTTAAAAAACAATAAGGGGCAAATTTGCGAATGCATTTTAAAAGATGCTTTGTATATTCCCAGTTTTAAACAGAATATTTTTCAGTCCGGGCCGCCACGGCTATAGGTGCCCATATGAATTTCGGACAAAAAAATTCATAACTAGTTGAAACATAAACTCCGACACGTTTGTGGGACCAAACATTTTATATAAATACAGCACAGGAATATGACAAGATACATAAACAATAGAATAGTGTACATAAACATACATACATAAAAGGACTGGAGCGTCCGTACATAAAGATCATTTACTAGTAGGGGGGGGGCGAAGCCCCCCTGTAGGGGTCTGACAATGTCTCTAACCCATGAGGGTACCTACAAGGAGAGGTATAAAAGAGAAAGCAGCATTACAAAATGTATTATTTTTTTTACATAGACCAGAACGGAGTCTCGAATGTTCAAAGTTCACAAAATAAAGAAATAAAATTTGCATATACATATTCCAGCAAACTACAAAATAAAGGCATGAAAAGACAGGAATGTAATTTACAATACAAACAAAAGAATTTTCATGTTGAAGTCCCGGTGTGGAAAATTCCTTAGTCCGCCAGTGCGTTTGGTACAATTTAAAGAAATCTCCTTGGTGGTGGCAATTTTCTTCCAAATTCCTGAGTTGAAATAAGGACTGTTTTTATCCTTTAAGGAATAATTTTTCTGCCTGAGAGGACGGGGGTCGTAAAAAAATGTGTTTCCAGTGAAACAAAGGTGAAGGTCAAAAGTACTTTTACGGGCCATTTGGGTCCAACTTTTGTCCAGGAATTTGGGAAATTCCTGGTAAAAAAAAATTTCTCTGTACTAGTGTACAATTTTTTATAAGGATGTACATTTCTCCCTCTGCAGGGTAGCAAAAAAATTCGCTGAGTAGCCTTGTGGTTGAAATATATATATATATATATATATATATATATATATATATATACACATTCTGCGCTGTAAAAAAAATGTGTCCGTTAAAATGCATCGGAAAAGAAATAATTTCTTTGAGGGGGGTCACCGTTTTTGTAAAAGTTTGTGGTAAAGGAATTCTTTCTCTTTTGTTGGTGTTCCGTCCACGATACGCACAATAGAACGCTAAAAGAAAGGTTTTTAAATGCGTGTTTTCAGTCGGGAATCACCACATGTAGGTGGTGTTCATATCATGTCGGCGTAAACACTTGTAAGGTTCAAGGTTATAACAAACTCACAACTAGTTGAAACATAACAACTCCGACACATTTGTGGAACAAAACATTTCATAGCCCCTGGTGAGAACCAGCGACAACCCAGCGAGAAGATAGCTCATCTAGGCAAATGTGAAGATAAACCCCACAATTCCATTGACGATTGTACATTTTGACCCATAAATTTATAATAGATAAAAATATTAGCTTACATTGTCCCCTATAGTGTTTTAAGTTTTTGAATAAAACCCCTTTTGAAAGTTTCACTGGTACAAAACCAAAACTTAAGTAATATACAGTTTTTGGTAAGACTTGTTTTTAAACAAAGTCCAACATTTTTCGATAAATCGCAGAAAGAGGAGGGGCAAAATTCAAATAAACATTGAAAATAAGAATGCGCTGGCAATTGTCCATGCAAATGAAAATATACTAAATTAACTTTAAAAGAAAAGCAGTTAAAAATGACACTTTCAAATATCATTAAAGATTATGTAGATCCACAAACGGTTTTTTGAAAAAAGATAAATAATAAAAGAATTGTGTATGAAAAATAAAGAAATCATGTATGGAAAAAATATAAGAATTGTGTATAAAAGCACGATTGACCAGAACTTAAGCATTAAAATGGGCTCAATATTTTTTGGAGTATATTGAATCACGAAAAGATATCGTGGATCTGTTTTACAAAGCCAGTGAGTGGAATAAAAAGAGAATACTTTCAAATAGGGGACAATTTAGAATATATAATAATTTCGCCCTGTCGAATATGCCGACTGTTTTCCCAGCAGAGGGGTAAAAATCCCCCCCAAAACAGGTGTCTATGGCAAGACATTAAAACAGCCCAACTAAAATTATTAAACCACTAACTTTATGTTCTAATTTTGTCTAGTATTAACAAAAAATAAAAATATAATAAAATGAAAAAAGGGGACAATACTAATAATAAAATTAAAAATAACAAAATAATGATAATACTAGTCAGTTTCAATTTTGGGAAAAAAACAACTTAAAATTACGAGAAATGTAAATAAAACACAGCACACGCGGACCGCGTTTATGTAAAAACATTTGTAAATATGTAATCTATTTCTTTTATGTAATTCAACATAAGCATTTAGAAATGTATTTTTAAATTCAAAGTGATGTTATATATTTAAATTAATATTATATATGTATATACATGCAGTATAAAAATGAAAATGTATAATAATTTTGTGGTAAACTTTTAAAAAACGCAAAAATCTTGATATCCCTACTTTTTATTCCCCAAATATTGGTTTCTAGCATGGAGATACATAAAATTTAAGACCAGAATAAAAAAGAAGATACAATTTTACATAAGAATGCAAAGTTTTATCAAAATTTTCAAAAATAAAGAAATGGTGAAGAAATTACTGAATTACTTGTTCTGAATTGGTCCATGAATTGACATATTTTTTTATTAAAACCATGTCCACTTTTGTACCCCCCAATTTCGGGGCCTTAAATTCTCATAACTTTTGAACCACTGGGGATATTTGCATAATTCAAAAAGTTCGGAACTCCATTTACAAAGCTTTATATAAGATGATTAAATAACAATAACCTCAAATAAAAAAAATCAACTGGGAATGCTAATTTACGTGAGTAGTAAATGCCCCAACCCTACTTCCATTAATCAATGTGGATGGCTGTTGGCTCCACTGGTGCTTATCCGTCCTTTGACAGCTCTTGTTTTTAGTGATGCTGGGTGTCCACATACCCCCCTCATCAGACAAGCTGAGGTATGCCTGATGTGGGGGTGCCAGTTTAATCGCCAGCAAACCGACCATGGAACAGGTAGTACTAGTTTCAAATTTTATCACACACATAGTGGTCAGAGTGTTGTGTTTTTATAGTGTTCACCCCATCTTTGTGGTTTCAAATCCTGTCAATTATAGGTTGTTAATTTTATATAATTTAGTTTGTTTGAGTGTAACATAATCTGGTTAACATACTAATAGCTTATAATTGGAAAATATAGAGGAACTTATTATTGCCTAGCAGTCTTTTCTGTAACAATATTCAAGATGGAGCTATTTGAATATTAAATAAAAACATGCCAATCAATACTATCAGTAGTTGCAATTTAAATCATTGTTTTTTGTAGTCTATATATATATATATATATATATATATATATATATACTCATGTTCCTTAATTGTACGAAGGTTATCATCTTGCCTCACCCTCTCGTTAAAAATGGGAAATCCAAATCATCCAAGAGGAAAAGCAAAAATTGTAACTCATTATCTGATGTTGCTTAGACACCAAATTCTTATTTTTTATGAGTGTCGTCTCCTCAGCTAAATAATGAACCATTCGGTTTATGTTATAAAGAAAGAAAGGAAAGTAAAAAGACATGCTACACAAAAAAATATAATAAAAAAAGAAAGAGTAGGGCAATGGGGTTGAGCACGCAGAAGTAATAATGCTAATCTGTTTCAATCAAACATAATGAAGAGAAGAAAAGAAAGAAGAAAAAGAGTTAAATCAAAATAATTTTGCAATAGCTCTTTTGCAAACATATCAAACATATAATTAAATTATCATAGGCCCTACTAGTGTATATATATATATATATATATATACACACACACACACACACACACACTAGAAAAAACTTGACTCATTGGGTCACCCATTAAGCTCAAGTTTGATTGTTAAAAAAAATCAAAGGATAATATTATTTTGTCAATTTAAAGTTTTCCAAAACTATCCAGATAAGTTGGATTTTTATTGAGAATAGATATAAAAATGAGGGTTGTACCTTTTTGCTACAGCTATACACTTACCTGATCCAGTATGGAGAACTATGTATATGAATAAACTTTTGTGCCAAATCTGTTATTTTTAACTTGCATTCAAAATAAAAATAGTTACAGGGCCAGTAAAATAAACATAAAATAGGCACTGCCAAAATGTCATCTGCTTTTCATTTTAAAAACAAATTAAAATTAATCAAATCGATTATTTAAGGTCAAATTTTTGTCTAAGTCGAAAAGTAGTAACATAATGAGCATCAATTTAAAAAAAAAAGAAGCAAAATAATATTATGCATTTAATTTATTTTTAATACATTTTAAACTATTTTTTCGGTCAATTTTGCTCAAATATATCGTAAACATGGCCGCCAAAGATGACATAAATTCATATTTTACCAAATAAACTCCTCTCCCCACCCCCACCTCCGATTCAAATAAAATTACCAAGAATCGGGGAATTATCTGATTTTAATGAATAATTGTTGAAAAGAGTAAAAAAAAAAAAAAATCTCCAAAATTATTTTTTTAGTATTTATTTGAGTTTTTTTTTTTTTTTTTTTTTAATCCAATTTTCTGTACTTATTTTCTACCTGGATAGCTCCCTTAATTTTTTTTCTTCTATTCAAACCTTCTGGTTTTTTGTCTTTTTATTTATGCTGTAATTAGTTTCAACTTTATTTTTCGCCCCCAAAACGGGGGGGAGGTCAAAGTTAAGTGAAAAAATCAGTTTTGAAATAAAATAACTGATGCATGATAAAATTCATTCATTGATAAATCAACACTGAAAATTTCCTTAAACCCGGATAATTTACTGATTTTTAGTAAGTTTCTTTCAATCGGGTTGGGGGGGATGTAAATTTATTTTGTAAAATAAGAATTTTGCAGAAAATTTGACAGTGCCTAGCAAGTAGGTTTTTATATTTTACCAAAACCAGCTAAATAGCATCTTCCTAATTTTTTACTAACAATTACTTGATGTGTTACACTTTGACCCAATAAATTTTAAAAATTAATAATTAAAGTAATTAAAAAAAAATCTATTTTAAAACATGATATTCAATTGTAATTCTTTAAA
>CM042147.1:101314669-101437169 GCA_023376005.1 Doryteuthis pealeii | reverse complement strand
ATACTATATACCACACCACCTCGAAACCAACCAGCGCATACCATTAGAACCACTTCCGCGCTAACACCCACACAGTCCCATCTAATAATCTCTTCCNCAATACAGAGAGATTTATATATATATATACATATATTATAAATATATGATAATATATATATATATTATATTCATATGATATATTGAAATATACATATGTATATATTATGTAGAATATAATTTATTATGTATATATAGTATATTATATATATTGAATCATAGTATATATTATACATCTAGTATACATATATATATATATATGAGTATAGTATTATAAATATAATTATGTATATTAATGTATATCATCAAAAATAAGTATATATGATATGTATATATATTTCATATATATATATATACATATTATATATATAATAGATTTATATAATAATTATTATTTATAAGTATACATATATTGTATATATGTATTATATATAATATAATTATATATAATATGATATATATTAATTATACATAGTAATCATGATGTATATATGTATATGTGTTCATTAAATATAAATATATATATATATATATATTAATAATCAAATCACTATATATACTATATATTATAATAATTATAAAATTATTCTAATATAATAACTATATAATATAATACATGTTATATATATACATATTTATTATAATTTTATCATATATACATAATATTTTATCAGATACATATATATATATATATGATATATAAGTGGCTAAACTTAAATACATATATATAATATATATATTGAATAATTAATAATATATATCAATACTATATAAGTAATTATATATATGAATAATGCAATAATTATATATAATATATAATATCAGACATATGATTTATATATATATATATATAATATATAATATATACATATATATCATTTATAACATACATATATATATATACTAATATACTATATATATGATATTATTATATAATATGTTTAAAACATTAAATAGTTATATATAAAATATAATATAGCTATATGGATCATTTGATATCATATATATATAAATACATATATAAATATATAAATTATATATACATACTATAATTGATATATGATTAATATAATATATTATATAAGTATAACATACTATATTATAATATATCAATATATTATTATAATATACATACTATATATAATATAATATATATACATATTATATATATATATACACATTATATATACATAATATAATATATGTACATACAATATATATCACATATAATATACATATATATTACACATATATATATAATATATACACATACATATATATATATATATATATACATACATATATACATATATAAAATACATATATATATACATACTATATACTATATACACTACTATATCTATACTACATATAAACAATAATTATATAAATATATATATATATAATATGACAATATTATACATATATATATATATATATTACCAGTATACTTATATATATACACACTACATATATATATATACATATTATTTTTAATTAAGTATATACCCCAAACCCAACATAAATTTATACTAAAATATAATATGGTTAAAAATATTATTTAATATCTTATATAGAATACATTCTATAATATTCATATATATACTATTATACTATATATAATATATACTATCATTATATAATATATATATATAATAATATTATTATAAACACTACATATTATATATATAATAGATACCATACATATATAACACATATTTCATACTATACTATATATATAATATATTATACCATATATATATTTAAGCTATACACTACATATATATATACTATATATAGATATATACAATACATATAGATTTATAACACATATATATATATATATAGTATAATCTACATACTATATAAATCTTAATAATACACTACAATATAATATTATATTATAACTTATATATCCCTAGATTTTTACCATTTTAAAATCAAATTACGTATATATATTATATATATATATACTATATATCATCATCTATATAATATATACATATATATATATAGCATATATATATATCACACATACATATATTTAATATATATACAATAATATATATAAATATATATATATATACATACATATATATATAATATATATATACACTATAATAATATACATAATATATTATAGTATATATTATACACTATCAATATAATATCACATATTCATATATATATATATAACATACAGTAATATATATATACGTATATATATAATTATATATACACATACACATATATATATATATATATATATAATATATATCATAGTAATACAATACATATTATATACATATATATATAAATTATTACACATACATATAAATACATATATATATATATATAACACATAACATATATATTTATATACATATATATATATATATATACACATACATATATATATACATATTATATAATATATACATATAATATACAATACAATACTAGTATCATATATATATATACATAATATATATCATATATATTATATATATACTATAATATAATCATATATATAATATATCTACATATATATCAATATATACATATATAAAATATACATACATATAATATAACATATATAATATATAATACATATATATTATATACATATACATATATTATACAATAATATATATATATATACACATATATATATACATAATATATCATATATATATATATATATATATACATATATTATATACATATATGAGTAAGAAAAGGTGGAATGAAAACATCACACAATGCTGTTAAAGAAGAAAACAATGTTATAATATAATCATAGCTGATATTGATCAATATTTCGATTTTACAAAAATCATTCATCAGAGAGCTCATTCACTCCCGTAGTTGTTTGGGTCGGAGAGGAAAGTTAAAATGAGTTTACAAAACAAAACCTTAATACTGCAAAAAACGAAAGACGTACAATATTCACCAGACTGGGCATTTCGCGCCATATATATGTCGGTCATGTCCATGTAATCTTTTGACATAAATGTAGCGAATTTTTGAGATGTGGCATACAAAGCGAAAACAATTTAACGGAAGGGGATGGGTGTAAGAAATGTGACGGTTGGAATTCAAAAGACTTTTATTAAAGAATTTTTTTACGATTAAATTTTTTATTATTAAATTTTATTTTTTAAGTTCTGTGATTCATAAATGATTAGATATTTACTGTAATTTAGTTTTTTATATATAAAGTGAAAAAGTTATGAGCGAACTTAGTTAATGAGAAGGGGTAATATAGCAGGTTGGTTGAGACGATCCAGGTAAAAGAGGAGCAGCGTTGAATGAACGCGCTTTACTACCAGAGGTCCCTAGTGGAACAAACGGCAACGCAGCGAGAGATAACTCTTCCTGGCAAAGGAAGATAGACTGTTTTTTGCGTCTGAGGCGGAGCGCCACACACCATCAGCTCTCTCACTTTATTTACCGCGACAGATCCCTGTGCAACTCATCCGGTGAGTGGGCGAGTGCCGGTATTGAACAGGACCTTGCGGTTCCCCCGATCGCTCTACCGACATGTATTATTTATTATATCTCGTTCTAGTTAAATAGTGTTAAATAATACTAAATACCAGGCTTCATTTAATTATTTATTTAGTTATTCATATCCCACTTTGTTTCCCTATGTCTCTAAAAATAATCAGTCCATTAATACTTTTTCTGTCTTTTGCATTTCTTCGAGTGGTGTCACGCGTCATGACACCTTCGCGTGAGTAGATCGCGACTTGCCTTTCAAAATTAAAACGCTGATCAAATACAGTTACATAACTAAAAAGATTTTTCATCTCCTGTCACATATAAAAACATCCATCATTTTCTTCACCCCAAGAGACATCCTGATGAAGGTTCAATGTAACCGAAATGTTTTAAACATCGATTATTAAATTCATCCCATTTTCGGAATACTTTGTTTTTCAAATTTTCTTTATATTGTCGGATTTAATTCCATATTTACTCCATATATATTATATATATATACTATATATATATAATATATACATATATATATATATATATACATAATATATATATATATATACATATATATATATATATAATATATAAAAATATAAATATATATACATATACTATATATATATATATATAATTATACATATATAATATATAATAATACCAAAAGAAGTTTTGGTATCCTTATCATTCAAAAAATATAAATATAAATGAATATAAATAAACGTTTGTGTAAATCTGTGTTTTATTTAACATTACTTGCATTCAATATGAAATATTTACAGAGCTGGTAAAATAAGCATAAAAGTAGGTTTACTTTTAACACTCATTCCTAAATTTTCACTCGCATTTATTGACCCTATATAATTTTAATAAATAATAATTAAAGTAATTTTTTTTTAAATCTATATTAAAACATGATATAAATTGTATTTAATTTTTTTTACAGCCAGGCAAACAATTTTAAGTCACCTAGTGACAAATCTTGGCTGACTTCTGAAGACAGTCAGAAAATTAAAACGGAAAGTTTTGGGTGGTCCCCAATAACAGTTTTAACTACAGTCTATGAATTAACATTTGCGTATTGGGCTACAGTTTTAGGGGATTAAGGTTGATTTTAATTACGTATTGCTTTAAAAAAATAAACAACAAAAAATCAAATACTATATATTTGATGTTGAAAATATTTTTTAAACTAAGTTTAATTGAAATTATACACTGCAATACTAACACAAACAACTGTCTCAATAATAGATTCAATAATTCATTAAATGTATAGTAATTTTTTTTTTGTTTATTCTTTTAAGCAATACGTAATTAAAAAAACATTAATCCCCTAAAACCGTAACCCAATTCACAAAATGTTAATTCATAGACTGTAGTTTAAACTGTTATTGGGACCACCAAAAAACTTTTCGTTTTAATTTTCCGATCGTCTTCAGAAATCAGTCCGAATCTTATTCACATTTTTTAAGAAATCAAACAATTATCTTCCCTCGATAAATTTAAGTATTAGTATAGTATCACTATGAGAGAGAGGGGGGCTATCAGCAGTCAGTTTTATTAAAACAAAACAACTGTAGCCCTGGAGAAAGGGAAGGGGCGAATCTACGGAGGGTTAGTGGGTGTGTGTGTGGGGTTATTGACTGCTGGATTTTTTAGTAATAAAACGATTACATGCTGTAGCTGTGAGCTCTCTGTTCTCCCCATAACTGACATATAGGGGGAATGGAAGAGCATTATATATAATCTAAGACAGGGATTGGTCGGTTGTTGACTTAATTGCTAATTACGCCTAATTAAAACCAATTAAACTGAATTTTTTTTTCAAACAATTAGTAGTCCTAAAACCAAGGAATATCTAAGTATAAATATTGTTTCCATAACATAAATAGAAAAAAAATCCTTTAGAGATTTTAAGCTCAAAAATCTCAGCTTTAGTATAATAATAGATATATATAATGTTTTTTTGTTTTTTTTAAAGAAATTTTTCACGCCCAGTTTTCAAAAAAGAAAAGGATTCATTTATAGAATGATTTTTATGTCAAATATTCTGCTGTAATTGTAAAATAAAAATCCTAATTCATTGTGCACTTTAAAGTTGACTAAAACATCCATTCTTTAATTGGGTCATACCAACAAGATTTAAAGCAAAAAACAGTAGAGTCCTCTAACTAGGGAACTTTTTTGTTTGTTTGTTTGTTGTTTTTTTTTGTTTTTTGTTTTTGCTTTGCTTGGTGGTGGTAGTTAATTTTTGAATAAAATCTATATGAGAAAATGTAAGTGATGGCCACTTAGGTATGTGAACTAATATGAGTGTACTAGGAATATGGTAGCCCCAATAAATTTGAGAATCACTGTTCTTTGATACAATTACTTTCAAAATCCATGACAACGATACATAGAAAATAGATGTTAAATCCTGATACTAAGATTCTCTCTAATAAAATGGCTGGTTAACCGTCAAAAAAGAGACAACAAATAGACACAAGAGAAAAATAGAATAGTATAAAGAAGAAAAGAGTTTGAATTTTTTTTATTTTTAAAGTGTATTTGTAATAAGGTTCGATTCATTTTCTGTAAAAGAAATCATATACTTTTTCTTTGATATTCTGAATTATAAAAAATCATTATCTCTATATGAACAAAAAAGGTTGAAAGGTTTCACTTTTACAATTGCTTAAACTTTTAATGTTTCTGATTTTTAGTTTTGTTTTGTTTTAGACCTGGAAAGAGAATGGCTCTGTCATGTTATTCCTCCCCAAAATGCATGCTATATGAGTTACACCCCCGCCCAACTAAACCAGGTTACAATCTAAATCTAGTTTTAATTTATTGGTTTCATATTATTTTGTATGTATTTACCCAATATACGGACAGGATATGACACAAGGTCAATTTTTAAGGTCAGTTTTCCTTCTTCTAAACCGGTTGCTAGATTAAAGATGCATACCTTTCCCAAGTGTATTAGTGCTATATTAAATGCCTATGTTAAATTTTAGTGTCCATTTCATATGACAATAACCATTTTATCATGAGTGCCTCCATGAGTTTCTGTGTGTATGTGCAACATTCTGGATTCTTGTAAAAAAAATTCTCCATTGCCAGTTGCTATTTTGACCAATATTGTGTCAACCAAGAAAATATTTTAATGTTCATTTCTATAAATTCAAGTGAAATCCTTGCTTGTAAATGATGAACTACAATTTACTAGTTACACAAGCAATAAAGTACAAATATGCTTATGGTATTTCTCTAACATTGTGCAATAAGTAGCACTGGAAACTTTTGCAGCTAAGTAATATTTAGATCAGCTGTATCCTTTAAGTGCATTGAAAAAAAAAACAACAAATTAGTATTTGGGGTCTCTTGAAGAAAGATAGTCTCTGCTAAGCTAATCCTGCCCAAGACACACTACATAGTATTCTCATTTGGGGATCAATATGCAAATCTGATTTACTTTTCCTTTTGTTTTGTTTTTTAACAGGCTAAGAAACTAAAAATTGAAATAATTCAACTTAAAGATGAATTGGAGAATCTTGAAGGCAGAGCAAATTTGTCTCAGGTACTTACTGATTTGATTTTATTTTTTTTTTTTTTTTTTTACCTTTTTATAGGAAATATGTAGATGTGTCATCATTTCTATTTTCATTTTTTATAATACTTGGAAATCCTAAATTTACATGTTGGCTACCCAGGGAATGATTTAACTATCAAGAGACATTCCATTCTGTCAATAGAAATTGTAGGATTTAATTAAAATGATTCCTTTTTATTCTTTTTTTTTTCAGTTTTTACAAGAACAGATTAAAGTCCATCTTAGCAAAATTGAAATCCTTACAACAGAAAATACAATGAAAACTGAAGTAATTGCCAAACTTAAGATGCAAGGTACAATAAACAAATGCTTAATGCAGTTTTTTTTGTTTTTGTTTTTTTATTATGCAACTGTATATTTTGTATATTTTCAGAAATTTTCTACATATCCATATTAGGGTTTCATTTCTAATCCTTCTAAAAGGTTATATGAATATTACTATATTAAGCTATTTAGAAAAAAAATGTTAATTAACATCTAACGTGATCTCCCTAACACCAAAATAAATAGAAAAGTGGATAGTAAAATAGTGCTCAACCCAAAATATTGTTTTCAGCATATGATAAAATATTATCTAGCCTGCAATGGGTTAAAAGATATATAAATAAACCCATTTTTTTTAAATTACAGGACTTTTTATTGTAAGAAATTAAAAGAAAATAATTGTATTAAACTTTCTTTTCAGCATATGAATGAACATGTCTAGAAAGAAGCGATATATGATTGATGGCTTTTTATTCCTAAATAGAATATTAATCTTGAGAAACATTGTGTAATTATTTTAATTAATTATGTATATTTTCAGTAATTCAAGTAAAAAATGAAATGTTTATATATTTTAGATCCCAGCCTAGACAATGAAAGTTTCTCCAAACTGGAGAACCAACTTCAAGAAAAGATAAAGGAATGTAGGGATTTGTCTGAACAATTAAAAAATGTACAGTCAGATTTGATGGAAACCAAAGCTCAGGTAAGTGATGTTAAACTTCAATCCTCAGGTGATGCATAAATATGATCATAATTGATAGACAAACAAATATCTCCATATTTAAAATAAACAAATAACTTACATATAGTTCTATTGAACAAAAACAACAAACATTGGCATCATTTAAATTTTCATTAGGCCCACCTATTAATTTAAAAGATATATTGTGAATATTTAAATATTGTGAATATTATATGTTAATTCAGATTAAATAAGTAAATAAGTTTTAATAATGGCATTTTTCAGTGTTGTTAGGGATAGTCTCTGATTAAATATCAAGGATATATATATATATACACATACAAATTCACATCTTCTGCCATATGAAAAATTCTCACCAAAAATACCAAAATCCTTTATAAAAATAGCAATAAAAACGCCTACAAATTCTTGAGGCGATTTGTAGAAAAAACAACAAACCTAACATTAATAGAATAGCATTTAATGATATACTAAACATTTTCAATAACTAATACACTAATCTTAGCAACCCTCAAAAAATAGACTCTCTCCTAATTTGAAAGGGCAATAAATAAAAGAATGAATAAATTCAAATGAGAAGAAAAAACCTAACACACTACAATCCCCCGTTATCGACCTACAATAATTTATGAAAAACCACTAGGATACTAGAAAAAGATAAAGATATATTCCATGGTCTTCAATAGTACCTGCCTAGACAATAATTGCTGCCAAATTACACTATATATATATATATATATATATATATATATATATATATATATATATATATATATATATGACAGGATATTATAACAGCATTTTTCAAGTTAAATAGATTATCTAAGTAACAGTGAATAACAGATTGAAAAAAATTGCCTCATTTGATTGTATTTCAGATAAAAAAAATAAAAGTGGAGAAAATTGAATTAACTGAGAAAGTGGAGATATTGGAAGGAAAAGCTGACTTGTGTGAGGTGAATGCCTATACATTTTTTATTTTCATTTATTTCATTTTCTCTTTTTTCTCAAGTCTTTGTTATTACTATGCTTTGCTTGGCACACAATCCTTTAAGCCTTTTACAGTAATTACAATATGAAAGAGAAAAAAAAAAAAAACAATCAAAGTCTCTTGATTGCTTTGAATTGTGTTTGAAAATTCTTTTCTAATCAATGTTTGACATAATAACCAATTAGACAATTGCTAAAATGAAAAATAATGTAAAATAACCTAAAAGTTCTGTAGAAGATTAAGTCCCTGAAAATAGCAATGTTTGTGTTTCAGTTGTATGAAAAGGAAAATAAAGAACAAGAATTGAAGTTGAAAGAATTGGAAGAAGAAAAACTAGAAACAACTCTGAGAGTCACCAAGTTGGAAGCAGAACTGGAAAAGAAGCCCTTTCAGAAGATTTTGTTAGACTTCATTTTTTTTTTTTTTTTTTTCAAAAATACTTCCAAAGTTTTCCAAATAAGCATTGACTCATTCCCATCCTGTCTTCCTTTATTTCCGTCTTTTTCCTTTCATTGAAGTTGGTCATAAAATATTTGATGTATAACCTGTAATTTTCTTTCTTTTCAATCAAAACTGAATGATTCATTATTTATCCAAAGTGATGTCAGGGTGCAAAATTTGAATACCTGCATTCATGTCTCCTTATTCTTATTGTATGTGTAATCTTGTAAAATGGATTTTATTATCATTTTTAATACATGAAAAATCCATTTCATTCTCTACTAAAGCTTAATTCTTTTCAAGGAAAAGTGAAGCTACTTGTCTATGGTTAACTTTCCTAGGGAAAAAAAAAGATTTGTCAGATTAATTTCTGTATGAGAAATCACTTATTGGATGCTTGGCTATGTTAATTAATTTGATTCTCTCTCTCTCTCTCTCTCTCTCTCTCTCTGTCTATCTATCTATCTATCTATCTATCACTTTATTTCCTCTCCCTTTTAAAATATTCATTCAATAAAGTTTGGAATCAACATGTGAATTCTTTTTATTTGATCCAGAAGTTGGAATGATGTCAATTAATTATACAGAAGATGTAAGTGAACTGAGCCAACAGTTGAAGACAGCTTTGGAGGAGAAAGATTCTCATAAATCAGTTGTAAGTTAACAAAAGTTGTATGATTTCTTTTCACAAATATTTTTTTCATTTATATGTCAATAGGTATTACTCTTTAGATCCAACACAAAATAGGTTTTTGAAAAGAATATTTTTTTCATTTATATATTAAGGAGTTCACAAAACTTTCAATGTTTATTTTTTTTTAATAATGTTAATAAGACAAATATATCATTAAGTCAAATTTTATTGTTGGCAAAAATTAAACATTTAAAACGTTTTACATCATTTAAAAAAATAGTTCTTGGGGATTTTGTTTCTTTGGTGGGTGCTGTTTTTTACCTGTGAATTAATGTCTTTTTTTCTTTCTTTAAAACAGGCAAAGAAATTAAAAATTGAGAAAATTCAACTTAAAGAAACTTTAGAAGATCTTGAAGGAAAAGCCAATTTGTGTGAGGTAAATAATTTGATATCCTTTTCTGAATTAAGATTTAACTTTTCAGAGAAGTTAAGGAGGAAAAAAAAATCAGTCAATATTTTGGACTGATTGTTATTCTTGCCAGCAGATTGATCCTCAACAAATTTTCCATGTTAAACCAAACTCCATATTCTAACAATGTTGGATTAAATTTTCCTTTTCAGATTTTACAAGAGGAGATAAAGAATCATGTGAAAAAACTGGAAACTCTTCACTCTCAGATTACAGAAAAGGATGAAATAATTAACAACCTTAAAATTGATGTGCGTGAGAAGCAAGGTAATAATGAAAATTTTCATCTATATATAATGGAGATTCAGTCACTGTAACCGAAACTATGTCACTGCTTACATCTCGGTAATTTCATGAATCAAGCAAGTTTGTCAATGAGTGTTTAATTTAGTCAGTATCATTTCAACATAAAATTATATCAACAACTTTATATATATATATATATATATATATATATATATAAAATTTAACAGAAGTATATCTTTTTATACACTAAAATTAGAATATTTGTTCAATTTTCATAAAATTTTGTAGAATTATGTGTAAAATTGGTGTAAAAAAAAAAAAAATTTTTCGGACGTAGAGACCTCAATTTGTTTACTTTTGTAGAGCTTTTCTTCATAGAGGTATGACGTTTTTTTTTTTTGCTCTAAGGAGCTTAAAAAACATGCCATACAGATTTTTCTTAGTCTTACAATTTTTAATTTCCAATATGAAATTCTAGAGAAAATGGATATAGACTTGTCTGACTATCTGAAGGATAGTGTTTATACCCTGCACTTCGGATTATCAGAACGTTTGTAAAGCTCGCAAAACACAGATGAGAAAATATATCATCATAGCTCATCTGATAAACACATTTTTTTAATTTTTTTTTTTAATCCTATTTTAAAGCAAGTGGAAACCATTTATATACAGTCACTCCTCTTTATATTTTGTAAGTTACCATTTTGATAACGAGTGACCTCATGTTATCATGACAAACAATAGGCTACAGTCCCAAGCCGATTATCGTTCAATTGTGTCGGATGTAAAAAGTGGCCGAATAAATTGTCCTTTATTATTAAAATGATATCACCCCAAAATTCCAATTTTTTTTTCGCGCATGTTTATTGTCGCAAGAATTAATAAAATAAGTTTTAAGTGATTAAAATACGTATAGAACGAAAATAGCTCCGAATTCAATTAGCCAATGAGATTACAGATTTTATCTGGAATGTAAACATCAGCTGGTGTTCTGTGTTTATGAAATAAAAAAATGACCCTCAAAACACCCCCAAAAAAATTCCTAATAATATGCTTTAGTAACTCAAGCAAACAATAATAATGCTTTAGTAACTAAAGTAAACAATTTTTTTTCTTCAGGAAAAATTTCAAAATATAATTTTCAATTAAAGAACTGGCTTTTTAGAAAAATTTTTTAATTTTTTAATGAACCTAAAAAGCGTAAGACTTTAGCCCCCCTACAGAATATAATTTACCAAAAATCAGGGAATTATCGGATTTTAATGAAACTCTCAGTGTTTATTTATCAATGAACGATCTTTATAATGCATTATTTATTTTATTTCAAAACTTTCTCATTTTTTTCAGGTCACTTAATTTTGACCCCACCTTATGTTGGGGGCATTTTCGATACTAATTACAGTATAAATAAAGAGATAAAAGACCGAACTTATGAATAAACAAACAAAAATTTACGCGATATGCGAAATACTATTATTTTTTTTTTTTTCTAAAAAGCAAATTCGCTTATTACTCATTTTATTTACGTGACTTGTTGTCACATGATGCGAAATACTTTTTTTTTTTTCTAAAAAGCAAATTCGCTTATTACTTATTTTATTTACGTGACTTGTTGTCACATGATGCGAAATACTATTATTTTTTCTAAAAAGCAAATTCGCTTATTACTCATTTTATTTACATGATTTGTTGTCACATGATGAGTCCACGTTTTCTTAGAAAATTTTATGCTTTTTGGAAGGTAAAATGCACATAAAACATTTTTTGTCGCTAACAACTGTTGCTTCTTCTTCGCTGGAGGTGGCCATTTTTTAGTTATTCGTATTCCGAACACACGATTTTCATTCGCTTATTCCGTTTTCGGAGCTATTCCATTTTGATTCGTATTTTTTTACAAAGTAGTCCGTTTAAATTTTACTTTTCGCATAATATCAAGATATGCCACCGATTGCGAAAACTTTTTATTAGCCTTTTTTGATTTTTAATTAATAATTACGCTAAAATTATTACCGCTAATTGTAGAGCATCGTAACTCGAAAACTAAGCCCTTTTTGACACCTGGGACTGTAGCCTACAAGAGGTCAGCAGTATTTACGAAAGCCTTTATCAGCAAACAAGAGACCTGCACAGAAAAAGGTGCGTCTGATACAACAGAAAAAAGTCGAGGATTCCAAAATTGGCGACCATTATCATATAGAAGACGAAATCGACCACAACTGGAAAGTAACTGATTTCACTTTAATGGAGGAATTACTATTTCTTGGTTTAAAAGATAGAAAAGTAACTGAATACCAACAAAAAAAGAAACCCAGTCTCTACTGTATATCCAGAATTAATAACCTTTGTTCTTTTTTTAAATAAATACTTATATCTGTTAAAATATTTTTAACAGCTCCCGAAGGCTCTTTAAAAACAAACGCAATGTTTTGTTTTTGTAAAAGAAAAAAATGCCTCCCTCCAAAAAGAACCAAAAAAACAAAAAAAGATAGATTCATTTTTAATATTTTTCTAACAAAAAAAACAATAATACATTCAATTTTATCTATTTTAAGATATTTGATTCTTTTAAAACTGCTTTCAATCTCTTCAAATTTAATCTGAAATAGCAGTCCTTTAGGTTCAGTCCTAATTAGTGATCATCCTCCACACATTAATTAATTTTTTTTTTTTGTTTTTTTTGTAAAAATAAACTTATTTCTTTCTTTACATTTTGTTAGAAAAAAAGGGGGGGATGTAATTTTGAAAATTCAGTTAAGATTTAACAGAAGTATGTCTTTTTTTTATTTACTAAAATTAAAATATTCAATTTTAATATTTTGATGAATTATGTACAAATTTTTTTGACCAGTCGTCTGACAGATGTAGAGACCTCTAATTCAATGTGTAAAATTACCACTCCCTTCTATTTAACATAATGAAACTTGAATATTATTGTCAAAGTTTTGGGACTATTCAAAAGAAGAAAAATGAAAATAACTCCTGATGGCCAAAACTTTTTAAAAAAATTCAATTAAGAATCAAATTTTGACAAATTTTAAATTTAGATAAATCTGTTTAAAATAATTTTCCTAAAATGGATTAAGGGAAATATTTAATTATATAAATATATTTTACTTGTATGATTTTTAAATGTTTCCAGATAATGAATAATTAAATCAGAAATTTCTAGAAACGTTAAAAAAAAAAAAAAGTCTTAGTGGAGTAAATAATTTTTTTAGATATTCATGGTTTTATTTTATTTATTTACCCCCCCCCTCGGGCAATATCTTTCAAAAATTTATTTCTATACCACTTTTTTTTTTTTTTTTTTTTTTGCTAGTTTGCTTAATTAAAATTTAGTCACTCATCCCATATGTATATTATTTTTCCCCCACCAGAATGTATCCACATGTTGGAAACAAGAACATTTTGTGATCTGAAAGCCCAGGAATTGGAAAGTCTTCAACGTCAATTGTCTAAAAAGAGTATGCATCTTGTGTGGGCACAGTCAGATTATAAAGTGGAGAAAGCCCAGTTTGAAAAGAAGTGAGTTTCTTTCTATTTCCTTTTTCGCCTTGTGATAATGAAATCTTTGTCATAACATAACTTTTATCTTCTATTTTTCACAATCAGGATGAAGTCTTACGAAGAAACCATCGATATTCTTACTGAAAAGATAAAATATCTAAAGGAAGAATTACGTCTCCTGCAAGCAGAAAAAGATGAGACCAGTAAGTTTACTTTGCAATTAAGTCAAGTATTTAACTGTAGATTATGTGGTTAGAAGAGATCAAAGTTCTAATTCTTTTAATTCTTTTCTTTGCAGTTAAAATTCCTCGTCTTGAACGTAAAAGGACACGGTCAGCCACACAAGAGGATGTAGCTTTGCAGTCGCAAGGTTTTATTGATCATATGGCATTTATTACATTGGAGGCAGAAAATTCCAAGCTGAACAGAAAAATAGAAAGTCTTAAACAAAAACTGAGTAATTCTTTAAGAAACCATGAAGAGCTGAAGAAGGAGCTGCATACATTCAAGTAAGTGTCACTTTTTGGGTTTTTTTTTTCCCCCCTCAATATTTTACTTTCTCACTGGATTGTTTGGTGTAGAAGTCATTTTTCTTTTACAGAGAAACAGCAGAAAAAGAAAACACTCCAAGCAAACGGAAAAAAGTAGCTGAAAAATCTACCAATACAGAAATCTTCAAATTGTCAGGTGAATTAATTTTTACTTTTCTCTTTACATAATGCACCCCCCCACTTCTCAAAAATCATGTCAGAGATGAATTATGTGAATTTTTTTTTTCAGAATCTACCCCAACTAAAGGCAAAAAACTCATTGATAAAAATTCTCCAAGCAGATTAAAACACAAAGCTTCACCCAGACAACCAAAAAGTCAACAAAAAGTATCAGATGAAAAAGATGAATGCAGAAACCAATGAATGTGAACTTGATTGTGAAATGATGACTGAAACATGGGAGATTTTTCATGTACATAGAATGTTTTTGAAAAAAAAAAAATAAATAAATAAACTGACCTTTTATATTTGCAAGTTGTTGTTTTTTTTTTTTCAATTCAAATTTATACATAAATAGAAACCTTTTACCTACACTTTCTCTGCACCTGGCCCATGGAGACTGAAAATGATGGCATACAATACACTCAAACATGTACACTGATTACCCCTGCTGCCTGAAGAGAGGTAATCATATTACACTTCCACACAGCAAACAAGCATATTTTTTTTTTTTTTTTTTTTTTTTTTGACAAAAAGTAATAAACCAAGCCCACACTAAAAGTATTTACAGTTACAACCTAAGTTGAAGGCATAAATTACAAAGTTACAAGAGATTAAGATATCGGACAGCAGGAAGTGTGTTTAAAAGAGTGCCTGATTAAAAAAGTTGGATCAAGTCTCCAATAAGCACTCCAGCTCATCAAAGGTTCACATTTTAACTTGTCACCAGTAAGTTCTGCTTCAAACATGTATAAACAAACCAACTGACAAATTTTATGATACAATTTCTGAACAACATTCAAATAAAAAATATTTAAGCAATAACTATTTTTATTTAAATGAAAACTATTTGGACCATGTCTCCAATAGGCACCCAAAATTATCAACTTAATGAAAGGTTGATTGTGAATAATATATAATATAAAAAAAAAATAAAAATCGTCTCTAGTTTTTTTTAAAAACGAATCTATTATTTAAGGTCAAACTTTTGTCTAAATCGATAAGTATCAAAATAACATTACACAACTCATTTAAAACAATTTTTTTGGTCAATTTCAATTGTGTTCAGTCATAAACGCTTTTTATAAATGGTGTTTACAAAATTAATGTAACAGTGATTTTAAAAAATTTACCAGAAATCAGGGAATTATCCGATTTTAATGAAATTTTCAGTATATATTTATCAATTAATGAATTTTATAATGCATGTTATTTCAAAACTTGCTATGAAAATATATATAAAATTCATTTAAAATATGAATATTCTTTAAAATCTTATTTTTAGATTCTGGAAATATCTATCAAACCTTATTTTAGTCAAACAAAGTATAAGTTTTGAAGAAAAACTATTGAAAATTTAGCTCTCCCATCTTTTTAAGCAGAAAAAAATAGTCAATTAAGTAATTATCGAAATGAGTAAAAAAGGACCCCCCCCCCTTTTTTTTTAATTTTCGGTACTTATTTTTTCATAGAATATTCCCCAAATTTTTTTTTTTTTTTTTTTCTATTCACAACTTCGGTCTTATCTTTTTATTTCTACTGTAATTAGTAATTTTTAGGCCAATTTTGGGTATACCTAGTTTATATTTTAACTCCTCACTTGTAAATATTTGAAAATATGATTTTTTGCACCTGACAAATTTTACAAATTGTGATACTATTTCTGAACATCTTTTTAATAAACAAAAAATATTGTAAATAAAAACTATTTTTATTTAAATAAACAATTGCATTTCTCTTGATTAAAAACTATATTAGTATAAAAAAAGTCTTGTTTTTTGGGAGTTTTATAAATTTATCATAAGTGTTGAAAAATATTTATAAACTTCTGATTAAAAATTTATTTAAAAAGATTTTTCTATTGAATTTCAGTTTGATTACGTGTACTATGTGATCAAATTAAAAAGTAATTTATTAAAATCAAAAACTTAAGAGATATCAGTAGATTATGTATAAAAAACATAACATTTCATACCCAAAACCTTTGAGATGTCAGGGTTAGGCTACTTGGAGAGTTTCCATAAACTTCTGATTAAAATCGTTTACAAAAATTTGGTGACAAGTTAAAATGTGAACCTTTCATTACGTTGATTTGGGGGTGCATATTGGAGGCTTGATCTAAATACGCATAAGTATAAAAACGTTTTTAGTTTTGTTAAATTTATTGTAAGTGTTGAAAAATATTCATAAACTTCTGATTAAAAAGTATTTAAAAACATTTTGCTATTGAATTTTAATTTGATTACATATACCATGTGATCAAAATTAATATTTTCAAAAATTGAAAAAATATTTATTAAAAAAAATTTTTTTTTTAATTAAAATTAACTGGCACAAATGCAGAAAGAATAGCGTTGCAAGAGATAAAATGTTTACAAATATTTTTCAACACTTACAATAAATTACCAAAAAACAAGACTTTTATACTAAAATTTATTTAATCAGAAATGTAGATATGCATATTTAAATAAAGTTTTTATTTACAAAATATTTTATATTTATCTGAATAAAAGGATGTTGTTCAGAAATAGTATCACACAATTGGTAAAATTTGTTTTGTCAGATACAATATAATTGTGAAAAATGTTTAAAATATAACTTACCGGCAATGAGTTAAAATGTGAACCTTTGACAAGCTAGGGTACTTATTGGAGACAATCCAAAAAGTTGTAGCTGCTATTGTAAGTAGATTGAAGTCAATAACAGCTTAACTGAAGAGAAATGTTTAAGCACACACTTTTCTTTTTTTTTAGTTTGTATTTCTGAAATTTAATTTTTAAAACTTGTTAAATAGTTGTTTCGTTTGCTTACTTAACAGAATACAGAAACTGCAGAAGTTTGTGACAAGCATTCATACACTAAAAGGTGGGAGGGGGAAAAGCTATCCAATCCAAAGATCTATATATAATTTTTTTTTAAATAAAGTAAAAATACTTAGAAAATAGGCTAGTCGTCCAGTGGGAGAAGAAAAAAGCATGACATAAAAAGGTCAAGTATCTCTTAATCTCCCCAGTCCTTTCATGATCCATCTGTCCATAGAACTGGACTGGTGTAGCAGAACCCCCTTTGTCCACCATTCCAAGTGTTTTGCTAATCAATGTTGATGGGATCCTCTTTTTAAGTCTCTTCAAGGTATCCACAATGAATATAAAATTGGAATGGTCTTATATTGACAAACCCAGGGAATACTTGCAGCCAATGGACCCAGAAGTCTGATAAATAAGCAAGATCTGCAGAACTGTCTCCAAAATGATTCTGGAATCTCCTCTGATGGATTATTCCCACCTACAATTTGAAGAGAGCTCCAAGAATCAGGCAAATCTTGAGAATTCATGAGCAATCCCAAATCTCCAGGTCCTACTTGATTGAGAATGCATTGATCCAGATTTCTGACCATCCAGTCATCTAGGTATACAAAAATCCCCAGAGTGCAGATTGGTTCCACATTCAAGGGAGACTACCAAAGAAACTGCCTGTGACCTGGGGAAATATGAACAGAGGAAGCATCCTTCAGGTCTACAGTAATTACCTTTCAATGTTTAAGTCCTGAAATTCCTTTTTAAAAGCTGGATCTTTCCTGCCTTTGCTTTTCATGAACCAAAACTTAGGAGTTAACAATTGGGCCTTAAGAACTTCCTTTTCACTCCTAGTAATTTATTGACATGTTGAAGATCCCTTGGCATTTCTCAGCACTGCTATGCAAAACAGAATTTTTGGCCTAAAGCTGACACTTTTTTTGTAGCTTGGTCTCACAGACCAAGCATCAAATGACTGAATAGATTGGAAATTACTGACCTAAAGCTTCTTGTCTATCTGCTAGTGATACCTAAAGCATTCAGATAAATCCAAGAACCATAAGAGACTTGCCAAATAAAAAGCCAAGCACTCAAATTCAAGGAACAAATTAGCAGTGATGATTTGCTAGTAAAAAATAGTGCCTACCCCACTTCAGGTTTTTATTGCTAGGAGCCTTAATTCCTTCAATATTCTTGTCTAGCTGCAAGCAGAATTGTTCAAAAGTGGTCATATATGATCAGAAATTCTAAAACACCTAACTTTACCTCAATTTTTGTTTTTCAGTACTACAACTGCTTTTTTTTTTTTTTGTAAAAAGAGTTTTAAAAAGCAAGATATCTAATTTGTAGAGAGCTATACTGAAACAAGGGAGAATTTAGAAATTGATTAATAAACTGTCAAGTATGACAGTTAATTATACAGGTAAGTACTGTTATAATCTATGTATAAATATGAAAATATATTGAAGGGAAAAAAAAAAAAAGCATTTAACATTAAAAATTTAATAAAGTGGGTATATAATTGAAAAATAAACCAGCTTTCCCTTCACTTCCATTGATAAATTTTCCTCATTCAACTAGATTACACAGTAAAGAATAGGATTTATTGATTTTAAAACATTGAGGGGTTTTTGCTCATGATTAATACAACGGCAATTAATATGTAGATAAATCTGTTTTATAGTAATACTGTTGGACTTAACTAAAAAAAATAATGGGTGTTGACATACATAAGGAAGCTGTGACAAGATTGTGTGATCTTGTAAAATGAATCTTATCTATAATACGTGAAAATTCTATTTTCTTCACTAAGCTATTCTTTTCAAGGAAAAGCAAATCTCAGTTGTGGACTTCGCTATATAAAATACAAAAAAAAAAAAAAAAGCTTCACCTAAGTGATCAAATAAAAGTATCAAATAAAAAAGATGAATGTAACAGTTGTCAATGGGAGATTTTTCATGTACATGGAATGTTTCTTTAAAAATAAACAGACCTTTTTATTTTTCCAAGTTGTTAGTTTGCCTTTTCAAAGTGAAAGGAAAGACGGATTTTTTTTTAAATTTTTTTTATTCAAATTTATACATAAATAGAAACCTTTTACCTACACTTTCTCTGCACCTGGCCCATGGAGACTGAAAATGATGGCATACAATTAATACACTCAAACATGTACACTGATTACCCCTGCTGCCTGAAGAGAGGTAATCATATTACACTTCCACACGGCAAACAAGCATTTTTTTTTTTTGGACAAAAAGTAATAAACCAAGCCCACACTAAAAGTATTTACAGTTACAACCTAAGTTGAAGGCATAAATTACAAAGAAAGAAAGAAAGAAAAAAAAAAAAAAAATACAGTTACTAAGATGCGATGGATTAAGAAATCTGACAGCAGGAAGTGTGTTTAAAAGAGTGCCTGATTGGACTGCAGCTTTGTTTGTTCCAGCCATTTAAGACTAAAAATTTTGAAGAGTCAGCAATTTCCCAGCCAGAAATTCCAATCCCCCTTCAATTTAACTAACAAATGATATGCACATGAATCTTAAAAGCATGACTAACAAGAGGAAAGGAAAAAAGTTGTTGCTATTGTAATCCATATTACATAGATTAGTCAATAACAGCTTAACTGCAGAGAAGTGTTAAAACGCACACACAAATCCCCCCCCCCTACCAAGAGAAAGAAATACGTATACACCTAACCAGACTTATGGTATTGGGATAGGCAAAGTGAAGAAAAGCTTATTACAGCAGCATATCTAAACACTTAATTCTAAGGGTACATAACCCTCCTATCACCGTTTGGCAGCAACTTGCTTAAGGTATAAGGAGAAAAAAAAAGTCAATTTGAGACCAAAGAGTCAGCAAAAGATGTCCTAGATTGTTCTAGATAAACCTTAGCTAACAGTCCACTAATTGTTGTGGACAACCTGATACTTTCTAGAAATTAAAAGTGCCTCATAGGCACAGCTGAGAAATACAGTTTAGATTTCTGAAATCTAAATTTTTTTTTTTTTTTTTTTAAACTTGTTTTTCTTAAAAAAGTTCAGACAGCTTTGTTTGCTCACTCAACAGAATACAGAAACTGCAGACGCTTCAATGACAAGTACTCACACACTGACCAACAGGAGGGGGGGGGGAGAAAAAAAAAGCCATCCAATCCAAAGTTTGATCTAAAAAATTCCTTAAAAAATAGAAAATAGGCCAGCAGTCTTGCCATAGCATCAACCAGTTGTCCGGTGGGAGGAGAAAGAAAGAATGGCATGGCAGATAAAAAGGTCAAGTATCTCTTAGAGACTTTCTTTAATACAATAGAAATCCTCCAAGTAAAGAGTGCTCAGTAAGGCTGGTACCAAAGGGACCTCCGGAAGCGACTGAAAGGAAAAGTAGAACAAGATTAGAAAAGTGAAAGTCTCAAGTAGCAGTCAGGATTACAATTGCTACCAGCACAAGTTGGGACACACAAAAAAACACACACACACACAAGGTGAATAGTGACATATGCTGGTTTTAGAATAGTGGAATTAACTTAAAATACATTTCCAAACAAAAACGAAAACGAAAATTAATACAATACAGTAATGGGGAAGTGTTTAAAAATATTTTTTTTTTGGGGGGGGGGATCACAAATAATGAAATGCATCCAGTTATCTTATTAGTCAGATGTTAAAAAAATTTTTTTTTTTTTTAAATTTCAAATAACCTGGTACATACTTTTGATGAACCAAGATCGAAAAAACAAAACAATGACTAACAAATCTCTTAGTGGAATCAAAAAACCAATAAAGGAAGTGAAAGAGTGAAGCAAGAGCAGTAAACTGCATGATTACATGGGAAAATTTCAAGGAAGAAAATTTAAAATTAAAAAGAAAGGAAAAAGAAAAAAAAACAAAAAGAAAAAAAAAGAAAAAAAAAAAAAAAAAAAAACAAAGACAAAAACAAGTTAGTAGAAAATTATGCCAAAGCCATTCACCTGGATGCTGTGGGTGCCTTGGAAACAAAATGAAAGTTGCCATAAACTGTGGAGACTCACATGGTACAATCCTGCCTGATGCTTCACTTTGAAAGATGATGTACGCATTATCTTTATCTGAAGAAGACCCAAACAACAAAGTGTCAATGGCAATTTCAAAAATATTACAAATCTTTAACCGATTGAAATGACACCAGGCTATGAAGAGACATTACACTTTCAAATCAAAGAAAAAAAAAAACAAAACAAAAACAAAAAAAAAAAAAAAAAAAACAAAAAAGGGAAAAAAAAACAAAAAAAAAAAAAACTATGAAATTAAAAAATGACAGACAAATGAAATATTAATGAATATTTTTGAAATCTTTCCTTTGACAATGTTGTTTGGGTCTCACTAGTTCATTTGTAAGTTCACCTTTAACACCATCCAAAGGGGATGTTTCTCAAGAAAAAAGGGGGGAAAAAAAATGTAATACCCAGGGCCTATTGCAGACAATTACTTTTATGGGAAGTTTTTCTCTCCACTTAATTAAAATGAAAAAAAAAAAATAGAAAAAAAAAAAATAAAATAAAGTAGCAATAAAAGACAATTTATTTGTAATAAGTGAAGCAAAGAGTCAATAGTTTTGAAGTAAACCGAGAATAATGAAAACATTAGAAAAGTGACAAAAAATGTGATGTAAGCAGTTCAAAGTGAAACTGCCTTGGGGAAGCCAACCTAAGATGTGCAACAAAAACATTTCCCTCTGAGTATTCAGATTGTAAGATACATTAGTATTAATCAGTCAGGTCTCCTTTATCTTTCACAATAGTAGCAGTGTTGGCTAATTATGTATTAATATAACATACAATTTTCCAACAAAGGGATACAAATAAGGATTTAAGTTTGGTCATTAAAAAATTAAGCCAAACTTTGGTTGCAAAGCAAAGTGAGGGAAAGAAGTTGCTACCCAAAATATTTGGAGCAAAAATAAGATGAAAAAAATACTCAACTCTTAAATGGGAAAAGAAATCCAAATAGATATGGCCAAATAGGATCAGGAAATATATTAATATATGCTTTAAGTATAAGGCAACTTCAAATGGTATTTGAGAAAGGAAAGGAAAAGTGAAATGCCTACATCTGAATCAATGAGACCATTGAATGCATTTCTGATATTTGTTCAGTAGTTCAATAACCCTATACCAAATTAGATGAACAGTGACAAGATACAGTGAAGAACCAAACAATTATACAAGTTAAATTCAACAAATACAGTGTGACCCACTTAATTAAAAACAGATTTCAAGTTAAGATATTTTAATAAAAATAAAAAATTAAATTGTAAAGAGAAGGTAGGACTAAAAAATAATATGGGGATGGAGTGTAATCAGAATAAATAAAAATGGTAACAAAAATACATAAATCAATATTAATGAAATTTAACTAATCAAATGGCAAGACATTAAAACAAAAAAAGTTTTAAAAAGGTGTATGTGGAAAGTAAAGCAAGCCATCCAGTGCATTGTGTCTCACCTGTATCTGGGCCTAGGTCTTGGTGCATAAGGATAATATCCAGAGCCCATACCTCGGTAGTAACCGCCACGTCTAGATCTCCCTCGTCCACGGTTGGTGGTGCTGATACCAGGCCTATTAGTTCTCTTCGACATGACCTTTTTTCATAAACCAGACAAAAAGATATTATCAAATGAACTTACAAAAGGAGGAATCAAGGATTACTAGCACAGGAAAGAAGCTTACCCTTTTTTCTTTCAAAGAAATCCCAAATTGTGGGCTGCAGTTCCAGTCAACAATAAAATCAAATGGTAAGTTAAAATAAAAATGTCTTAAAAACAATTGTTTTACAAAGCAGAAATTTGGAAAATATTAAAGTACTTATAAACCACTTATTAAAATTTTATTTTCACATCTAACCAAACCAATTTATTTTCAAGTTAGCCATCTGATGTTATCATTTCCACAGCTACTCACCTGGGAACTGAAATAGAGTTTGCAAATCAAGGTAGCACTGATGCAGGAGGAGTTAGCTTGTTCAGCCAAATAGCAGCAGTATGAGCATTTTCAGGTTTTAAAAATCTATTTCTTCCTTTTCAATTGTCTAAACAGTAAAATCTATTTTTTTTAACTTAGAAAAATAAAAATATACTTATTGCCTTTTCTTTCCATTTTTTCCCTTCTAATTATTCAATTGATCTATCAACAAGACCCTACAATTTAGAATGTTTACTGAAGAGCAAGTCTTTATCTTATATAAATTGAAAGGGTAACTATCGATTTCTTTTATTAAAATTTAAAAAAAAAAATTTTAAAATCATTGAAAAGTTGTTTTTTTTGGGTTTTTTTTAAATAAAAAATCTTTTTTAAATTATGATAAAATAGCATATCCCCTTTTCAGCCCAGAAAGCACATGTGAATGCTTACCGAGAGAATTGTCAACTATTTTTCAATAAAACTGCGCAAATATTAATATTTAATGAGTAGCAAAGTGAAAATAATATGCAGAGAGACATAAGTGTATATTTGCCAGGGGAATTGAGTTAAAGAGCAGCCAGTGACTGTATGTAATGGATCAAGGCATTTTGAGTCAGCCCAAGACACTACAATACCAGACACACACTGCCATTATGACAAGAGGTCATGTCTGCAGAATTACAACTTGGGTTATGTTAAAACTAAGGCTTACCTTCAACTTGTGGGACTTCAGCGGCAGACATCCAACACCAATTCCACAATTTTACACAAGTAGCTGGTATTAGAAAATGCCCCATTTTTCGTCGCCATAAGTACTTTTTTTCTTTTTCAGATACGTATTTTTTTTAATCTTTATTTTTTTGTTTTTTTCTTTGCTTTTTTTCTAGTTTTTTTTTCTAGGTATTTTTTTATCTTAATTTTTTTTTTTTTTTTTGAGCCATTCTCTTGAAATTTTTTTTTTCTCTTTAGCATTTTTTTTCTCAAGTTAATTTCTTATGCCGGAGCAATCTCATGACACCAGTATTTCTCCTCTTGAAATGCAAGCCTCATCTGCAAGCCAACCTGTTCTAAACAAAATGGCCGAAAGATCAAATACTGACAGGAAAGCTTACAAAAAATGCAAAAAATGAGATTTTATTTTTATATATATATATATATATATATATATACATACATATATATACATACATACATATATACATATATCATATATTATATATATATAGCTTTAATGATCTGTCGGCACAATCTATTTACAAAGACTAACATCAAAATATTAGCAATTATGCAGAGTTCGAGTAGTAATACAAATGTAAAATTACAGACCTGAGATCATGGATTGTAAAATAAATATGTTCAGACCAGCTAATAGAATCAGCAGTATTACAATGCACTAGAAAAATGAAAATATCTGGTATTTTTTTTCTCTCTCTCTCTTTTCTTCCTCTTAGAACAATCTGACACAATCACTGCCATACGACAGGAATGGGAAGAGGCAATGAAGTGAAGCTAACCATTTATAAGCAACCTGTTCATTTTTAAAGTGTATTGCAGTTTTGGTTAAAACAGCCTTAGATTACCTCCACAATCTCTTATACATGCCCTGAAACTAATTGCCCTTGACTTGGGCCATTTGAGAATGCTCTAAACACCCAACTGCATTGAAGCAGACACACATTTCTACACTCTCACTGTTTTTATTCTAAATAAACAGTTCAAAACACTTTTGGAGTTTGACTAAATTATACAACACTCCTGCTTTCTTTCCTTATCTACCATTAAAAATAAGTTCTTCAGTCAAGTCTGACTAGCAACTAATAGTTCCAATATCCCACTTACCTTAATCTGCCGCCCTCTGAAGAGAGATTCATCAAGAGCCATTGCTGTGCCAACAGAATCTTTGTCAGCAAATTCCACATAGGCAAACCTAAAAAAAAAAATTTAAAAAATAAAATAAAATAAAAATTCTACATTTACAGCTGAGATATACAAAAAGCAGGTATAATTTTAAAAATATGTTATGAGTATTAATATTAAATACAATTGATTGAAGATTTTTTTAAATGTGAATTGGATACTAACCCTTTGGGGTGTCCTGTATATTTGTCACAAAGGATAGTAACTCTATTCACTGAACCACATCCATGGAAGTGTTGTTCAAGTTCTTCTGCAGTGGCACCATAATCAACCTGGTAAATGTAGAGACCAAGTCAGAATTAGTAACAAAAAAAAGTTGGGAAAATTCTTAAAACATTAATCCATGATGAAGATAAGTGTCAAAATTTAATAAGTTCAGCCAAGTACATAAAATTCTAAAGTTGCAGCTTAAAATAGTTGTTTCACATGTACATGTACACTATAAATTTTGTAGATAACATGGGTGCCAGATTTCTAAGCAGACAATACCCAATATCATTGATAGAGCATTTCTAATTCAACTAAGGTAGCACAGACATGGGAGTCAACACCTGCTTACTGACAGTTTCTTGCCTGAGCAATCTTCAGACCCAAAAATATACTTACATATATACATACACAGAATTATTGATGATCAATTAAGAGACACCTAGGTAGATAGTCTGACTCATTCACCTTACTTTATTGACTTAAGTGTATCAAGCACTTTAGTATATTTAATTTTGGCAACTGTACTTTTTGTCTTTAGCTCATAATAGTGGCAACTGATTATTTTCAGGTGGTGCATATGATTTGGTCTTTTTTTTACTGAAAGTTTAGAAATAAAATTAAAATATACTAACACACACACGTAGGCTGTCAATTTGTGCTCAAGTAAAACCATTTCCTGTTTTTCTTCTCATAGTTGAGTGTCAGTAGCATTAGACACTGTATCCTGGTTTTCTCAGATGACTCACCAGGCCAACCATGGAGAGACTCTTCCACATAAACTACATGTTCAAACTTGTCCACTTTGAATGTTGCTGGACTGAAAATTACCCTTTTTAATAGCCAACTTCAATTTTTGGTGTTTAATTCAGTTGGACTCAAATTCTTTCACAGACCAGTAGATGGTGGCTCTCCAACCAGGTCTATTACAAGCTAGCTTATATCAGCATTCTTCAGTGTCCTTGAGGCAGTCCTTAAACCTCACTTTGGGTTTGCACTGACATTTGCCAGTTGAGATTTCCCCATAAAATAGTTGTTTTGGGATTCATGCCAACTAGATGACCAGACCATCAAAAACGAGATCTAAGGATCAAACTCAATACTAGGCAGGTGACATCTTTTAAGTATATTGGTATCTGTAATTGACAACTGTTCTATCCCTAAAATCCTGCAAAGGCAATTCTGATGGAATCTCAAGTGTCCTGAGATGTCGTTCGTAAACAACCCAAGTCTCACAGGCATACAAAAGGATCTTGTTGCTTTCTGCAGCCTGAGGGAAATTTCTCTATCCTAAGAGTTGTCCTGTGATAATGTACTCCCAAGAGAGACAAAGTGATGAACAACTTTGTGGCATTCACCATATACAAAGATGGAGTGTGTATATATACACACACACAAACATTTTAATGCCAGTCTGCTTTCATGCTGATAATCATTATTTCAATATAAAGATAACTAAATCCTACTTAGAATCCTTCACTCCCTCCTAAATAGAAACCTCAATATCAGAAACCACTACTACAGATTCACAGGTAATATAATACAATAAGTTGTAAATTGAAATAGGCTTTAAAATTGTACACAAAAAAAGCTCAGGTTGATGAGAAAAAATAGGCAGCAATAGGTTAACAAACAATAACTACCATAGAGAAATAAGCAATGAAAACCCCTTGGTTATAGGCATATATTAGGGAGTGGCATTAATTTCGTCTGCTAGGAGTTTTAAAAGTGAATTAGAAATAATTAAATCTATTATTTAAGGTCAAATTTTGTCTAAATCGATAAGTAGTAACATAATAACCATCATTAAAAAAAGAAAAATATCATTACATATGCAGTTTATTTTTAATAGATTTAAAAGTATTTGTTTTGGTCAATTTCGATGATATCAGCCTCGTCTTCGATGGTTTTAAGTGCTTGTTTACAATTTTACTGTAACATTCGCGTTTGCAAAAAAATTTACCAAAAATCAGATAATTATTCGATTTTAATGAAATTTTCAGTATTGATTTAACAATTAATGAATTTTATAATGCATCAGTTATCTTATTTCAAAACTTTAATTTAGTATTTTTGCTATGAAAAATTAATATATAAAATTCATTTAAAATATGAAAATCCTGATGTTAAGTTTAAAATGTTATATTTTTAGATTCTAAAAATAAAAATCTACTTAATGCAAACCTTATTTTAGGCGCCAAAAGTAATAAGTTTTGAAGAAAAACTCAATTGAAAATGTACCCCCTCCCCTTTTTAAGCAGAAAAAACATTGATGTATAATTTTTTCTTTTATATAATTAAATAATTATCGAAATGAGTAAAAAAAATCTCCAATGAACTAATTTATTTTTTACATTTTATTTTTCGATACTTATTTTCTCATAGAAAAGCCACCGTAAAAAAATTTTTTGTTTGTTTCTATTCATAACTTCGGTCTTTTATCTCTTTATTTATACTGTAATTAGTATCGAAAATGACCAGTTCTCAAAACATTTTACGCCCCCAACATAAGGGGGGTCAAAATTAAGTGACCTGAAAAAAGTGAGAAAGTTTTGAAATAAAATAAATGCATTATAAAGATCATTCATTGATACATAAACACTGAAAATTTCATTAAAATCCGATAATTTCCTGATTTTTGGTAAATTATTTTCTGTAGGGGGGGCTAAAGTCATTTTGTCAAAAACGAATTTTAGGCTCCGTTTGCCAGTCCCTAGCATATATTAAAAATGCCCGAAGGAGACATGCAACTAAACTTTGAATTGTACCTCATGAAGTAGCAAAATAAACGCCTCAGTTCAAACAATGAACAATTGGAAAAACAAAACAGTCCTTGTGAATTGCTGATGGTACCTTTAATAAAAATATCAAACCTGGTTATATAATATTCTTAATGTTTGCAGGTAATTTCCTCGTGCACTTGAGCTAATTGCATCTTCTAAAGATGCTGATAGTAATAACTTTCCATTTTGAACAGACTTCCAAAATGAAGTTACAATTTTTTTTCCAAAACCTTAGTAGAATCAAACATTTTGAAAATTAATCCAGTGAAATGTTCTTATAGCCATTTCAACCTAGATTGTCAACATCAATACCTTAAAACAAACGAACAAAATGTTGGATTCCACTTTCACGTTTCTGCTGTCAGCTAAAAACTTTTTTTTTTCAAGCAAATCTTTTGGGGCTAAGTTCAGTTGAATGAAACTATTTTTCATAAACCATTCAATTAGGATTGGTTAATCATTATGAAGTTTACTATCCTAAATATACGAGCAATGTTTTGCAGAAATAAGTAAACACGAAAAGACTAATTTTTTTATTTACAAATTTAAAGTCTACTACTTTCAAAATTTATCAAAAATTAAATGGATTACCACAATTTAAATATCTGATTTTTAATTACAAGAAAACAGCATAAGAACTACAGGCACAGGTTTTAATGGTTTAGAATTTTGACAAAATTTAGATGGTAACATAAAGTGTTAACAGTAACACCCAAAACTATTTAAAAAAAAAAAAAAAAAAAAAAGAAACTATCGGTGGGGGAGGGGGGTCTTTTTTTTTTTTTTTTATTAAATAAAGATTCAGTTTTCTCAGATTACATATTAAACAAATACCTTGAATAATGTATATATTTTTAAAAAATCTTAATACTTACATTGCCAACAAATATAGATCTTTGATCAGCTTCCATCTTTTCTTCAAGTGTGGGGAAGTTGGAAGCTGAAAATAAGAATTGTTTAAAAATAATTCAAGTGATCATTTTAAAGAGGGCATGGATATCTCATTGCGAATAGATTTTAGATTACATTTTAATTTGAAGAAAAATAAAATACTTACGTGTGGCAGTAGTCATATTCATTTGTTTTTCAACTTCACTCTGCAGCTCTTTCAGTTTTTCAGCCTCCTCTTCCATTTCTCGAACCCGAGCTTTAATAGCTTCTAATTCCTGCAACAAGAACAGCAAGCATTTCATTAGAGGAAAAAAGCAGCAATTTGTTCAGAGTATTAAAGGCAAGGAAAATATTTTGCTATTTCGAATGTTATTGTTAAAAATATTGATATATCTGCCAAACATACTGATACCATAGTATAAAAAAGCTCTTCATTTAAAATGAAAAGAAAAAAAAATTGTAAAAAAATTACCTAATAAAAACCAGTACACGAATTAAACTAGCATAAAAAGTTCACATTCCTGACTTAAGGAACTTATTTCATCTATCCATAAATAACAAGCATATAAAGAATTAAGCTTTTTTTCTTAAAGAAAAAAAAAAATTAACATGCCGGGCATATAACACATTTACATTACAAATGGGGGGGGTGCAAGTCACTCATTTAAGTTCTATCTCGAATATCAGTTATAAATCTAAATCATCAAACAGGTACCGAACATTTAGTTTTACCAGTTTTGACTTGTAACCGTGAATAATTAGAAAGTGTGGCTATTTACTACATGCTAGTAAATATACTATAAAAGAAATAGATTTGTAATATTCTATCATATCGAACCACATGGACTTACGATCTTTCAAGACTAGGTCAAAAAGTGAAGAAAGAGCAGTTGTGTTAGTGGGAGGGGATACAACCGTTGAGGGTGGAGAAGAATGACAATGGCGGAGGTTGCTGCTGCTGCTGCTATTTTGAGTCACCGATGCCTTTTGCTAAGCATGGCGCCTTTTTAGTTCACTAATAATTCACCCACCATTCTTAACTTTGATATAAATTCAGGTCAAATTAGTCACTAAAACCTAAAAGACGTACACGTGCGCTCAGTAAAGAGGTTTAAATCTGACAAATAAAAATAAAAAATAGTTAAAAAATATCCATTCACGTCGAAGTTTACAGACGTATAGAAAATTTCACGAGAGGAAGAAATAGAACTGTTGCAAACAAAGAAACTAATTTGATATAGGCAAAAAATATCAGCATACATCGACTATCAAAAGAAGGGGGGGCGGTTAAGCAACGTTCGAGACTTTAGTAGTTTCTTATCAGTTCAAGCAATGATTAACAGCCTTTTCATTACAATAATCATGCAGTTTTTATATGCTATTAGATTTCAAAGAATTAAAACCACTTTGACTGAATAGCTTTTAAATGCCCTTGCAATGATCAGTTTTGATAAGATTGAAATCCTATCAAAATTGATTTACAGATTTTACTTTTACCGAAGTCTAAAATGGTCAACTATCAGTATTTCCTGACCACATTAACACATTAAGAAATTCAGATTTCTAAAAATATGCTTAATTAAAAACACAGAAACAATGAGAAAGTTGGGGGATTTAGGCAGGTACATAGTAAAATATGTTGAACATTAGAGAGAAAAGTACAGAATGCTTTTTGAACAATTAAAAGAAAAAAAAAAAAAAAAAAGCAAAGACGAAAAACATGCAATGATGTTTGAATTTTCAAACCGTTAAAGTCAAATTTAATTACATATTTATGATCAATTTTATAAAAAATATTTCATCGGCAATCTAGAAAAAGACATAGTAATCTTGGGATTTTTTTTTTTTATGTGTCTAAATATTTAAAATAAATATTTAAAATTACAAATTTGAAATGTGTCCCAATTTAGATAAGGGACAAATATTTTCCACCTGAAAAGTAATAAATTACAATTTACTTTGAAATGAATTAGTTTTAAAAACTTTTGCATGAAATCCCAATGGGGAGGGGGGGTAATTTTTTTTTTTTTTTTTTTTTTTTTTTTTTTTTAAATCGGTCCTCAAAATTGAACATTTTTTTGTTATGAAGGAAAGAAATGTGATCTTATATAAAGAATGTGGAATACTTTAAAGAAAAGCAACTTGCTACGTGTCGGCGGGCTTATGTACAAAACCTAACAATATCTTTAAAATTGTTTTCTCTAACGGATTAAATATGTAAAAAAGAAAATGTGAACGAATCATGATCAATTGTTACTATTGGGGTGATGAAATAAAACGTAAATAATGAGAAATACATTGTTCTTAGACGAGATGAAGTCACCATCGCCATTTTGAAGACTTTCCATGCGTGGCTTATCAAGATAACGAACAAGTGAAAAGCCGACAGAAAGTTTACAAGAAATTAAAAAATAAAACCGTGAAAAGACACAAATATTAAACAGAAATGTCATAAGCAACGAAAGGCATGCATAAAAAAGGTTACTAAAAGTCTAAATAGCGAAAAGAAACATTTTCAAAGGCTTTTAACACCGACCGAACCGGAGAAAGAAGCTGCAAAAAAATGGTGGCGGATTGGGGTTATCACTACTGCAACAAATGAAGAAACCAGATTATAAAGTAAATTGCAATAAAAAATCTCTTAAAATGAACCTACGGATGCACAACAACGCCATGCATGTGTTATGACATCGAAACCCGTGCAAAAAGCGCTATTGATAATGGAAAAACGAAGTAAAGCAAGCCAGAGACGGAGAGAGAGACACAGAGAAAACACTTACAGGGTCGTCTACTGATTCGTCATTTCCCGGAACTCCAATGGTATCGACGGTCGATTCCACATTAAAACTTTCTTGTTCGCCGTTTTCAGTATCTGCCATAATTCGGTGAAGAGAAAAAATCTTATAGAAGTAATCTTCAGGGCTGGCGCTATCTAAACGTAGGACTTTAAAAGCTGGATAACCAGTTTTACACACCGGATGCAACCAGATTCTGCTAGGGGATGGGTATAAATGGACAAACTAAAGTATACAAGATATGGCCGCTATAACTAAAAATTCAGTCAAGGTCACGTGAGAGCCGAAAACGAGGCCGCACACGAGTTTCCCGATGGGCGTGGCCTAAAGAATCTTACTATTCCGGCCTTTTCGAAAACTAAGAAAAAGACTTAAAATAAATTAATATAAGTAAATCAACTCAAGTCATAGTCAAAAAAATTACTAGACTTGCAACTTAAGTTGTATAACTTGAAATAATTAGAAATCAATGTTCTTAGAATGCTACGTGCAACTGGTTCGTCTTAAGTGTTGCAAATAAAAAATATATCTAGCTAAAAAAAAAAAAAAACTTTTTTTAAATAACTTACTTAACTAGCTTACATTTCCGTTATTATTAAAGCATTTTAAAACGTCAATAAAAATAAGAAAAATTGATCCCATTTTCACACAATTCAGAAATGTTTTAATGCTTGGATAATAAGAGTTAGATTCAACTTGAGAAAAATCTAAATTTAAAAGATTCACAAGTTCTGTTAAGAATTATTTTTAGAATTTATTCCACTTTTCATATCCAGGAATAGGAAACAAATTTAATGAATATCATAAATAAAATATCAGCAAAACAAAAATTTAAGTAATTGCTGAAACCTGGGATTTGAATTGAATTGTCTGAAGAGTATTTTAGAAATTTTTTATGCAACAAAAAAACCCTGCAAACATTGTTCAATAATTACTTTGAATTTAAAGAAAACTAGAAGTTCTATTTAAAATTTTGAGAAAAACTACAAAATGATTGTTCATATCTAGAGGCCCTGTTCTTTAAAGACCTAATGCTTTAAAATGATTGATTTGACATCTTTTATGACACTACTCAGAACATAAAAACATTTTATGTCATAAAAGATGTCAAATCAACCAGCGATACTATTTTATATCATATATAAAAAATCTTTATCTTTATATCAGATTGTCCTTTCAGTACAATAAAGGAGATAACATTTCAGAAACAAGTCTCCAATACAAAAATCATTAGTTTGCTAATCAATTCCCAATACTTAATGTGCAAAGTACAACCCTAAAAAAATGATAATGCTGTCACCAGTTATCTAAATTATTATAATTTAAATAATTGGTGACTACATTATCATCTTTTTAGGGTTAGACACACCTTTATTAAAAAAATCATAAAATTAGATAAAAGAGACAGTTGATTTGACTTTAAAATTATTTCCACAAATATGCCAAAAATTTTATTGAAGTCCAATAATTATCGCAATTTTGATAAATGTATTATTTTATTTTATAGAAAATTAATAACTAAACCACAACTAACAGATAAGTAAGAAAAAGAAAAACATGATTAGAAAATTCCATATATTTTATTCTATTTTTTTCAGAATATGTTTTGTCATATATTCACTATACTCATGTGAGGTAACAAGAGTGGACTAGGAATTTTAGATTAAGATGCCTTAGTACACGAGTTTCTACAAATTTTTAAAAATAAAAATAAAAAAATTCTGTAAATTATACTCACACACTGTAATACTGATCCCCTTATTATTTTTTTCTTGAAACTGGAACACAGGAATGGACCCAGTCTTTCTAAAAAGGTAAATCTTATCACTAAGATTTTATGGATTTAAAAAAATAAATTTATTGAAGTGTCTCAAAATCACCTCTGAGTCTTGTTGAAAATAGTATGTTCATACCATAGTAGATATATTAGAATGACTCTATTTAAAAAAAAAAAAATTATGTCAAAAGTACTTTTCAGATTCAAACTCATAAGGAAAAGTAACTAGTATAATAATTTAAATAAAAAATTTTATTTAATGATTTTTATTGGTGTTAAAAAATACTGAAATGAAATTCTTAAAAGTACATAAGCAAAAATAAAAAAAATAAAAGACAACCATAAATTGGATGAATTCATTATAGAATTTGAAATTCAAAATACTCTTATTTCAAACTTCATGCTTTCTTTTCAAGTAACACTTTTGTTTTATAGACCTGCTGTACCCAACAATTTAAAAACAAACAGGATTTCCAAGTGGATAGCAATAAAAGACCAAATTATTTTTTATAACAATTTCAAGGTTTTCTTGGGTGTCTCAAATGGTATTATAGTTATTGAGTTAGGCTAGTTAATGAATTTGATTCCCACTGGGAGCCTCATACTTTTGGCCTTGTGTTAAAGTAAGCTAAGCTTACAAAACTAACATTTTTCTATATTATTTAGATTGTTCTTATTGGGATGGACAATTTTAGTTCACGCGACTACTATTACTCCAAGACCACTGACCCAAGAAGGCAAAATTGATGACATTCAGAATATGTACATTTCAACATTAACACTGTAAACATTCAACTCGACATTGAGTTTGTTTTTAGAATACCTAATTTGATTCTTGTCAGTATTGAATGGTAAAAAAACAAAGACATGGAAGTTCGGACATATGTATACACCACTAGGAAAAGCAGCCACAGGTCTACACCAAACTCTTTTCAGCTGTGCATTGTACAGTTAACTGAATCCCACTAAGAGAAAAATCAACAAGACTACACCAAAATGCTTTTCAGCTGTACGTTGTACAGTTAATTGAATCTCAAGCATTTCTTAAATTTCTGGCAAGAATTTGATGGAAAAGTAGGATGAAAACAAAAAGCAAACCGCTTACCCTTTACAGGTGGTTTCAATGTGAAACCATATTTTTGTGACACTCATCGCCGTGTGCAAAAACAATTCTTTGAATTGTAAAACACGTTATTTCTGGAAAAAAAATTCAACAGAAGAGACCATGGACCAGATCCAACGAGGCAGTGACTATAAATCCTCTCCAATGAAATCACCCTAAGATACCAGATATCTTCTCCAGTCCCTCAAACTCAACTTTATACACAGGAAGGACTTTTTTTTTTGTAACTGGAATTAACCCAAGAAAATTCTTAAACATGCATCTTAATGCATGCTAGATTTTCTAATGAACTGTTTGATATAGCCTACCGGAATCCACAACAAGTAACTTTATTTTCTTTACCACTGTCAACCTCAATGTACATTTTATGTATTTGTATTTCAGAGACTTATACTATATTTTCTTTGCATAATGAATTTTTGACACATTTTTCCTCTAATATGCTCTTCATCTTGGTGGGGGAGTATCTGTTGGGATGGACATGAGTCCAATAGGGTTATCTTCCCTTGCTACAGGTTTTTGCCGATAGGTAGCTAGAGTATTTAGGCAGCAGCCTGAGATAAAATCTCTTTTTCTCTGGGTCTGGCAACCATTGCACATGGGTTAGGCCCTTTGTGCCTCTGCCTTTCCAGTAGGGGGTTTGCTGTGGGGTACCCCCAGCAAACTATCAGTAAGTGACTAATTTCTACATGTAACTCTTTATCACTTCTTCAGGACTTAGTTCTATATTTTTTATGTATGTTTATATATCTGTTTTCTATATCTTCCAGTACCTTATCATGAGTATGTGTATATATATATTTTCTCCACAAGCTGACAGAATAAAGTCTATGTTTGTTATTATATATAACCTCATTGTCGGACTAATTCATGTACATATATGAACCCATGTTAGAAGTTTACTTTGAGCCTTCCAACTTATTATAAGAACATTCTCATCTTATAACTGTTCAATCAGATGGATGAATAAAAACCTTTAATCGGACAAATGAACAAGAACCTTTAATCGGACAGATGAACAACAACCTTTAATAAGACAGAGGAAGGAGAACCTTCAATCAGATGGACGAACAAGAACTTTCAATGAAACAGACGAATGAGAACTTTCAATCAGACAGATGAACAACAACTTTCAATCAGACAGATGAACAATAACCTTGAATCAGACAAATGGACAAGAACCTTCAATCAGATGGATGAATGAGAATGTTCCATCAGGGGGACGAAGGAAAACCTTCCATCAAATGGATGAATGAAAACCTTCAATCAGACAAATGAATGAAAACCTTCAATCAGGCATACCAGCAAGCTTAGCAGTTCACTGCAGCACTACCTGAGACCTTTAAGTGTCCACCTTATATGCTTTATTGGGGAGCAATACATTGGTCCAATGTTAGCGTCATTATCTTCATGAGGCAGTCTCTTTTGCATGAGTCAGTGTTATGTGTGGGTGGTCTACTCCTCCCCGCCAGTTTTGTGTATGATGACTGTACACACAGGCAACCTACTGGCGCTTTTTCATTTGTTTTTGCACACCCTCCTCATGACATCCACATTCCTCCCTGATCTGAGCAGGTCACTTTAGTCTGCTACTTGTCTCCGTGGGATGAGCTCATTCTTCTTCTCGGTATTATTATCCGGTGTATACAACCAATGATAACACCGGATAATAATATCATCGGACATAGATTCTGACCATGGTTGTTGGGTTCACTCTTGGAAGATGTTGATGAGTCCTCCTGCATAAGGCCCTCATACATCATCAGTGCTTCATCATCCGAGAGAGTAATGCAGCAACTAGTGGCTTCTGCTTCCTACAGAGGACAAACTTTTATGTGGTGGGGCATCCCATCAACAAGGACCAAATGTAGGTTGTGGATATTTGTCCCTTTTCCCTTTCCAAACTGGGTTGTACATCGCCCATGCAGCGTCTTGACCCAGACACTATCCCCCAGCTTGTAAATTCTGGAATCACTCTTCTGGTGCTGGTGCAGCATCAATGCCCTTTATGCGGGCCTGGTATGTGAGTATCAAGTTTGCTAATGCTGTCAAAGCTGTTGTGTTATCCTTTGGAGTCACATTATAACAGTACACTGCCTCCATGATCGAGCGCTGTGTTCATCCGGACATCCCAAAACATGGCAAATTTGGTAAACATCTCTCCACAAAAGGCTATGCCGTTGTCTGTGAGCAATTCAACAGGCACCCTCTTTCGTAGAATACAGTCTCCAGCTGCTGGCAAAGTCCTGGTGTAGCAATGGCCTCCAAATGGCAAATCAACTGGGACCATAGTCTATTAATGTTAGGTAATGCCAGCCTACAAAGTGGGTCATGTCCATTCTGAACTGCTCCAATTCTCATGTCCATCCAACCTGTCTGTCTTCAAATGCACTTGAGCTGGATCTATGGACTAACAGTTGTCAAAGTCTCTGACAACTGCCTGAACAGCTGCCTTAGTCTCACAATTTTTTGTGTGTTTCACACTGGGATGTGCACAAGATTTTGTGAATGGTCCAAATGCGAATGGGGTCAAACTCTTCTACAAACACAGCACACACTGGTTCCATGGGTTCTGTTTCCTTATGGAATGCATCAAGCTAATAGTTGAGGCACTCTGGTGAGTGGGTCAGACAGGTTTATGTGAGATTGGACAGGTGTCACATCAATCATCAGCCCATATTCCGCAGCCAATTCCTGTAGCATGCTGAGCTTTATTAACACCTCTGATGCCGCGTTTTCACCCTCATTTTCCTGGACAGTGTGTCGGAATCCAATGGTGCACACATGCTGATTCTATCCATAGATGAACCATCCTCACATTCCACTGCAGCACCAGGTTGACTCCCTTCAAAACCACATGAAGCTCTGCCAGATTGATTTACACATTTACGTGTGTATCGGTCACAGCCAGCTTGCATCTTTAGTTATGTTTCCGTGGTTTTCAATAACAACAACAGTGGTTGAAGAGCTTGCATCCAGTCACCATGTGATGATCTGTTTGTGATGCTCTCATAATTATTTCCACCAGAATTCAGTGCAGGAGGGTGTCTCATACTTCATCATCCCATCCAGTTGTTACAGCATTCGCTCTTTGCTTCACGAACCTGCCTGCAACACACAGCCAGCCACACACTAGTAAATATTGGGTCAGCCACCCACACACGAAAAAGAGGCTTCAACAGGTATCAACGTTGGGTATCATCGGAAGCTTGTCCTCACAACGCCATTGAAGTCTTCCATACTCCTCCGAGATGTACAAGCCCAACACACAAGCACTTCTTAGCTGCTCTGGGTTCTTGCAAGTCAGTCCAAATTGCTCAAGATGCACCTTCACATGAGCTGCCGGACACACACTCTCGTTAATGAATATGCCATCGATGTATGAAGAGGTGATGTTGTTGACAATTTCATCTTGTCTGACCACAGCCTTAATGATGGACCACATGATCTGTGATGCCACATTCAGCCCAGATCCCAAGTGAGTAAGGCAATACCTTGGTCCCTAATCTTCACCATTTGAAATGGCCACAAGGACTTGTTAACATGAATTTGTAAATAAGCCCTATGCAGGTCTACCATAGTAACATTTGATCCTTGCTGTCACCATTCTCTCAACTTTTGAGTGCAAACATCTGCACTGGCTGTATAAGCATCCACAAACTCATTGAGCTCACAGTAGTCCATGACTGACCAAACCTTTTATTTTTCTCCTGCAGTATGGCCATCAGCAGGATTAGGCCCTTCAGGTGTCTAAGCTCATCTTCAGCATATGGAAGCAGTCAGCCATTATCTATCCAAGTCTGCAGCTCATGATTGTACTCTTCTCGGAGATGTTTGGAAGTGGGATATTCTGAAAGTCTGTTGTTAATATGGTTGGACCACTTCCACAATGTGATCTAAATCCTGCTACTTGCATCATATTCTGCACAGAATTTGGGCTCACTGATTATGATGGCAGCACAGAGTGGTTCATCAGATTTGGAAAAACTCAGGTCACTGGTGCTAGTCACAGACATTCTGACGAATTATTTGATTGCATCCAGCCTGAGCAACAGATCACACCCCAGTAACTCCCCATCCACAACTAGAACTTCAATGTTGATAGAGAGCCTGTTGCTTATCCTGAGTTGGACTACCTCAATTTGCAGCAACTGAGTTTCTTTCCACCCACAGTAAACACTTTCACCTCCTTTCTCTTCCACATCCGACAGCATGTCCTGCATATCAGCAACTGTGTACAACCCATGTCCACTAGGGCAGCACACCTAATCCCATTTATCTGCATGGTTATTGCAGGCAGTGCTCTGTTCAGATGAGGTTCAGGGAGGAGACTGGTGCTAAAACCTCATCCCCTTCCTTGTTTCACAGACAGTTTTGAGCTATATGACCCTGCTGCTTGCACCTGGTAACATGTGAGGGTTTTTCAGGGCCTAGGAATTTCCCACCATGTGAGACAGTCTTGAGCCATATGATTGGAACCATGACACACATAGCATTTTTTTTTTTTGTGCGGTGGGTTCTTTTGTCTAACAACATGGTAGTTGTACTGCTATGGCTGCTAGCTCTATAACCACAGATTTCAATATTGCACTGGCATTGGCCAATATTTGCGACATGCCTAAATCATCCATCCAGAAGGAAGCCCAGAAAAGTTCTTCTGCATGCCCTGGCAACCCTGCAATGAATGTACATATCAATCCCCGCTTCATCATACCTCCGAACAGAACCACGAGTTTGCACAGCTCCGCGAAGAAGATATTGTTTCTCCGGGGTGTAAGCAGCGCACTACAAATTGCTTGTAAGCAATGGAATCGAGGGCAAATGTCATATACAAGGCGTTTTTTATGGTGGCAAAGTATGGAATAAGAATGTTCTCGGGGGGGGGGGGGCACAGTTAAGTCCGACGATTTTACTCTCCCAGCAATGCTGCACTCTTCTCACCAATACTATCAAAAGATCTTGTCTCTCGTCCACTCGTCACCACAGCCAAAATTTTACTGCAAGCTTTTCTCCCGGTTTGTGAGGGCTGGTCAAATAAATACACAATTACAGTGTTCATCCGGCTCCTTACTCTGACCAGCACATGCGACACTAATCAGCACGCGTCAATCCTTCACATCCTGGCCACTCTGGATAGTTTAGCCATTCCCATGCGTCAGGCCACGACTCACGATCAGGAGAATGCAAGTTCAATCTCTCCATTCGCCTCTGATCTCATTCTGCATGCCAAACACAGTCGTGCACGCTTCGAACTACTACGTTCATGGTTTCTCTCGCCACAAAGTAAGACTTCTTTTCCTCACGTAGTTGCTGACACGCCGTGTATGTGCCACATGATAAGCGCCTCAGAACCACACATTCAATTCATTTCACTCCACTAAGCTGACATATAAGCTCCACTTTTTCTACCCACTCAACTACTAACTACCCACAATTAGTCACATCAAACAGTGGTATCAGTTTATGGTCGAAGGCTATGATGCCGAAATAGGTTGTAATTGACGGACAAACAGGAACCTTCAAACAGACGAATGAGAACCTTCAATCAGACAGACTGGCGAGCTCAGCAGTTCACTGCCACACTGCCTGAGAACTTTAAGTGTCCACCGTATATGTTTTCTTGGGGAGCAACCCATTGGTCCAATGGTAGAGTCCTTATTTGCATGAGGCAGTCTCTTTTGTATGAGCCTGAGTGGATGTTACATGTGGATGGTCTCCCCCTCCTCACCAGGTTTATGTATGATGACAGGTCACATACTGGCGCATTTTAATTTTTTTTTTTTGCATGCCCTCCTTACCTTTAAGATTATTTTGGCTACTGTTTTCATTACAGTTTGCAGGATCAGTATTAGGGTCTCATCCCCCTACACGCATGCACACACACACACACACACACCGAATCTATGATTCCCACTCTACAACATATCAATTTTCATAAAGTAGTATTTATAGAAAATATAGTACCTCTCTCCTGGCTGGTTGGGTCGGGGTAGTATGCACTGGCTCTGTATGTAAATGAATATTTGTTTGATAATATCTTTTTATATTACCCACTGAAATTAATTCAGTTCAATGAAAATTTTCACAGAGCTTTGTAAGGAAATATTTCTAAATCTAAATAAGTGATACTTAAGAGATTTAATAATTTAAACATTTGCCTTTTCACAAAACTTTTAGTCCTAAGCAATAAATGTTATGCATTTATTTTACTACTTCAGCTTGAATAAACTTAATTAGTAATGTTTAATTAAATGAGGGTAATTATTTTTGTAAGACAATCATTATTGTTTTTTTTTTCTTTTTACGTTAAGAAATTTGAATACTGTATGATTATTTACACTTTGTAAAAACATGGCTTCATGCTGATCATTGTTTAATGTTAGAGACCTCTCTCAATACGAACCCTTGCTTTTCTCATGAGGAACAAACATTGTTTATGTTAACATTTTTCCATGGATCCAATAAGAATGTATACTATATTTAGTAGCTCTAGATCAAACCATTCAACTCTCTATAGAGGACAGACAAACAAACTCTTCTCAATTATTAATATAGTGAGTGACACTGAGGAGATTTACATATTTTGATATTTGTTTTTTGTTTGTATTGTTAGTCATAGCTATACAATTGTGTAATTATTTTACATCACTAGCTTTCAGAAATATCTATAAACATTAGGTTTTATTAAGGGTTATTAGGGTGTTATGTGAGTGTATTTGATACTAGCAAGATTAGAATTTTCTTTATCAGTGCTTAAAATAGCTGCCAAACACCATACAGGTATAGCCAACTAGGCACTTTTCCTATCCATCCCCAAGACTACCAGAATTTATACAGAGTAAATTGACATCCAGGTGCTTATTAACACAACTGAAAATTAATTTGTTGGCTTTTTGGCACACCCTTATGTGCTTCTATATTCATTAAAATTATTACTTCATGGGGATAAAATTTAATAGGTTTATTTTCTGATGGTGATGTACCAATGATCCTTAATAAATTGAGATTTTTCTGACTGCTATACCAGTTACCACAACAGTTTTGAGAAATGTTTTGTAAGTAATCTACTAACAATTTTATTTTTCAGATTTAACAGAAATCATGGCTAGTAGATGAAGTTGCACAAAAACAGTTCAGATCGCTTCTGCTACATATGCGCAAAGTATACATTTTTGTCAGAGAAAAGGGAGATATCTGATTTTATCAAAAGGCCATACTTGGCATGTTTTGGAATGCTACTTGGAGACCAAGACAAGTCATGAGCTCCACATATAGTTTTCTCTGTTTTAACTTGCTGCTTATTTGGACAAATTGACATCTCAAATTTAGGATACCTATGATTTGGCATGAACCATCAAATCACATTACAGACTGCTAATTTTGTATGGTACTTACTAAAGGTTTCGATACAAAGAATTTACATAAAATGGAATACCTAAGCTTACTCTCTGCCATATTGCCTGTTCCTCATTCAGAACATATCCCTGTGCCCATTTTCATTGAATTACCTTCACTGCAAATCAAACTCTTCAATGCCTCCCAGCAACATCCAATTGAAGAAACAGAACACTCTGATTCCAATTTCCAGATTGAAAACCAATTTGATGAAGAAATTGAAGAGTTTGCTGTATCAACTGAATATGATGTTGAATATAATCATAAAGAATTGAACAGCATGTCTCTGTCATTACCTCAACGTATGAATCAATTTGAACTGACTGATCTCATTTGTGATTTACACCTTTCCAAATATCAATTGCAAGTATTAGCATCTCGATTGAAAGAAAAAATATTTTGTCACAAAAAATAATTTTATGTATCTCAGATTCCATGGTCTAAACATTTTTCTGTTTTTATAAAATAGATGACGGTAGTGACTATATTTCCTAGTTATCCTCATATCTTAATCACTGTTTCATCCTTGTTATATACTTTTAGCCTGTGTAGCGTTTGTTTGTATTCGCCTGGTGGAGTTGTCTGCCCCTTTTAGTTCCATGATGCCCGCTAGGGCACCAGTATAAAAGCGCCGGTTTCAAAACCTTCGCTCTCTCTCTCTTGATAGTTTTTCAGAACTACGAGCCACATGGGGTAGATTCTATCTACCCTCTCGTGGGGCTCCGCCCCTTACATTACTGTAAGTCTTTGCAGCATGGACTATCGCTAGTCTCATGTCTGTACTCTTTCATGTTTATACTCTTCATGTGTCTGTCTTGAATGTGTACCTCTTTATATGTAACTCTGTTTACGTATTATGAACGCTGTAACTGTTATCCATGTGCTGTGTTATTAAATGTTTGTCTATTCCTTTGTCGGATGTATTTAAAAGCACTTTGAATTTTACACCATCCTTACAACTGGTGACATCCCGAAGTGATGTGAACACGCACCCTTTTGCCAAGTCGACCATAAAAATGGTCGTAAAAGTACTTGGGGCTTTCAATACGAACTTTTTTAAAAAAGGAAAAAAACGGTGACCTCAAAGAAATTATTTCTTTTTCTCCGACAGTTATGGACACATTTTTTTACAGCGCTGGATATCTTCTAAGAATTTTAAAGGAAGATTCAACACCAAGAATTTTTTTTTACCTCGAGGAAATAGTATCAGCCATCAGCCAGGGACAGTGACACGTTCCCCCACCCTTAGGGATACTGGCATCTTCAATTCGGCGGACTACTAAGGATACGCACATGGCCACACCAAGTGAGATGTTCATCTAAAATGTCCATTTCAGAAATTACGGTAGCTGTGCCTCCCAGACTCAAATACCAACCTTGAAAATTTCAACTCGACCTTGCGTCTCTGAAAGACATTTAACCAGGTCAGCATTGAAAAATGGAACGAAGAGACGATGAATTTCAGGTTTTTTGTCCACACCACACAGAGACATTTGCTCCATATTTTTCCCCAAACTGTTGAAAATTGTGCACTGTGCAGAAAATTTTATATGCTAAAGTGGAACTGAAATAATGTTCGTAAAGGATCTTTTAGCATTTGTTTTTTGAAACACCTGTAAAAAAATTTTATATGCTAAAAGTTGGACCTGAAATAACGTTCGTAAAATTCTTTTAACATTTGTTTTTGGGGCATTTTGTGCCTACCATTTTGTTTCCAGGAGAAAAATTATCCTCAAGGATAAAAGCAGTCCTTATTTCAACTCAGGAATTTGGAAGAAAGTTGAAATTGTAACCATACCACATAGGAGTTTTTCCACTGGACTTATACTTGAAAATTCTCTTGTGTATTTTAAATTACATTCCTGTTTTTTCATGTTTTATTTTATAGTTTGCGGAAGTATGCATATGCAAATTTTATTTCTGTTTGTGTCTGGAACTTTTTAACTTTGAACATTCGAAACTCTGTTTTTTCCTTAAAGGAATATATATTTTTTGTTTGCTTGTCTATAAATTTTTTGCCCGCTAAAAATTTAGGGGGGAGTTTTGTAGCGTTTGTTTGTATTCGCCTGGTGGAGTTGTCTGCCCCTTTTAGTTCCATGATGCCCGCTAGGGCACCAGTATAAAAGCGCCGGTTTCAAAACCTTCGCTCTCTCTCTCTTGATAGTTTTCAGAACTACGAGCCACATGGGGTAGATTCTATCTACCCTCTCGTGGGGCTCCGCCCCCCTTACATTACTGTAAGTCTTTGCAGCATGGACTATCGCTAGTCTCATGTCTGTACTCTTTCATGTTTATACTCTTCATGTGTCTGTCTTGAATGTGTACCTCTTTATATGTAACTCTGTTTACGTATTATGAACGCTGTATTCTACTGTTATCCATGTGCTGTGTTATTAAATGTTTGTCTATTAACCTTTGTCGGAGTTATTTGTATTTAAAAGCACTTTGAATTTTACACCATCCTTACACCTGTATTAAGATTTAAACATATTTTGCTCTAGTGTTTTCCTTTATTTCTTTGTGTTTATTATTTAATACATCTTTTTGCATTACAGGAACTGTAGTAAAAAAATTGTATCATATATCCCATAAAAAGAACATATTTTTTAACATATTTCTTAAATGAGAAACATTTAAAGAATTGGTTGGATGATAAACTGTAGCAGCTTCAACCACTTCAAGAGTGAGAGTGATTTTTTTATCCTTGGAGATATGACTGAATGAATATTGATCACTGTAATTAACTTAAACAGATTGGAGAGTTGGGAAGTTGGATTTTAAATAATAACACTGGTCAACAAAATTTTTGCTACAGAGGTATAAAAACATGTTTTAGATTGAATTGAATGAATTGATTCTGAATCTGTGCTTAAAATTGTTCTATCTCATCAGGATTTTGTAAAATATACTGGTAAATGGCCTTTTCCCCATTCCTTTACATCAAAGACAGTTTCATTAAAAACTTTTTAAAAGCAATGATATATGATCATTGTACATAATTTTTTTTCAAATTGTCATATAAAAAAGTGATGCAAAACTGAAAACAAGTATTTTCATTGGCCCTGAGATCAGAGAATTGATGTTTGGCAGCAAGTTCAGAAGTAAACTGAATTCACTTGAGCTAGCAGCATGGAATTCATTCATTTTAATTGTACAGACCTTTCTTTCATAGAGCTGAAAACAAAGATAATTTAATAAACAAACTAACAGTACAACAAAGACTGAAATAGCATTGTGTTTACATCTTGATTATTTTCCAGCTAATCTCAGCATGATTAGTGATGAGCATGGAAAAAGATTTTTCAGTGATGATGAATATCATGTAATAATGTATTGACAGAATTTGAGTACTCAAGTTTGCTTTCCAATGTAATAAGGTATGTGGATTAATAGTGTATATTTAACATTTAAAAATATGACATGAGGACTAAATCCTGACTTAAAATTTTAATTCTGTTAAGCAAAAAAATTTTCTTTAGTAGTAGATGAAAAGTAATTTTCTGTTTTTTTTTAGACAAAGCATCAGCTCTGTAAGATATTGGAAACTTGATAGCAAGAAAAGTATATCTAGTTTTATTAGGTTTGGCCAGACAGGCTAAACTTAGTCATGCATGCATTGCTATTGTTCAATTTAAAAAAAAAAAAAAAAAAAAAAAACTTCTTTTGACGTAGGAATATATAACCTGTCGGTCGCTACTGAGCTAAAGGGGTCATGGAATTTCCGAAATTGGCCGTCAAGATCGGATCTTCTGCATCAACCATGGATTTCATGCTTACTGAAAGTCTAGCCGAATGCCCACGTTGTGTTTAGATCTCAAACGACTAGAAATCCGCTATAGAAACTGGTATTCCATGGCTAACAGCGGCCTAGTGGTCACATAAAGAAACAACGACTTTTTCTTTTTTCAACTCAACAACATTTATATTCAATAAGAGAATACAAAACAATTATTTCTCAAAGCTGTGGGAGCGATGGACCTCTAATTAATAACTTCTGGTCGGAATACAATCCGGGCTCTGCAAGGTATTGTTTAAAACAGTTCGTAGTAAAGGTGACTAAGTTTTTCAATAGTCTTAGCTGAAGTCAGTTTCTGTCGGCTCTCGGTATTTGCATTAATCTTCACTTTTCTAGCCCGCTAAGCTCATCTACCCATCAAACTTTCTCAGCTTCATCTGCCTTATTGTCCAAAAATGTCCCAGTTAAATAATATCTCAACCAGACATTCTGATTTCCGGAGATATCAGAAATTTTCTCTGTACATCCCACCCTGGCAAGGGTACCACCCTCTCCTCAGTTCTAACTACCAATAGAATTCACTTCCACTAAATCGCCAGATTGCTAGCTTTTCCGGTATCCTTAAGTGCTTCCCAACAAAATGTGGAGTCTTAAATACATAAGGGTTTAATTCGTTTCTTCCGGTCATCTATAATATTTTCAACAAAGAGTTTATCTTTTTCTTAAGTGGAAAAAGAAAATAATAACATTTTTTCTTCAAGGGACCAAGATAATCATGGTCAACCGACTTCCTGATCATCTTTCTCCGTGCCATCAGTCTGGTTATATCAAAAGGCTGTTTCCAACAATCACAGCCAACTCAAGTGGACTCCCTGGGTGGTCTCCCAACCACTTGAGATTTACTTTCGATTTCTTCGCATACATTCCCATCACATTGTGTGGCCTTATTATTGCGACCATCTGTTTTGACTACTCACAACTCAAGCCATCGGACGATTTACATTTCCGTCTTTTTTTTCTTTCTTTCTTTTTCTAATTTCAAACACTGAATCAGGTCACAAATAGAGTAAAAGCAAAGCAGGTTAATTAATAACTCAGCTAACAGAATGAGAAAGTCAATTTTTTGTTCTCCAGAGGATATCCAATAGTAAACTTGTGAACAACATGATTTTTCTCTTAGGTGAATAAAAGGTTTCTATCAATATTTTAAAGAAAGTTTTCTCTCTGATCTTGTAGAATGGGATTTTACAATTATTTTTTCACGCTTTCACTTAAACAAATCATTTGTAATATTTTTGATAAATGCATTTTTATAGCCTGTTATTGCTACTTCATTTTTATAATAAATAATTTCCATTATTTTCCTGTCAAAAATATTCTATTGTTGTAAATCACTTTTCTTTTTTTTAATAAATCAGAAATTAACAAATTACCAAAAGTTCAAAATGCTGGTTCTGAAATATAGAAAATGTGAGTCAATTCAGTCTGGTATTGTCAACCACTATTGGCTTGGAATAGAAGAAAGAATAGTGTTTAAAGTTTTAATTACAATGTTCAAATGTTTACATGAAATATGAAACTCACGAATATAGAAGTTTCAGCTATATAATACCCAGGCTTTGGAATCCATTACCTTTTGACAGACAACTGGAACATTTCAAACATTCATAAGTTTTAATCAAAAATAAATTCTTATTTCATCTGTTTTTATATTATGTAAACTCCATAAATACTCTTTTCCTACATATGGAGCATAGGCCATTGACAATGACAGATCTTTAGACACTAGTAGTCTTTCCTAGAAACTTACATGAATTGCCACATGCATTTCTGCTTTCATCATGTTCCATGTTCCTGAGAAAAGGTGATTCATTTAAATCTTTTTCTACTAAGACTACTACTTCATCCTCATATTATTATTATTATCATCAAAAATAATAATTTTTGTAAATAGATTTCTAGTTTAAATTATTTACTAATTTTTTGCTTAAGGGTTGAAATTTAGTTCCCGAGTTGTTGATGAGTTGTGTCGTAGGCAGTAAGACTCAAACTAATGGTCAGCCAGTCTAGTTTGCTAACTATTACATCACACAAGATGTTTAAATTTCTAATCTAAGTTACAAATATTGTTTTTGTGTATTAAAATAACTATTAATTAACAATAACTACCAAATTATTATTTTCAGTCAATTTCCACAACAGATTATTACTAGAGACTCTTTTAGGAACTAATCATTAATTTTAAACATTATATTTAATTACAGTAGAATTAATTATTCCTTATTTATTCTGGTCAATGATTATACCAAAGTAAAAGTTCTATTTAAAACGCCAGTCACATTAGAAGAGATATAAATAAAACAAATGCACAGTAGCATATTAGTTTCAGATGACAAATCTTTGAAGGTAACAGTTGATTTAAGCTACCTCGTGAAAGTGAAATGCTGAATTGAAGGTAGTAAAGGAAGAAGGAGAAAAAGCTGCTTTTTAGTTATAAATATGAGGAACTCCAGTTTGGCACATTGCCTTGTGTAATACATACAGATGTACTGGATGGAAATTGATATCTTACAGGCATGAATTTTCTGTTAAACCCACATATATATTAACCCCCACCATATATATATATATATATATATATATATATATATATATATATATATATATATATATATATATATATATATATATATATATGACCCTTTACCGGATGCCTCTAATGAATTCAGTGACACCAATCAGCCAATTAGTGTAAACACCAATTGACTAATTAACTGGAGATTCTTTTTTTTGCTGGAGTCGCTGGCTTTTCTTCTCGGGTGTAGCAACCCCTACACACTTCCACCCCCACGTTGTGTAGTTTTAGAAAATGAAAGGTGACAGGTTGCTGCTGGAAGAAAGATTGTTGAGTCTCACAATTGGTAAAGAATTATATGAAAAAAAAACACTTCAACAATTGTTTTTGAAGTCAAAATGCTATACAGGCAAAGTCTGTAAAGTCCGTCGCTGTTCTCAGGAAAAATGTTCTTTTCTTTTTCTGGGGGAGTGACACTCTAGACTGGCTTAAGGACAGGAGTTGGTTGTTCTTATCTAAGTTGATCTTGAGGGGTGGTCATAACGTCTTTCAGCGCAGCAGAGTTTCGTGAGGCAAGATGGCGAAGTGCCCCGAGCTTCAAAAATCAGCTCTTTAAGTAATAATCGCCCAGATTAGTGGGGTATGGTCAGACGAGGAAGAAGAATCTTCCTTAACGTCAAATCCTAATCAATTTGCGTCCATCATTCCTTTGTTTGAATCTCGAAATCCCAAACATGGAAAAATGCAAAGTCAGCAAGATTTTAAGTACAACCCTAATTTCCCCACTCTCTCTGAATCTATTACTGTGACTATCACTTCTCATGGGATGACGGGAGGATAGCTTTCCTCCCACTCTCTAAGTGAAATCCCAAATTAGGAAAAGGGTGAAGTTACCAAACTCCAAGTACAACCCTTTTTTTCTGCCACCCTCTAATACCTATCTCTGTCACTGTTACACTCAGGGGGCGTTAACTTTCGCCCACTCAGCAAAAGTATTTGGGTAAAGGGATTTCCCAAATCGAAGCTCATTAATCAATTATTCCCAGTCAAGCCACAAGGCTTCCTTTGTATCATCTCGAGATTTGCCATATGCCCAACTCGTACTTTCGGTTTACCGGGTCACCCCGTCCCAGGAGCAAAATAATCTTTTCATCTATTTTAATATTGTCTGGACTCTGCGAATTTAAAATTATCTATACCCAAAATTTCCCAACTTAATTTCTTCTTTCAATTATTTTGACAAGTCCATTCGTCAAGGGGCATATGGTTTCCTAGAGCTGAATTTCTATTTACCAAGAAAATATACGCTACTCAATAAAATTCAGACGAAAACGTTTCTTTTCCCAAAATAAATTTTATATTATTTTTCCCAAAAAAAAATAATCCTATATTATTTTTTAGAAACTTGGTGTTTTCAATATCAGGAGATATCAGCTCTTTAACGACCACTGGCAAGGATTAACCCCCCAATGTCCATAGTGTCACACCACTCCCATACATTTTTGTCAAATACTTCGTATTTGACACATAAAAAAAAAATCAAAAGCCCCTTCCTTCGTCTGAAAAGGGTTTCTTCTTCAGCATGCAAAATGACTCTTCTACAATTCATGCTGTAGAATTACTACTCCGTAATGTCTCTTTTTCAAGTTACATGCGATCGTTCATTTTTCAGCAAAATTTAAAATTTTTTTTCCATTCTACTAATCATGCAGTAGAATTATGTAATCAGGAGCTCTCAACACCCCTTACAAATGAATTACTCTATACGGGCTCGCAACACCCTTTACTAATTAATCTTTTTCTTCCCTTTTTTTTCAATTGTTCATTTTCGCACCACAGGTTTGGGTTTAGCCAATTGTTTTGGCTTTTCCGAAGTAACCTACGGAGGATCTTCAACCGGTTCAAGTATTTCTTCCTTTTCTTCTTCGATCGATGACAAGTCAGTAAGATTCATCCGACTTCTACATAGGACACTCAGTGGTGTGTCTCGCTCATTGGTACACGTATCTGTCAGGACACTATTAAACTTTATTTTTCTTCGTTTACTCAGCAACCATGATGCTGATACCATTATTATGACAATTGCAATTATCCCTGCCATTATAGATCCACTAATAATGATCTCTGAACCTTCTGTCCAGTTTAGTTCTTCAAGTCCTACAGAATTTAATTTTTCCTTGATTTGCTCCAAATCAATCTTTTCTACAGGCTTTAACAACATAGGTAACTTCTTAAGTGTGTTAACAGGGTATCCATTCACAACAGGATCCCACATTCCAGTCCAATTAGTCACATTAGACCTTAATAACCTATCTATAGATTTCTTTTCTTCATACTTTTCTTCTGCCTGATAATAAGGGGCAAGGAGATAGATGTTCGAAGGCTGAACATCCCAGTGGCAGCTTAATCATAGACAGCGGAGGCACCACCTTCATAGTTTTTGTGGCTTTACCCTCGCATACCTTTGATAATTCAATCTCTTTTTGGGTGGCCAATGCCCAGATTCCATCGGATATACTGATGGCTTGTGGCAATACAGTGTTCATTAAAACTTCTACCTGACAATTCTTATTAATTCCTTCTTTATTTCCTTTGAACAATTCGAGGACACATAACTGGTGATTACCAGTTACATATATAGGACTTGCCGAGGTGCATGTCCCCAATGCATCGCTCTGGCATCTCCTTGCTTCTTCCTTAGTTAGTAACATAAATTTAGTTCTAGCCAGGTTCAAGGCCAGGAATTCGGATTCGGTTTTATAACGAGCAACTGCTCCTATTTTTTCATCTACCCTGGGGTATGGGATGGGCAAATTTATGACTTGAAATATCTCGAATGTACTATCCCTATCTAATAGAGGAACAGAGAGCAATACTAACAATTTCTTCCCTTCCAACAAGGTAGCGCAGCCTAACGAGCTATAGTACTTCCATAGTTCCTCTGTAGGATCTACGGGTAACCGTAAATGATGAGGGAGTTCTGTCCCTATGCCCAGCAACAGTTTCCTCAAATGCCCTGGGGTCACTATGCTAGGTGACAGGTGACCCAACGATAACATATCCAACTGAGCCCTTACATGTTCTAGCAAGGTTATCAGCGATTGACTAGTCTGTCGCACCTTGTTAATTAGGGCTATAAGCTGGAAGTAATCTTGAATAAATCCGTCCAATTCTCTCAACTCATCAGTCATATTGCCCAATTCATCTCCCATTGATTGCATATTATTAATCAACCAGATTATATTTCCCCTATCTTTTGCTAATTCTAGCCTTGTCACATTCAAAATGGATACACTTTCTCTGGCTACCTGGGCTAATATTTTCTGATCTTTCTCTATTTTCTTTAATTTTCGTCGTATTGTTCTAACATCATCTTCAGATACTGTTCCAAATAGTACGCTTAAAGTTTTGCCTACTATTGGTAGTATGGATCTTTTCTGCCTGGTTTGTAATAATTCTACCCCCCTTAAGTAATTATTCATTTCTTTCCACTGATACTCCATTATGGCATTCTCCTGTTCTAGAGAATACAATAATCTCACATATCTGCCGGTATGTGAATATTTCTCTCCTATCTGCAGTTGAATCTTTCGCAAGTTGGATAATTCATCCTCCAACTTTGTCAACAAAATCTCATAGGGTTTTAAATCAATAAGTAGTGTTATCAACCACTTTGAACGGGTAATAATCACTTCACTTGTCTTCTTGAAGACGATATTCTTACTGTTCTTCCAAGCGCTCCCTGTCATCGTCAAAAGCAACAATATTACTATCTTTGTCATCTCCATCCCTGCAAAGATATGCAGAATAGATTTAGTTCTTTCGCCTTCATTTTTCGAGTAGGGTCCCCTATTTCTACTCTGTCTAATTCGATTAATTTTACCGCTTCGCTTAGTGAATTTGGCCTCAACATAACCGCCAATGCCCCATCCGCATGGGGGCCCTTCCACACAAACAGTAGCACCCACGGCCACACCAAGACCTCCTTCACCTTGCTATGCTTATTAATCAAAATCAGGAGCCACCATATCCTCAACCTGAGGGTTGGACTTTTTCGCTCCTCTCAATCTTAACTTGATTGGCAATTCTGTCTTATTTTTAGATTCTTGTTCTCTACTCCATTGCTTTTGGAGTTGGGACAGAGGTAACTCATCCTCAGAGTCCCATCCACCTGATTCTTCTCCAGAACTCAGTGGCGGAAGGCTTTCAGCTTCCAGATTTGCCTTAGGTCCCCCCGGCCTAAGTTCTAATCTATTAGAATCTAAATTGTTCATCAGCATTTGTCTACGGAATGTCTCTCCGTCACTATCTGATTCCTCGGATTCAGTTTCAGTATGCATCTCTTCTGGATCTACCAGAGTTGTCTTTCTGATTTTACTTCGCCTCTTCTTAGACTGGGGTTCTGATCTATCCCACCCATCTAACTCGGCTAACTTCAAATCATTCGCATGAGCTCTCTTCGCTCTACCTGAAATCTGATCCAAAATTATGAAAGAGACTGGACCCGTTTGTTCCACAATTCTATAATACGGTTCCCACCTTCGGTCCAGCTTTCCCTCTCTCATATGAACTTTGTAATACACAGGATCCCCTATGCACAGTTCAATTTCCTTTCTTCCCCTATTAGTCCGCTCATTCCTACGTTTCTGAGCTCGACGTATCCTTCTTCTCGCCTGGGAGAATATCTTATGCTGTCTTTCCAGGATAATCTTGTGGTGATCTTCGCCCATGTACTTTCGACGGGGTTTTAATAGATTGTCGATAGGCAACACCACATCTCTTCCAAACAACATAAAGTACGGGGAAAATTTCGAGGTCTCATTTATCGAAAACCTCACAGCTGCCAATGCTTGGGTCAGACACTGATCCCAATTACCTGCATTTTCTCCGGCCAGCTTAGCCAATATGTCTGCTAAGGTCTTGTGGAACCTTTCGACCTTGGCATTACTCTGGGGGTGGTAAGGAGAGGTGGTCACATGGTTGATTTTTAGACTTGCCATCGTCTCTTGCATTATCTTATTCACGTTTTCCGGGCCGTTATCCGTCACCAGCTGCATCGGTGACCCATATCTGGGGAAGATCTCAGTCAAGATCAAGTCAGCTACTGTCTGAGCTTTCTTATCTGCGACCGCAAAAGCTTCAGGCCAATTAGTCAGCCAGTCTACAAAGCTTACTATGTACTGATTACCGCTTTCCGTTTCTCCGTATGGACCCGATATGTCCATACTGATTTTCTGAAAGGGGAAGTTAGGAATATCAGTTTCCTCCAGGGGTGCTGTTTCATGCCTTCGACTCTGCGCCTGGCATATTACACAGCCATTCACATAGGCCATCACTTCTTGGTATAATTTTGGCCAAAAGTAATGTCTACCTATCAAATCATGGGTCTTATCTATGCCCATATGGCCCAACTTCTCATGGCATTGGTTAAGTATCTCATCCCTTAAGTTCGTGGAACAAATAATCTTAAACGCACCTCATCATCCTTCCCAGACAAATAATACAACAATCCATCTTGGATTACATATCTCAAGGTGGTCTTTTCTTCCACCTTTTCCTCAGAGATTTTATCTCAGGGTCCTCCTGACTCCTAAAAATCTCTTCCTTCCAGTGAGGATCACTCACCACCTCGGTTTCTTTATCCCCCACCTGGGATGGCTTCCGAGTCTATGGGAGTTTAACACACAAATCTGATAGGCTCTATCATCTACCCCTGGTTCCAAAACGACCGATTCGGACTCTAACTTCTTGGGTATTCTCGATAATAGATCAGCGCAAGTGTTTTCACGACCAGCCAGATACTCAACTTTGCAATTATAACTGCTCAACTTCAGAGCCCATTGCTGTATCTTCTTGTTATTCCATTCGGCATCTAACAAGTATTTGAGAGGCTTATGGTCGGTTTTAATAGTAAAGATGGCCCCGTCTAAGTAATAGTGCAGCTTTTGAACAGCGTACATAATCGCATACGCCTCTTTTTCAATCACGGGCCATCTTTGTTGGGTTGCCGACAACTTATGGGAAAGAAAATATATCGGTATCTCTTCGGAGATACCCGGCACTGGTCCTTCCTTCTCCGGACACGGCTGGGTCAGAACTGCCCCAACACATGTATCACTAGCATCGGTATACAGGACCAGATGTTTGCTTAAATCAGGATAAGTTAACAGAGGTATGGCTGTCAGTTGTTCTTTTAGACAGTCAAATGCCTTTTGGCAATCCTCTGTCCACTTAAACCTAGCATACTTCTTCGTCAAGGCTATAAGAGGGATGGCTAGTCGGGAAAAGGCTGGAATGAACCTTCTATAATAACCAATCATACCTATGAACCCTCGAACCTGTCTTACAGTCGTTGGCTCAGGCATGTTACGTATTATTTCTACCTTGTCCATATCCGGCTTGATTCCTTCCCTGTTAATTATGAAGCCCAGGTATTTAGTTTCCTTCTTCAGGAACTGGCTCTTCGGTAATTTTAGTTTTAAGTTGTGTTGCCTTAACCTATCAAACACTTTTTGCAGGTGCTCCAAATGCTCTTCGGGAGATCTGGAGAACACTAAAATGTCGTCTAGGTATGCCATGGCAAACCCTTCCATGCCCTCCAACACGATTGACATCAATTGAGTGAAAACACCTGGGGCATTTGACAACCCAAAGGGCATCACTTTGAAATTAAACAAACCTCGATGACAAGCAAAAGTTGCCTTCTTTTGGTCTGCCTCGTCAAGAGCTACTTGCCAATATCCGGACCTCAAATCCAGAGTTGAAAAGCATCCCGACTTCCCTAGTAATGCTAATATGTCATCAATTAGGGGCAAAGGTACTGCTAATGGTTCAGTGATAGCATTGAGCTGGCGGAAGTCAACACAAAATCTGTGCCCTCCGTCTTTCTTCTCAACCACAACTATTGGGAAGCTCCACGGTGAATTAGCTCTTTCAATGATATTTGCTTCCAGCATATCATCAACAGCTTCCTCCACCAACACCCTCTTATGTAATGGTGTTCTATAAGGCCTTAACTTTATTGGAAGATGATCACCCGTATTTATCGTCATCTTCACAGTCTGTGTTATACCTAACTCTTTATCTGTCTTTGCGACCACATCTCTGTTTTTCCTCATAAGTTTCCATACTTGTTTTCTATATTTCTCAGGAGCAAGTATTTCCTCCTCTTTTATCTCAGTATCTCTATCCTCATACTGATTCTTTTTCGTCTCGTTAACCTTCACCCGGCTAACATTTCTGATTCTTTGCGCTTTGCCTATAACTGTGTTCTTCAGAATTTTCTCAGTTTTACATGAGTTATTTATCAGTATCAGAGGGATCTCCCTCCCTCCATTAACTATCGCTTCGCATGCTGATATTTCAAATTCCCCTTCCTCCTCCGGCAAGGGTACTACCTGATAAATCTCTCCACTCATTACTGATTCGGTGTCGATCACACCATAACAACATACCGCTGATCTAGGTGGTAACCTTGTATCCTCACCCATCAGAATCCGGTACTCACCCCCGGCCTCACTACCAAGGGAATTTCCATTTCGCCCACTGTCAATACTGGGGGCTCAAAAGCTAGACGAGCTTTATTTTTCTTTAACCAATCCTCTCCCAGGATCAGTTCACTACAGAGATCAGTTGCTACATATACCCTGAGCAAATCCTTTAATTTACCTAATTCTAAAGGTAAATTATCCATGCCACCAAGGATATTTGATCTCCGTTCGCCTGACTGATCACCAAATCAGGTTCGACCAGATTTTTATTAAATTTCAAGCGATCATAGGTTTCCCTATTCACTAATGATACCGACGCTCCCCGTATCAATCAGTGCCCTTACAGGGGGCCCCTTCACCGATACAATGCATGTTAATTCATTGGTCTCGGCCAAAGCTGGACACACCAAGGCATCTTTCTTTTTAAACTTTTCTTCTATTTCTTCTGTCAACCCAGACAGAGGAGCTGGCAATAAAAAGTCTTCGTTAGAATGTTTCTTTTCCTTTTCCAGGGGCACCTTACAATTCCTCTTCATATGGCCTACCCAAAACATCTCCAACATTTCGTCTTACAGCGTCTTTTAACCAGGGCCACCCTCCCCCCTATTCTTGGGGCGGCCCCTCTTCGTTTCCCGTCTTCAATTGTCTAACTACCTGTTTCTCTGGCTTCTTTGATTTGGGGCCCTCTCGAGGGACTCTCTCCCTCCTAGGCTCCCCATCTTTCTTCCTAGAGGGACAGTCCCATGATATGTGACCTTCCCCTTGCAGGACCAACACACAATTGTTGAGTTAGTCCTTTGTTCCTCCTTTGAGGGGGCATCTGCCATCCTTTTCTCATGTCCAACACCCTTCCGGAGGGGTCAGCCTGTCTACCCCAATCTTCCCGCTTTCTTTCCCTCCTAAAGGGCTTCTTAGCTACCTTGGGGGCCCCGTTACCCTCCGAATTTCTGCTCTGAACCTGCGCCTGCTCAACTCTATACGTAACAGCTCCGCCTCCGTGGTGCTAGCAGCAACCAACGCCTCGGCAACTGTCTCGGGCCTTATCCTAAGGACATCCCGTTTTATCTCGTCGTTATTCAAGGCATCTACAAAAAGGCCGGCCAACTGGGCCTTAACTACCTCATTATTCTTCACTAGGGGGTCGGGATAGGCTATCGCCGCTAACCTCTCTAGCCTCTCACCTAATTCGGCGAGAGACTCTTTTTCCTCCTGCGTTATTCGGCTTAATTCACGCATCGCCTCCATTGCGGAGGCTACACCGGAAAATCTCTCTTCCAGTTTTAGTTTTAACTCATCCCAGAGTATTTCTGGATTTTCTAAATATATTCCTCCTATGAATTTTGAAGCCTTTCCCAACGCAGCATCGTAGGCCAGCTTAACCAGCTCACGATCACCTATCCCAAAAATGATATGTTTTTTTTCAATGGTCTGCAACCAATCGTGCAGACCTATTGCCTCCCCCCAGTAAGGGGGGTATCTGCGTCCCCCCTACTAAACTCTTAAATGCTCTCGTAAATGCTTCCATTTCCCCCCCTCACTAGTGGTCTCGGGATCTTGCATTGCCATTATGGTAGAAAAATTTTCAAGAGAAAAGAAAACAAAATCAACGATACAACAAAAGATAATGTCCCGACAGACGTGCAACCAACGAAAAGTGTCCTACCTGTTCAGTGGAATAGAGCTGACTGCTTGGTCTTTGTTGGTCTCCGGTTCTGCTCCGGGGAAGTTGTTGTTTTCTCCTGTTCACGACACAGTTTGTGTCAAAGTTCGAGACACAAGGTGTGTCAAAGTTCGTGTCACAGCACAACCTTCTCCGCCGTAGTATAGACAGGGTCTATCCTGGTCACGTGCAACAAATATGACCCTTTACCGGATGCCTCTAATGAATTCAGTGACACCAATCAGCCAATTAGTGTAAACACCAATTGACTAATTAACTGGAGATTCTTTTTTTGCTGGAGTCGCTGGCTTTTTCTTCTCGGGTGTAGCAACCCCTACACACTTCCACCCCCACGTTGTGTAGTTTTAGAAAATGAAAGGTGACAGGTTGCTGCTGGAAGAAAGATTGTTGAGTCTCACAATTGGTAAAGAATTATATGAAAAAAAAACACTTCAACAATTGTTTTTGAAGTCAAAATGCTTTTATATCTATACAGGCAAAGTCTGTAAAGTCCGTCGCTGTTCTCAGGAAAAATGTTCTTTTCTTTTTCTGGGGGAGTGACACTCTAGACTGGCTTAAGGACAGGAGTTGGTTGTTCTTATCTAAGTTGATCTTGAGGGTGGTCATAACGTCTTTCAGCGCAGCAGAGTTTCGTGAGGCAAGATGGCGAAGTGCCCCGAGCTTCAAAAATCAGCTCTTTAAGTAATAATCGCCCAGATTAGTGGGGTATGGTCAGACGAGGAAGAAGTATCTTCCTTAACGTCAAATCCTAATCAATTTGCGTCCATCATTCCTTTGTTTGAATCTCGAAATCCCAAACATGGAAAAATGCAAAGTCAGCAAGATTTTAAGTACAACCCTAATTTCCCCACTCTCTCTGAATCTATTACTGTGACTATCACTTCTCATGGGGATGACGGGAGGATAGCTTTCCTCCCACTCTCTAAGTGAAATCCCAAATTAGGAAAAGGGTGAAGTTACCAAACTCCAAGTACAACCCTTTTTTTCTGCCACCCTCTAATACCTATCTCTGTCACTGTTACACTCAGGGGGCGTTAACTTTCGCCCACTCAGCAAAAGTATTTGGGTAAAGGGATTTCCCAAATCGAAGCTCATTAATCAATTATTCCCAGTCAAGCCACAAGGCTTCCTTTGTATCATCTCGAGATTTGCCATATGCCCAACTCGTACTTTCGGTTTACCGGGTCACCCCGTCCCAGGAGCAAAATAATCTTTTCATCTATTTTAATATTGTCTGGACTCTGCGAATTTAAAATTATCTATACCCAAAATTTCCCAACTTAATTTCTTCTTTCAATTATTTTGACAAGTCCATTCGTCAAGGGGCATATGGTTTCCTAGAGCTGAATTTCTATTTACCAAGAAAATATACGCTACTCAATAAAATTCAGACGAAAACGTTTCTTTTCCCAAAATAAATTTTATATTATTTTTCCCAAAAAAAATAATCCTATATTATTTTTTAGAAATTTGGTGTTTTCAATATCAGGAGATATCAGCTCTTTAACGACCACTGGCAAGGATTAACCCCCCAATGTCCATAGTGTCACATATATATATAGTTATTTACTAAGCTTAGCTTAGACATGGCACAAGACCAGAAGTATGGGGCGTCCAGTGAGAATCAAACTCACTAACAATAGTCAGTGAATCTAGCTTGCTAACCATTACACAAAGTGAGGTGCCCTTTATATAGTTATTTACTAAGCATAGCTTAGATGCAACACAAGGCAAGAGGTATGGAGCACCCAGTGAGAATCAAACTCACTAACAATAGTCAGTGAATCTAGCTTGCTAACCATTACACAAAGTGAGGTGCCCTTTATATAGTTATTTACTAAGCATAGCTTAGATGCAACACAAGGCAAGAGGTATGGAGCACCCAGTGAGAATCAAACTCACTAACAATAGTCAGTGAATCTAGCTTGCTAACCATTACACAAAGTGAGGTGCCCTTTATATAGTTATTTACTAAGCATAGCTTAGATGCAACACAAGGCAAGAGGTATGGAGCACCCAGTGAGAATCAAACTCACTAACAATGGTTTGCTAATCTAGCTTGCTAACTATTACACCATATGAGGTGCCCTCCACCATATATATATTGTCGTATGGCCATTAGATAAGTGTAATATCCATGTGTATCAATAAAAACATGTAAAAGAAGGTGACTAACAATACATTTATTTATTCATTAAAATCACCCATTTTTTGTTGTTAAATCTTTGTTTCCTCCCCTTCACATCCTGTCTTTATCCATGATAAAATTGATCATGTGCAAGGTGTGCTGTCAGTCACAAATAAATTAATGGTTTTCCTTTGAAGGGGAATGCAATACCCAAAAATTTGATAGACACTAGTTTTTTTTTCTTTTTTTTTTTTTTTTTAAGAAAGTCAGTTACTCATGATGGAACAGTTGAGATGCAAAAAAGAAAAAAAAAAAAGAATAGTGCAACATGCTAATCCACTTTAAGTTTTGACAAATAAATAATCGGGAATTGCGAAGAAAGAAGCCAAATAATGAAGTTATTAGGACAAATAAGCCTAAAAGATTATGCCATGATTCTTCTTTATCCGCAACAATAACGGTGAACCTTAGGTACCACCAATTTTCCCTGTGAAATTCCCCCCCTTCCTATATTTAACACAATGAAAATTGCATAAAGGTTAATATTATCTTGAAATTTTTTTGTTCATTCAAAAGAAGAAATATTAAAAAATATTCCTGATGATTTTAAAAAATTTTTTCAGTTTACGGAAATAATGAAAATTATAAACGAAAAACAATGCTTACATTTTGCACGTTAAATCAATTGAAGTTTAACATAGCCAAAAACAAGTTATGACTAGAGGCTTTTTTAAAAATTCTATGAAAAATAAATTAATGGTCTGATTTTCGTGAAAATTTCCATAATTACTTACCTTTTGATGAAAATATGTCTGAAATAGCTTTTTCTTGAAAAAAAATTATGATAAAAAACTAAAAATTAAAAATAAAATTAAAAATAAAAATATCTACATGTATCTTCCGAAGGTTGGGGTCCTTTGTGCCAGAATTTGATCCTAGGGGCTGTGATGGTTTCGGTAGTTGAATGCTAACCAAACCATTAAGGGTTATTGCCCTTGAACTGGGCAGGGAGATAGACAGAATAAAAGATGGCTTCTTAACCCTATACACGTCGTTCTCATGTTCCTCATTGTAATTCAGATAACTTATCATGGTGGCAGCTCTGGGATATATACCCTCAACGAAAACAATGAGAAAAACACCGAACAAGACTAACTAGAAAAAAGTTATGTCAACTTTTTGGACAAAAAACCCTTTTTGGACGAATTAAAAAATTAAATCCTTTCGCCGAATGCAACCCGACACGAAGTTCTAAAAACAAAACAAAAATACCAAAAGTGTTGCAGTATAAAAAAAAATTGTTCTCTGGAACAAACAAGTAAGTGTTGCATTACATTTTAATAACACTGTATTTCATGTTTTTGTATTTGTTAAAAGAATATTTTTGTCAAAATGAGCAACATTAGCGAGCCGTCAATGTGCTGGACAGCAGAAAATCTAGTGGAAGAATTCAGATTCTTCAAACAAAGATGCAGACTGTATTTTTCAGTTAAAGAAATTCCAGTACACAGACAGGTCGAACATATATTGCTATTTTCTGGGGCAGAGGGCCTAAGAAGGTTCAACTCCTGGATATTCACGGACGAAGCCGACAAAAATAATCCACGGATTATTTGGCAGAAATTCGAGGAACATCTAGACCCCCAAGTGAACTTCCACATACATCGATTATCTTTCCGACAATATAAACAAAAAGACTTTGAAAGCATTGATGATTTTTTAGCCAGGTGCAGGTTGCAGACGAAAAAGTGCAAGTTCCAAGATACTGAAACTAGGTTATTAGAACAAATTTTCAAGGAACCAGGCACACGGATTTGAAGATGCTCTTAGAAAAAGGAGAAAACATCTCACTGGAAGAAGCCCAAATTATAGGAAGAGCTTACGAAGCTTCAATAGGCCACATGAAGCAAATGGCGGAAATCCACAGTGGATAAAGCCAGGAAATTGACTCTGTTAAATACAGCAGTTGTAAGCGGTGTAATGCAGTCCCACCAAAAAGAAAAGTGTTCGGCATGGGGCTCATTTTGTTCAGCCTGTGGCAAGAAAAATCACTGGGCTAAAGTCTGTGACAACAGACATGAAAGAAAAGGAAGACACCCCTAGGCACAATTTAAAACAAAGGGACCCAAATTTAAACCTGGGCACAAGGAGACCCCCAGACATCAGCAGTACAGACACCATTATAAAAAAAATAATGTGTACTCCGTAAATGCAAACCATGATAACCAGGAGTTATACAATGAGTTTGCACAAATGACTTTTGATTCTATCAAGCAGCAAGAAAAAAAAGACACTAGGACTGAGGCCTTCGCAGAACTGACAATTAAGCTTCCCAAATTACCAGGCACCCACAAACTAAAAGCCAAAGTTGACACAGGAGCTGAAGGAAATACCCTCCCATTACGTGTTTTCCGCAAGATGTTTCCAAACAAAATCAGCACTTCTGGACAGCCACTCCCTGGCGCAACACATAAGGAATCAACTGTACTGACTGCATATAATGGATCCAGCATCCCTCAACATGGTTCCATCAGCATAGAATGTACCTATAAAGGAGAGTGGAAATCACTCAAATTCTTTGTGGTAACATCTGAAGGACCTACTATACTAGGACTACCCTCACTCAGAGACTTAGAACTGGTTACGATGCACTGCATCATCGAAGAAAACCAAGCTCATATTAACTCTGTAGAAGACCTGAGAAACATGAACCTGGATCAGTTCGACCGAATAGGCAGTTTCACAGGGGAATACTGGATTGTCCTGAAACCGGACAATCATCTTGTCATCCACGCACCCAGGAAATGCCACATCCACATGAAAGATGAGATTAAGATTGAGCTAGATGACATGATGAAACAAGGTATCATTCGCAGAGTAAGCAAGCCTACAGAATGGGTGAACAGCCTAGTGTATGTGCGGAAAAGTAATGGTAAACTCCGCCTGTGTTTGGATCCTAAAGACCTAAACAGAGCTATCATGCAGTGCCATTACAAGACTCCCACAATGGAGGAGCTGGCACACAAACTGTCAGAAGCGAAGTATTTTTCCAAACTGGATGCCAAGAATGGATACCGGTCAATCAAGCTCGATCCCAAATCACACCTACTGACCACTTTCAATTCTCCTTTTGGAAGGTATTGTTTCCAGAGAATGCCTTTTGGCCTGGTCATGTCACAAGATGTATTCCAGCAGAAAATGGACATGATTCTGGAGAAATGCCCTGGTACCCTAGGACTTATAGACAACGTCATAGTATATGGCAAAACCAAAAAGGAGCATGACCAAAATCTGCACAACTTGATGGTGGTAGCAAAAACTGAAGGACTTAGTTTTAACAGCAAAAAATGCCAAATAGACCAGAAGCAGATACACTTACTTCTTTGGGGCCATATATGATAAAAACGGCGTACGCCCTGACCCTAAGAAAGTGGAAGAGGTTAAACTACTACCCAGCCCAAAGAGCATCACAGAATTACAAAGAGTGCTAGGAATTATCACATACATGGCACCATTTATTCCACATCTCTCAGATCTTACAGCACCTATGAGAGATCTACTGAAAAAGGAGTCGGAGTATGGGTGGACGGAAAGTCACCAAATGTCGCTGCAGGCGATAAAAGATTTGATTTGCAAAGAAATGCTGCTAACATACTTTGACCCTAAAAAAGAAACCGTAATCCAGGTAGATGCATCCAACAGAGGCCTAGGTGCAGCCCTACTGCAGGAGGGAAGATCCATAGCGTTTGCGTCAAAATCGCTGACAGAAACAGAACAACGATAGGCAAACATCGAGCGTGAGCTCCTAGCAGTTGTCTTCGGATGTGAGCGTTTCCGAACGTACATCCATGGTTGTGCTTTCCAGGTAGAAAGTGATCACAAGCCCCTAGAGATGATCAACTTAAAAAACCTAATTGCAGCCCCTCCTCGACTCCAACGAATGTTATTACGCCTACAAGGGTATGACATGACTAATGCTTACCAGGAAAGGAAATGGCATTAGCGGATGGTTTTTCCAGACTCCCCAACAAGAGAGCGAAAGAAGCTATCGACCTGGACATAAAAGTTGATTTTGTACAATTTTCAGCTCAGAAGTTGACACAGATTCAACTGGCAACCAATGCTGACCCAACAATGTGCGAACTAAAGGAAATGATCCTGCACGGTTAGCCCGATACGTTCAGGGAAATTGGGAAGAATATGCGACCATACTGGCCCTACCGGGATGAGTTAGCAATAGAAAATGGGATATTACTCAAGGGTGAATGAATCATCATCCCAAAATCCCTGCAAAAAGAGGTACTGCACAAGATTCATTATGGCCATCAGGGAATGGAAAAATGCAAGTTGCGAGCAAAAAGCTGTGTATTCTGGCACAACATCAACCAAGATATTGACAGATTAGTCCAGCTATGCGATGTCTGCAAGGAGCACCAAAGAATGCAAGGTGCTGAGACTTTGATGCCACATGAGATCTCAGTAAGACCATGGCAAATTGTAGCCACTGATTTGTTCCACTTCGAAGGATCAAATTTTATCCTCATTGTGGATTACTACTCCAAATACCCCTTTGTGAGGAAGTTAAATAATTTCTCCAGCCAGGAGGTTATAAACACGATGAAGCAAGTGTTTGGAGAGAATGGCATTCCAGAGAGAATAATCAGTGACAACGGAGCACATTATAGCTCAGCTGCATTTAAGCAGTTTGCGAAAGAATGGGGATTTGAACATCGCACATCATCTCCGAGATACCCACAATCTAATGCGGAACGTTGTGTGCAGTCGATTAAATCCGCCATCAAAAAAGCCAAGTCAAGCAACCGTGACATCGACATGGTACTGCTATGCCTTAGGACAACTCCAATAGACCACACGATACCCTCACCTGGAGAAATGCTGTTCAACAGAAAAATAGTAAGCAACATTCCAATGAAATGTACTAACCACAGTGCGAAAAAAGCGGAAATATCAGCTCGCTTATACAAGCGATAAGCTGAACAAAAAGCTTACTACAACCAGCATGCAAAAGACCTACCTGACATCCAAATAGGACAGCATGTTAGGATGTATGACAAGGACACGAATAGATGGAACCCTGCAGTTGTCACACAGACATGCACGGAGCCAAGGTCCTACATCATTAAAACCCCATCTGGATAGGTCCTCCGCAGGAATCGAAAACACCTGAAGGAAGACCCATCTACAGCAACTAGGGATCCATCTGAGATTATACCATCCAGAGTGGAAACCAACACACCAAAAAATATTCAAACAAAAACACTAAATACCCCATCCCAAACTAGCAATCATCATGTCCCACAGGAATCACAGACACAATACAACACAACAGAAAAGAAAACAACAAAATCTGGTCAGATAATAAAACCACCGGCAAGATATTGTGAATGAAACAACAAAAACATTTTTTTTTAATTTTGTGAACTCATCAAAAAGAAAAATCCCTTCATGGACACACACATACACACACAAAAACAACAATATTTCTTTTAATTTCTATGTTACTTACACATGAATATGAAAAAAAAAAATGAAAAATCTATGTGATCACAACTGAACAATTATATTTTTGATTTATTATGTTATATGCAAATAAAATAAAAATAAAAAATTGTAAGGGGAAAAAATTATTGTAAAACAGGGGATGTGATGGTTTCGGTAGTTGAATGCTATCTAAACCATTAAGAATTACTGCCCTTGAACTGAGCAGGGAGATAGACAGAATAAAAGATGGCTTCTTAACCCTATACACATCGTTCTCGTGTTCCTCATTGTAATTCAGATAACTTATCAGGGGCTATGCTGACCAACGTTTTTGCAATGTTATTGCTATCTCCCTCATGTAGGCCAGGGAAAAGGAGGACAAGCCTACTGGGGTTATGACATCACAACTTTTTGAGGAAAGAAGATTTTTCGACTGACACGTCAGTTCCACTTGGTCCTTCGTAGGAGCAAGTCAAGAAAGCTCTGCAAGGGTGGACCTCAGCTCCATCTGCCGACGAAGAAATATGGTTGGAAGCTTCTGAGAAAGATTAAATGAAAAACTCAAGATAGTGGATAATGGGGAATTTGTAGCAATGCTACCTCATTGTCCCAAAATACAAAATTCACCAAGAAATGACACAATTCATCAACAACTCGAGAACTAAATTTCAACCGTTCAACCAATTCAAGAAATGACACAACTCATCAACAACTCGAGAACTAAATTTCAACCTTCAACCAATTCAAGAAATGACACAACTCATCAACAACTCGAGAACTAAATTTCAACCGTTCAACCAATTCAAGAAATGACACAACTCATCAACAACTCGAGAACTAAATTTCAACCGTTCAACCAATTCAAGAAATGACACAACTCATCAACAACTCGAGAACTAAATTTCAACCCTTCAACCAATTCAAGAAATGACACAACTCATCAACAACTCGAGAACTAAATTTCAACCGTTCAACCAATTCAAGAAATGACACAACTCATCAACAACTCGAGAACTAAATTTCAACCGTTCAACCAATTCAAGAAATGACACAACTCATCAACAACTCGAGAACTAAATTTCAACCGTTCAACCAATTCAAGAAATGACACAACTCATCAACAACTCGAGAACTAAATTTCAACCGTTCAACCAATTCAAGAAATGACACAACTCATCAACAACTCGAGAACTAAATTTCAACCGTTCAACCAATTCAAGAAATGACACAACTCATCAACAACTCGAGAACTAAATTTCAACCGTTCAACCAATTCAAGAAATGACACAACTCATCAACAACTCGAGAACTAAATTTCAACCGTTCAACCAATTCAAGAAATGACACAACTCATCAACAACTCGAGAACTAAATTTCAACCGTTCAACCAATTCAAGAAATGACACAACTCATCAACAACTCGAGAACTAAATTTCAACCGTTCAACCAATTCAAGAAATGACACAACTCATCAACAACTCGAGAACTAAATTTCAACCGTTCAACCAATTCAAGAAATGACACAACTCATCAACAACTCGAGAACTAAATTTCAACCGTTCAACCAATTCAAGAAATGACACAACTCATCAACAACTCGAGAACTAAATTTCAACCGTTCAACCAATTCAAGAAATGACAACAACTCATCAACAACTCGAGAACTAAATTTCAACCTTCAACCAATTCAAGAAATGACACAACTCATCAACAACTCGAGAACTAAATTTCAACCGTTCAACCAATTCAAGAAATGACACAACTCATCAACAACTCGAGAACTAAATTTCAATTCAACCAATTCAAGAAATGACACAACTCATCAACAACTCGAGAACTAAATTTCAACCGTTCAACCAATTCAAGAAATGACACAACTCATCAACAACTCGAGAACTAAATTTCAACCGTTCAACCAATTCAAGAAATGACACAACTCATCAACAACTCGAGAACTAAATTTCAACCGTTCAACCAATTCAAGAAATGACACAACTCATCAACAACTCGAGAACTAAATTTCAACCGTTCAACCAATTCAAGAAATGACACAACTCATCAACAACTCGAGAACTAAATTTCAACCGTTCAACCAATTCAAGAAATGACACAACTCATCAACAACTCGAGAACTAAATTTCAACCGTTCAACCAATTCAAGAAATGACACAACTCATCAACAACTCGAGAACTAAATTTCAACCGTTCAACCAATTCAAGAAATGACACAACTCATCAACAACTCGAGAACTAAATTCAAACCGTTCAACCAATTCAAGAAATGACACAACTCATCAACAACTCGAGAACTAAATTTCAACCGTTCAACCAATTCAAGAAATGACACAACTCATCAACAACTCGAGAACTAAATTTCAACCGTTCAACCAATTCAAGAAATGACACAACTCATCAACAACTCGAGAACTAAATTTCAACCGTTCAACCAATTCAAGAAATGACACAACTCATCAACAACTCGAGAACTAAATTTCAACCCTTCAACCAATTCAAGAAATGACAACTCATCAACAACTCGAGAACTAAATTTCAATCCTTCTACTAATTCAAGAAATGACACAACTCATCAAAAACTCAAGAACTAAATTTTTACCCTTCGACTAATTCAAGAAACGACTCAATTCAACAATTAAAGAACTCTTTTGTTACCGGACTTGAAGATAAGTTCCCCGCAAAACATCATATTTTGCAACTCTCTTTTCAAAAATGTTAATTACTATCCACCACCCTCTATCATTCTAAAACCTTTACTCTCTATTATTCTTTTATCTTTTCTTTCATTGTTTGAATTAAAATTGTTAAGTTTAGATATTATTTGTTATCGTCTTTTCTTTTCAACAGTGTCCGAACTTGAAAGTTGCAGTAATTTTCTCCCCTTAAACATGTCTTCCCATTGTACATAAAAAAGGGTTATTTACTTATCGGAACTTAGGAATTATTATCCCCGGTATATTACGAATAGTATTTTACCTGTACATTGGATTTAGAAGATTACCCCCATGTGAGAGTTAATGCTCTTATGTGTACCTAATTTTTACTTTTTTTTCATAATTAGAGGGAAATATTACTTTACTCGATCTACACCCATTTCCTCAACAATTACATACTAATAAAGAAACTTGAAAAAATTTATAAACATCTGACACATGAAGTGAAAATGACGAAGATTCAGAGATGAGGGCTCGCAAAGAAATCTACATCGCAGGCAGCCGATTACACCCCCACTTACTTACCCAAACCTGACCTCACCGGCAGTCAACAAGCGAACATTTCCACGTCGTTCAGCGACACCAAAAATATGCCAACTATCATATACAATACGACCAGCTATTGACTTCAGAATAACCGAAACACAAAATTCTGCCTACAACAACAACAACAATAAATACACCGACTGATACAAGGAACACAACTGCTAACGACGACCAAACAACGCAAGACTCGACTCACCTACCAACACCTGACCACTACCACTGGTTCTTCTGCCCACCTCTCCACCTACACTACAACTGATTTGGCCACCGGACATTCACTGACTTTTTATTCAAGACACAACTATCACCAAAATTATCCTTTAATTTTCATTTCTATCTTTTCACCGTTCTCATGTTATTTTTCAATACAATTTTGAAACTCAAAATCCGTGTCTGTTCTTTTCCTCGTCACCATACGCTTGCATACTAACCCTGTTTATAACACAGACCTAAAAAAGGGTCTCTCCACCTCTTCTTCAACAAACAGCATCGGAGTCGGACGTCAAAACAGAACGTCTATCATATCCGAACCTACAGAAGGCCATAGCAAGGGCTCCAATAATACCCTATCTCAGGATATCAGCTAAGTTTTTACAAATTATAAACATTTGTGCAGACAAACTAAAGTTTGCAACCTTTGTTATATGTAATACATGTCATTTATTTAAATTCTAGTTGTTTGGTTATTTCTTTAACTCTTAACTCTTCTGCCAAAGTCGTGGTTAACTCCATACTTCAAACCTTGGAGTACAGTCATTTCTTCGTGTCTTCTTATTTTATATTTTGCAAACTTTAGACAAGTCTAATACACACTGAATATAAGACTTTAGAGTTGAAAAAGAAAAAAATTGAACGAAAACTGGAAAGAATATTAGAGACCGCTAAGTTATCCGGTGGATGAATAAAAAAGTCTTCGAAGAAGAAAACATTAGAAGAGAAAAGCAAAAAGAAATAAATTTCCTGAATGACAGAATCAAGGATACATGTACTAAGGCGAAGCTAGGTTTGGAGGAATGTGGATTCCTAACCGAACTACAAAATGAGTTCTATTTTAGGGCATTAACAACAGACTCGCTGACCTAGAAGAGATCCTTATGAACTCAACAAATTTTGAGGGCTGAAATTTCCAGACGGAGAATTAGTAGTCAAAGGAAATACAGAGAAAGCTGTGGACACAGAAATATTCCCAGACAAAGAACTGGTTGCAGTCAAAGGAAATTCTGATATGGTCGCAGTAGACACAACTGCTCTCTCCGTTGAGGAAGAACTCAAGAACAGTTATTTGGTGAAACTTCCTTGGAGTGAAGACTATATCATGTCTGTTCACTCCAATTACTATGTAGCTCCAGAATTGTTTGATAGAACGAAGCTATCCAAAAAGAAACCTAACAAGAAGACACTACTTAAAGTAAAAAGGAAAAAGAAAGAGCAACGCAACAAGCTAAAAACGAGAAAAGATTTAATTGTAATTCTCTACCAACAAAATTGGATAAAGAACCAAATTGGACAAAATTTTGAACTTTTAGTCTATAGCAGAAAGCTACATCCCTTAAATGCAGGACTAAACAATAAACAGCAACCTCCAGCATGGATGAAATAATCTGTCCTGGGTGTGACGTTAAACTACAACCACTACATACAACCATAATGATAAAGCACCAAAACGACCCCCTGACATTGAACTTACTACAAGACTTAGATTTTCTCTTTGAAAAGGAGAGAGGGCTGAACATCATTAAAAAAAAAAAAATTAGTCCTGGACAATACACCACAATCTCAAAAGATTACATTCACACAAGCAAAACTTGTGTCAGCGAGATAGCAAAATCTCAAAAGATATACCATTTTCTACATTTACCTACCCCAAAATAAATTGGAAACAATTATACTAAAAAATGAAACCAATGCATGGCTACAATAGTGCCCGAAATATCAGTCTCAAGCTCGAAGATATTTCTTTTAAAACAAAATTACACATGCATACAAAACTACAAAACATTCAAAGAAAGGGGTGCAACTCCTTCTATTGAAAACATACAATAATTTCATCATTGCATGTTTCTCCTTCATCGAGAGAATATTGAGAATTCTGAGGTATGGGGGTTATTGTCCTTGTCTACGAGCCTCTGTTTCGAACCAACCAATCACGAGCCAGTATACTTTGGCGGCAAAGCCAAATTAGGCAAACTCGCCCTCTTCTGATCCAGCTTTCAATGGGAATAGACCTAAAAAAAGGGTCGCTCCTCTTCCTCAACAACCAGCATCGGAGTCGGACGTCAAAACAGAACATCTATCATATCCGAACCTATAGAAGGCCGTAGCAAGGGCTCCGATAATACCCTATTTCAGGAATCAGCTAAGTTTTTACAAATTATAAACATTTGTGCAGATGAACTAAAGTTTGCAACCTTATTGTTATATGTAATACATGCTTTTATTTGAATTCTAGTTGTTTGGTTATTTCTTTAACTCTTAACCTGTCTGCCACACTCATGGTTAACTCCATATTAGCAAACTTGGAGTACTGTTGTTACATTGTCTTCTTATTTTATATAAGAGTCTGAATAATTATATCAGAAGATTTTTATAAGTTTCAATGTGAGAGCTTTTTAGTAAAAGAACCCTGAAAACAGAATTCTGCTAAAAAAATATCAATAAAGAAATTGACCCTGTTGTAAACAAAACGGACTGTTTTACTTAAGATAATGGTGAGTAATTTTCCCCCAATCGGATAATTTGATCTTAGAATTAACTTTTTTCTTTGTAGCAACTTTTTATGATTGCTTTTTCTTTTTTGCGAGATTTCAAAAGAAAAAGTTCAAAAATATTTATGTTTCTTCCTTCAATATGGTCTAAATTGATCAAGTGACGTATTTTGGTGGTACCTAACATACATCATGCCTCCCCCCAAAAATCATTAGTCACGGTCCATATTTAACCCTGATTTTTTTTTTATATATAAATATGGGGTTGTACTTTTTTGGTATGGCTGTATTACTCGATTCACTATGGCGAATTACGTCAGCTGAAGTCAGCTTTAGACATGCTCAGAGATGTTAGCCAATAAGGCAAAAAATGTCTTTTTGACTTAAAAATAAAACAATTATTTTATTTTTAAAACGGAATATTTTTTAGTTTAGAAAATTTAAAGTTTTAGATAAAAAACAAAACAAACAGCAACTTTAAATCATGTAAATTTGTGGTTCTACGAATATTTTTTCTCTATTTATGAAAACAAAATTTCTTTATTTATGTTTTGTTTATGAAGAAGACAAAGTTTATTTTATTTATATTTATTCAGAAATAAAACAATTTAATTCCATATTTTTATATAAATTTTATTTATTTCCCCCTTTGACCGTATAGATTTTAAAAATTAATAATTAAGGTAATCTTTAAAAAAAAATCTATTTCAAAACATGACATTCAATTTTAAGTCGTTTTTGTTTTGTTTTGTAATTATAACTTTTAAATACTACACATTGTGTACAAATCTAAGGTATTGAAATTTTATGTTATTATCTTCATACACTACTGGCACTTGTGCCCCTAGGGGACAGTGGTCGAATGTCACCGACACAGCAGCAGCCATCCCTAACATTCAGTAGTCACATGGTGATCTTTATAAAAAGCCATGTCATTAGCGATTCTCCCTTTTTGGTTGTGACCCTTCTGCGGGCGACTGCTAGCTTCGGCCCACCATACATCTACAAGGTAAGGGCTTTGCTCTCTCTCTTCCTACGAACTAGGCATACGGACAGAAAACCCACGACGGACTTCATCCATTCCCTCCTCAAGTGAGATTGCTATCTTTTGACCCATGAAGGCTGATAGCAATTACCTTTATTCACCAGGATAACAACTAAGGGAGCCGACGAGATAAATGCAACCTCGGACAAGCATCACCCTTTGATACCAATGCAGTTGAAAGGCTGTTAGCAGGAATAAACTTTTTGCATCCCCAAACAAACCCATAACCAATTAATTACGGCTTACCTTGAACAGTGCTGTAACCAAAAACCAAAACTCAACTAAACTAATGACTTGGCTAAGACCTTAAGGAGCTGAGAACTAAAATAATAACATATGGCAATACCTCATGAATAGGTGCCGCTATCTTTAAATGAACTGTTACTAAACTTCGGGTTGCTTGTCCGACCAAAACTAAGAACTTTCTTCTCTTTGTTGTACCATTTATATGTGCATATTTGTAATAAAACCTGTTGCATTTCATATCATTATTGTTATTTAATCACATTAGTTATATAGACCTCTGTAAATGGATTTCAAAACTATGGTTCAAAAGTTATGAGAATGTAAAGCCCCAAAATTGGCGATACAAAAGTTGACATTTTGCTCAAGAAAAAAAAAAAAAAAAAGAAAAAAAAAGAAAAGAAAAAAAAGAAAAAAGAAAAAAGTCAAATCATGGACCAATTCAAAACAAGAAATTCAATAATTTCTTCATCATTTCTTTATTTTTGGAGGAATTTTAATAAAAATTGTGTTATATTTTAAGATATCCGTAAAAGCGTATGGTTTGCAAAGAAGAATAATGGACAAGATGAATTGGATAAAAATCGTTTATTAAAAAAACGAGTGTGAAAATTGTTGTTGTTGTTGATGTAGATAATCGTAGTAGTTCTCTGGAGTGGCCGAGGGGTGGTAAGTCAGGAATGGCCGTGGGGTCGGTGAGGTGTAGGTATCGTATGATAATACGTCAGTTCTCTCTTGGCCTGGTGCAAGGCGTGAGGTAGTAGAAGTTGAGTTGATACGGTCACTTGGTGCGGGAAATAAGTCAGGAATATCTCAGTGAGTTGTAGTGGGTAGCGCTGTAGTGGTCAAGGGGGTAAGGATGTCGCCCGGCTACAGTGAGGTGTTGAAGTAAGGCTGAGTGTCCGGGTGGGTGAGGGCGTGTGTGGTGGTGGGTGCGTAGCAGTTCCTTGATCCTCTCGTCTGGTGATATTCTCGGCGTGCAGGCCGTCCGTCAACTGCCGATTCTCAAAAATACCTGGGTTTATATGCTAGCGACGTAGGCTCCAGAATGCCTTTGGGGTGTTTAGCGGGAAGATTTTTCATTGGCTGAAATTCCGGATTCCTTACGATATTATTTTTTGTTTATTTTGGAATTCCTCTCAAGCGTAACTCAATCTGAGCCTATGCGCAGAACTGCGTCGAATTGGTCACTTCGTGATAGGGTACCATTGAGTTCACTTCCGCTTGTTGCCTCCGACTTGAGTTTTGATGTTTTATGCTAGCGAGGAGTATTTTGTGAGTAAGAATTGTGAATCATAAGAGATATCTTCTCTCTGATATAACAATTGGTTTTCTTATGTACGATTGTATGTCCTTTCTGATTCTGAACTCAAATTGTATGTATATCTATGCTGCAACCCATTATTTAGAGAAAATGGGGTATGGAAATCAGTGTTTTTTTTTTAAAAGTTTACCAGTATTAAACATTTTCATTTTAATAATGCATGTATACACATATATAGTATTAATTTAAATAAATGACATCATTTTGAACAGACCTTCATCTCTCACAGACCTTGTAAAAGAAATAAAAATTAGATAAAATTTTTAATAGGACTTGTGTGTTTTCAGTTCCTTACATTCTACAAGACCACCAGTGTGGGCAACACAACAGTAGTTACACTCTTTCCATGACAGTAATTCCAGCCAATTTTACCTATGGTTGATTCAGATGGTCCTCAATCCTTTTCTACATTCAACCATTTATTTGTATTTATATGTGAGAAGTAAATCCTGGAAATTTCAGTGCAATAGCATTAATCATTTTTTTTATGACTATAATTTTATGACTATAATTTAAGGAAAATTCTGAAATTTTTTTTTGCTTTTTGAGTTTTTTTTCCAATTTTAAAACAAATGGTTCTGATTTTAAAATACTTTATGATGGAGATAAGAAAAATAACATAAAACTTGTAACAAAATTCAATTTCAAAATGAAGAAAACTGTGAGACTAGCTTGCTAACTTTACCGAGTGGTGATATAGCCTTATAACTTCTGACACAAGGCAAGAACGGTAAGACTGAATTTACTAGGAGAAAACTGTGAGACTAGCTTGCTAACTTTACCGAGTGGTGATATAGCCTCATAACTTCTGACAAAAGGCAAGAAAGGTATTGAATTCATTATATGACAAAATAGATCTGTAAGATTAGTTTAGTAAACAATGTGCCATAACAGTGTATTGTATTTCTGAAGATTTAAAACAATTCCACCATCATCTGTAAGTACTGTGGATGATGCGCCATTAAGTGCACATAGGGGAAGCCTTTGAATAAAGATAGATACATATAAACATTTAAAATGTCACAAAAATGAGAAAATATAGAATTCTTTTAAAATGATTTTATCAGCATTTTGGTATCTAATATAACTGGTAACTGAAAGATATCAGACAAATCTTTTGCTGCCTCTATCAAATTGTATATCTAATAGATCATGATGCGAGATCTAATAATAATAGTAAAAAAGTAAAGTCGTTCGGGTGGCCTAATCAGCTGGACAGCAAGGGAGTCTATCCCCTTTTCACTAGTGCTAGACCATGGAGATTGGTTTTGGTGTCTGAGGCAGAGTGCCACACTTTACTGCAGCTCATATGCTGAGTTGGTGAGGGCCGGTATCAAACCCAGAACCTTGTGGTTCCTAGTCAGATGCTCTACCAACTGAGTTAAACTGGTCCTACCTAATAATAAATACCTTAATTGAAGCATTTAAAAGTTAAATCAGCATAAGTTTTTTTCTAAATACTCACAGTTGGCCAGGAAGCCTGATAACACATCACTTTCAATTTATATAATTTATAATTATTCAAAAACTAATACAATTATAATAGAAATGGAATATCAACAGACTTTTGAAAAATTTGCTGTAAACCATTAATTTGAGAGAAATCTTAAAAACAACTCATTTCACAAGATTTAGTTCTATTTTGCTAGTTCAATTATCAATTATACGTTGAAGGTAAATGTATGAGTTGTGTTCAATAATAATAGGGGGCCAATTTTCTCATGATGGAATTGTGGAATTGTTAATCTGATACAGAATTTGGGATTTTTAATATAATTTTCCATAATAAATAAGAATTTTTTTTTTCAAACTTTTTTTGTTTTAATTATTTCAAAACATAACTGATCTTGTTAAACATTTTAATAAATAGAACATAACATAATCAAGTTATTTCCTTGAAATTTGATTTTACAAATAGCACATTACTCAATAAGTCCCGGGCCTGACATATAGATGATGCCACTAATAAAAAATACATGATTTTTATAAAGTATTAACCTTCAAATGGCACAAGTCAAAATTTGGATTATTAATTTACAAATTACAGTTATTTAAGTGAAGCTACTGTTGCAAATTTTCAAAACAATGGAAAAATCTGAATTTTGTGTGTTGATAAAGCATTGTTTACTGATGGGAAAAAATACTGTTCAAGCAAAGCAATGGCTTGATAAGTGTTATTCGGACTCTGTTCCAATGGAAACAATGGTTAAGAGGTGGTACGGGGACTTTAAACGCGGTCATACAGACACAAATAATGCTGAGTGCTCAGGTCGCCCAAATTCGGCAGTTGTCCCAGAAAACACCAAAAATCTCCACAAACTTGTTTTGGCCGATCTTAAATTGAAGTTGCATGAGATAGCAAAGGAGTTGAAGATATCAGAAGGCAGTGAATTCACCATCTTGCATTAACATTTGTCAATGAGAAAGCTGTGTTCAAAGTGGGTGCCACGTTTGCTTACAGTCGATCAAAAACAACAACGCATCCATGATTCAAAGCGTTGTTTGCAACTGTTTCCAAGCAACAAAAAGGAGTTTTTGCGTAAATATGTGACAATGGATGAATCCACCACTTCACTCCAGAGTCAAATTGGCAGTCAGCTGAGTGGACAGCAGCAGGTGAAAACCGTCCAAAGACGCAAACATCAGCAGGCAAGGTATGGCCTCTGTATTTTGGGATGCGCAAGTGACTACTGGCTGCTTACAGACCTCAAAAAAATGCTCCAGGGAAAGAGATTTGGCTCCAATGAAAAAATATTAGAAACTGAGGCGTATTTTGAGATCAAAAACAAATAGTTGTACAAAAAGGCATTGAATTGTTAGAGTAGCGTTGGAATCTGTATCACCCAAGAAGTAGACTTGATGATTAAAGTTGAATTTTACCTAAAAGTCGTTGTTTTATTAATTAAGCCCGGGACTTATTGAGTGATGTGTTATCAATTATTTTTCTTTTTAAGATACAAAAAAATAATTAACATAAGTTTTACATTAAAAAAAAAAAGAAAAAGAAAAGAAAAGTAGGTTGTAAATTTTCTGAGAAAATGTTTGACTAGACTATTTTTAAATACTTCAAATTTGTTCTAAAAAACTGTAATGTAGCATTGCTAAAGTGGAAATGGGAGGTAGATAATATAGTTAGGATGTAGAAAATGTAAAGGGGAGATCAAACATAGTTTAACAAATTAATTTCCTCAATGCTGGTTTGATTTTCACAAGTAAAAGATTCTAAACTATTTGTAAACTTAAAAGGGTTTTATAATTTGCTTGAAGCATTGTTTGTATTGGTTTGGTGGTTGGTTTTGAAGGCTATCACAATGCAAGTGTAAAGAAAAATAAGATAACTATGGTGTTGTTTGTTAACCTGTAAGGTTTTTTAAAATTAATTCTTAATATTTTGAGATAAAAATCTCTTCTACAGAAGATCTCCAAAACTGAAGTTGTTAGTGACTGTCCATTTGATTTTGTCTTATGTCTTCCAAATTCTCTGCATGTGTGTGTTTGTGTGTGCCTGTTCAACATTCCAGATTTGGCTCACCCTCTAAGCATTAACCTTTTTGTTTATTTACAGAACCATCTGAGTCTCTATTCTTTTTTATGTGTGTTATTTGTATGTGTGGGTGTGTGTATGTGTGCATTGGATTTAAAAAGGTTAGAATGAAACTAATTTTTATCAAAAATTGTAATTATAGATTCTGTTAGATTTTATTTTATTTATTTACTTTTGAATTATATATATTGTGTGTATGTGTGTATTTATATTTATATATATATATATATATATATATATATATATATATATATATTATTTCTTGTGTGTATGTGTATTTATATATATTATTTCTTTATTTACTTTTGGATTATATATATTGTGTGTACGTGTATTCATATATATACATATAATCAGAGGGGGGGTCACGGTCAAGTCTGACTCAAGGCTCCAATCGATAGTCCAACGGTATCTCGCTCCAATTCTCCAATACCCGTTGCAGTAACTGCTTCTCGAACCGACTTAACACCCTTCGCACGGACCTGGCAGCAAACATTTCTTGCAAGGTTTACGAACTGCTGCCCAAGCCTCCGATACACTCATTATATAGGCCACGGCGAGGCGTCCGATTGGGCAATCTGCAGAGCTTCAGATTTGCATCAGCGCACCTCGGCCAGCACGCTTCCAAACTGCTCCACAACACGCGCATGCAAATCGCGGACGCTTTCGTGCATGATGTCGCGTATCTTGCTCACGACAATCACACTCCTCCCTGATCTGGGGATCACACACAGGACAATGTGGAGCAGGGCGCTTAATCCTGCTACTTCGTCTCAGTGGAGCGGGCTCGGCTATCTCCTCAGTGGTACTTTCCTCTGAGGTGTCACTGAGCTCGTCTTGTTCGAGGGCGCTGCTTGCGCTTTCAGTTGACATTGCCATGTCTTCCTGCATCTGCCCCTCATACACCATAGGGGTTTCTTCGTCCGAGGTGGTAACGTAGCTGCTGATAATCTCTGCTCCACGCACCGGCCGAACATCTTTTACGTGGCGTGGTACTCCATCCACAAGGACTGAATGAGGGCTATAGACTTTCGTCACTTTTCTCTTCTCGAACTGTGTTGTACACCGCCCATGCGGTCTCTTCACCCAAACAGCGTCCCCTGCAGCGTATGTGTCAGAATTTGTGGCGTCAACCGGTGGAGCAGTATCAATGCCCTTTACGCGAGTGCGGTAGGTATATATTATGTTGGCTGGTGCTGTTGACGCCGTGGTGTCGTCTTTCGGTGTCAAATTATACCAGTACACAGCCTCCATAAGAGAGCATTCTGTTCTCGCGGCGATGCGCTTTATCGTGCGGTGGGATCTCTCCACTATCCCATTCCCCGATGGTACATAGAATCTTATCCGGACACCCCACTCCTTTGCAAATCCGGTGAATCTTTCCCCGCAAAACACTGCGGCATTGTCGGTAAGCAGTTCGATAGGAGGCCCCCGTTCGCAAAAGATTGTCTCTAGCTGCCGGATGATACTGGCGGAGTCTTCCCGCTGCAATGGCCTCCAAATGGCAAAACGACTGGGACCACAGTCCATCAATGTCAGGTAGTGCTGGCCTCCGAAATGGGTCACATCCATTCCCACCCTACTCCAATTATCACGCACAGAAAGCCTGCCTGGCTTCCAATGCACCGGGGCAGGATCTATCGATTGACATTACTGGCAATCCCTGACCACCGCTTAAACTGCCGCCCTGGAGGCTCCGGGGATGACCAGTTTTACAAAATACAGCGTGCGCTTCACACCAGGGTGTCCGCTGGACTGATGAATGGCTCGTATACGGGCAGATTCCTGGTCCCCTGTAACCACCGCACACGCCTGTCCTGCGGGTTCTGACTCTTTTTGCATATCATCCAGCCATCGCTGCGGCACTCTGGTGAGCTGATCGGCTCGGTTGTCGTGAGATTTAACCAGTGCCACGTCTATCTTTAGGTCAGCCTTGGTTCGCACTCTCGACCTTCCAGACAAAGTGTCTGAGACCCAGCGATGCACGCACGCAGAGTCTGTCCGCAAGTGAATCGTCGTTGCCTTCCACTGCAGTGCGAGGTTAATGCCCCGTAATACTGCGTCGAGTTCTGCCAAGTTGATATGTTTATCATCGCTTATCGGTCTCAACCAGCTCGCATCTTCAGCCACGGCTCCACCACTCTCAATAACAACACCAGTGGCCAACGAGCTTGCGTCCACCCACACAGTGACGTCCTCTCCATCAACACACCAATCACCACGTGTTGGATCTGTTTGCGCCACTCTGCCGAAAACATCCGCCAACATTCGACTTAAGAGGGGGTCTCCCACTTCATCGTCCCATCCAATGGTTGCAGCGTTTGCCCTTCGCTTTATGAACGCGGTTGCAACGCGCAGCCAACCGCACACCGGAAAGTGTCCCGTCAATTTTCCACACACGGAAAAAATAGTCCGACGGGTTAATACATCAGGGGGCGTCGGTGGCTCACCTCCACGACACCACCGAAGTTTATTGCGCTCCTCCCAGACATGCAATCCCAACACGCGTGTGCCGCATCTTAACTGCTCTGGGGCCTTGCACGCAAGTCCAAACCGCTCAAGGTGCTTTTTTACGTGGGATGCAGAACATATAGCTTCATTGACGAATATGTTGTCAATATATGAAGAGGTAGCTTTCTCAACTCTCTCGTCTTGCGCAACCACGGTATGGACGATGGACCGCATGATCAGTGGTGCGACATTGAGCCCAAACCCCAAACGGGTGAGGCAATACCTTTTCCCCGTGATTTCCACTGTTTGGAATGGCCACAGGGACTTCTCTACGTGAACTTGCAAATAGGCCCGACGCAAGTCCAACACAGCGACATCTGACCCTTGCTGTCGCCACTCTCGTAACTTGTGTGCACACACGTCTGCACTGGCCGTATATGCATCTACATGCTCATTGAGCTCACGGTAGTCCATGACGGGTCGAACCTTTTGTTTGTTTGCCTGGAGGACGGCCATTAGGGGGATAAGGCCCTTTGGGGGTCCGAGCTCGTCTGCAGGGTATGGAAGCAGCCAGCCATTGTGTATCCATGTTTGCAGCTCTCGGTTGTACTCCTCCCGAAGCTGCTCAGGGGCAGGATATTCTGATAGCCTGTTCTTTAACGTGACTGGCGGCTGGTCACCGGACCACTTCCATGATGCAATCCATATTTGTTTGTTCTCATCATACTTTGCGTGGAAATCAGGCTCGTTGATGATGATGGCAGCACAACTTGGCTCATCAAGTTGGGGAAATTTTACTTCACCGGTGCTAGTCATGGACATTCCACCCAGCTGTTTGATTGCGTCTAGTCCAAGCAACAAATCAAACCCGAGTAGCTCCCCGTCAACGACCAGAACCTCTACGTTGATAGAGGGCCTGTTGCCCACGCCAAGCCGGATCGTCCCGACTCCACAACACTTGAGTGTACTCCCGCCTACAGTCAGCACGTGTACCTCCTTTCTCCTCCATGCTTGACAGCATGTTTTGTGTACGAGTGTTTGCGCGCAACCAGTGTCCACCAGGGCTGTACGCCTCGTATCATTGATCTGCACAATCACTGTAGGTAGCGCCGTATTTAACGGGCATTTGGGGAGAAGACAGGCGCCGAAGTCTCGTCCCCTTGCTCATTTCCCGGACAGTTTCGGGCTATATGTCCCTGCCGCTTACATCGATAGCACAAAACTGGTCTTCGGGGTTTAGCATCCGCTTTCGTTGATGTTTCACGCCGCAAGAGGCAGTCGCGTGCCAAGTGATTGGGCCCATCGCATACATAACATTTTGTTGGCGCGTCATGGTCGTGCAGCCACCGCTCCACATTATCAGGGCACTTCTTCAGTATGGCTCTTGCTCGAGCCAACACTTGCGAAATGTCCATATCATCTAACTGGAAAGTGGCTCGAAGCAGATCCTCGGCATGCTCTGGCAACCCGGCGATAAATGCACACATCAGACTCCGATCCGTCATACCACCGACCAGAACTGAGAGTTTACGCAATTCGGCCAAAAAGACATCAACAGTCTCTCCCGGGCGCAAGCGGCGTGCCACAAATTGCTTCCAAGCTGTAACAGCATCTAGAGCGAATGCTGTATACAAGGCTTTTTTAATACAGGTGAAGTCGCTCTTCTTTTCCTCACTCAGCTGCTGGTACACCGCATATGCACCACCTGATAGACGCATTGGCACTACACACTCTATACGCTTTACACCGCTTAGCTGGCATATCAATTCTGCCTTCTCGATCCACTCGACGACCGACTGTCCAGAATCACTTCCGTCAAAAAGTGGTATCAATTTTGGGTCGAAACTTTGGGCCATAATTGCCGAAATAGCTTATAATCAGAGGGGGGGTCACGGTCAAGTCTGACTCAAGGCTCCAATCGATAGTCCAACGGTATCTCGCTCCAATTCTCCAATACCCGTTGCAGTAACCGCTTCTCGAACCGACTTAACACCCTTCGCACGGACCTGGCAGCAAACATTTCTTGCAAGGTTTACGAACTGCTGCCCAAGCCTCCGATACACTCATTATATAGGCCACGGCGAGGCGTCCGATTGGGCAATCTGCAGAGCTTCAGATTTGCATCAGCGCACCTCGGCCCAGCACGCTTCCAAACTGCTCCACAACACGCGCATGCAAATCGCGGACGCTTTCGTGCATGATGTCGCGTATCTTGCTCACGACAATCACAGTATTGCCTTTATTTGTTTCCCATTGTTGGGTTGTGTGTGTGTGTGCCTTGCCCATATGTGTTTGTGTGTGTTGGATTTAAAAAGGTTAGAATAAAACTAATTTCTATCAAAAACTATGATTATAAATTCTGCGGATTTGGTTTGCAAGAAGTTAAGGTAAAATGTAGGCCAATACTGTGATTTATTTATTTATCTTTTTTTTTTTAATTTTTTTTTTTTAACATATATCATATATATATATTTTATCCACAGCCTGATCACATGAATTAATTATTAAGAATTCAGAGTAAATCCTATTTATTAACAACTAATGTGCATTGGCTTGTGAGTGTGTGTGCTGGTCTATGGATGTGGGTGTGTGTTTTGCATTTGTCTTCTCGTAGGTTTGTTGCATTATGAATTCTCCATTGTACATGTGGGTGTATGTTGCGTGGGTGTGTGCATATATATGTTGGTTGTGATCTATTGTGGGTTTATTGTATTATGAACTCTGCGCTGATTTCGGTTCTGTTATTGATCCCTGGGTGCAATTTAGCTATTAGTAATGCCACCTTAATTCGGAGGTCACCGAGATTTCTCTCTCTGGCCTTGATTTTGACTGTAATGCTTCTCTCCGTATTGCTGCATTTAATCAAGTGTTTGCGGAATGTGGATGCTTGTGTGTGTAAATATTCTTTGACCCTAATGTGTAGTGATCTAGTGGTGCTACCTATGTAGAATTGGTTGCATTTGTTACATTGTGTGCAGTAAACCACATTTACTTCATGGCACATACCTGTGCTGTGGATAGGGCAGTTTGCTAGTGTGCAACTAGTGTAAACTTATTTTATGAATATGATGAAAGAAAAGTAAATGCTATCATGTGGACATAGAATTTAGAAAAAAAAAAAAAAAAAAAAATTTCCAAAGTGTTTTTTGATACGACTGGCTTGTCTACTCTGAAACTTACTGTCACACAGGGATTCTCCTGGATTCATAATTGCATCATCGTAAATTGTAAAACAAATTTGAATTGAATAAAAATCCTTTAATAATAGGGATGTACAAATTCATGCACCTGCTAATAAGGGGTCCCACAGGAAATTCTTTAAAAAAAATAAAAACAAAAATAAACTAATAATCCAATTTTAATAGAATTTTAGGTATATGAAGTAATAAAAGAGCTTTTATTCTAAATAAATGTTTACTCCATATTAAAAAGCTAAGTATTTTTTGTTAGTTTTTGTTTTGTGCATTGATCCCCCATATAGTGAACAATAAGTTTCTTCATAATTCTTTGGTTTCTGAAAATTAATTTTATATTTTAGGAAAGAGGATTCAGTGACTGGGAAATCTTACATTTTGAAACTTAAATCTCGTAAATAAGAAAAAAAAAATTCTTTTTTTTTAATTGTTAGCTTATTTTCCATGAAATGTGTATTAAAAGTTTAACTTGTCTACTTTTCTATTTTAAAATTTATAAATGTAAAATAAATTCCCATTGACTTTGACAAAGGCTTATTTATCTAAATAAAGAAAAGATTGTATTAAAATTATATAGCAAAAAATAATAAAAGTTTATTTTGACAGTCTCTATGAAAAAAAAATATATTAAAAATAATTTTTGAAGTAAAAATGGTTGTTTTTTTTGTTATTTTTTTGTTACGGGAGCTGGTTACATCACAGCTGGTGCTGCTGTTGATAATGTGGTAAAAATATCAAATATGACCTATCATAGAAAACAGTCCTACCTTATATTTTGGTGGGAAATATATGAAAAACAACTAATTGAGAAATGAGCTAAAACAATAAAAACGTACATTATGTATAACAGAAATCTGTTTTTTCTTTTTTAACACAAACTTGGAATTATTCTTTATATTAAACCTAAAAGAAAATGGTAAAAAGAATTTTCCATTTTTTATTAACGTTTTAAAATATGCTAAAAAAATTTCTTTGAATTTGTGATGGCTCCTGATTATGACAAGAAGGTTCCCGAGTTCGACAAGAAATACCTGAAGAAGGCTGGAGGGCACATTGGCCAAAACGTACAGATAACAATAAAGATGAGGACAATAGTTCGAATAATCCAAATAATGCGCACTTTTATTAATATTCAATAACATCAACTATCAAGGATTATTTTTTCATAGTGTCTGTAACCGAAACTAGGTCACTGCTTACATCACAATACCCTCAGGAACTGTGTAAATTTATGAATGAGTATTTAATTTATTGTCAAAATCATTAATACATAGAATAGAATAAATCTTATTTATTAACGATGTCTCTATGAAAAACTGAGTTAGATTTGCCTCAAAACATCCCAAGTTATTAGTGTGTTTAAAAAATAAGGTGTCTTATATACCACTAAGAAGTAAAGGTTTACATAATATATGGTGTGACTTATTTGCATACTGGTTTTAACAAAAAAATAATTACTTGGTATTATTGATCTAATATTATTGTTTTATTCTCTAATGTATTAAAATCAATCCTATGAATGATTTTATTTAGAAACCAATTAAAATATAATTAAAATAAGTAATCTAATGTGTTCTTACTTAATTTTGTTAGTCTTTCTAATTTAATGTATTTCATGGCATTAAAACTTGAATACTTATGCCCAGAGGGTGCATATTCTTGCTAGTTTTATCTATTTTTCAAAAGCAATAAATAAGTAACACATTACCAAGATGACTGAATCAAATCAATATAGTGATTCACCCTCAGCTTCAAAAGTTGGACCTGCTTCTAAAAAAAATAAAAATAAATAAATAAAAATAAATAAAAAAAGTGTTAAAGCCAAATAGCCAAATAGCACAAATTTCCTGATGACTTTTATGCAGAAAAAATCTTCTTTTATTTTGCAAATTCTGTCTCCATAGAGTTGACACAATCAAAAATCACATCAAATCAAAAACTCATTTGACAAAAAGTAATCTCAACTGAAACAGAAGACAATTACAACTTTGATGTGTTACATTTTTTTATTTTTACATATAATTTATTTCTGGACTTGGATTTTAACATTTCAAAAAATTTGTAGATATTTGCTGTTTCTTTAAATGTAATAAAACTTTGTATTATGTTTTTGTTTTCAGTTTTTTTTTAATAGTAGTTATAGTTTATTTTATTGCAATTTCCTCATAAAATACTATAAAAATGAGAATACGAAACTTACCAAATGTGAAAACAGAATTTAAGAAAAATTTGAAATGGAAAATTGGGGGCCCTACAATAGTTTTAATATTTTAACATTTTGTCCTTTGATTTTAGTTCAAAACTGCAAAAATGGAAAAGGAGAAAAAAATTATACTGTTAAAAAATGTACACTTGAACTTATTTACCTTGGTCAGACATTCACACATAAATAAATCAAATCATTATTGGGATGAGTGCAAATGCAGAACACACATTCAAGTCAACTAAACATTTTATTTTCAAAGTTCATTATTTTAATGTCATTGAACTAACAAAAATCTATGATATGCTGTTTTTATTATATTATGTTAGATGCATATTAAAAAAAAAAAAAAAAAAAAAAAATGGATAAATATAGAAGATGCATCTTTTTGTATTTACAGTACTCTTTGAATGTGATTGGTGAAGCTGTTAAGCTACATCATAATCACAATAGCAAAACTCCCAAAAACCTTCAATTCTTGGTTAAATGACCTTCAGCAGTTAATCACATTACTATTGCATATTACAGTTAATGAAAATAATATCTATAGATAGCCTAGTTGGAAAACAAAGGTATGGTTGCAGTAATGTTTCAGGTTCAATATTAACGGAAACAGGTATATAAACTGGCTAGTGTCAAGGTTAACAATAGGTATAACAACTTTATGGTTATTATTGCTTAGGCAGCAAGTGTCCACTTATTGTCTTTGTCAATCATTATCGTATGCTCATTGGTCAAAATATCTGTTGATAGGAGATATGGATTCATACCCTTTTCCTAACTATGACTGCTAAATGAACATGAATCTAATCTGTTTCTGGTTTTCCATTCCAAAAAACAAAACCTACTTATATATTTATATATAATGTTTTAGAAATCTAGAACAAATACCATAAAAGAGAATCATACTGCAACTGATTTTTCATCAAATATAATTTTTTATCAATATCTGATGCAATGTTAAGACAGTTTTGAAAAGACTACTTTGTCAAACTTTTAATAAAATCAGATTGTTGCAAAGGATTATATTTTATATCAATTAGTCTCCAATCAAAAGAAATCCTCCATGGCGGCGGCGGCAATTTTCTTTAATCACAGAATCGTGGATGGAATCATTAATCCTAAATAGAATCTGATTTTTATTGTAATTTTCAATGATAAATTAATTTTTCTTTCAAATTTTTTGTTTTAATTCTTTCAAAACTTAATAACTGTCTATTTTAATAAATAGAACATAACATAATCTAGTTATTTCCTTGAAATTTGATTTTACAAATATTAGTTATTTTTACTTTCAAGATTTAGAAAAAGAATTAAGAACAAAAGAGTTTACATAGAAAAAATGTGAGATGTAGATTTTCTGAAAAAATGTTGGCTAGTCAAATACTTTTTTCTCAAAAACTAATGTAGCAAAGCAGATGAAAGTCTTAGTACCATTGCTAAAGTGGAAATGGGAGAATAGTGTTGGTGTAGAAATTGGAAGAGGAAGATACAAAGATCAAAGTTTAACCAATTTTCCTCAAGGCTTGTTTGATTTTCACAAAATTTACAAGTAAAAGATTCTAAATAACTTATAACCTTGTTTTATGAAATAAAAATTAAACATTTTTTTTTTACCTGGATGCCCACCATGTATAACTCATAAATTTGATCTTTGACAGCTACCCTGTATGAGCCATGCTATTGATAATTTTGCAGCCTATTAAGGACTTGCAAGATCCTACTGATCTTCTTGAATTTCAAATTTATGTGAATTCCCAAGATGACTTATCAAATCCTTTTAATATCCCAGCATTTTGGAATGCAAATAAGAGCAGATTTCCATTTCTGGAATAGATTGCTAATTAGGTCATATGGATGCCTGTAAAGCTATTTGCTGTTGATTCTTTAAATATGATTTTTCTGTTTAATATTGTGAATCAATAATTATAAATCAGTCAGGATCCCCTTTACTTAAAATCACAAAAACAATCTGTAGAGTAAAGAGGCAAGCCAGCAGACGATACACCTGACCAGAAGCCGGAATACCCATAAATAGGCCTGTCATGTATAGAGAGACAGGTAATCACTACACTCCACTACCACCCCTGAAGTATATCTATATGGTGCTGTAAACAGGATCATAGTTTTAAATTTACAATTGAAAAGAAAAAAAGAAAAGAGGAATGGCCATGGAAACAGAAAATGTTAATCGGCAATATTTGCAGCTTTTACAGTAGATATTTGATTTGCAAAGAGAGAACAAGCTTTCCACACAAAATTACAGGAACATAATACAACTGACAGTGAATGGGGACTTTTTCTAGATTCATGGAATTGGTACAAGCAATTACCGTCCCTGAAAATAGATGAGTTTGGATGTCCTCTAAACAATATGGCTAGATTGCACTCCATCAATGCAATCGCAGATATTGGGGCAGAGACTTGTTCTAGTGGATCAGAGATACTAGAAACCGTAAAATGCAAAAAGCAACCAAACCTCATACAGACAAGCCACAAACTACATGGCATTACTGATGACCAGTTGCATATTAGAGGCATAGTTTTTATGCTTATATAAGACCTGGGTCTGATACCTAAGGATTTCCCAAGCCAGATGTGTAAAGTTAATGTCAGTTACTATGAATAGAAGGACCCCATGTGGGTGTCCCCAGAGAGCAACCATTTCATTAATAGGCTGCGATTAGAGCAGTGGATATGGAACCATTTTAAACAAGCTTATATCTACCTACACCAACCATTGCAGACGATGACAGGTAGACCACTAGACATAACTTTTGTCCCTGGGGTGATACCATCAGCAGTAAACACCAATTCTGGTCCCACACCACTGGAAGCAGAAGGTCAAACAAGACCTTGACTGGGATGTTGCACTTATTATCATAGAACCAGTACCTGCAGGTACCTCTATGGCCTGGTGCACAAGAATGGTGGTTTCACCAAAAAACAAAAAAAAGGATGGCTCACCTAGAAGGACAATGGACCTACAGAGATTAAATTCTGCCTCGATGAACGAAACCCATCATACTCCATCCCCATTTAATCAAGTATCTCTCGTTTCAGCCCGAACCAAGAAAACAGTTCTAGACACATGGAATGGATACTACAGTCTTCTGTTTTCCCCCCAGCAGAAAGAGACGCCACCACATTCATTACTGAATGGGGCCAATATCGCTACCTCAAAGCACCCTAGAGGTTTCATGCATTGGGAGATGGGTGCACGCATTGGTTTAATGATATCACTGTGGATATACCGAGAGACCTGTTGGATTGACGACACCCTCCTCTAGGATGATGATTTAGAATCAGCATTCGAGTACACAGTAGAGTATGTAACCAACTGTGGCAAAAATGGAATAGTTTTCCATCCCTACAAATTCCATTTTGCTGAATATTAAGAAGAGCTTGCTGGTTTCCTAATAATGGCTAATGGTGTAAAACTAACAAAAAAATTTTTACTGAAGCCATAATTACTTTCCCCATTCCGACAAACATCACAAGCATTAGATCTTGGTTTGGACTAGTAAACTAAGTTGCGTACACATTTTTGCAAGCCAAAATAATGGCCCCATTTTGAGAACTCTTACAAACTAAGGATTGGAAGTTCTATTGAGATGTAACTCTCAATTAAGTATGAAGAATCCAAACGCATTATTGTAAAAAAGATTGAGGAAGGGGTTAAAACATTCAAAATTGACAGGGCAATGTGTTTATCAACAGATTTCAGCAAAACTGGCATAAGGTACTTCCTTTTCCAAAAACACTGTTGGTCCCCAACAGAATCTGGCCCCAACTGTGGTGAAAAACACAGGAAAATCTTGGCAGGATCCAGATTCACAAAAGATGCAGAATCGTGATACGCCCCAGTAGTAAAAGCACACACATGAACAGGAATCATGCTGGATATTTGTCCTAGGATACCCCAAGAACCTACTGGTTGTAGTAGACCACCAACCACTGAAGATATTTTCGGACTAGGTTCTGGAAAATATAAAGAACCCTCGCTTGTTCAATTTCAAGGAGTTATCCTTAATATACAAGTTCCATATTAAGCACGTCTCAGAAAAGTTGAACATAACATCCGACTGCACCAACAAGACACCCGGCATCACCAACACATATTGGAGCTACAACTAGTAACAAGTTAACTATGCCATACAAGCTTCAGTCATATCCGCATGATGCTAAACTGAGGGCTGTAACATGGAATAGGAACATGGCCACAGTGGCTACTGACAAGGAGTGCTGCGCTCAAGACAAACTGCTTTCAGTGCTCTGACAATTTTGGCTGATACAAGACGAGTTTCACTATTTGGATGGGATCCATGAAAAAACAATAAAATCCTCACACCGAGACAACTTTCAGCTGAGGTACTGGAAGCCCTTCACTTCAAGGATGGCTAATGCTAGACAGCAATTGTTTGGGCCCAGTTTGGATGCCAGTTTAGACGCCCCATCTCAGCCCAGAGAACCTCTTATGCCACCATCAAACCCAGAGTTCTCCTTCCAAAAAACAATCACAGATCTGTTAAAAGGGAAATACTACATGGTATACATAGATCATCAGGGAAGGCCAGGTTCACATGAATTATTGTTGGATGGTGGATTTCTGTTTCATCCTCAGTGATTGGGGTAGTGTATACTGCCACTACACTAACCCCAAAGTATTGGAAAAGAAGGTTAACAGACAGCACCAATGTGTATGGTCGCCTGTGTCAGGACCAAGCAGAGCGTCTCAAGCTATGTTGACCCACTGAAACACTCTAAACCAAGATATTGGAATGTCACCAGTGGAGATGTTGTATAGCCAGGCAATTAAGGACCATCTCCCCATACTTCACAGGAAGTATCAAGTGCACAGACGCTCGAGGGAGATAAAGGAATTAAGAGAAGGGGTGATGACGAAAAAACACTTGCTGAATCAAAACCAATATAACATGCACATTTGCCCACTCAAAGAACTCCAGATCAGCAAGTTGGTACAAATCCAGAACCAGGAGCGACCTTACCCATGACATTGGAAAAAAAATGGGTAGATTGGTGGAAACGCTAAGTAATTGTCAGTACCAGGTGTATGTGGATGGGAGAAATTGAATAACACTAAGGAATTGGCAGTTCCTACGGAGAATAGAGTCAGTCGCAGATATACCAGACTCTCTCATACCACAACCGCCCTCCCAAACACCAGTCAACAATGTATCTCAGAACGCTGTTCCTGAGATAATGGAAATGGAAGAAACAGGTGGAGATGAAGCAGTAGAAGAGCATATGAATATTGATGCGGATAAAGATCAACAAGTGGTGCAAACACCAGGGGGTCAGGAGTTGTGATGCATACAAGGATGTCACAACCATCAAGATCTTTGTCCCCACAGACACTTGACTACTCTGGGTTGTCCCAACAGGTGACCATAATTGTTGCCCTTTGTGGTCATGGGAAAAATATAGAGTAAAAAGGCAAGCCAACAGGCGATACACCTGACCAGAAGCCGGTATACCCATAAATAGGCCCCTCATGTGTAGAGAGGCAGGTAATTGTTATACTCCACTACCACCCTGGAAATGTACCTCTATACGATCTGAATGTGTTCTTTCTTAAAAAAAGGAAGCTTTGATTAAAAGTACTACCTCAAAAGATAATTATGCACTGCAACATTCCATTGTTACATTGTCTAGTCATGTTACATTTTTATTTTTACATATAATTTATTTTTGGACTTGGATTTTAACATTTCAAAAAAATGTAATAAAACTTTGAATTATGTTTTTGTTTTAATAATAATCATAGCATATTTTATTGCAATTTTCTCATAAAATAGAAAAAATGGAATTTTCTAAAAGTGGAAACAAAAAAAAATAGAATTTACAAAAAGTTGAAAGAAAAAATTTTATATGGAAAATTAGGGGCCCTAAAATCATAACTAAAACTATTCTCTTCATTCTCATCGAGATCGTTTCTTAAACTTATTAAATTTCTTTAACCGTTTCTTCATCTTTGCCACTTGTCTTTTTTTCAGCTGTTTTCTGCGAATGCTCAAATACTTTTTGCTGTCCTTGTAGAGCTCACGGAACTTGGAACTTTCTGGTACAGGCTCCATTCGACCCGTTTTTCTAAAGTAACGGATAGCCAAGTTTGTACCTGCTAATGTAACAGTATATCTTGCAGGAGTTGCAACTTTATACATGAGGTAGGCACTGGCAATGTTCCCCAGACCAGATTGCTTGAATGAATCTGTAATTGATTCACTAACTCTGAGACTTTCAAGAAGAGGAACAATATCAAATCCACTGAAAGAGAAAAGAAATAAAGATTAAGAACATTAAAGATGTTAAAATATTGAACTTTTCAATACCAGTGTTGATGAAAATTATTTTACTGATACCGGTATTGATGTTAATAAAATATACATTCTTAATTCACTTTTGTAGTAGAAAAAAAAAAGTGATTTATTTTATTGCTTACAAAGTTAGAGCTATGTTGTACTAAAATTCTGATGTTTGTATATCTATGTAACAGTAATAGAGAACCCCCCCCCCACCAAAAAAAAAAAAAAAAAAAAAATGCACATCATAGTGAGATTTTTTTTATTCGAGCAATAAACCTAAAATGCTTTAACTTGGAAAATAAAGTAATTTGCAACTGAATGATAATTTTGTGGGAATTTGCATCCATGTACTTTTTAATCATTCAGATTCTTGATATAATAGAAATAACTATGAAATGCTAATTAGAATCCTTTACTTATTCCTAAATAGAAGCACCAATATCATCATAGACTGCTGCTATTACAATAAGAATCAATTGATTCAATAGTTTTCATTTGACTTCTACAGCTAAATTTTAATAGACACATGTGGCACAATAGTTAACATTGAAGAAAGTTGACTTTATGAGCCAAGTCCAAATTCTGGATAAGGCTATTTATGTTTCACTTGGTGCTAATGCCCTTAGAAAAGATATGTATCCATTAAGAGGATCAGCAGTTATAAGAGAGAGAGAAGTCAATTATCATTATAAACTGATACAAGAATTTGTTTAAATTTGTACTTAGGATCCATAAAGAGCCCAATTTCACACAGTCAGATAGTGAACATGATAGTTATGTTAACCTCAACTTAATAGTATATTGTTCCCTTATCTAGACTTCACTGATAAGGATATACAAACTGTGAAGTCAACAACCCCTCATAACTCTTAATAAAAGTGTATAATAGACTAGAGTCAATTTGGTTTTAGATCTTTCAAGGTTTCCAATATATCTAATAAATAGGTTTTCTTTTTCAGTAATTGCATCTGGTGATGTAGAGTTTTACAGGTATGTCATATCATGCAGGTACCAGTTGTGCTAATGTTTTTATTTGTTTAAAATCATTGTCTAAACTTTTCATGATAGAAAACTTTCAATTTTTGAAAAAAAACGAACTTAGGACATAGTATTAAAATGTTAATAAAACATAATTACATGTGTTAAAAAAAAAAAATGATGTAAATAGGTATTCTATTTTTTGTATGTAATACAACATAGCAAGTACTTAAAAAGGTATTTTTAAGTTCAAAGTGATGTTATTTAAATTAATACTATATATGTATATATACATGCAGTATTAAAATGAATATGTTGAAAAAAAAAAAAAAAAAGTTGATATCTGTATCTATTCTCTAAATAATGGATTACAACATAGCATTCAATTTAAGTGCAGAATCAGAAAAAATAAATTTATATAAGAATTCCAAGTTTCATCAAAACTGTCACAAATAAAGAAATGGTTAAGAAATTACTGAATTTCTTGTTTTGAATTAGTCCTTGATTTGACATTTTTGAACAAAATTATGTCCACTTTTGTACCCCCAATTTCAGGGCTTTAAATTATCATAACTTTTGAACCACTGGGGATATTTGCATAATTAAAACTGTTCTGAACTCCATTTACAAAGCTCTATATAACTAACAATAACAATAAATAACAACCTCAAAAAAAAAAAAAAAAAAAAAAAAAAAAAAAAAAAATCAACTGGGAATGCAACAAAAGTTGATAATAGAAATCATTTCAATTTAAACTTCGAGTTATCAAGTGTAAACTTGATAACTTTCTCAAAGATGCTAAATGTGGACATTATTGTTACTACAGAGTATTGTCACCTAATGGTTTGTGTGTATATAATAAAGTTTTTGACCACCATTAAAATAAAATTAGACAATAGGGTAATTCCATGTCAAATCATCCAGGCCATGTCACCCACCCCTACAATTTTTCTAAAATTTAGTCCAAGTGTGAATTATGATAAAGTTAACCAATCCCCCAAAATTAGCAGTGTTCTGCAACCACTACCATTCACATCCAAGTAGATTCCCTACCCCAACGAACAAAGTGCGTCCGGATATGTCTGGCCTGTGCGAGGGGGAGGAGTGTGGTGAGTGACCACAGAGATTGAACTTGCCACTTGGCAGTGTTGAGCGTGAGTAGCCCGGATATAAACAGTCTCATCGTGAGGAGTGACGTGTAGTTGAAATACTGTTGAATATGGAAATTCCGCACGGGCAGGGCTGAGTATGAGTAGCCCGGATGTAAAGTTACTGATTATTTAAGGCCTACCCTCCCAGACCGGGGGGGGGGGGGGAAGAAAACTGGTATTCGGATTTCGTTGTCATGAAGAGAGGCGTGCGTACTACTACTGGAAGATTGTTGCATACAGAAGACTTTGGCAGTTGAAGAAAATGATTTTACTTTCATTCTTGTTACAAGCTATTTCGGCATTTGCTTCATTATTTTCCATAATGACGGATAAGGCCTTCGATGTTAAGACTGATCCCAGAGTTTAAGCTTTGCTGCGACTAATATGGTGATTGTAGAATGGATCGAAAATGTTGAGTTGGTCTGTGCCATGAATAAAGTCCAGCATGTCTTGCCATTATGATTGCGAGATGGTGCTCTCGCCATGTATCAACAACTGAGCTAGGAGCAGAAGGCAGACCCAGGAGAAATCAAACGATGACCGCTTATGCAACAGATGCATTCGACCAATGGCGCTGTAACACAGGATAGTTTACAGGTCAGTATTTTAAATGGAACCTGACATTCTGTCATTAAATCATTTGAACCAAGTCCAACTTCGGCAAAATGAAACCGTGGATGAGTTTTTGGCCGAGTTACGTTGCCTGGTTCGGCTGGTTGGGGATTAGCTACCCGAACATTGGCTGGCATATGTGTTCGTAGCTGGACTACCACAACATGTCAGATAGTTTCTTCAGGCCACATCCAGGATGGACACTATGACTGTTGGCACGAACGCGAGTGATCCTGAAAGACGATGTGATGAAGGAGGGCCTGTCGATTGCGGCCATACGTTTTTAACTTGCTGTAAAAAATTATTCAATTAATAAAAACACATACAAATTACATATTTAGAGATTATTTTCTTTTCTTTCCAACCATGTAAATATTTTTAAGATTGAACCATAAATATACGAGAAATTGTGATTTTAAATCAATAAGGTTCGATTTGTGACGTCAGTTGACAGGGTGTTTTTACATCCGAAAGTCACGTAAATTCAAGTTTTTTCTTCAAAATCCAAACTTTTGGAGCAAATCCTGAATGGTATAACAATCTTTAAATTTCACAAATTTTATATGAAAATAATTTTGAAACTCTAATATTATGGACATAGGGTTTTTTTTTTTTTGCTTCTCTTATATATTTTAAACAAATAGCTTGAACTTTGCCCTCTCATATTTTTGTTTCCACGGGTCCGAGAACAAAAAAAAAAAACAAAAAAAAAAAAAAAAAAAAAAACCCATTTGTACTTCCAGGTGTCTTCTAATTGAGAGCAAAATTTCAAGAATATCAATAAAGATTAACCACTTTGATTTTGAAAAACAAAACAGCATGTAAAATTTATCCTAAAGAAGAAAAAAAAAAAAAAGTTATATTTTTGTTTTCAGCTGTTCGACCGAAAATACGGTTTTAACTCGCTGTAAAAAATAATTAAATTGATAAAAACCGATAAAAATTACATATTTAGAAAGATTATTCTATTCTCTCTCCAACCATATAAAAATTTTAAGATTGGTTAAGAAATACTCGAGAAATTGCAAATTTAACTGATTATGGTTGCAAATTTGAAAATGTCAGCGTTTTTCAGCTAAATGCTTGTAATGCTAATATTCTGTTATGGAGGCCTTGTATTGGTACGTGACCCCAAAAGACGGCGCTACAGCTTTGTCAGCGCCAGCTAACTCCATATACAATTACCGAGTCCGCATAAAGGGAATCGATGTTGCAATACCACTTGAACAGGTCGATCCCGGGATTTACATGTGGGAGATGCAGTGTGGGTAAAAACTCCACATGGTCAAAGTTCAACACAATTCCAAAAAGGATCAGTGATGGGGATCTACAGCCCACACTCTGTCCTCATCAATGGAACACCACGCCATATCAGAGATCTGCCTTATCGGAAGACAGTGTGATGAGGAGTCTGAGAATGACTTGAGTATGCCGCTGTTTGTCAGTGCAGGGCTGGACAATTCGACTTCAGAATGAGGGGAAACAGAATTTGAAGATGGTGATGATGATGATGCTACAAATGAGAAGGGCCCAGCGGACTCACCTTAAGAAGAAAGTGACAGACCCCATCCACTGTTACACAGAAGCACACGACGGAGTTGACCGCCATCTCCCTGTAGTTTTTGTGATCCAGAGATCAGGGAGGAGTGTGTACGTGCAGATTCACAAACAAAGTGTGCCCGGATATGTCTGGCCTGTGCGAGGGGGAGCAAATATCAAACTATCTTTTTGGTACAAATGTTCAATATATGAGAAATAATAATGCAAAACATTTGTCATAGATATTGATCTTGCTATGAAAAAATCAGAAATCATCAATAACTTAAAATTGGTTGACTTTAAAACTATTTTGAAGCATTTTTGAATTTCATGACCGAAAATGCATTTATAAACCAATTTTTAGTTGTAGGGAAGCTCTAGAATTCATTTTACAGACAAAAATAGATTACAAAAAGTCACCATTTTTCGCCAATCCCCACCAAATTTGGAGAGCTAAAAATCGACATAACACCGCTAATTTTTGGAATTGATAGCTCAAATTTGGGGGATTGTCTAATGATAACATAGTCCACACCTAGAAAAAAATTCAGAAAAATTTAAGGAAGTGGGTGACAATTTTACTTTTTTCTGGATGATTTGACATGGAATTACCCAACAGTAAAACTGTTGGATTCCTATTGTAACAGAAATCCATAATGGTATTGATGCTTCTATTTAGCAAAAAGTAAATGATTTTAATTAGCATTTCATTATATTGAAAATTTGGATTTAGCAACAAACTGGAGTAGAATTACTTTATTCTCTAAATTAGAGCATTCTAAATAGCAATGCTCACTAGAATATCTAAAATGGAAATTTGCTATAACAAATGATATTTATAAAATACAGATTGATATAATATTTCGTTTTTTAAATTATCAAAATCCATAACTTTTTGAAATAAGCATTTGAAATTGAAAAGCTGGACTAAAAGGTCCCTATTTTCCTGAAAATTTTTTAGATAAGATATTGTGTCTTCATTGACAAATCCCATTTACAGCAAAAACTATTCAAGATAAAGGAATGACATTTGCCATATATGATATGTAAAGTTTGCTGGTGAATATCATGAAAACCTTAAAAGCTTATTGCTATAATGCTCCATTTTTTCTGGGTTATAGTCACACACACTGAAAGGTACACATCCTGTGTCCCTGACGTATAAAACTCTAAAAGGATGCAGTAAAATCGTATTCTTGCATCCCAGTGTTTTTCTTTTTTCTTCCCTCACCATTGTAAATAAATTTCAATAGTTTCTTAGAAATGAGTTACACAAGATAGGAGTTAGAGGGCTTTAGTGGTTTCCCCAGATCACAAATAAAAACTGTACAATCTATTAAGAAATTGTAGTTGGGACCCATCAATCATCCAAAGCAAATATGCATGTCCCAGGATGCACTTAATAGATTTATACTTATTTTGGATATTTGTTTTCATTAATATTGTTTACTTTCTAATACTTGGTGAGATTAGACTTATTCTTACATTGCTTCTTACACAATGAAAGAATCTATTCTGTGTGAAGTCTCACATGACTCTGAATATAACTTTTCAACCCTGATTGTGATAAACATTGATGGCCAGGTCGCAAACATCCTTTCTTTCCAATTGCATATTTTACTTTGGCTTGACTGCTAAGTAAAGAAAGCAGCACCAGAAAATATAACCCTTCTCCACTCTTCATGCAATCATCTCCAATGACTCCTTACAGAGACCAAACGGAAAAAGTGAATAAGATAAGGAATCTCTGAAATGTTTTCCGTTTCTCTATAAAAATCCCTTCCAGATGCCCTACTCCCTTATCAATATTTGTGTGTATGAATATATGTGTGTGAGTGTGTATATAAACTCTTAGAATTTTGAGATTGAGAAAATAAAAAGCTAGATATAAAAGAAAAAAAATCTTAAATCAGTGTTGGGATATTGCCAACATTGGTTAAATTTATTTTTTAAATACATATTTGTTTCATTACACATTAATTATGCTGTTAAGCACTTTGTGACTTACCTCTGGGCTAAGTAATAGAAACATCCAAACCAAACTGTGGATGTTGCAACATGGACACCAACCAGTACCTTCCCATGTTGTTTATACGCTTGTTTGAATCGTTGAAAAATGGTCAAGGATTTGGAGTCTGAGCTTTCCTTTTGTTTCGCTTTAGAACAATAGAAACGTGGATAGTCTTTAACAGTCAACCAGTTGTATGACTGACTAGGTGGTATTGACTGATTAGCCAGGGAAGCATTTTTATAAAAATTGAAGCAGGAGAAATTTGTATGTGGATCAGGAAATAAACCTAAAATATAAACAAGCAAGGTATTCTTAAGCAAAGATTAAGTTTAGAATTTTTTTTGTATGCTGCTGTAATTCAAATACACAAATATTTATGCATAAAAAAATTTAAAAATCAAGTTTACCACAGTCTAATTGTTTGCTTCCAAAACAAAAATGGAAATATTTATGCATAAAAAAAATGTATATTTCTACAATATAAACAATTTTTTAAATTATTTTTTTTTTTACTGATGTTACTACTTTTCTCATTGGACATATTTTTCAAAATTTTTAAAACCAAAAACAGGAGAATAATCAGATTTTAATAAAATTTTCAGTGTTAAAAAATGGGGAAAAAAATATACATTGATATTTGTTGTGTTTAAAAGGGTGGGTGTCAAACTTTTCAATTGAGTTTTCTCCAAAAATTATTAGATAACAAAAATAAAGTGGACTTGTTATTAAATAAGATTTGTTTTTAGAATCTAAAAATATGAAATTTGAAACTTAAAATTAGGCGTTTCACATTTTAAATGAATTTTATCCATTAATTAGGTATATAAATTGTTGTTCTAGATGCTAGTACTAATGTTGCTATTAGTAATATTTATCTTAAAGAATTGATTTATTTCCATTGGATCAGTTTGATTGTTTCAGTAATTTAAAAGAAATAATTCATAGATTATGAAAGTCAACACAGACAATTTTATAAAAATCAAATTAAAAAAAATTATCAAAATCCAGGGAATAATCAATGTCAGTCCTCTGTAGGAGAAGAGGTCACATGACATTTTTTTCCTGGTCAATTTTCTTGATAAACAAAAACCACAAGAATTTTTTGGGGTGTCTTTTTTTCTGTGTGTTTAGACCAAAAAGAAAGATATCTAATTTAAAAGTTATTAATTTTTCTGTACATAGTATATTTAACGAGTTTTGTTATTAATTTCTAAGAAGAAACTGTTATAAGCCTTAAAATCCTAAATAATGTGATTTTCTTCTAAATACATCATAAAAAGCGTCCGTGTTTGTAAAAGTTTTCAGCATAATGGTTTAAAATGTATTTTTAAAAAAACAAATTACATATGTAATATTAAATTTTTTTTTTTTTTTTTTACTGATGCTTATTATGTTACTACTTTTCTACTTGGACAAAAAAATGACCATAAATAATTGAATTAACTGATTTTAATTCATTTTTAAAATGAAAATGAGCAAAGACATTGGCAGTGCCTATTCTACACTGATGTACACTAGGTACCACCAATTTATCGTAAAATTTACCCCCCCACTATATTTAACACAATGAAATTTGCAGAAAAATTAATATTATCTTGAAATTTTTTTTGCATTTGAAAGAAACATTAAACAAACTCCTGATGATTAAAAAAAGAATTTTCAGCTTACGGAAATAATGAAAATTATGATTGAAAAACAAGGTTTTCATTTTCACACTGTTAAATCAACTGAAATTTAATGTAGCTAAAAACAAGTTACAATAAGGTTTTTTTAAAAAATTCTATGAAAAATCAATTAATAGTCCGATTTTCACAAAAATTTCCATAACTATTTACCTTTGGATGTAAATATATCTGAAATAGTTTTTTCCTAAAATATATTGGGGAAATATTTTTTTACGAGGTCTATTTTATGTGATAATAAAAATGAACTTTCAGAAAACTTTACTTTTTTTTTTTTATAAAGATAAGAGTCTGAATAACTATATCCCAAAAATTGTATAACATTAAACGCAGTAGTTTTTTTAGGAAAAATTAATGAAATCGGAAATAAAAAGTGATAAAATGTCATAATATTATTATTTGAAAACTTTTTGGGGGCTTTTTTAATTGGTATATACTATTAAATTGTTAAGAAAAAAATTTTTTTTAAAGAAATTAATTTTTAAGATATTTTCAATCTTTTATGAGCTTAAATAATTTTTAAACATAAAAAAAAAAAAAAAAAATCAAATTTTTCAAGGATATCTAAATATATGAATTTTAGAATTCAGGTGAACTAAAAATTTGTCCGATCCACGATATATTAAGGTTTTTAAAAGAATTTGTAATTTTTATTGTTGAATAGTAATGTGTGATTCTTAGAATATACGGAAGAGCAAAACTGACATTTGTTTTTTACCTTGGAACTACAGACAAGACACGTTCCCCTCTACTATATTGTTGGGTTTTTTTTTTTAAGCGTAAAAAAATAATGAACTAATAAAACCTATTTTACAATAAAACTAACTCTTCATTATCCTATCAGTTTTTCTCTTAGAAAAAAATATTCAAATTTTCATTCATTTCATTTAGTTTTCGACTTTATAATTGGCAAAAAGTTACTTTCACTGTGAAATTTTAATAATAAATTCTAATAAAGTTCAATAGTAAATGTTACTAGTAAATTTTACAAGTAATTAATATTTTTATACATTTCATTTCTTTTTCGATTTAGAATTTGAACGGGCGCAAATTCGACTGGCATATTTTATTTTAAAGTCAATTTCACTGTGAAATGTTAATAGTAAAAGTACTTATTATCTTTGCTTCAGTTACACCAGAGTTATTCTGAAACTACCACAAAAAAAAAAAAAAAAAAAAAAATCGAAATTTAAGCACACATTGAAAATCTCTTAAAAATTAATTACATAAATTTTTTTTTTCTTGACAATTTAATAGAATATAGTACATATTAATTAAAAAAGCAAAATAATAAAGTTTTCAAATAATAATATTATGACATTTTTTTGCACTTTTTATTTCCGATTTCATTAATTTTTCCTAATTGAACTACTGCGTTGTATGTTATAAAACTTTTTTGATATAGTTATTCAGACTCTTATCTTTATAGAAAAAAAAAGGAAAAAAGTTTTCTGACGGTTCATTTTTTTTATCTCATAAAATAGGGGGGTAGACCTCGTAAAAAAATAAATATTTCCCCTAATATATTTTAGGAAAAAACTATTTCAGATATATTTACATCCAAAAGGTAAATATAGCATTACAAGCATTTAGCTGAAAAATGCTGACATTTTCAAATTTGCGAACTTAATCAGTTAAATTTGCAATTTCTCGAGTATTTCTTAACCAATCTTAAAAAGATTTATATGGTTGGAAAGAGAATAGAGTAATCTTCCTAAATATGTAACTTTTATCGGTTTTCATCAATTGAATTATTTTTTACAGCGAGTTAATCTTGAAATTTTGCACTCAAATAGAAGACACCTGGAAGTACAAATGGGTTTTTTGTTTTTGTTTCTAGGGTCCGTGGAAACGAAAATATCAGAGGGCAAAGTTAAAGGTTATTTGTTTAAAAAAATATAAAAGGCGCAAAAAAGACGCAATTTGTATGTAAAATTAGAGACTTTCAAAATTATTTTCCTATAAAATTAGTGAAATTTAAAGATTGCTAGATGCTTTGGGTTTTTCTTCGAAAATTTTGATTTTGAAGAAAAACCTTGAATTTGCGTGACTTTCGGTTGTAAAAACAGCCTGTCAACTGACGTCACAGATCAGACCTTATTGATTTAAAATCACAATTTCTCGTATATTTATTGTTCAATCTTAAAAATATTCATATGGTTGAAAAGAAAAGAAAAGAAAATAATCTCACAAAATTTCAAGAATATTGATAAAGATTAGCCACTTAGATTTTCCAAAGAAATGTAGAGAGTAAAATGTATTCTCGGAAAAAAATTCCTATCACGCATTTTCGTTTTTTTTTAAGCAAAATATGTTTTTAACTCGCTGTAAAAAAATATTCGACGAATAAAAACACATACAAAATGTGTTTCTAGGACCCATGGAAGTAAAATTACAATAGTGCAAACTCCAAGACTATTTGTTCAAAATAAGTATAATTTGCGAAAAAGACGCACTTTGTATGTAAAATTCGAAACTTTCAGAATTATTTTGATATAAAATTTGTAAAATTTGAAGAATGTTAAGTTCTTCGGCTTTTTATTCAAAAATTTGTATTTTGAAAAAAAAAAAAAAATCTCAAATTTATTTGTCCGACAGGCTATAAGCGTGTAACGTTTACGTTAAACAGCGAGGCATTGTTTATGTTATGCACACAATAAAGTTTAAATTCATCGCTTATTTCTATCGCCAATTTAAAAAATATTTATACCTCTTAAAATAAAAATCTTTCTAAATATTTAACTTTTATGTGTTTTTAACAATTGAATTATTTTTTACGTTCGTTTCAATTTTGGAAAAAAAAACTTGAAATTATGAGAAATGTAAACAAAAGCAAAATTTGTAAACGTACAATCGTGCATGGTACATTTCAAAACAAACTATGACCCAGGAAAAACAGAACCCACAAATTTTGTAAGAAAACTATTAATTTTAACTAGGGGGGTGTTAGGGTTAGGTTAATGGGAAAATAAATAATTTGGGTTCTGTTTTTTTTTCTTTCTGTGTCACCCTGTAATATAATGGGATTTTGATGAGAATTTAGCTGTTATATCATTTGATTTTGAGTATGATTTGCAAGTTTTACCCAATATTTATTTAACATTAATTTTTGGCATGAGAATTTTCAGATTCACACATAAAAAAGTTTGATAATTATCGTATTTTATGGAAATTTCTGCAACAATGAAATTAATTTTCTTTTTTTTCTGAACTTTTTTTTAGCTATGTTTTAAAGTCAGTAATCCTTAACTTTTTCCTTGTAAATTCCTACCATAAAATAAACTGAACCCTCATTTTATGTCTGTGTTTTTGCAATAAATGTTTTATTTTTCTTCAAAGTGATGTTATTTATTTGAATTAATACTATACATGTATATACATGCAGTATTATAATGAAAATGTTGAATAATTGGGTGTTAAACTTTAAAAAACAAAATCACTGCTATCTGTATCTCTTATTCTCTAAATAATGGGTTAAAGCATAGAAATACATACAATTTGAGTGCATAATCAGAAAGAACATACAATTTTACATAATAATACATAATTCTATCAAAATTGCTCCAAAAATAAAGAAACGGTGAAGAAATCACTGAATTTCTTTTTTTTTTTTTTATGGTCCGTGATTTGACATATTTTTGAAACAAAATCATGTCCACATTTGTACCCCCAATTTCGGGGCTTTAAATTCTCATAACTTTTGAACCACTGGGGATATTTGCATAATTCAAACGGTTCTGAACACAGCTCTATAAAACTAATGTGATTAAACAACCTCAAATAAAAAAAAATCAACTGGGAATGCTAGTAAATAGTTATGGAAATTTTCGTGAAAATCAGACTATTAATAGATTTTTCATAGAATTTTTAAAAAAATCTCTTATCGTAACTTGTTTTTAGCTACATTAAATTTCAGTTGATTTAACAGTGCAAAAATGAAAACATTGTTTTTCAATCATAATTTTCATTATTTCCGTAAGGATTTTGTTTAATGAAACATTAAACAAAATCTTTCGAATGGAAAATTTTTTTCAAGATAATATTAATTTTTCTGCAAATTTCATTGTGTTAAATATAGGGGTGGGGGGTAAATTGGTGGTATCTAAAAATTGTCAGAGAGACATAATATGTAAATTTACAGTCCCCGTTTCTACATCCCTTTAGCAAGTTAAACGAACTATTTTATTTATTTTTCAATATAATGGTGTAATTTTTCCCAATCGGATAATTTGATATTTGAATTATAGGAACCACCAATCAGTTTAGGCATAAATAAAATGGAAATAAATATTTCCGAACTTTGTTAATCAAAAATCTCGTAAAAAAAAGGGCGGACCTGAACTTTCAGAACCCCCCCATCTAAAATTTTATTTTTAATTTTTTCTTTCTTCTTTCAATGGATTATTATTGATTGCACACCAATCTATCAGACTGTGAAAAAAAAAAAAAATTTAAAAAAGTTATTTATTCTTTCGAGTTTTCAGCAGTGCTCAGTTCCCCGTATAAGTTTATTGTAAACCTTATCAGAACCGCTAAAAAAATTTTTATTTTTTATTTTTCCTTCAATGGATTATTATCAATTACACACCAATCTATCGGACTTTAAAAAAATTCTTCAAAGTTCTTTATTTTTTGAGTTTTCAGGGGTGCTCATTTCCCTGTATAAGTTTATAGTAAATCGATCCCCCATATCAGAACCGCTTGAAAGGAAACTGGCGCAAAGGTATCAAAGTTAGGGTGCCCCCCCGCCCCCCAAAAAAAACAGAACCTAATTTATTTATTTATTTATTTTCCCATTAAACCCCAACACCAACCCTACCCCCCCCCCAGTTAAAATTAACAGTTTTATTACAAAATTTGTGGGTTCTGTTTTTTCTGTGTCACCTTAATTTTGACACCTTAGCCCAACTGTTAAGATAGAGCGGTTCCGATATGGGGGGGTCGATTTACTATACACTTATATGGGTAAATGAGCACCCATGAAAACTCAATAAATAAATAACTTTTTAGAATTTTTTTTTACAATCTGATAGATTGGTGTGTAAATGATAATAATCCATTGATGAAAAAGAAAAGAAATTACAAAGAAAAACATTTTTTCAGCGGTTCCGGTATGGGGGATCGGTTTACGATAAACTTATACGGAGAACTAAGCACCCCCTGAAAACTCGAAAAATAAATAACTTAAAAAATTTTTTTTTACAATTGGATAGATTGGTGTGAAATCGATAATAATCCGTTGAAAAAAAAAAAAAAAAAAAAAAAAAAAAAAAAAAAGAAAAAATTAAAAATGAATATTTTAGATGAAGGGGTTCTGAAAGTTCAGGTCCGCCAAAAGAAGATCGTACAGGGTTGTTACAAAGAAAAATAGTTAATTCAAAGATCAAATTATCCGATTGGGAAAAATTACATCGTTATCTTAAATAAACAAACCTATCCATATTACATGCGAAAGGGTAATTTTCAGGCCACAATTTAGACAGAAAGAAATACATATTATTACCCTCTTACGGTTATGCATCTAAGTATGAATGGGTGTAACGGACAAACTTTTTTAGCCAAATTTTTTCTATTAAAATGAATAAAATCTTTAAAAACTTTAATATTACAATTTATTATAAATAAAAACTTGAAAAAATTTAATCTTAAAATTTCGCAGTGAACTCAACGTTAAAAAATGTCTTCGGTCTTAGTATTAATTCTTAAAATCGAAAATAAAATGAAAATTTGAATATTTTTTCTAAGAGAAAAACTGATAAAACAATCATTCAATATATTATTTTTATTCTAATTGGAAGTAAAAGTTAAATAAAATAATTTTTTACGCTCAGAAAAACAAACTTTAGTTACCGAAAAGCGTCTCGTCTCTTTGTATAAAAAGAAAACAATTATGTCAGTTTTGCTCTTCCGTATATTCTAAGAATCACACATTACTATTCAACAATAAAAATTACAAATTCTTTTTAAAATATTAACCGAGCTCGGATCGGACCAACTTTTAGTTCACCTGAATTCTAAAATTCATATTTTTAAATATCCGTGAAAAATTCGATTTTTTTTCCGCAGAAAAAAAAAATTTATTTATTTCACGCAGAAAATGAAAATATTTAATCACACAAAAGATTGAAAATCTCGTAAAAATTAATTTCTTAATTAAAAAAAAAGTTCTTTTTGACAATTTAATATATAGTACATACCAATTACATAAGCAAAAAAAAGTTTTCAAATATTAATATTATAGGTACCACCAATTTGACCCTGTGCAATTTACCCCCCACCCCTACATTTAACACAATGAAACTTGCAGAAAAATTAATATTTTCTTGAAAATATTTTTCCATTCGAAAGAAAAAACATATTTTATTTTATGAGATAAAAAAAATGACGTGGAAAAAAAATTTGGTACTTTTTTTTCTATAAAGATAAGAGGCTGAATAACTATATCAATGAAATTGTATAACGTACAAAACTATAGTTTTCTAAGGAAAAATTAATGAAATCGGAAATAAAAAGTGCAAAAAAATGTCATAATATTAATATTTGAAAACTTTTTTTTTGCTTATGTAATTGGTATGTACTATATTCTGTCAAATTGTCAACAAAAAAAAAAAAAAAAAAAAAGTTTTTTTAAAGAAATTAATTTTTACGAGATTTTCAATCTTTTGTGTGATTAAACATTTTTATTTTCTGCGTGAAATAAATTAAATGTTTTTTTTTTTTCTGCGGAAAAAAATCGAATTTTTCACGGATATTTAAAAATATGAATTTTAGATTTCAGGTGAACTAAACATTGGTCCGATACGAGCTTGATTAATATTTTTAAAAGAATTTGTAATTTTTATTGTTGAATAGTAATGTGTGATTCTTAGAATATACGGAAGAGCAAAACTGACATAATTGTTTTCTTTTTATACAAAGAGACGAGACACTTCTCGGTAACTAAAGTTTGTTTTTCTGAGTGTAAAAAATTATTTCATTTAACTTTTACTTCCAATTAGAATAAAAATAATATATTGAATGATTGTTTTATCAGTTTTTCTCTTAGAAAAAATATTCAAATTTTCATTTTATTTTCGATTTTAAAAATTAATACTAAAACTGAAGACATTTTTTAACGTCAATTTCACTGCGAAATTTTAAGATTAAATTTTTTCAAGTTTTTATTCATAATAAATTGTAATATTAAAGTTTTTAAAGATTTCATTCATTTTAATTGAAAAAATTTGGCTAAAAAAATTTGTCCGTTACACCCATCCGTACTTAGATGCATAACCGTAAGAGGGTAATAATATGTATTTCTTTCTGTCTAAATTGTGGTCTGAAAATTACCCTTTCGCATGTAATATGGATAGGTTTGTTTATTTTTTAAGATAACGATGCAATTTTTCCCAATCGGATAATTTAATCTTTGAATTAACTATTTTCCTTTGTAACAATCCTGTACGATCTTTTTTTAGCGAGATTTTTGATAAACAAAGTTCGGAAATATCTATTTCCGTTTTATTCAAGATGGCCTAAACGGTTTGGTGGTACCTAATTATTAGAATATACGGAAGAGCAAAACAGACATATTTGTTTTACAAAGAGACGAGACGATACGCTTCTGAGTAACAACCGAAGTTTGTTTTTCTTTGTTCAAAAAAGTTAAATAAAATAATTTTTTACGCTATTAGAATAAAAAGTAAGTATACATGATTATTTTATCAGTTTTTCTCTTTGAAAAAATATTCAAATTTTCATTTTATTTTCGATTTTAAGAATTAATACTAAACCGAAGACATTTTTTAACATCAATTTCACTGCGAAATTTTAAGATTAAATTTTTTAAAGTTTTTATTCATTTTAATAGTAAATTGTAATATTAAAGTTTTTAAAGATTTTATTCATTTTAATAGTAAATTGTAATATTAAATTTTTTTAGGTACCACCAATTTGACCCTGTGCAATTTATCCCCCCTACATTTAACACAATGAAACTTGCAGAAAAAATATTTTCTTGAAAAGATTTTTTCTATTCGAAAGAAAAAAACATTAAACAAACTCCTGATGATTTTTTAAATTTTTTATCAGCTTACGAAAATAATGAAAATTATGATTGAAAAACAATGTTTTCATTTTTGCACTGTTAAATCAACTGAAATTTAACGTAGCTAAAAACAAGTTACGATAAGAGGATTTTTAAAAATTCTATGAAAAATCAATTAATAATCTGATTTTCCCGAAAATTTCCATAAATGTTTACCATTGGATGTAAATACATCTGAAATAGTTTTTTTCTAAAATATATTAGGGGAAATATTTTTTACGAGGTCTATTCCCCCCCCCTATTTTATTTTATGAGATAAAAAAAAAATGACGCGTCAGAAATTTTTTTTTTTTTTTTCTATAAAGATAAGAGTCTGAATAACTATATCAATGAAATTGTATGAATGTACGACGTCTAGTTTTTTGAGGAAAAATTAATGAAATCGGAAATAAAAAGTGCAAAAAAATGTCATAATATTAATATTTGAAAACTTTTTTTTGCTTTTATAATTGGTATGTACTATATTCTATTAAATTGTCAACAAAAAAAAATTTTTTTTAAAGAAATTAATTTTTAAGAGATTTTCAATCTTTTGTGTGATTAAATATTTTTATTTTCTGCGTGAAATAAATTAAATTTTTTTTTTCCTGCGTCAAAAAGTCGAATTTTTCACGGATATTTAAAAATATGAATTTTATAATTCAGGTGCACTAAACATTGGTCCGATACGAGCTCGATTAATATTTTTAAAAGAATTTGTAATTTTTGTTGTTGAATAGTAATGTGTGATTCTTAGAATGTACGGAAGAGCATTGCTGACATTTGTTTTACAAAGAGACAAGACGCTTCTAAGTAACCAAAGTTTGTTCCTGTTAGGCTGACAGTGTTAGCGTGAAAAAAAATATTTTATTTAACTTTTTTCAATAATTAAAATAAAAAGTAAGTATAATAGATTATTTTATCAGTTTTTCTCTTAGAAAAAATATTCAAATTTTCATTCCATACTTTTACGGGTTAATTGTAAAAGGGAAATAATTAGTAACTTTTCTGTCTATATTACGGTCTGAAAATTAACCTTTCGCATGTAATACGGGCAGGTTTGTTTATTTTTTAAGATAACGATGTAATTTTTCCCAATCGGATAATTTGATCTTTGAATTAACTATTTTTCTTTGTAACAACCCTGTACGATCTTTTTTTTACGAGATTTTTGATAAACAAAGTTCGGAAATATCTATTTCCGTTTTATTCAAGATGGCATAAACGGTCTGGTGGTACCTAAAGTTTTAAAAGATTTTATTCATTTTTAATAGTAAATTGTAACATTAAAGTTTTTAAGATTTTATTCATTTAATAGTAAATTGTAACATTAAAGTTTTTAAAGATTTTATTCATTTTAATAGTAAATTGTAACATTAAAGTTTTAAAGATTTTATTCATTTTAATAGTAAATTGTAACATTAAAGTTTTTAAAGATTTTATTCATTTTAATAGTAAATTGTAACATTAAGTTTTTAAAGATTTTATTCATTTTAATAGTAAATTGTAACATTAAAGTTTTTAAAGATTTTATTCATTTTAATAGAAAAATTTTGGCTAAAATTTTTTTCAAAAAAATATTAATTTTTCTTAAAGTTTCATTGTGTTAAATGCGTGTGTGTGTGTGGGGGGGAGGTAAATTCCAGAGGGTCAAATTGGTGGTACCTATTGAATTAACTGTTTTTCTTTGTAACAACTCTGTATGGTCGTTATTTTTTTCCGGGATTTTTAAAAAACAAAGTTCAAAAATATTTACTTTCGTTTATTCAATATGGCCTAAACCGATTACGTGACCCGATTTTGGAGATACCTATTAGTCTGATTTTTTTTTTAGATGAGGCTTAAGAATTCATATTATATCATTTTTTTTTTTTAGATGAGGCTTAATAATTCATATTATATCATTATTTTTTTTTTAGATGAGGCTTAATAATTCATATTATATCATTATTTTTTAATTTATTTTGTATTATTTAGATTCTTCTTAAATATATTAGATACATGGCGTAACGGATATAAGTGCTTTTACGTGACAATCACTTGGAGGTTGCAGGTTCAATTCTGACTACAAGTAAAAAGTAACAATACTTAACATAGCTTAACACTTGTACCCAGTCATAGATAATAATGTCGAATGAGGACAATCTATCCCAATGGATTAAATAAAAAAAACTTAAAGTTCCGTGAAGGCTCCCGAGTTCGACAAGAAACACATGAAAAAGGCACATTAGACGAAGCATTTACATAAAAATTAACAGGAGTACAACAGTCAAAAAAATTCAAATAATACGAGATATTCTTATTTGCCATGTAAATGTCTTGTAAAATTAACATCGACCGGTGCTTAACGAAAAGTTCCAGGTTTGCCTATTCTTTCTTTTTTTTCTTTCAGAAAATTCACTTTTAATTTTAAAATTTTCTGGAATCCAATACAATCATACAACAATGATCGTGCTGCGCTAGCTGGGAATTAAAGTCGGGCTGACCTCCGACTAGCCCTTCCAATAATTGCTAATGGTGCTGAGCCAGTCGTGGATACAAGTGACTATACAAGAATAGCACCGTAACGACCCCATGGCGAATACTTCCTCTTACCGGTCAACCGACCAATAAACTTTTTCGGTAAGCACCGCTCAGGGTTCATTTTACAAGACATTTAGATGGCAAATTGAACCCCCTCGTAATGAACAAAAAGCATTTACTATCTCAAAAACAGTTCATTTGCGACGATTGGTTATTATCAGAAAAACAAAAGTCTTAGATTTAGAATCATAAAATAGTCTGGATAAGACGAAAAGAGGGTTATATCTTTTTTTACTTGACTTTTTTTCTTAAAAAATAAAAGTCTAATTTTTAATTATCAAATTATCAGTTAATGAAACTAGCGAATGCTTTTTTTTTTTTTTTAACTCTTTTTTATTTTGTTTTACGTTACTGATCTTCGTGGCTTATTTGATACAATACAACTCATTAGCAAAACGTTAAAAAAACCAAAAACATACAAGTTTCGAGGGCAAATGTGATACAAGGTCGAGTTCATTCAAACTTCGCGCAAAAATGTTCTACATCTTACACAAATGTAAATTTAAAAAAAATTAACGTTAAGTTTAACGCCATTGAGGTCAATATGTAGTTTAAGTTTACTTACCTCTATTACATCCGTTTTTGTAAGCAGTTGTTGAAGAAGTTGAAAACTGCCGGATATCACCTTCATAATAAAACAAGGTAGTAGATCCACCCCAGTGTCTCAAAGCACAGTTTTGTCTAATTGGTGCAACAAGTTTGATTTGTGTTTTAGCAATTAATCTCATAAGTCTTAATCCTTGTTTTGAATACATTGTTTGTTGTCTAACTTTAACTGATACAATTAAATTACAGTTACTACTTATTAGATACCAGTTAAAAATAAAATGGATTAAGGTGAAAGTCAAATTTAACAGTAATCACATCAGATTTGTTTTGCGTTATTATTTTCTACAATAGTTAATTTTAAGTGAAAACAGCAGTGGTAGTTTCTGGAATAAATTTCATAAGACATTTTTTTTTTTTGGTGGGGGAGGAGCTAAATATACAACCGGCAATTCCAAATTATAGAGAAAGAAAGAAAAAACAAAACAAATAGTAACACAGAAAAGAAAGCTGTCGATCAGTGTATCGTGTAAAAACAGTCAAAAGGTGTGAAAGGTGGGGTTTTTTTTGTGAGGGGTGGGAACTTCGACCACCACACGTGCATTTTGAGAAGGACGTTATGGACCGCCTATGCTCTTGTGTGCTTCGATAAAAACGGTCACGTACTACAAGTGTTCCTCCTAAAAATAAAGTCAAGTTACAAAACTCGTATATTTTACAATTGTTCCATTGTGGCGTTGGCCGGAGTGCATTTCTCTTAAAGTAAATCTTAATAATGAATAAATTAGATAGAACCTAGGCGCACGCGTGGAGTAACAGTAATGGAGCAGATCATTATTTGCAAGTTCAATTTTCACTTGGTGCCCTGTGATGAGCGAACAACTTATATAAAGAACCCTTCGAACACCTACTTTTATGTTTGTATGGTTAGTGCAAATTTTAAGTTAACATTTTTCATCGAAATAAAACTTAAAACGCACCATAATAATGTGCTTGCTCAAACTGTAAACACTCGAATATTAGTGGGGTTTTGTGCCGTTCCTGTATTAGAATTTATCATGTACCTTACGTTGTGCCAAAGCCGCCGTTAAGAAAACTCTTTGTTTCTGTTTCCAAGATCTTTTTAGTTATTTGTAATTCATTATTAATGAAATTATGAAATATAACTAAAAAAAACAAAAACAAGTACCCCAACTCTGAGCAGTCATATTTCCAGCGAACTAACGCGCATGCGTATTTTGCATCTGGTCTGTTTCTTTGTCTCTAATGGCGACTTACACCATATAAATTTATTTTGATTTAGATATGTTCTAAACTTTATTAAGCGGTTCCATGATCTCTCTCTCTCACATTAAATTTAACGTGGTCGTATTTCTGAAGCATCCATTTTTACTAAGAATAGTGGGTGCTGCCAATTTATTCACTCATTCTTATTTAAAAAAAACAATTAAAATTAATTAAATCGATTATTTAAGGTCAATTTTTTGTTTAAGTCGAAAAGTAGTAACATAAGTAAAAAATAAAAGCAAAATAATATTACGTCATTTATTTTTAATACATTAGAGGGTAAATACTTTTTAGGTACAGCATGACCACGGCCCGCTCGTATCCAGCTACATTACGCCAGCTTTAGTGTCTAAACAAACACGTACAATCTTTTTGATAGATAGATAGATAGATAGATAGAGAGAGAGAGAGAGAGAGAGAGATTTACTTGGAAATAAAACAATTATTTTATTTTTAAAACGTAATATATTTAGCTTAGAAAATTGAAAGTGTTAAATAACTTTCCATGCAGATTCGTGCATAATGTGTAATTAAAATAATTGTTACTAAAAATTTATTGTTTTTAAACAAAATTTCTATTCTCTTAGAGAATACTAGGTACCACCAGACCGTTTATGCCATCTTGAATAAAACGGAAATAGATATTTCCGAACTTTGTTTATCAAAAATCTCGTAAAAAAAAGATCGTACAGGGTTGTTACAAAGAAAAATAGTTAATTCAAAGATCAAATTATCCGATTGGGGAAAATTACATCGTTATCTTAAAAAATAAACAAACCTGCCCGAATTACATGCGAAAGGGTAATTTTCAGACCGTAATATAGACAGAAAAGTTACTAATTATTTCCCTTTTACGATAACCCGTAAAAGTATGGAATGAAATTTTGAATATTTTTTCTAAGAGAAAAACTGATAAAATAATCTATTATACTTACTTTTTATTTTAATTATTGAAAAAAGTTAAATAAAATATTTTTTTTCACGCTAACACTGTCAGCCTAACAGGAACAAACTTTGGTTACTTAGAAGCGTCTCGTCTCTTTGTAAAACAAATGTCAGCAATGCTCTTCCGTACATTCTAAGGATCACACATTACTATTCAACAACAAAAATTACAAATTCTTTTAAAAATATTAATCGAGCTCGTATCGGACCAATGTTTAGTGCACCTGAATTATAAAATTCATATTTTTAAATATCCGTGAAAAATTCGACTTTTTGACGCAGGAAAAAAAAAATTTAATTTATTTCACGCAGAAAATAAAAGTATTTAATCACACAAAAGATTGAAAATCTCTTAAAAATTAATTTCTTTAAAAAAATTTTTTTTTTGTTGACAATTTAATAGAATATAGTACATACCAATTATAAAAGCAAAAAAAAGTTTTCAAATATTAATATTATGACATTTTTTTGCACTTTTTATTTCCGATTTCATTAATTTTTCCTCAAAAAACTAGACGTCGTACATTTATACAATTTCATTTATATAGTTATTCAGATTCTTATCTTTATAGAAAAAAAGAAAAAAAAAATTTCTGACGCGTCATTTTTTTTTATCTCACAAAATAAAATAGGGGGGGGGGATAGACCTCGTAAAAAATATTTCCCCTAATATATTTTAGAAAAAAACTATTTCAGATGTATTTACATCCAATGGTAAACATTTATGGAAATTTTCGTGAAAATCGGATTATTAATTGATTTTTCATAGAATTTTTAAAAAATCATCTTATCGTAACTTGTTTTTAACTACGTTAAATTTCAGTTGATTTAACAGTGCAAAAATGAAAACATTGTTTTTCAATCATAATTTTCATTATTTTCGTAAGCTGATAAAATTTAAAAAAAATCATCAGGAGTTTATTTAATGTTTTTTCTTTCGAATGGAAAAAATCTTTTCAAGAAAATATTATTTTTTCTGCAAGTTTCATTGTGTTAAATGTAGGGGGGGGGGTAAATTGCACAGGGTCAAATTGGTGGTACCTAGAGAATACACTACAGCGTCTTTTTAATAGAGAGAAAAAGATTTACTTAGAAATAAAACAATTATTTTATTTTTAAAACGTAATTTTTTTTCCAAAGAACTTTTTGTTAACCGGACATTCAGCTAAGTTTGTTTCCACGCAAATCACAATAAATTGCAAAACTTTGTTTTTTATATATTAAATTTGTTACAATATATTTTGTCTTCTGTCATATCTTTTCATTCATTATCCAAATTTGAAAATGCCCTAGGTACCACCAATTTGACCCTGTGCAATTTACCCCCCCCCCTACATTTAACACAATGAAACTTGCAGAAAAAATAATATTTTCTTGAAAATTTTTTTCCATTCGAAAGAAAAAACATTAAAAACTCCTGATGATTTTTTTAAATTTTTTATCAGCTTACGAAAATAATGAAAATTATGATTGAAAAACAATGTTTTCATTTTTGCACTGTTAAATCAACTGAAATTTAACGTAGCTAAAAACAAGTTACGATAAGAGGATTTTTTAAAAATTCTATGAAAAATCAATTAATAATCTGATTTTCACGAAAATTTCCATAAATGTTTACCATTGGATGTAAATACATCTGAAATAGTTTTTTTCTAAAATATATTAGGGGAATATTTTTTTACGAGGTCTATCCCCCCCCCCTATTTTATTTTATGAGATAAAAAAAATGACGCGTCAGAAAATTTTTTTTCTTTTTTTCTATAAAGATAAGAGTCTGAATAACTATATCAATGAAATTGTATGAATGTACGACGTCTAGTTTTTTGGAAAAATTAATGAAATCGGAATAAAAAGTGCAAAAAAATGTCATAATATTAATATTTGAAAACTTTTTTTTGCTTTTATAATTGGTATGTACTATATTCTATTAAATTGTCAAAAAAAAAATTTTTTTTAAGAAATTAATTTTTAAGAGATTTTCAATCTTTTGTGTGATTAAATATTTTTATTTCTGCGTGAAATAAATTAAATTTTTTTTTTCCTGCGTCAAAAAATCGAATTTTTCACGGATATTTAAAAATATGAATTTTATAATTCAGGTGCACTAAACATTGGTCCGATACGAGCTCGATTAATATTTTTAAAAGAATTTGTAATTTTTGTTGTTGAATAGTAATGTGTGATCCTTAGAATGTACGGAAGAGCATTGCTGACATTTGTTTTACAAAGAGACGAGACGCTTCTAAGTAACCAAAGTTTGTTCCTGTTAGGCTGACAGTGTTAGCGTGAAAAAATTATTTTATTTAACTTTTTTCAATAATTAAAATAAAAAGTAAGTATAATAGATTATTTTATCAGTTTTTCTCTTAGAAAAAATATTCAAATTTCATTCCATACTTTTTACGGGTTATCGTAAAAGGGAAATAATTAGTAACTTTTCTGTCTATATTACGGTCTGAAAATTACCCTTTCGCATGTAATACGGGCAGGTTTGTTTATTTTTTAAGATAACGATGTAAATTTTCCCAATCGGATAATTTGATCTTGAATTAACTATTTTTCTTTGTAACAACCCTGTACGATCTTTTTTTTACGAGATTTTTGATAAACAAAGTTCGGAAATATCTATTTCCGTTTTATTCAAGATGGCATAAACGGTCTGGTGGTCCTAGTATTCTCTAAGAGATAGAAATTTTGTTTAAAAACAATAATTTTAGGTAACAATTATTTTAATTACACATTATGCACGAATCTGCATGGAAAGTTATTTAACACTTTCAATTTTCTAAGCTAAATATATTACGTTAAAAATAAAATAATTGTTTTATTTCCCAAGTAAATCTCTCTCTCTCTCTCTCTCTATCTATTATCTCTATCTATCTATCTATCAAAAAAGATTGTACGTGTTTGTTTAGCACTAAAGCTGGCGTAATGTAGCTGGATACGAGCGGGCCGTGGTCATGCTACCTAAAAGTATTTACCCTCTAATGTATTAAAAATAAATGACGTAATTTATTTTGCTTTTATTTTTTACTTATGTTACTACTTTTCGACTTAAACAAAAAATTGACCTTAAAATAAAATCGATTTAATTAATTTTAATTGTTTTTTTTAAATAAGAATGAGTGAATAAATTGGCAGCACCCACTATTCTTAGTAAAAATGGATGCTTCAGAAATACGACCACGTTAAATTAATGTGAGAGAGAGAGATGATGGAACCGCTAATAAAGTTTAGAACATATCTAATCAAAAATAAATTTATATGGTTGTAAGTCGCCATTAGAGACAAAGAAACAGACCAGATGCAAAATACGCATGCGCGTAGTTCGCTGGAAATATGACTGCTCAGAGTTGGGGTACTTGTTTTTGTTTTTTAGTTATATTTCATAATTTTCATTATTTTAATAATGAATTACAAAATAACTAAAAGAATCTTGAAAACAGAAACAAAGAGTTTTCTTAACGGCGGCTTTGGCACAAGTAAGGTACATGATAAATTCTAATACAGGAACGGCACAAAAACCCCACTAATATTCGAGTGTTTACAGTTTGAGCAAGCACATTATTATGGTGCGTTTAAGTTTTATTTCGATGAAAAAATGTTAACTTAAAAATTTGCACTAACCATAACAAACATAAAGTAGGTGTTCGAAAGGGTTCTTTATATAAGTTTGTTCGCTCAATCACAGGGCACCAAGTGAAAATTGAACTTGCCAAATAATGATCTGCTCCATTACTGTTACTCACGCGTGCGCCTAGTTCTATCTAATTTATTCATTATTAAGATTTACTTTAAGAGAAATGCACTCCGGCCAACGCCACAATGGAACAATTGTAAAATATACGAGTTTTGTAACTTGACTTTATTTTTAGGAGGAACACTGTAGTACGTGACCGTTTTTATCGAAGCACACAAGAAGCATAGGCGGTCCATAACGTCCTTCTCAAAATGCACGTGTGGTGGTCGAAGTTCCCACCCTCAACAAAAAAACGCCCACCTTTCACACCTTTTTGACTGTTTTTACACGATACACTGATCGACAGCTTTCTTTTCTGTGTTAACTATTTGTTTTGTTTTTTCTTTCTTTCTCTATATTTGGAATTGCCGTTGTATATTTAGCTCCTCCCCACCAAAAAAAAAAATGTCTTAATGAAATTTATTCCAGAAATCCACGCTGTTTTCACTTAAATTAACTATTGTAGAAAATAATAACGCAAAACAAAAATCTGATGTGATTACATGTTAAATTGACTTTCACCTTAATGCGCATTTTAATTTTTAACTGGTATTAATAAGTAGTAACTGTAAATTTAATTGTAATCAGTTAAAGTTAGACAACAACAATGTATTCAAAAACAAGGATTAAGACTTATGAGATTAATTGCTAAAACACAAATCAAAAACTTGTTGCACCAATTAGACAAAAACGTGCTTTGAGACACTGGGTGGATCTACTACCTTGTTTATATGAAAGGTGATATCCGGCAGTTTTTCACTTCTTCAACAAATGCTTTACAAAACGGATGTAATAGAGGTAAGTATTAAACTACATATTGACCTCAATGGCAGTTAAACTTAACGTTAATTTTTTTTAAATTTACATTTGTGTAAGATGTAGAACATTTTTGGCGCAGTTTGAATGAAACTCGACCTTGTATCACATTGCACTCGAAACTTGTATGTTTTTGGTTTTTTTTAACGTTTTGCCTAAATGAGTTGTATTGTATCAAATAAGCCAACGAAGATCAGTAACGTAAAACAAAATAAAAAATGGTTAAAAAAAAAAAAAAAAGCAATTCGCTAGTTTCATTAACTGAATAATTTGATAATTAAAAATTAGACTTTTATTTTTTAAAAAAAGTCAAGTAAAAAAAGATATAACCCTCTTTTCGTCCTTATCCAAGACTATTTTAATGATTCTAAAATCTAGACTTTTGTTTTTCTGATAATAACCAATCGTCGCAAATGAACTGTTTTTGAGATAGTAAATGCTTTTTGTTCATTACGAGGGGTTCAATTTGCCAATCTAAATGTCTTGTAAAATGAACCCTGGAGCGGTGCTTTACCGAAAAAGTTTATTGGTCGGAGTTTGACCGTAAGAAGGAAGTATCGCCATTGGGGTCGTTAGGTGCTATTTCTTGTATAATGTCACTTGTACCACGATGGCTCAGCACAATTAGCATTATTGGAAGGGCTAGTCGGAGGTCAGCCCGACTTTAATTCCCAGCTAGCGCAGCACGATCAATTGTTGTATGATTGTATTGGATTCCAGAAAATTTTAAAATTAAAAAATGATTTTCTGAAAAGAAAAAAAAGAAAGAATAGGCAAACCTGGAACTTTTCGTTAAGCACGCGGTCGATGTTAAATTTTACAAGACTTTACATGAGCATAATTAAGAATATCTCGTATTATTTGAAATTTTTTTGACTGTTGTACTCCTGTTAATTTTTATGTAAATGCCTTTCGTATAATGTGCCTTTTTCAATGTTTTCTTGTCCGAACTCGAAGCCTTCACGGAAGCTTTAAGTTTTTTTTTATTTAATCCATTGGGATAGATTGTCCTCATTCGACAATATTAATGCTATGACTGGGTAGCAAGTGTTAAGCTATGTTAAGTATTGTTACTTTTTACTTGTAGTCAGAATTGAACCTGCAACTCCAAGTGATTGTCACGTAAAAGCAGCTATATCCGTTACGCCATGTCATCTAATATATTTAAGAAGAATCTAAATAATACAATAAATATAAAAATAATGAATATAATATGAATTAATTAAGGCCTCATCTAAAAAAAATAATGATATAAATATGAATTAAATTAAGGCCTCATCTAAAAAAAAAATGATATATATGAATTCTTAAGCCTCATCTAAAAAAAAAATCAGACTAATAGGTATCTCCAAAAAAAATCGGGTCACGTAATCGGTTTAGGCCATATTGAATAAACGAAAGTAATAATTTTTGAATTTGTTTTTAAAAATCCGAAAAAAATAACGACCAATACAGAGTTGTTACAAAGAAAAACAGTTTAATTCAATAGGTACCCCAATTTGACCTCTGAATTTACCTCCCGCCCCACACACACACACGCATTTAACACAATGAAACTTAAAAAAATTAATATTTTTTTGAAAAAAATTTTTAGACCAAATTTCTATTAAATGAATAAAATCTTTAATAAACTTTTAATGTACAAATTTACTATTAAATGAAATAAAATCTTTAAAAGACTTTAAATGTTACAATTTACTATTAAAATGAATAAAATCTTAAAAACTTTATGTTACAATTTACTTAAATGAATAATCTTTTAAAACTTTAAATGTTTTACAATTTACTATTAAAATGAATAAAATCTTTAAAAAACTTTAATGTTACAATTTACTATTAAAAATGAATAGAAACTTTAAAAACTTTAATGTTACAATTTACTATTAAAATGAATAAATCTAAACTTTATGGTCCCCAAGACCGTTTATTCTCATCTTGAATAAAACGGAAAATAGATATTTGCCGAACTTTGTTTATCAAAAATCTCGTAAAAAAAAGATCGTACAGGGTTGTTACAAAAAGAAAAATAGTTAATTCAAAGATCAATTAATCCGATTGGGAAAAAATTACATCGTTATCATTAAAAAAAATAAACACCTGCCCGTATTACATGCGAAAGGTTAATTTTCAGACGTAATATAGCAGAAAGTTACTAATTATTTCCCTTTTACAATTAACCCGTAAGTATGGAAATGAAATTTGAAATATTTTTCTAGAGAAAACTGATAAATATCCTATTATACTTACTTTTTATTTTAATTATTGAAAAAAAGTTAAATAAAATAATTTTTTTCAACGCTAACACTGTCAGCCTAAACAGGAACAGAACTTTGGTTACTTAAGAAGCGTCTTGTCTCTTTGTAAAACAAATGTCAGCAATGCTCTTCGTTACATTCTAAGAAATCACACATTAACTATTCAACAACAAAAATTACAAATTCTTTTAAAAATATTAATCGAGCTCGTATGCGGACCAATGTTTAGTGCAACCTGAATTATAAAAAATTCATATTTTTAAATATCCGTGAAAAATTCGACTTTTCTGACGCAGGAAAAAAAAAAATTTAATTTATTCACGCAGAAAAATAAAAATATTTAATCACACAAAAGATTGAAAATCTCTTAAAAATTAATTTCTTTAAAAAAATTTTTTTTTGTTGACAATTTTAATAGAATATAGTACATACCAATTATAAAAGCCAAAAAAAAGTTTCAATATTAATTTATGACATTTTTGCAAGCTTTTTATTTCGCGATATTCATTAATTTTTCCTCAAAAAACTAGACGTCGTACATTCATAACAATTTCATGATATAGTTTATTCGACTCTTATTTTTATAGAAAAAAAAAAAAATTTCTGACGTCGACATTTTTTTTTTATCTATAAAATAAAAATAGGGGGGGGGGAATAGACCTCGTAAAAATATTCCCCTAATATATTTTAGAAAAAAAACTTTTCAGATGTATTTACATCCAATGGTAACATTTATGGAAATTTTCGGAAAATCAGATTATTAATGATTTCATAGAATTTTTAAAAATCCTCTTATCGTAACTTGTTTTAGCTACGTAAATTTCGTTGAATTAAACAGTGCAAAAAATGAAAACATTGTTTTTCAATCATAATTTTCAATTATTTTCGTAAGCTGATAAAAAATTTAAAAATCATCAGGAAGTTTGTTTAAATGTTTTTTTCCTTTTCGAATAGAAAAAATCTTTCAAAGAAAATATTTTTTTCTGCAAGTTTCATTGTGTTAAATTGTAGGGGATAATGCACAGGAGTCAAAATTGGTGTACTAAAAAAAATTTAATATTACAATTTACTATTACAATGAATAAAATCTTTAAAAACTTTAATATTACAATTTACTATTAAAATGAATAAAACTTGTAAAATTTAATCTTAAATTTCGCAGTGAAATTTGATGTTAAAATGTCTTCGGTTTAGTATTAATTCTTAAAATCGAAAATAAAATGAAAATTTGAATATTTTTCAAAGTAGAAAAACTGATAAAATAATCATGTATACTACTTTTTATTCTAATAGCGTAAAAAATTATTTATTTAACTTTTTTTGATCAAAGAAAACACTCGGTTTTACTCAGAAAGCTCGTATCGTCTCGTGCTCTTTGTAAAACAAATTGTTCTGTTTTGCTCTTCGTATATTCTAATAATTAGGTAACGCCCAAACGCGTTTAGGCCATCTTGAATAAAACGGAAATAAAGATATTTCCGACTTTGTTTATCAAAAATCTGCTAAAAAAAGATCGTAGCCCAGGATTGTTACAAAGGAAAATAGTTAATTCAAAGATTAAATTAATCCGATTGGGAATTGCATCGTTAATCTAAAAAAATAAACCAAACTTCCGCATATTACAATGCGAAAGGGTAATTTTTCAAGACCACAATTTAAAGACAGAAAGAAATACATATATTACGCCTCTTACGTTATGCATCTAAGTACGGATGGGTGTAACGGAGCAAATTTTTTAGCCAAAATTTTTTCATTAAAATGAATGAAATCTTTAAAACTTTAATATTTACAATTTATTATGAATAAAAACTTGAAAAATTTAATATTAAAATTTCGGCAAGGTGAAATTGACGTTAAAAAATGTCTTCAGTTTTAGTATTAATTTTTAAAATCGAAATAAATGAAATTTGAATATTTTTTCTAAAGAGAAAACTGATAAAACATCTCATATATTATTTTTATTCTATTGGAAGTAAAAGTTAAATGAATAATTTTTTTATCACTAACAGAAAAACAAACTTTAGCTTACCGGGAGAAGTGCCCTCGTCTCTTTGTATAAAAAGAAACAATTATGTCAGTTTTGCTCTTACGTATATTCTAGAATCACACATTCTATTTCAACAATAAAATTACAAATTCTTTAAAAT
>CM042147.1:101214395-101314569 GCA_023376005.1 Doryteuthis pealeii | reverse complement strand
AAAAGAGAGAGATATAAACCTATGGGTTGGTTGGTTTACGCATGTCAAACCCTTTGTTGGGTTTGTTTTATGCGAAGAAGACGTTTTGTTTTAATTCATTCTTGATGGTTGGTTGGATTTATTACGGCATGTCAACCTGTGGAATTATGTTTATGCGAAGAACGTTTTGTTTTTCATTCTTGTGGATTTGGTTGGATTTTACGGCATGTCAACCCTTGTTGGGTTATTTTATGCCCAAGCATTTTGTTTTTATTCATTCTTGGTGGTTGGTTGGAATTTTACGGCATGTCAACCCTTGTTGGATTATTTTATGCCCAGACGCCTCTTGTTTTGTATTCATTCTTAGGTGGTATGGTTGGATATTTAATGGCATGTCAACCCTTGGTTGGATTATTTTATGCCGAAGACGTTTTTTTTATTCATTCTTGATTGGTTGGTTGGATTTTACGCAAATGTCAACCCATTTTTTTTTTTTTTTTTTTTTTTTTTTTTGTTTTTTTGTTTTTTTTTTCTCTTTTTTCTTTGTTGGATTATTTTATGGCTGGAAGACGTTTTGTTTAATTCATTCTTGATAGGTATTCAAATTTTTTTATTTTTTAAATCAATTTTTAAAACATCATTTTCTTAACTCATTTTTTTTCTATTTAACACAGAAAAAAAAAAAGCTCTTCAGAACGAACCTACACAAAAATGTAAATATGAATAAACAATGACATGATTCCCTAACCTCTAAGCATGTTAACGCCTAGATGGTTTAATGTGCATTAAAATCAATCAATAAACAGGCAAACTTTTTTTTTTTTAATGTTTATCAAAAATCCTGTGATCAAAGATATTTGATAATCCAACCATTAATTAGTTGGTTGGTTGGATTTTATGTTGTGTTACCAATTACATTTTCTATGATGATAACCATTACAAACTAAGTGTGCTTCTAAAAAGTTCACTATTATCTCCTGCAAATTTGATCTTTTTTTTTTTTTTTTTTTTTTTTTTTTTTGTCTGCATGAAAATTTTGAAAACCTTGGCACCGAATTAGAAAAAATAACAATGAAAACGAGAGTGATGGAAAGTGTAAGTTTCAGTTTGTCCCATTTTTTTATTATACTCCTCTGTTTCAATCTTTTATTATACTCCTCTGTTTCAATCTTTTTATCTGTATCTTATTTAGTTCAATTAGCCTTTCTTATTAATACAATATTTATTACCATTAAAGCTTAGATAACTTGCACCCGGAGGGTGCATATATTTGCTAGTATTATATATATATATATATATAATTAACACACGTAGGTGGGTTACCAGGTAATTTGTAATTTAGACATGATTCTTAGCTGGTTCCTTTCTTCCCAACGGTAAAATTTTAGAGAGTTCAGGTCCGGTTTGAGAGCACGATGTTTATTTTTTTATCAACAGAGCATATAATTTTGTAATAGAAAAAAAGCTTAAAAATTGGCTATTCCTGTGGTTATGGTACGCATTTCCACTCACAGGTATGCGTGGTTTGTGTGTATGATGGGAACGTATGAAAGTAATTTCCTTCCTATTTGGTTTCCACAGAAATTACAAGAGATTCAAAATACAAAGTTTACAAAGATTGATTTTAAATATGTTGGAGAATAATAATAATAATTAGAGATCAATAAACCCAAGTTATTATATATTTTTTAGACCCGTTTTTTTAAAGCCCGTATGCAAATTAACAACACCATTATATCATGTAAACCTTTATTTCTTATTAATTATAAGACACATTGCAGGATTTTAATGCACTAATAACTGGGCTGTTTTGAGGTAATCTAACTCAGATTTTCATTAAAAAACATCATTAATAAATAAGATTTTATTCTATATATTAATGATTTGACGATAAATTAAAATACTCATTGATAAATATGCAATTTCTGAGGGATATATTGTGACATTAACAGTGGATGTAGTTTTGGTTTCAGACAACGACACCGAATCTCCATTATGATAAGTTAAAAAGCAAAATAAAATGTCTCTAAATTTCGTTTATATTGTTTTCCTCATGATAACTTTTTTCTAACAATATTGCATTTACTATTCATGAGTTTTTGGAGAGTGAGATTTTGGTTTATTTTGCAAAATATGACTGCTGATTTTTTATCGAGAAAGAAAAATGATACTGATATCCATCGATTAATAATTAATCTGTTCCAACTGATCAGCCAAAAGGCAATAAAAAGAAAAAGAAAATAAAATAGTCCAGAAAAAATATTGCAATAATCTAGAGTGAAATTGAGTCAAAAATAGTTTTAATAAGAAAAACAAACATAAGATTTTTACTGCACAATAATTCTTTATAGTATTTTTTTTTTCAGATATTACTAAGTTCCATGAAACCTCCCAAAAGTATTACTCTTGAATCCAATGTATTTTTGGTTAAAAATCGAACTTTAACGGACCTAAATTGCACCATCGCCGAAAAAAAAATCAGGGAATTATCCGACTTTAATGAATTTTCAGTGTTGATATATTAATGAATAAAATATATAAGGCACCAGTTTATTTTATTTAAAAACTTTTACATTTTTTCAGGTCAGTTACTTTGAACCACGTATCTTTGAGGCGTAACACAGATTCTCAAAGAAAATGCACATATACCTACATGGTATATATAGAGTCCTTATTAGTAAAACTCCCTTGAGTGAGAATAGAAATAAAAATTGTCCTAGAATGTTATATAACATCTCTAAATATTTGATATTTTAGAATTTATATTATTCTAATAATTCTAATTAAGCTCTAGACTAGGTACATATATTTGACACCCCTGTATGTAGTGGTTTAGAAAATAATGACCAATTTTTATTACTGATTTAAATGTAAGCTAAACCATTATTTTCTAAACAATCAAATACTTACACACACACACACACATATATATATATATATATATCTTATTATAATGGAGATTGTGTGTTTTTCTGTCTGTAACCGAAACTACATTCCTACTCAAGTCACAATTCCCTTTGTTATTGATATCACATTCTTAATGATTTTATTTTAATTTTTATTTTAACCTCAATTATTAATAAAATTGTTTTACATTATTAATACTGTTAACCATATCTACATATTAGCAACATGCAATTATATTTATATATACAACAAAATAGCGGTTTACAGTGTGAACGGGAAGGCTAATTTGCATATTGATATTAAAAATGTGATTTTATTAAATATGTGCTTAGTATTATTAATTTTTAACTGTTTGGATTTATTTTAATGAATATAAGCAAAAATCTCTTCAATGAATCTTAAATAAAATCCATTAACAAGAAAAAATAACTGTCATTTTATTCTTTACTTCCTCTTTTAACTAAATACTTAAATTAGAAAAAAATAACAATGAAAGACGAGAGTGATGGAAGAGTAAGTTTCAGTTGTTCTAATTTTCGATTATACTCCCTCTTTTTATCTGCATTCTTATTTAGTTTCATTAGTCTTTCTAATTTAATACGATATTTTATTACATTAAAACTTAAATACTTGCACCCGGAGGGTGCATATATTTGCTAGTATATATATATATATATGGTGAAGGCCACTTCTAAAAAGTTTGGTTGTGAGCACACAAATGGCTCAGAAGTCCAGCTTTGCTTTTATACGTCCTGTTGCATAAAATACATGTGAGACCCCCAACTTTCACTTGTACACACACGTTTTTCACGTGGTCGTCTGTCACCATGGGACTGCATATGACTCAAGAGACCCGGCCGTGACAGGCAAGCCCTGCCACACATACTACATATATGGTCAGGCTTGAATGTAGGAAATGTATCCAGGACTTCCGTCTTGTAGACTGTAGAGCCCGCTTCAGGATGGAGTGCGTGAGCCGCATTGTCTCAAAGCTTCTACATCCACAATAAACTTAAATTTATATTCATCCCATCAGAATAGAAAAAGGTTAACAAAAATATAATTAACCTTTTTTGATTACTCAATAACTAAACTTAAATTTCTCTACCAAATCGGACGTAATCTTTTTTATTTGAGAAATGATGATATTATTATTATATTAAATAATAATCTTGATATTCATCAGTTAATAATCAACAAACAAAACAAAAATCAAAACTTTCATTTTATAAGAATTAAAAGTACAATGAAAATTAGATAAAGATTATTTCAGAAACAATTTTTTTTTTTTCACCTCTTTATTTTTTTATACTTTTAATTTCCTTTTCTGTTCGTTTCTTGTTGTAGTTATTTTTATTTCATGTTCCTTTTCTTTCTTAATCTCCCTATTCTTCTTCCATCTCCCATCAAATTTCATTCACAATTCTAAAATCCTTAATCTTTTTTCCTTTTTTTTTCTTAATGTAATTATTATCAACCTTGTCACTTATAATTTATACTAAATTAAATTAACAAAACTTTACGATACAAACACATTCTGTTCAACACACTGGAACAGATTTAGCAAATAAAATTTTAAACCAATATTCAAGCTAATGAAATTCATAAAACAGCCAATTTGTATTATTATACATCATATTTTTCTAATAATCATGTTGGCTTTTTTAAATGCAACTCTTTGTTTAATTTGTAAAGGGTGTCCTATCATCGTGTAATGTTTAACAAGCTAGTCTCAAAGATCCATTACAACTGAGTAGCAAGTTTGATGCCTCATACTTGCAACCTCATGTTATAACCTACCATGGTGAACAGTTTGGGTAAATAACAAGGGTATCCTGTCATGGTGTAATGTTTAGTAAGCTAGTCTCAAAGATCCATTACAAGTGAGTAGCAAGTTTGATGCCTCATACTTGCAACCTCATGTTATAACCTACCATGGTGAACAGTTTGGGTAAATAACAAGGGTATCCTGTCATGGTGTAATGTTTAGTAAGCTAGTCTCCCAGCTCCATTGCTACTGAATAGTGAGTTCGGTCCTTACTGGATGCCCCACACTTGACTGTGTTACATCCTACCCATGATAAATTGGTTGGATAAAAAAGAGGACATCTCCTTATCATGTAATGGTTAGTAAGCTAGTCTTGCGGATATATTACTATTAAATAGAGAGTTCAATCTTTGCTGGATATCCAATACTTGCAACCTTGTATCACATCCTACCCATTATGATTAGGTTGGCTAAATACCAAGGGTGTCCTATCATGGGGTAATGGTTTGTGAGCTAGTCACCCAGTTCCATTGCTACTGAATAGTGAGTTTGGTCCTTATTGGATGGGTTGGACAAATACCTACTCTAATCATTATATTAGCTGTTTTAAATGTTTTGGCATCTGAGATGGTACACCAAACCTACCATCAGCTCCTCACTTTACCACACAGATTTCTGTGCTACTCACCCCCTTTAATTTTTCTGAAATTTTCTCCAAGTATGGACTATGATAAAATTAGCTAATTCCCAAAATTTGAGCTTCCAATTCTAAAAATTGGCAGAGTTATGTTGATCTTTAGTTCTTTAAAAACTTTTTTGATAGCGTTTTTAATGCTTTTATAAACCAATTTTTAGTAGTAGGAAAGGTCTAGAACTCATTTTACAGACAAAAGTAGATTACAAAAAGTAGCCATTTTTCGCAACCCCTCTCAAATTTGGAGAGCTCAAAATTGACATAACTCCGTCAATTTTTAGAATTGGATGCTCAAATATTGGGAATTGTCTAATGTTAACATAGTTCACACCTGGAAAAAATTTCAGAAAAATTGAAGTGGGTGGGTGACAATTTTAATTTTTTTCTGGATGATTTGACATGTCATCTAGTTTTGCTACTGAGTGAAAGTAAAAGTAAAAAGCTGGACTTAGCCAGAGATCTGAAAAAAGGTGTGGATCATGACTGTGACAATTATAACAATCATATTTGGTACCCTCGGAACAGTCCTCAAGAACCTGAGAAAGAGGCTTGATGAACGGATGACTAGAGGAATAATTGAAAGCATTCAGCCATTAAAATCAGCTTAGATACTTAGAAGAGTCCTGGAGACCGAAGGAGACTTGCTGTCACACAGTTTCCAGTGAAAAATTTACAGAACTGATGTAGAAAATCCTTAAAGAGAAGAATAATTGGAAAATAAATTCTCAGTGAGAAATTTCTAATTTCAGTTTTACCTGATTAATTGTGTACTTATTCACACGCAAAAGACTCCAAAACAATCATGAATAATTAATTAATTTGTAAATATTTTGTAATTAATAATTCCTTGTTAATCTGAAACAATGAAGTATATTCCAATTTTGTCATGAACAAAGAGGAAAACTACAAAACTAATTCATTCTACTTATTCCAATTTTGCTTTCTGCAACTAAGTGGACATGGCAGATAAATATCCTCACATGTAAATGAAAACTTGGGTTTAATAGTTATGAATTAATGCTTTTAGAAGCATACATGATAATAGAATTATTATGTATTATTAATAAGAAAAAAATGTTGCCTGCTAAAAATTGTATCTGTTGTAGCTAAGGTATTAGGATATTGCCAAGCATTACTTAAAATGGATAAATAGGGAACTCTGATGAATCGCAATAAGAGGTAGTTCTTTGAGTACTCTGGAAAAACATTAATCTTTCAGTATTATTTTGATTATTCAGACTATTGTCCTCATCTTTATTGTTATCTGTACAACGTTTCGGCTGATTTTAACTCGATACAGTGAATTTCAAGGCAACTATTATTGAGTTAACATTCCTTCTGAGAGAAAGTTTAAAAAAAAACATTATAGGAAGAATGGTATGGAATCTCTGTTTTGTTTTTTGTTTTGTTTTGAAATCAAGTCAAGCACTGGAAATGAATCTCAGAAACTGTCTTCATTCCAGTGAATTGATTCCATTGATAACCACTCCGGGTCAAGGTGGACCTGGGAGTAATGGTACCCAATGCCTAAAATGGCAACCAGTATTTTAACACAGAAAAATCATTTTAATCAAAAACAAAAATATTAATCTTATGAAGGGAAATAATAATTTTAACTAGATACAGTGAATTTCAAGGCAGCTATTACTGAGTTTTCATTCCTTCTGAGAGAAAGTTTTTAAAAAAACATTATAGGAAGAATGGTATGGAATCTCTAAATTTTTTGGGTTTTTTGTTTGTTTTGTTTTTTGTTTTGTTTTGAAATCAAGTCAAGCACTGGAAATGAATCTCAGAAACTGTCTTCATTCCAGTGAATTGATTCCATTGATGACACGTTTATGACCAAACTGACTCACCAACTATTGTTTATTTGTTCTTCAAGTGGCTATTTTGACGGAAGACAATGCGCTGTTATTACCTGAATGAGACAGAAGCAGCTGTAAAGGATCTTAAGATGAATTTATAAAAGCTTTTACAGCTTCTTTTAAATGATATTAATTGTTGGTTACTTTGGCCAATCACTCCCTATTTATTTTTGTTCATTCTGTCTTAAAAAAAACAATCAAACAAACTATGATTTAATATGAAAACAATAGCTAATAAAATTCCCTTTTCCAGTCTTATAATGGGTCACTGTATAATATAGTACCTAAATAATGAGAATGGAATTGTTTGGTTTTACTATAAATAATGATAGTTGTTCAGGTCTGGTATAGTGCCTCCAGGCAAGTCAGAAGTAAATGCTTTGTGACAAATTATAACATTTTAAATTGTTTCTATACAAGTCTATGCTGCTCCTGCTGCTAGGAACAGTTCTTTAAGTTGAGGAAAGGGGATTACTTTTTTTAATACCAGTTGCAATGATAATAGTTAATCTAATTCCTTTCATTATTTCTTTGCTCATCTATCCACTTTTTAAACAGCCAAGCATGTAAGAAGTTGAGGCACCTCTTTTAGTTAAAAGTGTTGGATTATCTGGGTATAAGATGTACACCAAATCACCACTCCTATTTATGAACTTTCCTAACAGCATCAGAAAATCCCGGATAAAAGTTTCAATATATATATATATATATATATATATATATATATAAGGTAATCCAAATGATTGGTAAGTAAGGGATGATTCTATTTGGGATCATTGAAACCTCAGTGTACAACCATACTGTATGTTTTTATAGGTCCCGGTTTTAATTTGAGATTTTTTATCCCTTGTAAAGGATCAGGATGTTATTCAATTCTGTTGGTTAGTTGGATTCTATGGCATGTCAACCCTTGTTGGGTTATATCATGCTGAATTGTTTTATTCATTCTTGTAGAGTATTCATGTTTTTTTAAACACATTTTTTAATACTCATTTCTTTATCTATTTAACCCATAGATGGGACCCAAACAGATACAACCACTCCAGGTCAAGGTGGACCTGGGAGTAATGGTGATAAGGGGGTACTCCACATTCTCCAGAGCTCTAGAATTGGAACCTCACCACTAGATGCAGTTTAACATCATATCGGTACATGGTTTTAATTTGAGATTTTTATCCTTAGTAAAGTATGAGGGTGTTAGTCAATTTTGTATGCAGGAGCTCAATGATTACACTCAAACCATTTTGAAAAAAAAAAAAAACCCACCAACAAACGGAGAAGATGATAGTAAGATAACAGTTAAGAGAAGAGTGAAAATTACGTTTCTATAGGCACAGAAAAACGAGACAAAAGAGCAGATGGAAGCTTCATGAGGATTCTTTCATCTTTATGCATTTCTTGTGAGGCTTCTAGTTCGAGGCAGTTCTTACCGGTCTTCCGAGATGCATCCTAAGCAGCGGACGGTCAGGAGAATTAAAGGGGCTTTGTACTAAAAGAGACAATTGTACTGACTAGTCAAGGAGAGACCAATGAATCAGTTAAATATATTTCTTTCAGCGAGAAAGAAGGAAAAAAATAAGGTAAAGAACAACAGCGAGTAGTCCAAGAGATTTTTCCTGAAATATAGCGTCATTAAAGGGTCAGTTACCCAGGGATGGTTTAGCTCAGTTGGTAGAGCCTAGGACCACAAGGTTCTGGGTTCAAAACCGGCCCTTGTCAACTCAGCGTATGAGTAGCAGGGGATTTTTCTATTGAAGTCAGTTAGTCTACTGTTGGCTTGAATAACAGCAACTAGCTAAGCACAACTGAAGCAGTGTCCAAGACAGTTGGTATTTATAGAAATCAAGAATGATCCATTCATGCATTTGGGTGATTCCATTCCTTGAGTTCTGATTGGCTGCTTGGTTTCAATGATATTGTGGAGTTTTATAAATACCCTGTCATTCTGCAGTAGAATTGCAACAAGACGGTTTGTATTAAGTTACAACCGCTTGTTGCTGTGTCTTACCAATTCGACGGTAATTAGAACTTAGTTTGATTATTCTTCAATACAGTTATAAAGGGCCAGATTAGCTCAGTTGGTAGAGTATCCGACTAGCAACACAAGGTTCTGGGTTCAAAACCGGCCCTTGTCAACTCAGCATATGAGGAGCACAGGGATTTTTCCAGAAGTATAGCATCATTAGTGGGTCAGTTATACAGGGCCAGTTTAGCTCAGTTGGCAGAGCATCCGACTAGGAACCACAAGGTTCTGGGTTCAAAACCGGCCCTCGCCAACTCAGCGTATGAGTAACCCAGGGATCTGTGCGGTAAAATGAGGAGCATATGGTAGGAATTTAGCAGAGTTTAACAGGTTTGAATTATTAGTTTCCCTTCTCCTAGACTGATTACCTAACCAAGGTTAAAGAGCCCAGTCTGCGCTACTATTTACCCATAGTTGGAGGGGGAATAGTTCAAATGCAACCAGCCCCTTCCAGGATTTGAACTCGGTTGCCAAGTCCATTACCTACGGCAATAACCATTACACAACATTCCTCCACTTTTTAAAAATTTGATAAATAAATAAATAAACTAGAAAATATTTTTTTTTTTTACTTTGAATACAAAATTTAGCAAATCTAATTTTTAACAGAGTCTATCACTAACAATTTAGTTATTCCTATAAACTGAAATGATATTTAAATTAGCTCATATTTTTAAAATACCTCTAAAAAAAAAAAAAAAAAAAAAAAAAAAAAAAGGAAAATGAGTATAACTATATAGATAAATATATGCTTGTACAGAGGGCCGGTTTAGCTTAGTCGGTAGAGAGTCTGGCTAGGAATGACAAGGTTCCTGGTTTGATAGCAGCCCTCGCCAACTCAGCACATGAGTAGCAGAGGGATTTGTGCAGTAAAGTAAGGAGCTGATGGTAGGTGTGGCGCTCCACCTCAGATGCAAAAAACAATCTCCTTTGTTTAGCACTAGTGAAAAGGGGATAGATTCCCTCACTGTCTGGCTGATACCGACTTTAGGCCACCCCGATGACTTTACTTACATTACAGATATATCTGATTCTGTTAAATAGCTGACTACTACTTCAATTGATATAAGATGTAAACTTAGAATAAACCTTCAAGCGGTTTGATAATTCAAAACAGCATTTTTATTGATATTCAGCAAAACAACATGACTAAATTCCTTGCTTCAACGATCACGCTGGACAGTGTTAAACCAAATCAACATAACTGGACAATTTTTATATTTAAAACTTTAATGAACATCACTTATGAAATTTACAAAGATGCAACATTTTATTGAATCATGAAACATTATCTATCGATATTCAAGTCACATATTCAATGTGGTCATGTGAAATCATTTCTTAAGATCTTTGGGATATCCTACCTGCATTGAATAACAATTATTTAAAAACTTATTCACTAAATTTTGTATATACTAACTTTGGAAAATCTAAATGAAAGGGAGAAACCAACAAGAAAATTTCATTAATCTTTCATTCCACAAAGGCAAATCTTAAAGAATACAGGGGGGGAAAAAACATTCAGTTATTTTAAATGTAACCAACTTAGAAAAAGAAAAGAAGGATGGATAAGAAAGAAAGAAAGAAAGAGAGAGAGAAGAAAGAGAGAAAGAAAGAAAGACTGAGAGAAAGTAAAAAAAAAAATTCAGTTATTTTAAATGTAACCAACTTAGAAAAGAAAAGAACGATGGATAAGAAAGAAAGAAAGAAAGAGAGAGAGAAGAAAGAAAGAGAGAAAAAAGAAAGACTGAGAGAAAGTAAAAAAAAATTCAGTTATTTTAAATGTAACCAACTTAGAAAAAGAAAAGATGATGGATAAGAAAGAAAGAAAGAAAGACAGAGAGAAAGAAAGAAAGACAGAAGAAAGAAAGAAAGACTGAGAGAAAGAAAGAAAGACTGAGAGAAAGTAAAAAAAAATTCAGTTATTTTAAATGTAACCAACTTAGAAAGAGAAAAGAAAGATGGATAAGAGAGAAAGAGAGAAAGAAAGAAAGACTGAGAGAAAGTGAAAAAAAAAATTCAGTTATTTTAAATGTAACCAACTTAGAAAAAGAAAAGAAGGATGGATTAGAAAGAAAGAAAGAAAGACTGAGAGAAAGAGAGAAAGAAAGAGAGAAAGTAAAAGAAAAAAGAACAAAATGCGATAAAGAGAGAGTAAAAAAAAATGAAAAAAATAATGGGAAATAATTTTAAGAGAAAAATAAAAAAAATAAGTGTAGATGGTTTGTTTGGTTTTATGGCATATCAAACTCTGTGGGTCATTTAATGCCGACAAAGTTTTGAAATAAATTCATTCTTAATGGATAATCAAATTTTGTTTATAAACTCATGTTTTCTATTTAACCCATAGCTGGGACCCTAACAGGTACTACCACTCTGGGTCAGAGTGGACCAGGAAGCAATGGGGATGAAGGGGTGCTCCACATTCCTCACATGGAACCTCACCATCAAATTAGAGTTTAATGTCATTTCCAGGACATTTGGACCCTCAGCCATTGCTTTCTAGCATCCATATGATAAAAAAGGGTAGGAGCATAAGTGTAGAAAAAGACAATCAAAATAAAGAAACAGGAAATATGAAAAGATAGAAGGAAAGATGCTAATAAAAAGAAAAAAACAGATGATATAGTCAGTTAAAATGATTATCATTGTGATATTTGAAACTGTGAGTTGATTGATTTTATTCCTTTTTCTTTCTAATATTATTATTATTGACATATATATATATATATATATATATATATATATAGTGTGAGATGGTCACTGTTTCAGCTTTTGCTGGAATGGCGTACCAAAGGCAGTATTATTGGTAGAGTGCTCAATATAAAATAGAGCTGTTATATAATAAGATAAATATATAAAGGTTTTACATATCTATTTATTAGGTGACAAAGGAACATTCACAACCATATTGGTTTCATGTGATGCAATCATCAGGTGAAGATGTTTTTGCATCGCATGAAACCAATATGGTTGTGAATGTTCCTTTGTCACCTAATAAATAGATATGTAAAACCTTTATATATAATATATATATATATATATATATATATATATATATACACACACATTATGATTGAAAATAGAGGAAAATGCAGATAAAACACTAAACAACTAAATTCAAATGATAATTCACCTCGGTATGTTACGAAGCTTTGTCAAATGAATTTGACAAAGATTGGATCTTCAAGTTTGATAAACCACACACATTGGTATGTTTAATTAACTTCAGTTAAAAGACAGTTTATTTTTTTCTCGAACATAATCTTTCTTCAGTTTTTTTAGATTAAAAAATCTTGTTTATTGAATTAGAGTCTTTATCAAAAGATGTCTGCAAGAAGGATATGAAGACATGCCACATCAACACCAACACATGGGAGGCTTGTGCAGAACACCGAGCGACCTAGTGCCTCCTCATCAAACAAGGGACGAAAAGGAGTGAAAAAGGAAGGAAAGAAGGTGCCACAGAAAAGAGAGCCAGAAGGAAGGAGAGACAACAGCAACTCCAGCAAGCATCACTGTTTGTTTGTAGTCACTGCTCCAGAGATTGCCATTCAAAAATTGCTCTGTTCAGACACTCACGCAGCTGTGGACAAAAAGTGGACACTACTTTAGTAGCCAGAATGATGCCAACAAATCACAGATATTGAGCACTCTTCTAATAATACTGTACATTGGATCACTACTGCCTCTTCAAGTGTAATAGTGTCAACCACACATATTGATATATTTAATTAACTTCAGTTAAAAGACAGTTTATTTTTTTCTCTAACATAATCTTTATTCAGTTTTTTAGATTAAAAAATCTTGTTTATTGAATTAGAGTCTTTATCAAACAATAAATTGTCTGTCATTGGAATTTTAAAAAATTCTTCTTTCTGATTTCCTTACCATTGTGAAACATTTGTCTTAAAGACATTCAGATTAAAATCTTTAAAATGTTTTAAGAACATTTTTTCCCTCTCTTTTCACAAAGATATGGAACTTGAAACAAGTTCCTGATAAGGGTCTGATTTTGTTTCCTTTTTTTTTTAAATGGAAAAAGAAAAAAAAAATGCCATTGTAAAAATTCAAGTTAAAAATAGAGAAATTTTCTTCTTTTTAAATTTCTTTTGAAGTTAAAAAAAAAATCAGATAAACTCCTTCCATGCATTAAAATGATTTAACTCAAATACCAACATAAAAATCAAACAGTGTCAGAAGGATTTTTTTAAATATAAGAAGGTTGTAGAAGTGCCCAGGTTGTCAATTCCATCACTGTAACCTGAGAAAATTACATTAATAATCCCCATTGCTTTAACTATTCTGATTTGAAAAGAAAGATGAGGAAGAGTATAAAAACCCTATACAATTAGTTGAAAAGAACCATTTTCCATTTGCTGAACACAATACTAGCACAATAATAATAATAATAATAATAATAATAATAATATAAAAGAAAGATAAAGATGTCATTTTCAAAGTCATGCTATGATTGAATTGATACGAATTGGAACTGAAAATAAAAGCTGTCAAATGATTTAATAATTTGTGGCATATCTAATACCATTGCCATGACAACCACAGTGGCTTAACCTTCTTTTCTGTTCAAGCTTTTTTCTTAATAATAATCATCAAGTTTGGTTCTTTTTTTTGTTTTGTTTTTACAATTTGTTTCTTGCCTTATTTTCTTAAACACTAGAACTTATATAAACCTTAGGAAATCTGGAGGGTTGCTTTCTAAAATTTTTGGAAGCATTTTCTTTGACGTAAATGAAAGTGAAAGTAAAATGCCTGCATGTACTGAATAACATTCAGTAAAATGTGCTTTCACTTGTAATTGAAGTGAATGTTGAAAAGTTTTCTTGCTTTGACAAGACTCTTAAAAAAAGCATGTAAAAGAATAATATAAGGACAAAACAGTTGTAATCTTTTATGATGTTAAAAAATAAAATAGATGTGAATAAAATATTCCTTTCTCGACTTGCCAACTGTTTACCCAATCAGAGGTCTTAAAGTTCAGAAAAGTTAAAATTCTAAATGCACACAAATAAAATAAAAAAAGCAAAGTCATCGGGATGCCCTAATGCCAGTATCAACCAGACAGCGAGGAAGTCTATCCCCTTTTTGCTAGCACTAGATATTCCAACAATAGTGAAACACAGAATTGTGTAAGTGCAACCCGCTCCATACACATCAAACCTAGTTTCACGCAACTTTCACTTGTTTCCTATACTGCAAATTAATCCCAGAGGGAAGATTTGAGGATGTGAAGGATATTAACAAAATATAATAGTGAAACTTTACATCATATTAAAAAAAAATGGATTTTTGGAGGACCAGCTGTGTTGAATGCCATGGGGAGTATTTGAAGGAAATTAATGTTTCCTTCAATGTTCATTTCCGTCTTGTTAAATGGAGCTTCAGTCTCAATATTTTTTCAACCTACCTTGAATATCGGTCAGATAAAATGCTTGTCAGCTACTGCAGATGCTTTCATGAATTCTGCAGATGCTGCAAAATTCTTCAAGGTGGAAAGAATACGCAAAAGAATACTAAGAGAAAATGGAGAAATAAAATATAAAATGCAATACCAGTGATGCTACCAAATGTAAGGGAGATTTTAACAGCATATGCACAACAAATATTGAGTGGTATGGTTGGACTAACTAGGGTATAGTTATTTACTAAGCTTAGCTTAGATGGCACAAGGTCAGAAGTATGGGGCACCCAATGAAAATTTAACTCACTAACTGAGGTTTTAAGGGGTCAAATAAGAACAAAACGACGGGTAACAAATCTAGAAAAATTTATTAACAGAAAGTAGACAAATACAATAGAGAGATGTGGAAATTATGTCCGACGAACAGAGTTATTGGCATACTTGCATTGGCTTACTGCTAAGCCACAATTATCCCTGTTACTTATAGTAACCTGTCGGCGCATTCCATTAGTCTTATAAGGTGTATCACCTATAACACTAACAATGGTCTGTGAATCTAGTTTGTTAATCATTACACCATAATATAGTTATTTATTCAGTTTAGTTTAGATGTGGCACAAGGCCAGAAGTATGGAGTGCCCAACGAGAATCAAAATCATTAACAATGGTCTGCAATTGTAGCTTGCTAACCATTACACCATAATATAGTTATTTACTCAGCTTAGTTTAGATGTGGCACAAGGCCAGAAGTATGGAGCGCCCAACGAGAATCAAAGTCACTAATAATGGTCTGCAATTGTAGCTTGCTAACCAATACACCATAATATAGTTATTTACTCAGCTTAGTTTAGATGTGGCACAAGGCCAGAAGTATGAGGGACCCACTGAAAATTGAACTTACTACAATGGTCAGCAAATCTAGCTTGTTAACCATTACATCACGTATAAAGGTATAAGATGTATGAGAGGTCACCACTTTTATTTATAGTCTTTACCAAAATCAGTAGCAGGCTGTCAAATGACATAGAATGCATTTAAGGTTGTTGGTAATTATCCTGAAATCAGTTGTCAACTGTACTTAATGCCAGAAGGACTATGACTGGATTCTTTTCAACAGGATTCTTTCTAGGATTTCAACGACTACAACAGAATTTCTACTACTGAGACTACACCCTTTTCTACCTTTGGATAGAAATGATTGTCACTTAGAACTGTTTTAGCTCAACCCTTATATTCGTTGCGTCATGCGTCCAGGTTACCAAGTTCGCGAAGAAACACCTGAAGAAGGTCAGAAGGTACATTGGCAGAAATGTTGTGTATATAACAAAAAGATGAGGACAATAGTCCGAAAAATCTAAATAATACAAATTATCAAGCCACGATTTCAGACAAATATGATCCAATTCAATTGCAAAGTTTTGCAGATATTACTTTTATCTTCTGTCATATATTCTGTTGTATACTCTCTTTCTTTACTTTCTTACTTCTATTCTTCTAGCGTCTCTTCTAGACTTCGTGTCTGGTCTTCCATTGCGGATTTCTCTTTATCAGAAGCCCTGTGGCATTGGTAGTTTTTAGATAATAACACAAGACTTCGATTTACTAAGATCATATTTTATTTCGAAATCCCCACTGGACTACCTGCGCAGATTGAGTCGGAGCATGCATAACACGACTGACCACCGTCGTGGTCTTTGGCCGATCTGACTAAAATCTATTTCTAATCTAAACCGGAAGAGGGTCTTCTCCACCGATTCTCACGGTATCCACCGGAAGGTTCAGGATGAGGTCAAGCTTTGTCATTCAATCTTTCAAGGCCGCCGGCTGCAACTTATAACAGCCATTTTGGTTTCTACACTACTGTAAAGAAGTATTAGGAATCTAATAATTATGTAACAACAGCTTCAAAAAGAGGACTTTGAGAGGACACACACTGGAATAACTATGTTAAATGTCAAAGGGACAATTTTGAAGGAAATTAATAGTTTCATGTTAATGCACATTTCTGTTGTGGTAAATACAGCTTTAGTCTTGACACTTTTTGAATATGCCTTATGTACCCTAAATTTTATTCATAACAAAACATTTAACTGTAGTTACAAATGCAGAAATTTGAGCTGATATAAGCAAGCAATATCTTATGTAACTATTCTTCATTCATAAAGTGGTTTGTCCATGTGATTAATTAGCACATGTATGAAACTAATTTCCCACTTGAATCTAAAATGACTGTAACCTTTCGTATATTTCTAAGTGAATAGGGAAGGACATTAATGACAATAACTGCATACATTATCCTAATATTTACTCTGTGAAAAAGGTCTGCAAGACATGTTTATTCTCTTTGTTAAGCAAACATTGTTGCATTTTCTAATCTCTCTTAACAGGAGAGTGTAGAATGTACGAATACAAACTTTTGTTATATTAAGCTTAGACTGACAAAGGGGTAAGGAGAAGCAGTATGCTACACTAATCTTTCAAATCAAGAGGTTGTTTTGTTGGTTTGCTTTTACAGTATGTCAAACTTTATATAGGTGCGTGGCATAATGGTTAGAGTCGGAGGAAATGAACTCGTCGACATGAGTTCAAATCCTAGACAAGGGTGTTTGCTTTTCACATAGTACTAATACCCTAATAAGGGAAACTGAAGCTTCATCCGAGTTTGACAAAAAAACTCAAAGAAGGTCAGAGGTCACATCAACCAAAAAGTCAATTTCTTAAGCAGAGTTTAATAGGTTTGAATTCAGAGTTTTCCTTCTCCTACACTGGTTGCCTCACCAATGTTAAAGAGTCCAGTCTGCCCTGCTATTTACCCATAACTGGAGGGAGAGTAGTTGTATCCATACCTTTCCCAAGGGTATTAGCAATATGTGAATTGTACCCTAATAGCGGTATTAGCGGTATGCAAACTGTGGCTTCATCCGAGTTTGACAAAAACATTCAAAAAATGTCAGAGGACACATCACCCAAAAAGTCAATTTCTTAAGCGGAGTTTAATAGGTTTGAATTCAGAGTTTTCCTTCTCCTACACTGGTTGCCTAACCAATGTTAAAGAGTCCAGTCTGCCCTGCTATTTACCCATAACTGGAGGGAGAGTAGTTGTATCCATACCTTTCCCAAGGGTATTAGCAATATGTGAATTGTACCCTAATAGCGGTATTAGCGGTATGCAAACTGTGGCTTCATCCGAGTTTGACAAAAACACTCAAAGAAGGTCAGAGGGCTCATCGCCCAAAAAGTCGATTTCTTAAGCAGAGTTTAATAGGTTTGAATTCAGAGTTTTCCTTCTCCTACACTGGTTGCCTTACCAATGTTAAAGAGTCCAGTCTGCCCTGCTATTTACCCATAACTGGAGGGAGAGTAGTTGTATCCATACCTTTCCCAAGGGTATTAGCAATATGTGAATTGTACCCTAATAGGGGTATGCAAACTGTAGCTTCATTCGAGTTTGACAAAAACACTCAAAGAAAGTCAGGTGGGCACATCAACGAAAAGGCAATTTCTTAAGCGGAGTTTAATAGGTTTGAATTCAGAGTTTTCCTTCTCCTACACTGGTTGCCTAACCAATGTTAAAGAGTCTAGTCTGCCCTAATATTTACACATAACTGGAGGGAGAATAGTTGTATTCATACCTTTCCCAAGGGTATTAGCAATATGTGAATTGTAGCTTCGTCCATATTTAAACAAAATTACAACAATAGACATTGAATTCTAAAAATCTCTTTGTAGACAATCATTGAGAACATTAAACACACGAAAAACAAGGTGTGTTTGTTCTCATTCAATAATGACTGCAAAGTGTAAGAGCAATAGAATAAAACTAAAGAATACTTATTATATTGATTTTATTTATTTTCTGATTTTTATTTAAAGTTTTCAAAGTCTGTACAAATTAATTGTGTTATAGCACAAGAGGTACAATTAAAAGAAAGAAAATGAGAGTATAGTAATTTTTTTTTTTCAGTCAAAATATACACAAATATCTTGGCTTTCTATTTCTACTATTTCTTTAAAAGTTATTCATTTTTTTTTTGTTTGTTTTTGGAAAATTATTACTGAAATGTTAGTAATTTGTTTAGACTGTTGGCCAGAGCTTTCAAAATTATATGTTTCTAGAATTTCTGAAATGTAAAGAAAGTTCTTTGAATCAAGTATAACTGAGTAAATTCTTATTCTAATTTCTATTTATATACATTTTGTATTATGTATTTGGTTTAGCTAACTTAACTAATGTACAACAAAACAAAACAAAACAAAACAAAAATCCTATGTGTCATTAATTAAAAAAGTTTTTACTGATGAAATTGTAAATAATAACTAAAACTTACAAAGGTACCATGAAAAAACTGAACAATTTTTTATTGCCAGAAATTTCAATAAAACATTTTTGAATTCTATTGGTTCTCTTGTGTCTTGTTAAAAATATATCAAATTGAAATCAGTAGAAACAGAAATGACTAAATAGCCACATAATAGAACAGAAGAGGTTCAACTTTATATGTCTAATCTTTTGTCCTCTATACACAGTAAGGAAGCGCGTGGTGTAATGGTTAAAGTCATAGGAAATAGACTCGTCGTCCCGAGTTCAAATCCTGGACGTGGTAATTGCATTTCACTTAGCGCTAATACCCTTGGGAAAGGTATGAATCCTACTCTCTCTCTCTCCAGCTATGGGTACATAGTAGGGCAGACTGGGTTCTTTAACCTTGGTTAGGCAACCGGTCTAGGAGAAGAAAAACTCTGAATTCAAACCTGTTAAACTCCGCTTAAGAAATTGACCTTGTGTCACATCCTGCTTGTGCGGAGGGGTTGGTAAATATATATACACAGTAATGACAAAGAAAAAAAAAACAAACAGTGAAAAAACATAACTATCTTTTATCATTACTACAAATCTTAAGGAAACTTTAATAGCTTTGACACACATAGGAAGTGATTATTTTCCTTGATTCTTGTTGTCAAAGTTGTGGTGATACTAACAATATACCACCTTCTTTTATACATTCATATTTAAATTTTTGTACATAGTCTTATCAAATAACATTTTTTTTTTTTAACAAACCTATTTGATTCATAGATGAGATTTACAGATATTACCACTCCCGGTCAGAGTTAATCTGAGCAAAAAGGGATGATCCACACTCATCCGTCTCCAAACTAAATCCTCACTATCAGAATCATATTAGTGTCATATACTGGAAACTCCGGGGTTTTTGTTTTTTTTTAGAGGAATTCAATCCTTTGCAGTGCATAGAACAGTGAATTTAAGCAACACAAACAAACAACTTGTGTGTTTGTATATTTGTTACATAATTTCTTGAGCATTTATGTATGTATGTATAGTTAGAATATTTGAATTAGGTCTGTTAGATTCAGAATGATGGGTCCAGTGGAAAATTATCACCGGAAAATTGACGAGTAATAACCTTTTTACTTGAACCCTTGAAAAGCGTGCCATTACAGATGTGTGAGAATTAGTTTGAGATGTGAGCCGGCACCCTAAGAGAAAGGATGTCTCTCAGGGTTTGCAACTCCCCTGCGGAGGTTGAATATGGGCTAGGTTATGAAATAAAGCTTATTCAGAAAACAACCAAGTCTTGTTTGTTGAGTTAATATTAAAAAAAGCAATGACCAGCCCAACATGAATAAAACAAGAAAGAAGAACCAACCCTTGACAGAAAGCCCTGAAGAGAAGTCAGCTTGAAGAAGATGGCAGCCGACTTAGACAAAGTAGGTAGAAGTTAACAAGAAAGGATCATCATCTCTACAATCTATCAGTCTGTCTCTCTCTCCCCATTTATATACTCGATAAGGGCTATATAACATGTTCCCGTATTAAAGTCTATATTTCTTTCTAAGTATATTTGCCTCTATGATTTAAACATTTGTTCATTTTAAGTTAATTTCTTCATGATGTGAATAATAAATATCTGATTCCTAATTTGATTTTAGGAAAATTAATAGATTTGGGGAGAAAAATACATTATACAACTAATCACCATGCTTCCGATACTACTTATTCCAATTAGTACTTAAGTTTGTATCTTCTTTATAAGGTTTATATATATATATATATATAATATATATATATATTATATACATCATTATGTATATTATATCTATACATATATACATATTATATGTGTGTGTGTATTCCTACTTCTTTTTTGCGTAAAAATTAAATTTGATGCTTCGGTAGATACTTCTCATATCCGTTTAAAATGTATCGTTTGAAAAAAACACAGCATATAGCAGATTTTAATTTATGTTTTCAGAGAAAAGTATAGTCTTTGTGAACACACCAGTCAGATGCTTTGATTTTCATGTTAAATTATGATCACACACACCTAAAAAATCTAACTTTATGCTTTCTAAGTATGGATGTATATTAAAATGAAATTAGATTAACAAAGCGTAATTTGATTCATTCTGATTGATGAAAACATATCAAATTCTTATTTATTAAATAAAGGGTAAATGAGGCATATATAATACTAGAAGTGGCTACCCAGCATCTCCTGTGTAAAGGGGAGTAAAAGAAAGGTAATCTTCCAGATCCATTATTGTTGAACCCTTGCAGGATGCCCTATTAAAATCCCTATGTAAAAAAGACCATGCATTGATCGAGACACTCTGAAAAGAAAAAAATAATGTCTCCTATTTAAAATACTAAATGCCAAAAAAAAAAAGAAAATTCAATGCTTTTATCATATAAATTTTATTTTTTAATCATTTTCATGAATATAAATCAAAACTTTATCATTTTTGCTCAAAAAGCAAGATATGGTGATAGTGAATGTGTATATATATTTACTTTCTCATTAAATGCTTTATTTCTACTAGCAAATATATGCACCCTCCGGGTGCAAGTATTTAAGTTTTAATGTAATAAAGTATCGTATTAAATTAGAAAGGCTAATAAAACTAAATAAGAATACAGATAAAATGATTTGAAACAGAGGGAGTATAATAAAAGATTTCAAACAGAGGGAGTATAATAAAAAATAGAACAACTGAAACTTACTCTTCCATCACTCTCGTCTTTCATTGTTATTTTTTCTAATTTAAATATTTAGTTATAAGAGGAAGTAAAGAATAAAATGACAGTTATTTTTTCTTGTTAATGGATTTCATTTAAGATTTATTGAAGAGATTTTTGCTTATATTCATTAAAATAAAACCAAAGAATTAGAAATCAATAATACTAAGCACATATTTATTAAATTCGATTTTTTTAATATCAATATGCAAATTAGCCTTCCCGTTCACACTGTAAACCGCTATTTTGTTGTATATATAAATATAATTGCATGTTGTCAGTATGTAGACATAGTTAACAGTATTATAATGTAAGACAATTTTATAATAATTGAGGTTTAGATAAAAATAAAATCATGGAGAATGTGATGTCAATAACTAAGAGAATTGTGACTTGAGTAGGAATATAGTTTCGGTTACAGACAGAAAAACACACAATCTCCATTATAATAAGATAGTTATCTCCGGACATACATAGACACAAACTGCCCTTTATATATGTATAGATTCGTCATGAATAAATCTTTCTTATTCTGTTATTGTACTATATTCCTTCATAGACAAACTTCCCAAAATGAGCATTTCATTTTATTGTAGAATCAATATATACTCACCTTCATAGGAAGGCTGTAACGAGCGTCCAGGTACCAGATAAAAGGGACAGACTGTAACTAAATACAAACCCTGTATGAACTTCCAGAACATAGCCATGTGTTGGGTATTTATGGATCAAAGTGTCTACACTAAAAGCATATAAATTAATTTATGAAGATCTTCTTCCAAGTCATAGCCATATCATTGCTACTGTAAATACTACTATATAACTTCACTGCTATTTCAGTATTGGAAGACTATAATGTAGTTTTTGTGCCCTGAAGATACAACGCCTCCTGTGACTGTAAAGTTCAATGATCGAAAAATATTCTCGACCATATATGTCGCATGTGAAGGCTGTCCCTTAAGATGTTGATGTGCTGGTGCTTTGTTGCTGCTGCTTGATGTCCTTTGGGATTCGTCCATCATCCATCAGGCAGACATGGCCCAGCCATCAGAGACAACGGTGTCTCAGTAGAGAACACAAGCTGGGAAGTTGAGCTCTCTCTAGGACTGATGTGGACCCTAACAAAGCTCTTGGAGAATAAACTAGATGGGAACTGCATGAAGATGCTGCATGAGGCTTTGAACAAACCCGGAAGCAACATCCCACAAGAAAACAGTTGTACAGTCACCTGCTTTCTATGACATAAACTATTCAGGTGAGGCAAACAAGATATGCTGGACACTGCTGGAGAAGCAAGGACGAACTCATAAGTGATGTTTCTTTTGTAGACACCAAACATGGAGCAGAGGACCTATCAGAAGCAATGACTGATAGGGACGTTTGGCAAAGGAAAGTCATGGGAATCCATGCTAGCAGTGTGACCTGATGATGAAGTTATCATATTTACAAATACAAGGATGTTGCATGATGCCTTAAACAAATCCTGGAAGCAGCATCCCACAAGAAAACAGTTGTAAAGTCTCCTTCCTTCTGACACAAACCATCCAGTTGAGTCAAACAAGACATGCTGAGCACTGCATGAGAAGCAAGGACAAACTCATAAGTGATGTTTTCCTGTGGAGTACTACACATGGACACACCATTGTAGATTGACTAACAAAAACCAACATTAACAAATGTAATTTTGATTCGTCAGCAACTGAGGAATATTGTTTTGTCAACTAAAGAAAGTCTAAATAAAAATTTAGCATTGAAATTTGAGCTCGTAAGTGATGTTCTCCTGTGGACACCTACAAATGGACACACCAGTGTAGGTTGACTAACAAAAACCAACATTAACAAATGTAATTTTGATTTATGAGCAACTGATTAAAATTCTCTTGTCAACTAAAGAAAGTCTGAATAAAAATGTTGCATTGAAATTTGAACTCACAAGTGATGTTCTTCTGTGGACTCCTACACATGGACACACAGTGTAGGTTGACTAACAAAAACCAACATTAACAAATGTAATTTTACTTCATGAGCAACTGATTAAAATTCTCTTGTCAACTAAAGAAAGTCTGAATAAAATGTTGCATTGAAATTTGAACTCACAAGTGATGTTCTTCTGTGGACTCCTACACATGGACACACCAGTGTAGGTTGACTAACAAAAACCAACATTAACAAATGTAATTTTACTTCATGAGCAACTGATTAAAATTCTCTTGTCAACTAAAGAAAGTCTGAATAAAAATGTTGCATTGAAATTTGAACTCACAAGTGATGTTCTTCTGTGGACTCCTACACATGGACACACCAGTGTAGGTTGACTAACAAAAACCAACATTAACAAATGTAATTTTACTTCATGAGCAACTGATTAAAATTCTCTTGTCAACTAAAGAAAGTCTGAATAAAAATGTTGCATTGAAATTTGAACTCACAAGTGATGTTCTTCTGTGGACTCCTACACATGGACACACCAGTGTAGGTCAGCCAACAAAAACCTACATTGACAAATGTAATTTTGATTTGTCAGCAACTGAGGAACGTCTGAATAAAAATGTTGCATTGAAATTTGACAAAAATGACACAGAATCTGCTGACTTGAAATCTGATCTAAGATATTTTTACTAAGTGCAGTCAAAAGATTGCTTGCTTTCTTTAAGAGAACAGAATTTGAAACGTGTCACTTGACTCATTTGTCAGAACAATTAACTCACTTCAGGATCAGAAAGATAGAAAGACAGACAGATGTTATTTTTTAAATTTTTATCAGTGTGTTCTAGAAGTGGAAGAGATTAAATTCTATTTCCTTTTTATACTTCCTGATGTACCGGTTTGTTGGATTTTATAACATGTCAACCCTTGTTGGGTTATTTTATGCCAAAGATGTTTTGTTTTATTCATTCTTATTGGGTATTAAATTCTTTTATAACACATTTTTAAAACATATTTCTTATCTATTTAACCCATAGATGAGACACTAACAGGTACTACCAATCTGGGTTAGAGTAGACCTGGGAGTAATGGTAATGAAGGGGTACTCCACACTCTCCATAGCTCTAAAATTGGAACTTCACCAATAAATGCAGTTTAACGTCATAATCAGGATACTAAGGCCATCAATCACTGCCTTCTAGCACATGATAAAAAGGGTTGGGGGTTTGCCATAAAGGCAGAGGATTTGAGTAGATACAAATATCCTGTAGTAAAATTAAATTGAAAAGATAAACCAGGCTTTCTCTTTCCTATCGGACAACTCATGGTAGCAAGCCAGTAATAAACCCTGTGGTTCTGAAACCCTAAGAAATACTAAAGTGTCTTATTTCTCAGAATTTTTTAGATGAAGCTTGATAATTAGGATTATTAGCTTATTCGGATTATAGTCCTCATCTTCATGGTTATCTGTACAAAGTTTCGGACAAAGTGCCCTCCGGCCTTCTTCGGGTATTTCTTGATGGACTCAGGAATCTTCTATTCAAACTCGGGAACCTTCTTGTCATAATCAAAAGCCATTGTACAGATAACAATGAAGATGAGGACAATAGTCCGAATAATCCAAATAATACTAAAGTGTTTGTGTTGTTTTTCCATATCAACCTTCCTGTGCAAGAAACCTGAGAGACACCTTTAAGAATACAAACCCTTAAAACATTTTAAATTTCATAAAAAAATCAACCTTTTCAACAAAATATTACAGAACATAACCAATTATCTCCATAGAACCTCTACTTTAAAGACTGAAAACCAAAATAACCTTTTTGGCATTAAATGACCCACAGAGGTTGAATTTTTAAAAAAAAGCAAACTTTTCAACAAAATATAACAGAACATAACCAATTATCTCCATAGAACCACTACTTTAAAGACTGAAATCCAAAATAACCTTTTTGGCATTAAATGACCCACAGAGGTTGATATGCCATTAAACAAAACTCAAACAAACAATCAACCTTCCTGTCCTCTGACATATTCCTGAGTGACCACATGGCATATGTGTTCCTACTATCTGCGCATACCTATAACCATGCTACAATACAAGTGTTCAAGTGACTAATTCCTCTTGAAATATCCAGAGAAAATGGAGACAAAAAATTCTTTCATAACCAATTTCATCAAGTTTCAGTTGAATTTCTTTTCAGTCGGTTGTTTCAAATTTTATATCTGAAAATTCATTCAACTGTCATTTTATGATTATATTTTTTTCATGATAACTGTCTAATATTTAAATCTTATTCCTTACCATCCTATTAGATTATCTACACAAGAGAGAAACTTATGCATATAAAGCAATTCATTTTATATCAGTATTGTCACTTGTGTATTCATTTGTTATGTTTATCATAAACCCAACTGATTGACTGGGATAAGAAAACAGGATTTAATATTCTAATAACAAAAAATAGAACAGCCCAGTGCACAAAAATGATTTTTCCCTTTTTCTATACATATGCACGTATAAACAGATCATATGCACACACAGACACACACACACACACATCTATATATATTAAAGGAAGTTGGTATATACATGTCGACGTATATCTCCAAAATGGGAGGTCACTCAAATTCGAAATCTTGCATACACATTAATATATTTCTAACTAAGAAATACGCCAAATTTGGTTATGATTTTTACTGATTAAGGGATATAATTAATTAAACCAAAATGAACCAATTTACAGAATTATCCATATACCAGCTCCTGCTGCTAATAAAATATGTTCGCTACCTGCTTTCTATTAAACGATACCAGCAGTTTAACGAACAAATTTTAGTGAACAAAATGGCAGTCTATGCCGTTCAGCTTGGAATCTCTCGTCAATTTATGGTCAATCTTTAGAATATTATATAGCAGAAGAAAAGAATCTTTCTAAATATGAAATTTGTATGTGTTTTTATCCATTAAATTATTTTTTATAAGGAGTTAAAAAATTAAAAAATTGGCTTTGGACAGCCGCTTTCTATTAAAGCGATACAAGCAGTTTAGTGAACAAAATGGCAGTCTATGCCATTCAGCTCGGAATCTCTCGCCTATTTATGGTCCAATCTTTAAAATATTTACATAGAAAGAAAAGAAAATAATCTTTCCAAATATGTAATTGGTATGAGTTTTTATCCATTGAAAATAAATATTTTGCTTCGGACAGCCTATTCAAAGTATGATTTTTTTTCATACTAAATTTTAACGAAAAGTCAAATCTTATCTATCGCAATCTTTTTATTCCCATCTTATAAATATTAATTTGGTTAGAAATGAAATAAAAAAAGGAAAAATGAAAACTTTGAAGAATCTATATAATGAATAAACATATAATGATTACTATGGTAGAAAATGGACATGGCATAATGAGTTCAAATACTGGATGAGGCTGTTTGCATTCCATATTGTGCTAATACTCTTAAGAAATTGACCTTGTGTCACATTCTACTCGTGTAGAGGGGTTGGTAAATATATGTGTGTGTGTGTGTGTGTATGAGGCTGTGGATGATAATAAATGAATGTATATTATTTTTGTATATATTTAAGCAGACTAGTTTCCCTGACGGGTTAGCTCAGTCTATAGACCGTTCGGCTAGAAACCACAAGGTTCCTAGTTCGATACCGGTCCTCGCCAACTCAGCAGATGAGTAGCACAGGGATCTGTGCGGTAAAGTAAGGAGTTGATGGTAGGTGTGGCGCTCCACCACAGATGCTAAAACAATCACCTTGGTATAGCGCTATTGAAAAGGGGATAGACTCCCTCACTGACTGGCTGATACCGACTTTAGGCGGCCCCGTTGACTTTACTTTACCTAGTTTCCATGAAATTAAATATATACAAAAAATAATACATATCTATTTATCAATATATATATATATATATATATATATATATATATATTTATTAATAATCGAGATTCGCTTCCGGTTTCTGTCTGTAACAAAAATTACGTCACTGCTTACGTCACATTACCCAAAATCGTCATAACAGAATAAATGCACTCAAAATTTAAACATGCAACATTAGACAGTCCTCATTGTTTTTTAAAACAAGTTTTAATAAATACATGACTGGTATTATATATCTATATATAGTTTGTTTTATTTTAATACATATTTAAAGTTTACATTTCAAATTGTTTTATTTTTTAATCCTCTAATGAATTTGATGATTTTACTTACTTAGGGCACAAACTCGCTGATGTTGAATTTTTTACTCCCACCCGTCAGGCAATATGTTTCAAAAATCTATTTTTACATCGCCCGGAGTGCGTTTTTTTTATTTTGTACTAGTATATATAAAGAATAAACCCAAAGTAAGAATGATAGCAGATTCTAACTTCTGTGTGGAACATGGTTGCAGCAAACAATATATGCGAATAGTAATATTTTCAAACATGAATATAGGATTGACATTTGTTGCATACACCATGTGGGCGTATTGTAATCCTACAAGCAGAGAGTACACTTCCAGACAGTTTTTGACTTTTATGTCAGAATATATCTTCATGTTTGGCCAACTTAAGGCATATACACAGTCTGCAGATTTTAGTCTAAATATGTTCGTATATAATAGTATAAATCTAAAAAAAACAGATATGCGGATTGTCATGCCTATGCATAAATGTACACAGATTTACAATCAAATGTACTAAAATAAAATGAAGATAACACAAATCAATAATCAATTGTTGGTTATTTTGTTTTGACAATTATGCAAACAAGCATCTAAATACTAATAGAATCACCCCAAATCGAATATAGATTTTATATGGAAGACAAGACTAGCAATAATTCATGGCTTGAAACCGTCTGACAGACATGGCACATTTCTGGATAGTCATTTGAATATATATAGATGTAAGTAGCAGAGGTGAACTGACAAGCATCTGGGTACCTGAGCATAAACAGTTATTGGGCTGCTTAACTTACTATTTAAATTTGGCTGGATGAAGGTTTGGTTTGATTTCTTTGTTTATGTTAACCACAATGACACAGAGACTCTGTCAATTCCATGAATGTAGGTAACAGAGGGGAACTGACAGGGGTCTGGTTCCTTGAGAAGAAACAGTTATTGGGCCCCTTAATCCTACTATTTTAATTTGGCAGGATGTAGGTTTGGTTTGATTTCTTTGAAGAAAAGGACAGAAGGTTTTAAGAGACAAGACAAAACACATTATATAGATTATGTAGTGCTGTTATAGTATGTGGTCTACTCTGTTTGAATGTGTCCTACCTCAGTAAGAGTATATTTATAGATATAAGTAGTAGGCAATTTATTGAAATTAATTATTTATCACATATATTCAATTTCAAGAAATGCAATTCAGTCATAGGCTGAATATAGTAATTAAGAATAATTAAAAAAAGAATCTATTCATAATTAACTTGAATCAGAGATCTATTTAATTCTAAAATATTATAAAATTCTGAAATAGGGTTAGGATTAGTAAAGTAAGTAAAGTTGACGGGGCGGCCTAAAGTCGGTATCAGCCAATCAGCGAGGGAGTCTATCCCCTTTTCAATAGCGCTAGACCAAGGAGATTGTTTTTGCGTCTGAGGTGGAGCGCCACACCTACCATCAGCTCCCTACTTTACCGCACAGATCACTGTACTACTCATACGCTGAGTTGGCGGGGACCGGTATCGAAGTAGGAACCTTGTGGTTTCTAGCCGTTTCTAGGGTTAGTAGTTATTATTATAACCTTATAATATGCTTTTTATGGTAGGTCACATACTATAAGAGAGACACTATTTTGTAGGCCACATACTATAATGGTACCAATTATGCCTCCATGGTCAAACTATGTTACAAGATAACTCTCTCATCTCATATAGATATTGTAAACCCCAACATATTTTTGCTTTGCACAATTTTCAAATTATTTACTGTTAAATATTTCTTTGGGCGAACTCTTAGAATTCTTCTACTAATAACATATTCAAGAACCAGCAAAGTATTTGTATTATTTGAACTATTGTCCTCATCTTTATTGTTATCTGCACAATGTTTTATCCAATGTGCCCACCGGCCTTCTTCAGGTATTTCTTTTCAAACTCAAGAACCTTCATGTCTTAATTCAAACCTAACCCTTTATTCAATCCACAGGCGTAGACTGTTCTCATTTCTTTAACCATGACTAGGTACAAGTGTTAAGCTGTGTTAAATATTCTATGTTACTGTCGACCTTGACCAGGATTGAACCTGCAGCCTAGAGATAACTGTCACTTAGAACTGTGTTAGCTCAACGACTATATCCACAACGCCATATGTCCAATTGGAAAAAGTGAGAGAAACAGCAAAGCACTGAACTGCTATTTTCAACTGTCTTCCTATTCATATCACTATATCATGAAAAAAGAAATGAACGTCTCTCATGATCCCTTAAAAAAACTTCCAAGAAAAAAGGTTTACAGTAACGCTGTCATCCACTAAGTAGAGGAGAAATCTATTGTTCCAGTTCCGCAACCAAAGTGTTACAAACATATCTAGCAGAGTATATTAATAGAACTGATGGAATTCAGTCATCATTTACTAAGCTTTGTTTAGTTTGGCACAAGGCCAGAGCACTAACACCTATTAGCCATAACTCATACTCAGTCAGCAGTGAGATGTCATTGATGAAGTGCCTGCCCATTTATCTTGTCTTGTTGAGGGTTTTATTGGCAAAAAATCCATATGCTCCTGGTTTGTTAGACTCTTACAGTCCAGGTTTGGCTCTCATAAACACTGGCTTTTCACAAAGTTAGTCATTGTTGAATGGGAGGGGTATTACAAATTGAGGATGAGATTAAGAAGAACATAAAGCAGCTGATGGCAATCCCTAGACTATTTTGAGAAAAGGAAGAATTGCTGGCATAGATAAGGTACTGCACTGAAGAGACATGATACGTCAAAACAGTACTGTGCGTTGATGACTCTTCTTCTTTGTCTCAGTATGTGTATATAAAATGGACTCTCTCGTCGATTTTCGACACATGAGTGTTCATCCAATGAACAACTAACACAGTGATTTTTTCATAGTGGTGAAGGCTTGTGTAGGACCATTCCGCACTTTTTGGCACAGTCGATAGGAAAGAATTGGTGCATCAAGGAATGTCACGAACCCAATCAACGACTGACCTCAGGAATTTTGAATTCTGAGTTATCCCTCTCCTAGACTGGTTACCTAGCCAAGGTTAAAGAGCCCAGTCTGCCCTACTATTTAACCTATAGCTGGAGAGAGAATATATGGATTCATACCTTTCCCAAGGGTATTAGCGCTATGTGAAATGCCAACAGCTTCATCTAGGAATTGAACTCGAATCGACAAGTCCATTTTCCATTGACTCTAACATAGCCCCATGCGCCTCCATGTATATATATATATATATATATATGAAGGCATGTGACACAATAATTTAAGACAAGCTGTTTGTATTTCACTTCACAACTAATGTCCTTGTATGAAATGGAATCTCCCTATTTATGGAAAAAAATAGGGACGTACACAAAGCTATTTAGCCTTAGTGTGGCAACTGATCTGGGAGAAAGAAATACTAAATTTAAAACCTAATAAGTGTAGTTCAGACAATCTGTGGGCACATTGGTTCATCATTCTTCTGTTATCAGCTCATAAAAGGTGTGGTTTACAAAGCCTTCACCACTATAAGCAAATCTCCTGTGTAAGCATCAAATAGTTCACATCTATAACTGAAGTATTGGGCAACTTATATTGTCTGACGATGAGAAATATATAATATACTATATAATATATATATATTCATCACTGGAAGGTTCATTTTTGATATGGCAAAAAGGTTCCTGAGTCCGTCAAGAAATACCTGAGAAGGCCAGAGGGCACTTCAGCCGAAACTTTGTACAGATAACAATGTAGATGAGGACAATAATCCGAATAGCTAATAATACCACAAGCTGTGTCTGATTATCAAATAAAAATACTGAAATCCAGAAGAAAGGTTAAGGGGTTATTACCTCTGGTACAAAGATATAATATAATAGATTCCAATTGCCAGCGTTTCCACAACAGTAATTAATCACTCTGTAGCAACTAGTGACTACTGAAAACTCAAATACTCGACTGTGTAGTCCATATTATTTATGTGTTTCATTGGACGAGTCCAACTTCTTGTAGTGGAAATCTCTTCCCTTACAAAAATATGTATAAGTGGCATATATGCTTAAAAAAAGTAAGTCGTCGCGGGGTGGCCTTAAGTCGAGGTTATCAGCGATCCACGAGGGAAGTTATCCTCTTTTCACTAGCGCTGATGAAGAGGAATGGTATTTGCGTCCGAGGTGGGCATCACTCCTACCATCAGCTCCTTACTTTACTGCACAGATTCCTGTGCTACTCATTATGCTGAGTTGGCGAGGGCTTGGTATCGAACTAGGAACCTTTGTGCGTTTCTAAGCCAAACGCTCTACCGACTGGAGCTAACCAGCCTTTATATATATATATATAATGATATATTATTATAATAGAAAAGTTGCCAGAAACACAACAACCTATTCAAATATCGGACATATTCTGCCAAAATAATAACTCAATGCCTGAAGAAAGACAACAGATCAGAAACACGTGTCGCATATGCTAAAGATAAAAAGAATTTTAAAAATTTTTCTGAGGAAATTTTGAAAAAACAAGTGTTCCTAAAATGTTGATGAATTTAATTATCGATGTTTAAAACATTTCGGTTCATTGAACCTTCATCAGGATGTATTCTGGGGGAAAAAAATAATGGATGTTTATATGTGACAGGAGAGAATCTTTTAGTTATGTAACGTATTGATCAGCGTTTATTATTTTTGAAAGGCAAAGTCGCGAATACTCCACACATGTGAAGGTGTATGACGCGGACGCAACTCGAAGAAATGAAAAGACGAGAAAAAGTATTAATGACTGATATTTTTTTAAGAGAACTTGTTTTTTCAATTTTTCTATTATATTGTCGGATTATTTTCCATATTACTTCCATATATATATATATATATATATTATATATATATATATATATGTTGAAAAAATTTAAAATTTAAAATTTTTAAATAAATCCGAGTGCACTAGCTCCGCGAAGGCAACCGACGTTATTGCAGTCCAGAATGTGACATTAAGAAAAGACTTCAATAAACACCATGGGATCTAACTCAACAACCTGATGATTGCCTCCCTAGCATGAAAACCTGGGTAGCTGTTTATAATAAACATTGATCTAATAAAAACTCAGCAAATTTAAATAATATTAGCTCTCACAATTTGTGATTGAGCATGTATTTTTCTTTGTTTCATCAAAAAAATTGTTTTTATTATATACCTTATATATAATATATATATATAATGAAATATGATAGTTGATTGGAAAGATACAGACTGAGAGGTGCTATAGAATAATTTTTATAGATTTAAACAGATATAACAATATGAATATAGTTAGATAGAGTGATGAATAGCTTAAGAGAAAGAGATAATAGACGAAATATGAAATACAGATGAATTGACAGGACATACATTTCATTGGTGAGGAGATTAGTGAGAGTTAATCCCTCAGCCATTACTTGATACACACCTCATTTATTAAAGTTAAAACGAAAAGACAAAGACAAGTTGCCTTGATGAATTTAACCGTTTTGCAATGAAGGAATTAATATATAGATTCCGCCTTCAAATATTGACAGGGCACTGTGAACAAATAACAAAAAAAAAAAATGTTATCTTTAAAAATTGCTATAATTTTTCTATACTCCTTTTAAAACATTAATTTAACTCTTTGCCGTACTTTAAACCACTAAGAGTAGCTCTTCCATCACTGCCGACGTAAAATACAAAAGCTGATGGTTAGTTCATTTTAATTGAGCAGAAGAACTCAGATTACCAATAATAATAGGATTTATTTTATAGAACTAGTACAAAATAAAAAACGCACTCCGGGGCAATGTAAAAATACATCTTTGAAACAATTGCCTGAGTTGGGTCGGAAGTAAAAAAATTCAATGTCAGGCAAGTTTTGTACCCTAAGTAAGTAAATCATCAAATTCATTTAAAGATTTTAAAAAGCCAGTTCTTTTTTAATTGAAAATTATGATATTTTGAAATTTTTCCTGAAAAAAAAATTGTTTGGTTTAGTAAAGGGATTTTTTATTTTGTTTTGAGGGTCGCTCTACATTTATCTTTTTAATTTCATAAACACAGATATCATCAGCTGATGGTTACTGATATATAGTAAGGTCACGTGAGTATTAGGAGGAGAGTCCGTCGTCTAAGTACTTCAGGTGAATTCTGCACAGAGTAATCTAGGGACTGGCAAACTGAGCCTAAAATGTGTTTTTGACAAAATGACTTTAGAAATAATTTACCAAAAATCAGGGAATTATCGAATTTTAATGAAATTTTCAGTGTTTATGTGTCAATGAATGATCTTTATAATGCATTATTCATTTTATTTCAAAACTTTCTCATTTCTTTCAGGTCACTTAATTTTGACCCCCCTTATGCTGGGGGCGTAAAATTGTTTTGAGTTGGTGTAAATGACGAAGTCCCACAATTTTGCTGACAACAAGTTTGGCTTTCCGACTCTTTTACAAAGAAATTGTTTCGCACCGTGCGCTCAAGGACGTACAGACAAACACCGTAGTTCAAACTAGTTCTTTATTTTTCATACGGCGCATGCCGTGAAAACTGTGAATTAAACGAAAGAATTCGAATAAGTCACAATATCACACAAAATACAATAAAATAGACAAATATTACACAAAAAGGATAAAAACACAATTACCAAGAAAGGTTTACGTCATGTAATTTACGGAAAATTCTAACTATAAAAACATTTAAAGCTAAAACTATGAATTACAAATTAAACATTTGAAGGGGGTTTGGGGTATTGTTATTAAGGGTCAATAAATAGTAACTCAACACGGGTATAAAATGTAGGGAACAGAGACTACTCCACTGAGTATCTCTACTCTGTTACATATGTACCCTTTGGGTAAGTCCATGTTCGTGTCATAGATGAGTCACCTACAACACCCCTCCTCCAAGCCTAAACTCCGAAGGAGTCTCAATATTTTTTCTTTTTTGGGTTAATATTGATTAATTCAGTCCTTTTCCTTTTTCTATTAGACTGACGTTTTTCAGGGGCAGGTTGCGGAGATGGTAAATCAAAAGTATCAAAAATTACGTCCATGGTCTCCTCTTGTTCTGCTGGGCCAGTGTTAATGTCGTCTGACCATCGCTTTCTCACCTGCTTCAGATGTCTCTTGTGCGAGAATTTTGGTCCGTCGATGATATACACCATATTTCCAATTCTTTTTTTAATGGTGCCTAATTCCCAGAACGTTTTATTTTCTTTATACATTTTAAAATAATTTTTTTCTCCTGGAACGTAGCGTTTTGACGCTGTTTGATTTCTACTGGGTTTGATTTGTCTGGGAAGTAGTTTTTCAAACACAGATCTTACTTTGCGTGCGAACATTATTTGTGCGGGAGGTAATTCTGCTGGTGTATTTGCGTTAGGTGTGATCCTATATACTTGTAAAAACTGTTTAAGGGCTTTGTCAGTTGGTGTACCCTTAGCTTTTTTTAGGGCACGCTTTAATGTGTCAACGAATCTCTCTGCCAACCCGCTAGATCTAGGGTGGTAAGGGGGGCTCGTGATATGGTTCACTTGGAAATCCTCACAGAATTCCTTAAAATCCCCTGATGTGAATTGCGTACAATTGTCAGACACGATGCAATCCACTACACCAAAATGAGCAAACAGTTCGTGTAATGCGCTAATAACCACTTCAGTGTTGGCGTTTTTACATTTAAACACTTCTGGCCATTTGGAATAACTGTCCACTACTAATAGTAGTATCAGTCAAAAGGTCCCGCAAAATCCACGTGAATGCGTGACCAGGGATGGTCCGTTTTCGGCCAAGGACTAAATTTAATAGGTGGAGACTTTGCCACCAGGGCACATCCCGTACAATTTCTTACTATATTTTCGATGTCCTTATCGAGGTTCTTCCAGAAAACGTAGGACCTCATTAGGCTTTTAGTCCTAGTTATCCCTGGGTGTCCAACGTGAAAGTCTTTTAATATACGCCTTTGGAGAGTGGCTGGGACGACCACTCGATCCCGATACAACAATACATCATCGCATAATGTATAAGCGTTAGCTACTTGTTGGTCTTTGTTCGCGATTCTTTCCTTCATTTGTGTGATGAACTCATCCTTCGTAGACTCCTTTCTGATTTCCTCCAGAGTGACCGGTAGCTCCCTTACTGTATTGCATAATACAGTATTCATATCTCTTTCAGTACGCAGGGATGCAATAACCGTATCCTCTAGGGGCTCTCGCATCTTAGGAATTAGCCTAGATAGTCCGTCTGCATGGCCGAGTTTTTGTGATGGTAGGAACTCCATTTTAAAAATCGTAGTTAAGAAGGATCGCTCCCCATCTTTGCAACCTGTTGGCTGTGTGGGTTGGCAGACCCTTCTTCGAGTTGAAAATGGTTAGTAACTGCTTGTGGTCCGTTTGGAGTAAAAAATGTCGACCATGTAGATAGCGGTGAAATTTGGTAACGGCAAATATGATTCCTAAGGCTTCTTTTTCAATCTGCGAATAGTTCCTCTCAGCGGGGAGGAGGGTCCGTGACGCGTACGCGATAGGTTTGTTAGTCCCATCCGGCATCTTGTGTAAGATGCACGCTCCTATGCCGTATGAACTAGCGTAACAGGCAACGATTAATTCCAGGTTAGAATCAAAATGAGTAAGGAACAAATCTGAAGTTAGAGCTTCTTTAATTTTATTAAACGCCTCTTGACATTCAGTAGACCAATCCCATTTCTTGCCTTTTTTCAAGAGTTCATTTAATGGTGCTCGTAAGTCGTGCATTTTGGGTATGAAAGATTGATAATAATTCGCGAGTCCCAAGAAACTTTGTAGCGAGGCGACATTATTTGGTGCCGGCATCTCTTTTAAGGCTGAAGACCTATCGGGGTCTGGCTTCCTCCCGTTCTCATCTATTATGTGTCCTAGGTATTTAATTAAAAAAAAAAAAAACTCGCATTTTGATTCCTTAATCTTGAAACCATAATCTTGTATGCGCTTAAAAACCTGATTTACATGTAGCTTATGTTCGTCCTTATCTTGACTCTTGATCAGTATATCGTCAAGATAGGCAATTGTGAAATCAAGACCACCTAACATGGTATCCATTACCTGTTGAAATATCGCTGGTGCGACTTTGACTCCAAACGCTTGTCTTTCGAACTTATAGTGTGTGTTTATACACAGATGTCTGGAACTATTTTCTTCCATGGGGACCTGCAAATACGCATAGCTAAGGTCTATTTTTGGAAAATTTTTACCTCCGTTTAGCTTGCCAAATATCTCGTCAGGACTTGGCAGTGGATAAACATATTCTTTCAGCGCCGCATTTGGGCCTGTGGAGAAATCTGTGCAGACCCGAACTTCATTTGATTTTTTCTTTATATAGACGGCTGGTGCAGCCCACTTGTTATACTGTATTTTCGATATTACGCCGGTCTTTTCCAATCTGTCGAGTTCCTTGTCTATTTGGTTAAGTGACGCAAAAGGCACACTCCCTTTCTTCTTAAATACAGGTTGACTGTCGTTTTTTAACTCGAGTTTTACTGACATTTTGTTACATCGACCCAGACCACCAGAAAAGACATCTGAGAATGTCTCCTTTAAATCTTTTAATAGCTTCTCTGATTCTGCCGTGGCATTTTGAACTTTTTTGCAAAAAGTATTTATTGGTGAATCCCAAATCTCAAACTCCTGTATTGCGTCGCTACCAAAAAGATTATTTGTATTTTTTAATACAAATATCTTCATTTTTTTCGTCTTGTTATTTTGGGTGACGTTCACAATAATTTCCCCTCAAAATGTATTTTTTCGCCTGTCACTGATCTCGCTATTTTGGTAGTTTTCAGCATCGTAGGTCTCCCAAGCTTTCTCCACGTTTGAAGATTAATTATTGTCAAGTCACTACCAGAATCCAATTGTAGATTAATTTTTCTTCCCAGTATCTGTACTGGTACATATTTTCTGCAGTTGTCTTCGTTTTGCTTGTCCCATTTGGTCGTTTTTACATAACTGCTACCGGTTTTCTTTCTACAGTGAGAAGACTTATGACCCGTTTGGTTACAATTAAAACACTTTCGCTTTCGGTAGTCGCAGTCAGTAGACCAGTGTAATGCTCCGCATCTCACACAGGGGCTAGGTGGTAACTTGTTTTGTCTCTTGGGAGAGCTCTGAGTTCTTTCTGGTTTGCTATATCTGGGGGGTGAACTGAATTTCTTCTTCGTGTAGTGTACTTTTCGGACATGCGAGATCCCCGACTCTTCTATATCTTTTGAGTCTTTTTTTATAGTAACGTATCTCTGGCAGTCCTCTGCCAAAAGTCGTAGGGTCAAATTAGGCTCACTTTCGAGTTTGTTTAGCACTCTCCTTCTGACCTCTGCATCCTTTGGTGAAATTAATCCCTGACAAAAAACAAGGCATTTGAAGTTGTCTGCTGAAAGTTCCGCCAACCTGAAGTCATCGCAACTTTTGTTGACTTTCGCCGCAAAAACTGTGAATTCCTCATTTTCCTCCCTGACTAAATTTAGACATTCCATCGTTTATGAAAGAGAGATGTTTTTGGGGAAAAAAGTTCAGTTAGAAGCTTAACAGCCTCTTGGAACGTTAGTTCGTTAGTTTTTCTAGGTAGAATATAGTTCACGAACCTAGTATGTTCGGCGTTATTCAACTTTCTTGTTAAAAGTCTGACTTTTTTAGAGTCTGACCAGTTTTTACAGTCATTCAGATATATATCCTCGTAACGCCTAAAATAGGCTTCAAAGCTTATATCCTCATTTGGTCGGTATTTAAATGTATCAACTGCCGACCAGACTGCGCCTTGAGTGAATGTGTCGTCATCATCAAGACTTTGCAGATTTTATTTATGACTTGGGCGAATAAATCCATTTTCTTGTCAGACTGAATTTGCATTTCAGCCAACTGCTGTTGAAATTGTTGTTGTTGTTGTTGAAATTGTTGCTGAAATTGTTGGTTTAGTTGCTGTTGTTGTTGTTGCCGTTGTTGTTGTTGTTTCAACATCTCCAAAACTGGATATCCATGTTTTTTAACTGACAAAAATATTCCACCGAATCAAACGCTTTTCCTCTTTTCGCAATAAAAAAAAGAAACTCAGAGATTACGAGTTCTAGCTGAGTAAAAAAGCTTTTCCTATTTTACAATAAGTGAAAATCAAAAATTAAGGTTTCACTTACTTGCAAATAAAATCCACGCGTGTTGAACAAAAAAGTTTGTCTTTCTGACGAAAAAAATTTTTTTTTCTTTAAAAATGGACACGAGGTTCGTAATCCTAACGCTGTGGTTTCAAATGGCAGTGTTTCTTTGTACACTTTTTTTTCGGTTCTTGCTCAAATCCCGAAGTCAGATAAGGTCGTTTTGAGACTCTGTATCGTTTTTGCTGGAGTTTTTTTTTCAGTTTTGTACCGTGACTGTAGTATTGCGTAGGTCCTTATAAATCTTTAGACGCTACTGTTTAGGGTTCCGTGAAAATCCTTTTCCCTCGTCGCCACTTGTTATGACCTGTTAAAGGGTCAATAAATAGTAACTCAACACGGGTATAAAATGTAGGGAACAGATTGTATTCAGCAAAGCTTATCAACATACAATGGAAGGGTTTCCTTGTTCAGCATACACGAAGACTGTATCTGGAACTACTCCTATTTACATGTGTCCCACTTTCACACGATATGGCACGATATGGCCGTTTTATGTGGGGACCACCCACAAGCCGAGACTCATGGGGTGGTAGGTAGAAAAATTGCGTCGATCCCAGCCCTGTCCCTTTAAGTGCAATGAGGCATGTATCTGGGATCGACGCTATTAATTTAGCACCCCACCCGTCCCAAAGGACGAGTAGCTGGGACTACTGGTATTTACTATACCCCACGACTGAGTAGCTTTACTCTGTTACATATGTACCCTTTGGGTAAGTCCATGTTCGTGTCATAGGTGAGTCACCTACAACAGGTATTTAAAACTCAAATGCCACAAAAAGGCACGAACAATATTTTAACAGGGGAAAAGGATATTTCTCATTTTGAGAAATTACAAATTAAACCCAAAAAAATAACACATGTAAATAAATTCAGTTTCAGAGAAGAGAATGGAGAACTTAAATACCTTTGCTGGCACGTAGGGACTTGCACATTAAAAATAGACCAATATCTTAGTGGTTCTTACACCAAGAACTGCGGTTCCAAAAATACCACCAAAAGTTGCTCACAATGGGAGCCTAAAAAAACTTGACTTGTTCAAGTGGGCATCTCAACGGAAAGACAGATCCTTGCCAGGACTCCTTTAGACCTGACAATACCAAAATTACTACTCAGTCCAAGACCCTACAAAACCTTTATCTTTTATTAAAAAAACTTTTTCCATTTCACTGCACAAACAGCAGTGAGTTACTTATCCTAACACAAAGGCAAAATAAGCACTCCAAACAATCTCAAAAATGCACTTACACATATATTTGGGGTTATTAAAAACCCAAGAACTATTTCTTATAAGGTAACCATTTTTACCATGGGGATGACCAGGTCATAGGGTACTTTATTTGGGGTAAGAGGAGGAAGTGGGAAGGGGAGGCATAAAGCCGGACAAGACAAAATTTAGATTACTGCTGGAATCTGCCAAAACAGTGACAGCTACACCCCCCCCAAAAAAAAATCACCATTGTGATTTTACAATAAAGTCAATTTTTGTTCTCAGTCCTTTTTGTCAAAAGTCTCTGGGGGAGGTACAGCAAGCTGAAGGGTTGTAAATGTCCATAAAAAATTTTTTTTTTTTTTTGCTAATGTCTTTAAATGCCTTTTACTCAAATTGGGGTAACTTGTTAGGAACTGCTTAAGAGGTTGGTGAACCTCTGGTGAGTGATGAGATGTAATGTGTGTGTATGTATCGGGAGGTAGAGCTAAGTGTTCAATTGTTGTCAGGGTGGAAAAGCAATACGAGTTTGTGTATGGGCCTGTCAAGGTATACAGGTGTTCCTATGCGCTTTCCCTTTTTATTTTTGTCTCTTTTACGATCCCGTTCACGCCGATAACCACTCCTATCGTATTCTGCATCACGAGGTGGACTTATTTCACGGATATAATCCCATCGATCAGTGAAGTGGGAAGGGGAGGCATAAAGCCGGACATGATGCTCATGACAAGACAAAATTTAGATTACTTCTGGAATCTGCCTAAACAGTGACAGCCACAGTTGGTCCTTGACTGATAGTAATTACAGTATAAATAATGAGATAAAAGACCGAACTTATGAATAGAAACAAAAAAAAAACATTTTTACGGTTGCGCTTCTATGAGAAAATAAGTACCGAAAATCGAAAAATAAAATGTAAAAAAATAATAAATAATTAATTTTTTGAAAATTTCTTTTTTACCCATTTCGATAATTATTTAATTGGCTATTATTTTATAAAAGAAAAAATTATACATCGATGTTTTTTCTGCTTAAAAGGGGGAGGGGGTACATTTTCAATCGAGTTTTTCTTTAAAACTTATTACTTTCGTCAACAAAAATAAAATTTGCATTAAGTAGATATTTATTTTTAAAATCTAAAAATATAACATTTTAAACTTAACATCAGGATTTTCATATTTTAAATGAATTTTATATATTAATTTTTCATAGCAAAAATACTAAATTAAAGTTTTGAAATAAAATAACTGATGCATTATAAAATTAATTAATTGTTAAATCAATACTGAAAATTTCATTAAAATCGGATAATTACCTGATTTTTGGTAAAAAATCTTTTCACACCAAATGTTACGTTAAAATTGTAAACAAGCGCCTAAAACCATCGAAAAACAGCCAAAATGGCGTCGGCGAACAAAATTGACCAAAACAAATAGTTTTAAATCTTTTAAAAATAAACTGCATATGTAATGATATTTTTCTTTTTTAATGGTGGTTATTATGGCACTACTTATCGATTTAGACAAAGTTTAACCTTAAATAATAGATTTAATTATTCTTAATTCGCTTTTAAAACTCGTAGTATCCGATTTTTTTGCTCGTCCCTAGACTGTGCGTTCTTAAATAGTGGTTTAGAACAATCGCCACTGTTCAGGTACGGGGGAGATGGGTCATTCCATTATATCACCCCTCCCTGAGCTAAATTCTTCCGTTTGAATTTCACTTTTAATATTTCTTCATTTTTGGATTTGGACGTAGTCGTTTTACCGTTTTTCTTTTCTCTTAAACTTTTTCTCCTCACCCCACGGTTAACGATGGGGGATGCTCGTGGAATTTGTGGAGAATAAGAAGTTGATGGTGCAGGCGGCACATTCACAGGTACTTTTTGCTTAATGGGAGGTGTGATCTCAAATGTGTCCATGGGAAGCTCTTCGTCGTTATGCTCGATATTTTCAATATATCGTGGCCTGATTTGATTTACATGTCTTTTGTGATCAAATCGCTTTCCCTTGATTATGTAGATCACTGTTCCAATTCTTTTGGTAACAATACCGTCCTCCCAGTAACTCTTTCCAGTTCGATAGTTCCTAAAAAAAACTTTATCACCCGGTTTATAAATTTATATTAAAATTCATTTTTCTTTTAGGAATGTTCTTTTTCGGCTTTGGTAGTAACCTGTCGAATACGGATCTTATCTTTCGTGCAAACATTAGTTCTGCTGGTGATAGCTTTGCACTAGTGTTTGGATTTGGTGTGATCCTGTATACAGCAAGAAATTTCTGTATACTACGTTCGTCCGTATCTAGTCCTTGGTTCTTTCTTAATGCTCTTTTGAATATATCCACGAACCTTTCTGCTTGCTAGTTGGACCTTGGATTGTAGGCAGGTGTCGTGATGTGTTCTATAGCCAATGAAGAGCAGTATTCTTTAAATTCTTTACCTGTGAACATTGTAGCATTGTCGCTGACCAATATTCTTGAAGTTCCAAAGCGACTGAACACTTCGTCCAATGCTTTGATGGTGTTCGTAGCTGTAGGGTGTCTGAACTTGTAAATTTCCGGCCATTTAGAAAAACTATCAATGATGATCAAGTAATAGTATCCGTTCAGTGGTCCTGCATAATCTATATGCACCCGCTCCCATGGTATATCGGTCTTTGGCCAGGGTTGAGTTTTAATCGGAGGGGCCTTAGCTGCTAGTTGGCAACCCCTGCATTCTTTAATCATTTTCTCTATATCCTGGTCCATACGTGGCCAATACGTATAACTCCTCATCAAGGATTTGATACGAGACATACCCGGATGGCCTGTGTGAAACTCTTTTAACATCTTTTTTTGTAAAGAGTGTGGCATTACCACCCTATCAGCGTATATAAGTGTTTGATCACAGATTGAAAATGGAGATACTTTTGTTCCCTTTCCATTTCTTTCATTCAATCTGACTTGCTTTTTTCTTTGCTGAATAAAATCGTCCGTTTCAGCGGCTTTTTTAATGTCTTCCAGGGTGACTGGTAACTCTCGAATAGTATTAATCAGTAACCCTGAAACCTCTTTTTCCTCCTTCAATGATGCTATCACTGTTTCTTCCTAAGGTTTAGTGTTCTTTGGAATTAGTCTCGAGAGGCCATCTGCGTGACCCATTTTTTTCGATGAGATATACTCCATTTTGAAATTGTAGTTTAGAAGTATAATAGCCCATCGTTGTAACCGGTTCGCTGTATGTGTTGGTATCCCTTGTTTAGATCCAAAAATCGTTAGTAGAGGTTTATGGTCCGTTTGTTGTGTGAATACTCTACCATGTATAAATCTATGAAATCTTTTGATAGCATAAATAATTGAAAGGCTTTCCTTTTCAATTTGACTGTAATTTTTTTCTGCTGGTAGTAATGTTCTGGATGCATGAGCTATTGGTTTTGTCGACCCGTCTTCAAGTCTATGCAATAGAACTGCTCCAAGTCCATACTGGCTTTCATCTGCTGCTACGATCAGTTCTTTATTTGGGTCGAAGTGTGTCAGTGTGAGGTCTGACACTAGACATTCTTTTATTCCTTGAAATGCCTTTTCGCAACACCATTTTTTACCCTTTTTTTTTTAGTAATTCATTTAATGGGGCTCTTAGCTCATACATTCTCGGTATATATATGCTATAATAACTTCACTTCACTTTTTAATGCAAGATTTAACTGTTTAAACACAACAATGGAGGATACAGCCGATTTCACGACTTATTCAATCATCATCAATAAGGAATGTGAGCGGTTTAAGATTTCTTCCATCACAGAACAACTATTTAAGTGTTTGATATTTGTGTGTGGGATGAGGTCTGCACGGTTCATGGATATCCGCACAAGTATTCTATCCAAGATAGAACAAAATCAAGACATTACTCTGATTCAAATCACAGAGGAATGTCATCGACTGACGAATACGAAACGTGACTCACAGATGGTACAACAATTTCCACAATTAACACTGTCCAAGGATAGAAGTACTCGACACCATCTAACGCAAAACAAAAGAAACCTCCATCTGCTTGCTGGAAGTGTGGTGGCTGGCATTTCGTACGGAAATGTCCATTCAAAATACACCGCTGTCGTAAATGCAACCAGCCAGGGCACAAAGAAGGATTCTGCACCCCACCGGTATGCAAAACCACACACAAGCGACCACAAAACATACACAGACTGAAAAGAAAAACACACACCAACAGTCTGGCTGCAATTTTCCTCACCAACCTAAAGTCAAACCGAAAATATGTCAGTAGAACTGAACGACCATCATGTTCGTTTGCAAATTGACATTACCTCGGACATAACCTTCGTCTCATAGAGACTATGGAAAACCATAGGCCAGTCTACACAAGCACCTACAAAACATGTAGTGTGGAGTGCGTCCGGGGATTGTGTCCACATAATGGGTGAATTGCCAGCAACAATCAGGATTGAGGACAAAACAGTATCTGGCAAGATATATATTGCAGATTCAAAACAGAACCATTTGGGATTTTATTTTATCGAGTCATTGTGTCTTCTCGATATCCCACTCAATTTTGTCTGTAATACAGTAGCCAAATCTTCAGCCCAAGGTGCCATTACAGGCCAGACCGGAGATATAATCAAACAGTTTTCCCCAGTCTTTACATGCAACCTGGGATGCTACACTCAAGCTAAAGCCACACTGATTCTTAAACCCTCTGCCAAACCTGTCTTCCGACCCAAACAACCAGTACCATACGCAGCATTACCACTGGTGGACAGGGAACTGAAACGCCTGGAAGAAATAAATGTCATCACACCGGTAACATACTCACAATGGGCAGCACCCATGGTATATTGAGAATTCTGGGGTATGGGGGTAATCGTCCTTTTTCTGCGAGCAAGACCGGCGCGGTGGCCTCGCTGCGAGCCTCTGTTTCAAACCAACCAATCATGAGCCAGCATACTTTGGCGGCAAAGCCGAATAAGCAAAATCATGCTCTATTCTGATCCAGCCCTCACCGGAGACATACCTAAAAAAGGGTCTCTCCACTTTTCTTCAACAGACAACCAGAATCGGAGTCGGACGCAAAACGAAAGTCCATCATATCCGAACTATCAGAAGGCCGTAGCAAGGGCTCCGATAATACCCATATCTCAGGATACACCAGTTAAGTGACAAATATTATTTGCGCGAACGAACTAAAGTTTGCAACCATATTGTTATTCTGTGATACAGTCTTTTATTCATATTTCTGTTGTTCGTTATTTCTTTAACTCTCAACCTGTCTGCCACACTCGTGGTTAACTCCATACAAACCTCGAAGTTCTGCCGTTAGTGCCTTATTTCTTTATATTTTGCAAACTTTAGATTTAAGTCTAATATATACTAAATATAGGACTTTGGAGTTGAAAAAGAAAGTAAAATTAAGCGAAAACCGGATAGAATTTAGACGACTTCACCGCTGAGTTATCCTGCCAACTTCGTAAAAAACGAAATCTATTTTCTCGTAAAAAGGGTAAAACTTCAAACCTACAGAGAAAGAGAAACATTCGTAGCAAGAGTAAAAATTTGGAAAAGAAAAGAAATTCCTCACTTGCTGAATGTAAAAATTTTTTTTTAAAGTCTTATTCACCGCTCGACCAATAAACATTACAAAACGGACCACAAGAAAACATTTTTTTCAAAAAGCAGAACCAGCAACTGCTAAGTGGTTAACAAGTCAAAGCGAAGAATTTGACACCAGCACTTTAAAAAAATAAAATAAAATGAAATAAAGCTGCCATTTACGAATTTAAAACAAATATTGGCAACTTCATTTCAAGAAACAAACATTAATATATGCCCCTTGAATTAGAAAAAAAAAAAAATTTCCTAACTTGTGGAATGAAAATACAAATTCAAAAATTCTTACATAAAACAACGTTTTTCGTAAAGTGGGGGCGAACATGAAGAAAGAAAAACTTCAGACTCACAGAGAAAGAACTTCATTCTTAGCAAGGTGAAAATTAGGAAAAACAAACATTTGTAACTTGTTGAATGAAAAATACAAATTTAAAAGAACTCTTACACAAAGACACTTACTCATTCTTAGCAAGTACAGAACTGGAGAAAAACAAACATTTCGTCTTGTTGAATGAACCAGAACATTTAAGAAAAATTTCTTACACATAAGAAACATTCATAGCAAATGTAAAAATTTGGAAAAGAATACTCATTCGTAACATTCCGTCTTGTTCAATTTACTACAATTTTAAAAAAGAAATTTCAGGCCCCGAGAAAAACAAAACAAAAAGTTGTCAATTTCAAAGCGAGGGAAGGGTCACCGCGTGCGTTCCTTCACTCATAAGAAGCTCTAACGTTTCAACTTTCCTCATACCCTCGCAACCATTTGACCACTGCTGCTAAAAAATTTTTGCCTACAGGGATAAGAAGGGTCAACACCCTCCCTTACTCCCGCTGACTACGCTTACTACTAAAATTGTTGCCGACACCCAAGCGTCTGAGGAAGGGATATCAAAATTTATGTTGTTAAAATTAAAATTAAAATTAAAAATATGAAGAATCTTCAGAAAAGCCCATGACGTCACGGTTGCTGCTTCGTCCCAGAATTTGACCCAAGCGAACAACCCCTACTATACTCGTTCCTTCAGACACGTAGGCCTGAAAAAAAGGAAGGGCCAAGCTTACAGAGAAATGTGACGTCACGGATGAGGGCAAGGGAGAATTTTCGCCTTTGAAACTTCAGTGTCGCAGTAGACGGCCACCTGTGAGGATCTTTGTAGCAATGCTACCTCATAGGTCGATAAATGTTCAACCATGCCTTGATTAGAGTCTAACTCCCTCAAGTATGAAAAAAGAATAAGCCGGCACTCACTCGAAATTCAACAACTAAGAACAATAAGGAAATTTGTAGCATACGCTACCTTATTGTAACACGAAATCTACATTCAAAGAACTCTCGACATTCAACTACGAAATCTACATTCAAAGAACTCTCGACATTCAACTACGAAATTTACATTCAAAGAACTTACGACAAATGAACATTTGTTACCGGGCTCAAAGATAAGTTCCCCCGCAAAACCATCGTTTTTTGCAAACCCTTACAACTAAATCTCTTTCTCTATCTATCTATTAGTTACTACGCCACCCTCTATCAAATTGACATTCATTCCTTCTTCTTTCTTCTACCTATTTTATTTGTTACATTAAAATTGTTGAACTTTAGTATTTGTTATCGTGTTTTTCTTTCATTCAGCATCCGATTTGAATTTGCGTATTTTCCCGCCCCCTTGAAATTATCTTCCCTTTGTACTTGAAAGGTATATTCGCTTGTATATCGGAACTTAGAATATTTTCCCCGGTATATTTACAAAACGAATTTACCCGTACTCTGGAGCTAGAAGATATCCCCCATGTTGGTATTGGTGCTTCGCGGCGCTAATTCCGATAGGGAAGGAAAGAATAAATAAAAAAAATAAAAGGACGAATTCTAAGAAGATGGTTCATTTCACAGAATTAGAGGGAGTTACTCCTCTTTTACAAATTAGAAACTTATTAAAAGAAGATATTTCCTTTAACATGGAAATGTTAAAGCGGACTTGGTGTGGGAAGAAGAGTGTTTTCAAAGAGGAAGAAAACCTCATAAGAGAAAAGTAGAAAGAAAGAAATTTCCTGAATGACAGAATCAAAGATATCACTACTAAGGCGAAGCTAGGTTTAGCGGATTGCGGATTCCTAATCGAACGAAAAAATGAGTTCCATTTTAGGATGAGCATTTATGACAGACTCGCTAGCCCGGAAGAGACCCTTATAAACACAACAGATTTTGAGGGCTGTCATTCAGGACCATTACCATTAATGTTTATTTCTACAGCCAGGCCCGTGGACACAGAAATATTTTCAGAAATAGAATTAGAAGCCTAGGAAATACAGAGAAAACACTGGACACAGAAATATTTCTATACATAGAATTAGCAGTCGAAGGAAATACAGAAAATTTGGTACCAGAGAAAGTGGCGGTCGACCCAGTAATATTCCCAGATAAAGAACAAGTCGAAGGAAATACAGACACAGAAATATCCCCAGATAAAGAACTGGTCGAAGGAAATACAAACACAGAAATATCCCCAGATAAAGAACTGGTCGAAGGAAATACAGACACAGAAATATTCCCAGATAAAGAACTGGTCGCAGTCAGAAGAAATCCTGGGATGGTCACAGTAGAACCTACTGCTTTCTCCGTCGAGGAAGACCTCAGGAATAGTTATGTGGCGAAGCTTCCTTGGAGTGAAGATAATATCAAGTCTGTTCCCTCCAATTACCATGTAGCTCCAAAATTGTTTAATATAACTAAGCTATCCGGAGAGAAGATGAAACCGAACAAAGAGACACTAATAAAAGTGAAAAGGAGAAAGAAAAAGCAAAGCAACAAGATAAAAACAAGAAAAGATTTAATTGCAGTTCTCCACAAACAAAAGTGGATAAAAGGCCAAATTGGAAAAGAAAGAAAAAAGAAATTTAGACTTCCAATTTACTATGAAAGGCTACATCCCTTAAACGCAGGACCAATTAATAAATGGCAACCTCCAGCATGGATGAAATAATTTGTCCTGGCGCATGACGTTAAACTGGACCACTACACACAAAACAAAATTTGTGTCAGAGATAACAAAATCTCAAAAATTACACAGGAACATTATTAAAAAATAATTAGTCCCTGACTACACTTACACAAAACAATTAGTATGGCTACAATAATGCCCGAAATATCAGAGTCTCGAACTCGAAGATATTTCCATTAAAACAAATTACAAAATATTGTCAAACAATTAGAATGTCTATAATAATGCCCGAAATATCAGAGCCTTGAGCTTGAAAATATTTCTTAAATCAAAATTACACATGCATGCAAACATACAATAATTTCATCATTGCATGTTTTTTCCTTCATCGGGAGAATATTGAGAATTCTGGTGCATGGGGGTTATCGTCCTTTGTCTGCGAGCCTCTGTTTCAAACCAACCAATCATGAGCCAGCATACTTTGGCGGCAAAGCCGAATAAGCAAACTCATACCTCTTTTGATTCAGCCCTCACCGGAGACAGACCTAAATAAGGGTCGCTCCTATTCTTCAACAGATAACCAAAATCGGGGTCGGACGCAAAACAGAAGTCCATCATATCCGAACGGAACAGAGGGCCATAGCAAGGTTTGCGTTAATACCCCATATCTCAGGACACACCAGTTAAGTGTCAAATTATTATTTGCGCGAACGAACTAAAGTTTGCAATTCTTTATATTGTGACCGATTCAGGTTTTGAAATTAGAAGAAAGAAAAAAAAAATAAGAAAAAAAAATCGTAAATGTAAATCGCCGGGTGACTCGATCGTTTGGGTCAGAGTAGATTCAAAACAGATGGGCGATCCGGAAATGACCATATCAGGAGGGAAGATCTCAAGTAGGTCAGAAGAACTCCCAGAATCGGCGGCGGTCGGAGACGGTCCTTTCAAGTGGCCAGACTACGGGCGCGGAACAGGATATCCAGAGATCGAGGCTGGAGATAGCTCTTTTGATATAACCAGACTGATGTCGCCCGGAAGAAATTGACCATGATTGTCGGGAAAAGAATCTTTTTATTGTTTTCCTTCCCACTTAAGAAAGGAGATAAACTCTTGTTGAAAATCGAAATTAAAGAAAGTCAAATGTATTTAAAAAACACTCAAGTAGCCGGATGAATTGAAGCCCCTGTCGATTTGGCGGAAGTGAATTCGATTGGCTGGCTGGAACTAGAGGGAGGCGGTTACCCTGCTAAAGTAGGAGGCACAGAGAAAATTCCTAATATCTTCATACCGGCCGGAAATAAAATTGTTCCGATTGAAATATTATTTAACTCAGACGTTGTTGGTTTGAGGGCAGATGAAGCCAGACCAGGCTGGAGTACAGACGAAGTTGTGATTGCTTGAGAATCACATGAGCGGATCGGACTAGCTGAGAAGATTAACGCAAATACTGAAAGCCGAGAGTAACTGACTTCAGCTAAGACCATTTTGAAAACTTAGTCAACTTACAAACTGTTTTGCACAATACTTTGCAGAAGACCAGAAGTTATTAATTACGGGTACATCACTCCCACAGTCTTGAGAAATAATTGTTTGTATTCTTTTGTTATTTGAATATAAATTTTGTTAAGTTTATTTGAAGAAAAAGAGTCGTTGTTTTTTATGTGACCACTAGGCCGCCATTAATCTTGGAAATCAGTTTCTATAGCAGAATTCTAGTCGTTTGAGATCTGAACACAACGTGGGCATTCGGCTAGACTTTCAGCAAATATAGAGACCCTGCAATCCTTGGTTGATGCAGAAAATCCGATCTTGACGGCCAATTTCGGGAATTCTGTGAGCCCTTTAGCTCAGTAGCGACCGACGGGTTATAATATGTAATACAGTCATTTATTCATATTTCTAGTTGTTCGTTTTATTTCTTTGGCTCTTAACCTGTCTGCCACACTCGCGGTTAACTCCAGTACAAACCTCGGAGTACTGCCGCTAGTGTCTCATTTCTTTATAGGTAGTAGTAAAAAAGTCGATGGTTCAATTCGGTTGTGTGCTGATTTTTCAACTGGTCTCAACGCAGCACTAGACGATCACCAATACCTGCTACCCATTCCGGACGATATCTTCACCATACTCAACGGCGGCACCTGTTTTGCCAAATTAGACATCACAGAGGCCTATTTACAAGTTGAGGTATCAGCAGCCTCAAGGGAACTGCTGACAATAAACATATCGTGGTTTATTCCAATATACACGGTTACATTTTGGAGTAAAAACAGCTCTTGCTGTATTCCAGAAGATCATGGACACTATGCTAACTGGAGTAGAGGGTGCAGTTGCATACCTCGATGACATCCTTGTTGTCGGCCAATCGAAACAAGAGTTGACAGAACGTATCAACAAAGTTCTGACACGCATTCAAGACTTTGGTTTTTAGCTTCGACCCGAAAAGTGTCATTTTTATTTGTATACTTGGGATTTATTTTTGACCGTCGACTAGATCCGGCGAATGTGTCAGCTATTCAACGCATGCCACCCCCATCAGACGTAAGCAGTTTACGCTCATTTCTCGGATTGGTGAGTCACTATGGAAGTTTTCTACCTTCACTACACCAAAGTAAGTCTCTTATAGTTGATAACATGCTAGACTTACTAATGGACACATTCGAATTACCAACTCCGCCACCTCCTGTGCAAACAAACGCAAACGAAAGTAGAGCAGAACGTTGTAGGAACCGACCAAAGCGAAATCGCATTAAAGTGAAGCACCTACAAATTAATCCCAACCTATAGTTAATTACTCAAAAAAGGAAGGTGTTAGGAAGACCTAACAAAAATAGAGTTGCTCTACTAGTAGAATAGATATGAAAAGTGATAAAGGCCAGAAGCAGACAACATGTCTGGTCCTTTGGCACTTAATAGTTGACCAGTTGGTCAGATGGGTCATAAAACACCATGAGGGTGGTCTGTTAGAACAAAGGATTTTGAAATCTCGGAGGATGAGATTTCGTACGAGAATTAATATGAGATTTGGGGTTTCTGGGAAATTTAAAAAGTTTAGTTAGTTAGTCTTGGGACAGCGGAGAGAGTCAGTTAGTTTTCTGCAGCCGGAGAGAGCAGATGAGCCTTGGACACTGAAGAGATAAGATGTTAGTTGTCCACTAGAAACCAACTTTAGCAGAGGTCTCCCAAAACCCCACCTCTCGACAGACATAGAACGAATTAGAACCAGATGGGAGTGACTGATGTAGCAGCAATGCGAGTTTATATATCTTTCTGCCAATTCTAATGTTCACCTGAGATTGTCTTGTCTTCGTCTCTCTTGTTGCTGTTTTTTTCTCTTATGACACATGGGTGCGTTCCAGACACGGCGTTGGGGGTTGTTAGACGATAAATACGGCCAGTGACAGAAGTGACAGAGATGATCCGGACAGACTGCTATTGATCATCAATATTCTCTCCGGACGTCCTGTACGTAACGATTCAGAGTATCGATCTGGGAGACTGCTATTGGTTGTGATCGATATTCTCCCAAACGATTTGGACGAGAACGGTGGAAGTGACGATGATACGAATGAACGACCCGACCCCCCATGTTGTCATACATATGCAATCTATTTTTAATACATTAAAATTCATTCAAAATGTGACGAACAAATGGCGTCCAATCTATTTTGAATTATTATGTTAAATCATTTTTTAAAAATACTCATAAACATTTCTTTTTAGAAATAAGTAAAACGTTACTTTAAATGCATATTTATTACATATTACTGAAATTTTACTCCCTTGTTTTAAACTTTTAACCAAGTAAAATCCGTTTTTTGCATGAGAAAAAATAAAACAAATATCAGTTTTCAGTTGTTCCGGTTGAATCAAAATTGTACTGATATTCAAAAATTGACTTCCGCTTTTGGTATGGATTCCGTTAATGTAATAATATTGTTATACTTCTTTTTTCTTGTTTGAAAAAGGGATATTATTTTGGACCAATATTTATTCTTATATTAAATTACTTTTGATTAATTTAGTTTAATTTAATTTATTAATTAAATTACATTTAATTTATTCAATTTATTTTATGAATTAATTGAAATAAATCTAAATTGCATTCTAATTATTTTATATGTGAGCTAGTAAAAATTTACGAATACTGTCATGGCTCGCCCAGATATAATTCTCTCACCCCTAGTCGCTTCCCTATCTGCTCTCTTCGCTCCCCGATGAACGATTTTTCCTATACACCGGCTAACCAGCATTTCCGGTGCGAAGCGGGTTTTTTAATTCTTTCCAAACCAGCTCGCCCTATCGAGTAGACGTGATTCAGCTTCTCTTCTCGTATTCTTTGAGAACAGTTTTCTTACACTTTCGTGTGAGTGGAATAAAGACCTAATTTCTCTACCAACAGTTTTTGTCCTTCTTTGCTTGAAAGAGTTAAGCTACACGTAACGAACGCGGTCTATACATCTTGGATAGAATATAGACCGTCAATTAGGAGGCGTGATAAATACATAATCGCCTCTCATATACAAAACTATTTTCCCCCTTAAATTACCTTTTTTTGTTTCTTGAAATTATTTAGTTACCTCTTTTTATATATATATATATATATATATATATATATATATATATATATATATATATATATAAACTTTTATATTATTATTTATATTATTCTTTTCCCTGAAATTTATTTAATGGTTTTTCTATAATAAACTATGGTAGGGACTGCCAAGTTTGTTCTGTTGTTTTGTTTCCATACAAATAATCGGCTATCGTTACGTAAATTACATTGAAGATCAATTTAATTGATTTAAAATATGAAAATCCTGATGTTAAGTTTAACATGTTATATTTTTAGATTCTAGAAATAAATATCTATTTAATCCAAACCTTATTTTAGTCGAACAAAGTTTTGAAGAAAAATTCTACTGAAAATTTAGCCCCTACCCCTTTTTAAACAGAAAAAATATCGATATATAATTTTTTCTTTTATAAGATAATAGCCAATTAAATAATTATCGAAATGAGTAAAAAAGAAATCTACAAAAATCATTAATTTTTTTAAAACCTTTTATTTTCCGATTTTCGGTACTTATTTTCTCATAGAATATCCCCCTTAAAAATGTTTTTTTCCTATTCACAACTTCGTTTTTTTATCTTTTTATTTATACTGTAATTAGTATCGAACACTGACCAACCTCGTTGAGATTTTACGCCCCAAAAATAAGAGGGAGGGTCAAAATTAAGTGACCTGAAACAAAAAAATCAGAAAGTTTTGAATTAAAATAAATAATGCATTATAAAGTTCATTCATTGATCAATCAACACTGAAAATTTCATTAAAATCCGATAATTCCTTGATTTTTGGTAAATTATTTTCCTGGGGTGGGGGCTAAATTCATTTTGTCAAAAACGGATTATACGTCAATTTTGAGACTACCTAGTTTAGACAATATTGAAGAAACGAAAGTAAATATTTTAAAATATTTTTTTTAAATCTTGCAAAAAAATAACGAACATAAAGAGTTGTTACGAAGAAAAACAGTTAATTCAAAGATTAAATTATCCGATTAGGAAAAAATTACTCACCGTTATATTGAAAAATAAGTAAAGCAGGTCAATTTTTACAACAGCGTTAATTTCTTTATTGATATTTTTTTAGCAGAATATCATGGTTCTTTTACTAAAACGCTCTCGCATCGAAACTTATAAACATCTTCTGATATAATGTTGAGTTTGGTTGGCGGGAAGCGTTCATAATATTCAATAAAAGATTAGATAGGGAACACAGGTAAAGATAACTTGAAGAAAGTGAGTTTAGCAGAGTAAATCATCATCATCATCATCATCATCATCATCATTTCGCGCATGTATCACGGATATCCAAGTCAATCACTGGCCAACCTTCCCTATCATTCATTGCCCCTGGGAGGTCTTCTGCACAGCAACCAACAACCATAGTTGGTCAATGTAGGTCCTTGGTGGGAGCCCTACGTTAGTATGTCCATGTGTTGGCTTCCACAGGAGAACGTCGCTTATGAGCTCGTCCCTGCCTCTCCAGCATGTCCTGCATGCCTAGCCCATCTCACTCGGATGGTTTGTGAGATGGGGGAGGGCAGCTGGCCGCACAGCTGCTTCCTTGTGGGGTGCTGTTTCCACGACTTGTTCAAGACTGCATGAAGCATTTTTGTGCTTATTCTCAATGCGCTTCGTTAGAGTCAAAGTGGTGCAGCCATACAGCAGCACTGATATAACCACAGCCTGGAAGAATTGTCGTTTTAGCTTGTCAGTGAGATCGGATTTCCATATGACTGATAATTTGTTTGTGGCCGACCATGCCTTTGCTATTCGTGTATTAACATCGCTTTCTGTGGATGAGATATTACTACCTAGATATGTGAATTGTTCTACTGGCTTAATAGGCTTACCGTCGAGTGTGGAGATGTCTCCTTTCTTTTTGAAACTCATGAACTCAGTTTTATCGGAATTCACATAGAGGCCGATATTCTTTGCTGCCTCCTCCAAGCTATCTAGTAGTGACTCAGCCTGTGCCGGTGTATCTGCAAGAAGTGCAAAGTCGTCAGCGTAGTCTGCATCTGTGACTGTTTGTGCAGGATATCGCCTGCTTCTTGCCTTTTTTAGTGTGAAACCTTTTACTTTTATGGTATTGTGACATGCCTCTAGTATGTCAACTAGTATATATATGTACATTTATAATAATTTTCTATATAATGAGTGGGCGAGCAGAAAAAAAATTGTATTGGTGAAATAATACTATTCTCCTATCAGACAATGATTTTCAAACACCCCCTTTCCTGAAAGGAAGTAAGTAACTCTTTTCTCGGTCTGGCCTCTTCGCGACCAACAATCATATTTAAAGTACACACGACTTCAGAACTTTCACGCCCTGTGAAGATAACGATTTAGTTGGTTACCATGACGATCAGATTCGCGCCAAAGAGACCAGACCCCAACACATTAGCTGAAAACACCTTGGAGAGGTGAGATGTGTATCGCCTCGTTCCGTAATTGTGAAACGAAGCGGCGAAAGAAAGAAAGAAAGAAACAAGAAAGTCATCTTAAAGAAATTGTAGTGAGAGAGGAGACCCGCCTCGTGCAACACGGTGTGACGGAGAGGGTGGTGGGGGTGAAGACTTGCCGTATGCTCGAAGGAAGCGGGCTAGGCTTTGCCTAGCGTGTAGGACTGACCAAGAGTCGAACCCGCTTCCTTCAGAATGTGAGAGCTGTGGACGATCGGTGAAGTAGGAAAGGGCATAGTGGCCCGGATGTGGGTGGTCGCGCTGTGCTGGCGAATGTCGCACGTGCTGAACGGACAATTATGAGTGAGAAGCCCGGATGTGGTGAAATTGGGGTGTACTTAAAGGACTGATTCTCGGAGACCAGGCAGAACGACTTGCAGTTGTATTTTGTTGTCGAGACGAAGACATAGTTTTGGATATTGGATTTTTGGAGCGAGATACAGTTGGGAGAGCAGTGAATATATCTGCGCCGTAGTTGCGTTTCCTATTTCTGTTGGACTGTCGATTGGAGCCTTGAGTCAGACTTGACTGTGACCCCCCCCCGCCCACTGATTAGAGAAATAAAGAAACGAGAAAATCAACTTATCACCAAAAAAACTAAGGACTCTGAATAGAAATAAAGAAAAATACATTCTTTTATTGGATTATGCAGAACGTTCAAATTGTTTGAAAATCTAAAGAACTTTGACACATATTTGATGCATATGAGAAAATAGGAGAGAATATATATATATAAAAAAAGGGAAGAATAACGAAAGGAGATTCTTTTATCATGGTATCACAGTGAGTTAAATCTCTCTTGTTTTACAATCTTTTAGGATTGTCTGTACGTTAAACGTTCAATTGCTCGCCCACCCATGTTTGATAACATGACAATATATACACCCTTTTCACATCCCTTACTACATGTATATATATGTATATTTTCTTTTATTATTGTTTGTTTTTAAAATACTTTTCTACTGCCTGTATTTGATGTGAATCAATATTAGATTCTATTAACGGGATCCGGCTTGTTTCTTTGTTGTCTGACGCTGTGTTCCGTATCGACCTCTCGTCCACCTATCGAAGCTGAGGAAGAAATTCCCCATCCCTTTGTGTTATTCTTTTACACTCGGGATCTCTTGCAGTTTTTTATTATTATTATTGTTGCGCCAGCGCACTGGTCGTTCCCAACGGATGCGTGTACGTAACAGTATCTAATGATGTCCGGAGTATGTAGTCTAGGCATATTATAAATATATATGGTGCTAATGTATTTCCTTGTAGAACTCCATCGGCGATGTCAAAGAAATCCGTGTCGCCCTCAGGTGAGCGTACCATTGCTTTAGTGTCTTTGTATAGCATCATTATAGCGGCAACCATTTCTTTGGGGAGACCATATGCTAGTAGTATTTGTTGCATTTTCCTTCTATGTATGGAATCAGATGCCTTGGAGAAATCTACGAATAGTAGCGTTGCCTCTAAATTCTTTGCTCGAACCCCTTCTATGATCCGTCGAATAGTCAGGATCTGAGAGGTTGTGGATCGATTTCTGCGGAATCTGTTTTGGTTTTTCCTAAGGATTTTCTCTATTTCGGGTCGGATGCGATTGAGAAGAAGGGCATTATATATCTTGGCTGCAATTGCAGTAAGAGTTATGCCTCTGTAGTTTTTAGCGATTACGAGGTCTCCCTTTTTGGGGACTGGGAGGATGCAGCCTTTTGTCCATTTATCTATATACTGCATTGCATATTCTAAGCAGTATGTCATTGAACTTTCCCATCTTCCATACCTCAGGGAGTATTTCGTCAAGTCCTGCAGCTGTTCTACCTTTTAGCTTCTTTAAGTCTTCGCTGAGTTCTTCTGTTTTGAAATTCCCCAGTTTGATGTCTAGTTGTTTATCTACAATCTTTTGGGTATTATTTTCTATGATTTTAGGGGGGTTCCCAGAAGTTTCTGTAACTGGTCTTTCCATTTCTGAAGTCTATCTTTTTGGCTGATTGCCTTTAGCTTTGAGCTAGAGGTACTTAGCGGGAACAAATTTCGCCTAAAATCAAGTCACGTAGTTTACATACCGCACATTAATACAATATAAGTAGTTCTGGTAAAGTGGCTCTCAGGGCCTTATTACAATGGACTATTTTCCAGATGAATTTCCAACACACCCCCTGCATCGAAAATCACTCATCAAATATTTTTTTTATCTAAAAGGATGGAGTTTTCTCCATTTCAAACAAATTTTGCCAATATTTTATAAAATAACATGTAGAACAGTTTTTACTTTCAAAATTAAACATTTTCAAAGGTTCACATTTTCACAATATAAAGTTCATATTTTTGTAATGCAAGGTTCATGTTTTCACAATATAAAAGTTCATCTCTTCATAGTACAAAGTTCATATTTTTTGTAATACAACAGTTTTTTTTATTTTTTATTTATTTATTACAGTACAAAGTTTCTTTTTTTGTTTTTGTTTTATTATTTATTATTTATTCATTGTCATATAATTCACCATTTATTTCTCTCTCTCTTTCTCTCTCTCTCTCTCTCTCTCTCTCTCTCTCTCTCTCTCTCTCTCTCCTTCTCCTCCTCCTCCTTATCTTTGAGTGTTGGGCTTACTTTCACATGATCTCCCCATTTTCTTTTAAATTTAAATTTAAAATTTCTGAATTGGCAAAAATAATTCAGTTCAAGGTTCAAAGTTCAAAGTTTAAAGTCCCATTAGTAGAAGACTGAATTTTTCGTTCTGGGGTTTATTCACTGGCTTTGTAAATATATCAGCAATATTGTCTTCACTGGGTATGTGGACTAACTTTAAAATTTTATTCAGAAATTCATCTCTAATAAAATGGTATTTTGCGTCAATATCTTTCGATCTATGATTCACAGGGATTTTTACAAGAGCTATTGCGCTCTGATTGCCGCAATACAATGTAAATGTTTTCTTTTCTTCATTTAGTATATCATTCATAAGTTCCATTAAATATTTTCCTCCCCGAGTGGCTGCTGTAATAGACATATATTCAGATTCGCATGATGACAATGCCACAGTCTTTTGTTTGTGTTTCTTACACGAAATAAGTGGGCCTTCATCTGTGATCATAAAACCATATCTAATTATACTTTTTCTATCATGTGCGTTTGCCCAATCTGCATCACAAAAGCCTTTAAGATTAAAGGTGTTCTTTGAGGGTCTAAATATCAATTTCTGATCTAAGGTTCCTTTTATGTATCGTAAAACATGTTTAGATAATATCATGTGTTCCTTGTAAGGTTTATGCATGTATTGTGATAATTTCATTATTATAAAACATAAGTCTGGTCTCGTAGTAGTCATTACATATATTAGGCTTCCTATAATTTCTCTATAATGTTTCTCGTCAGTTAATTCTGTTGTATTATTATAACATTTGATTGACATTTTATTAATATTTATATCATATGGGAATATACTTTGGTTCATCCCGCTTGACCCGGGCAACTGTCTCTCGTATCATCATCTCCAGCAGAGGATCGGTAAGCGCAGTATCCCAACTGTCGGATACTGCATTTGCCCGACGCTTGATGAATCCAGCAGCCACTCTGAGCCAGACACAGACAGGAAAATGACCCACAAGTCTCCCGCACAGGGAAAATGTATTTCGTCGTGTAATAACATGGGGAACATCGGGAACTTCACTCCCCCGCTTCCAACGGAGGACCCCCCCCCAAACCTGCAGACCAAGGACTTTGGCACCATCATGCAGTCGCTCTGGGTCCTTACAAATTAAGCCGTATTCAGACAGGTGCGTCCTCACCCGAGCTGTCGACACTAAATCTTCATTGATGAAAATGTCGATGTACGCCGACGTGGCGCTCTTGATAAGTCGGGTCTCGGGACATAACGGCTTCGACAATAGATTTTATTATGAGAGGCACCACATTGAGACCAAAACCCAGCCGGGTAAGGCAATACCTTTGCCCCCTGAATATCACAGTCTAATATGGACACAAAGATTCGTCAATGCAAACTTGAAGGTATGCTCGTTTCAAATCAAGCAATGATACATTCGCACCTTTCTTACGCCATTCTCTCAACGTGGCCGCGCACACATCAGCATTAGCCGTAAATGCATCGACATGCTCATTCAGCTCTCTGTAGTCCATGACCGGACGTACTTTACGCTTGTTGTGCTGAATCACGGCCATTAGCGGAACCAGTCCTTTAGGTGGACCAAGTCTCTCTTCGGGGTAGGGCAGCAACCAGCCATTCTCTATCCAATCACGAAGTTCAGCTTCGTAGCTCTTTCTGGCATGTTTGGGAACTTGGTACTCCGGTACCTTATTGCACAGGAGCTCTGGAGCCCGCCCCCCGGATCATTTCCATTTAGCAATCCAACGATTCTGTTCTTCATCATAATCCACACGGAAATCCGGCTCATCAAATTGGATTACTGCGCATACGTCTGCCTTTCGCCCACCAAAGCTCACTGTTCCAGCTTGCGTGATGGTCATGCTGCCAAAAGCTCTGATGGCGTCATTCCCCAGTATGAGATCAAACCCCAACGACCGCGTATTTACAACTAGGGCATCAATGTATACAGGCTCAGTGCTGTTTACACAGAGCTGAATTCGGCCTCGCCCGCAACACTTTATTGTTTTTCCATCCGCTGTTAGCACCCTAGCCTGTCCGAGCCTACAGGCACGGCACACAAATCTGGTGACCAACGTCCGCGTACATCCAGTGTCTACTAGGGCTATACGTTTCCTCCCGTTAACATGTACGTCAACTGTTGGCAGCACCTCATGTCTTCTTTCCCTGTAGAGCAAGCTGACGCTGATTACTTCTCCCCTGCAGCGTTTCCCGGACTCTCCGAAGCAATGTGTCCGGTCTTCTTACACCGGAAACATCGAATCGTCCGTGGCAACTGAGATGGTCGTTCAGGGGCTGTGCCTGAGCATCCTAGCAAGCAATCTCTGGTCAAATGGTTGGGACCAGAGCACTTGTAACAAACAATTTCGTTCTTCCGGGTCTCAACTGGCACGGGAGCAGGTTGAGCAGCAGCAACGATTTCTTCGGGCTGTTCAGTGTCGGCCATAATGGCCCGTACCCGGTCCACAAGTTCACCCATTGTCATACCGTCCATGCGCGATGACGCTCGCAGCAACCGACGTACATTCTGTAGCAGTCCAGCAACAAAACTACAGATCATTCGTCGCTCCCCGACAAGCTGATCCAGTCGCTGCAGGTCCGTCAAATACTCGTTTACTGTCTCCTCGGGTCGAAGTCGCCGCGTCACGAATTGATCATACGCACTGAACGAGTCAGGGGCGTAGGCGGCTATAAGAGCCTGCTTTATGCGCTGGAAATCGGTCTTATCTTCCTTATTCAATTGCTGGTACACAGTGAGGACACCACCTCGCAGGCGTAACGGTAGTATCAGCTCGAGATCCGTTCTCCCGCAAAGTTCACAGATCATTTGAAGGCGCTGAATCCATTCGATGACGGGTTCGTCGGAAGGAGACCCACCAAACTCCGGGATTAACCTGTAGTCAAACATTCTGTCGATGTTTTTCCGAATTTCGCCTAAATAGCTTGAAAATTGTAAGTTTTAAATAAAACTTAAACTTGTCTACCAGCTTGTCTTTCTCTTTCTCTTTCTCTTCTTTTTTTAAAGCTCACAGAATGTAATGACGAAAGGGAAAGCACGTGTACTTTTAACCATATTTATTAACATGAAACAACAACAGTCGATACAACAAGTACTTTGAGACAGTACTTACAGTTCAGTTGTCACTCTCTCACTGAGGGAAAAGTTCATTCAGTCACAAGGGACTGAAACAAGAGCTCGTTTCTATGAGGCTCGCACGTTCATACCAAATCCGAGACGACATTTTTCATTTCTGCCTCATCACGTCGCAAGGGACACTAACTCTCTTTCCTTCCTGTCCCCCAAAAACCCAGGAGAGTTCAGGTCCCTACAGCACTATGGAAGTCACCCACAACTCCCCGCAAAAATTCCATTCTCCCCTCCAACCTCTCGTCACCTCTTACTCAGAGTGGGCATAATGGCGTACCACATTCCTTTGTCTGCCACGGACGATTTCGCAGGCCAGGCATCTAAAACACTTTGAGTCAGATAAGTTCGACTCGTTACTACACTGTCTACAAAGCGTGGGAATTTACGACAATTTACGGCAATTTACTTTAAAAATGCAAAGATTTAGGTTTTATGTAAGAGAAATTATTTTTTTCTTTTTTATAACACATAAACTTAGAATTGTTCTTTATATTAAACGTAAAAGAAAACATTAAAAAGTTAATTTTCCAATTTTTATTGACGTTTTATAATGTTTTTAACAATTAAGCGGACTTTCAAAATGTCTGCACTTTGCACAACCCTAGTATATACCCATCGTGCCGGTATTAAAGATTTATCTGGTGGTAATTCAGTTAATTCGAAAGTTTCATTATCTTTTAAGATATTCATTTCCTCTTTTCATTGTTATCATCCACTTATTGCTTCTTCGTAAGTTGTTGGTACAGATTTAATGTGATAGCATAAAATCTACAGTAATCTTTAACATATCAACCGCCTCATCATTCATATAATAATCACTTAAATGGACGTGTTCTAATTCTTTCACTTGATTTGCATACCCATTTCTTTATTTTTACTTGTAGTATCTTCTTTGGGCTCATTTACCTTTGTAGTGGACCGGAAGTTATCATTCCAAAGGATAAAAGTTAAATGACGAAAATAATGATCTGCGCATGATGGATTGCGCAGCCTGTAAAAAAGAAAAATTGAAATATTAAAAATATTAAATTTTCGACCAATCAGAGACGTTCGCGCCTAAAAAGAAGTTTATCAAATAGACCCCTTTTGGAGCCTACCAGAATCTAATAAATAGGAGGTTTTCGGATAAACGACTCCCGTTTTAATAACATTTCGTATACATGCTGAAGGTAAGAACAAACTATATCTTTCTCTCTCTCTAAATACACTGACTGATAATTTGATTAGACACACTACACTTTCCTTCTCAGTTAAGACAACTCTACAAATCTTATTACATTGAACATTCAAAAAAGGACTTCTACAGGACATTACCTAGTATTCTCTACTATCATTGTAATTTTTGTGTCAACACATATTTTGTTTGTTATATGTATAAGTTCTTTGTCTTTTCTGCTATTTACTAATATATTATTATAGTGTGATGAGTACTTTGCCGAAATACTTCCCATTATAAATTAGTGACTACCCACTATACACTTAGCGAACTTGGTTTTTCTTCATAAAATTTATCAATAAATTTTACTATTCTAACTGATTTTATTATGTTATTTTCCGGGAAATATACTTAATAGGCGGGACTATATTTATCATATTCCACAAAAATTCCTTTCTCACTTCTATCTTCTAATTTTTTAGGATTTTGTACATACGCATAGCAAATACTTCCAAATAAATGCATTTTCGAAATGTTTGGTTTAATAAAAGTAAAAATTTCATACGGTGCAGTTTCAATACGATTATTGTAACATCTGAATATATGCTAAAGACATAACTGCATATGACCACATATATTTTAGTAAGTCTGCTTGTTTTAATATACTTCTTGCCATTTCAAAAATTGTGAACCATTCCCTTTCGATTATACCGTTTTGGTGTGGCGAATAAGGCGATGTTTTCTGATGGTTAATTTTATTTTTAGTTAATAGCAATTCGAAAGCTTTTGATGTAAATTCAGTTCTTTGGACACTTTTTACAGATTTAATCTTGCCATAAGGGGCGATATCAGCTATAAACTTTTAGAAAGCTTTCAGCGCGTCATTTTTACTTTTCAACATATAAGTCATTATTAAACCGGAATAATCATCTATGCATTATCGGAGATATTTTTCCTCTTTCGGAGAAATACCGACCATTGAACAAAAGGACGTCGTCAATAAAAAAGGGTAGGGAAAAAATGAAGCTACGAACGGTCTTGCCTGATAGTGTAAAAGAATTTTATTACAAATATCTCCACAAAGGAGGCAAAAATGAAATTTATACAATTCAAATTAAAAATTACATAGAATTCCCCATGCACGACGTCCGCTAAATAGACAATTTAGGCGCCGGGTAACAAAAATACAAAAATAAAACAAAATGTGAATAAAAAACAGGAAGAAAACACTTACTGTTAGAAAGGGTTTAAACAACAAAAGAACCCTTCAGCAGGAGAGGTCAAAAATAGATAAACAGAAAGATGAAAGTCCTTTCAATATCTCTTGTTCCTTTTCGCCAAAGAACAAGGTTGAAAATAACTCTAACCGAAAGATAAACCTTCTTTCGGTATTCTCGTTTTTTATCGCCAAAAAACGAGACTCCTTGTTGAAAATAACGGCAGGTCCCTCTGCGCTGGTATCCCTTTTTCCACGCGGTGTTGTCCGGTTTCGTCTAAAAGGTGGACACTCACAACAATGGTTCTTCTCTCGTCTGAAGTATAAGTGAAAAAGAACAGCGACCTTTTTCGTCAAAGGAAATGAAGAACCTCCGTGTCTTGTTTTTCAAGGGAAAATTGCTGGCTTCCGAAAGCTAAAAGCCACCCTTTTCAACTAAGGTTTTCTCAGGGACCGACCAACGTCCATATTGTAGCTGCTTACGGGTTTGTCAGTCAGCGCTAAGAATGGACACTCTGCTGTTGCCAGAATCAAAACGCGTCGTCACGTCTCGCTTCCCATTTCCAAAGAGGCAGATTTTAGGGGACACGCGACCGATTCCAGTCCCGAAGCCAGCTACAGGGACCCTTTTTAAAAATTTGTTTTCGTAGAAAATACGAAACAAGACATATTGAAAGGCAGACAAAATATAGGCATTCAAATGCCATACAAAATTTCTCTTGGATAAAAAATTTCCAACAATATTCATCTTTTACTAAAGGTTCTATTGGTATGGTGAACTGGTTTTCAAGGTTATATTGGAGTCGTGGCATTCCTTTTTAAACCTTTCACTCGTGTATTGTGAGCCGCAGTCATGATGGTTGCAGGCAAGCTATATTCTGCTAGAATCTCGGTGAATTGCTCGCAGACAGTGGTGGCTGATGTGTCAGGAAGTGTCTTAATGATTGGGAACCTTGAGTAGTAGTCTACCACCAGAAAATATTTGCATCCATCTTGCTCATATATGTCCGTGCCTATTGATGCCCAGGGGTGTGTAGGGAGGTCTGGCTGCATCAGTTGTAGTTTGGGTTGTGCTGGTTGGTACTTGCTGCATATGGTACATTCTTTTACCATATTTCTGATGCTTTGGTTTATCCCTGGCCAGAATGTAGACTCCCAAGCCAATAGAATACATTTTGTTTCTCCTTGGTGGCCTGTGTGTAATGTTTCAAGGACTAAGGGTCTCAGCGCTTCTGGGATTACTATTCTGTCCTCCTTGAGGATTAATCCATCCTCCAGGATGAGGTCACATCTGAATGTCCAGTACTTCCACAGTGTTATTGGGCATTGTTTTCTGTATTCTGGCCATCCTTTGTATATTGTGTCCTTTAACAGGCTCATTGTTAGGTCAGCTGTGATTGCCTCTCTTATCCGTTCTGTGTTCATGTTGGCGTTTTATAGATATAAGGCATGTGGTAGATGGTCACTTCTAAATATAGACTCGCTGACTACCATGTGACCAGGGAAGGCAACCTCTTGTCCAATCACTGGCAGTGCTGCTGCTGCTGTTGTTGCCTTTATACTGGCCTGATTCTAATCTTAGCTCATTGCCACTTCGATCTTCTTGGACGTCGGACCTAAAGGACACTATACCACGGGACTTATTGACTTACTTATTTACTTTAAGTTCTTTTACAACTGGCCGAGGATGATAGCTAGATACTTAACAGTTCATTATTTTTGTGTTCGTTGTAATGAAACTGATACTGTGCTGTTGTGGTGCCTCATTCCTATTTTCCTTGATGCATATTCTTGACAGGGCGTCTACTACTGGGATTGTTTTCCCTGGCCTGTATTTGACTTGGATATCAAACCTTAGGCATTTCAGGATGAATCGTTGGAGTCTTGATGGGGTCTCTGCAAGATTTCTTTTGAATATTTGTTCAAGCGGTGAGTGGTCTGTTTCCACTGTTACCCTTCGCCCTAGAAGGAAATATTCAAACTTTTGCAGGCCATATGCGACTGCCAGGCATTCCCTTTCTATGTTTGAGTATCTTGACTGTTGGGGTTAGGCATCTTGACGCCATTCCTACTATTTTCTCAGCACCCATTTGGTCAATCTGTCTAATCCATGCCCCCACTCCTAGAGTACTGGTATCACATTGTAGGATTGTGGTAGTGTTGGGGTCTGTGTCATAGTAGCTTATTATTTGTGCCTTGCATATCTCTGTTTTTATGGCTTCCAGGGCTTTTTGGTGGTGTTGCTGCCATTGGAAGTGCTCGGAGTGGTGCGGTCATCTGCGATAATTTCACGGAAAACCTATCGAGGTATGCGATCATACCCATCAACGTGTGGAGTTCCCTTGCATTCTTTGGAGGTTGAATGTCATTGACGGCTTGAAGTTTGTCTTCTGTGGGTGATATTCCTTGATCTGAGATTGTGTGGCCGAAGAAGTTCACCTTTTTCAGCTTGTATTGGAGTTTGTCAGCATTAAATCCAATGTTGTTTTCTTTAGCCCTTTCTAAGATTTTGGTCATGGCTATGTCGTGTTCTTCTTCTGTTGATCCTGTTACCAGAATATCAACCACTATCCCCGTGATGTTTTTAATTCCGCAGAAAACTGTGTCTAGCTTGCGTTGGAATATGTCCTGGAATACTGTTAACCCAAATGGTAGACGTTTGAATCTGTACCTTCCGAACGGTGTGTTAAAGGTGCATAGCAGGCTTGATTCATGGTCTAGTTCTTGGTGCCAGTACCCCCTTTTTTTACGTCTATTACACTAAAGTATTTCTTTCCGTATAATAGAGGCAGTAGTTCATCTAGGGCTTTTGTTGGGTAGTGTTCCCTCTTTATGTTTTTATTTAGGTCTCTAGGGTCCAAACAGAGCCTGATCTTGGATGTTCCATCCTTGGCTGTTGTTATTTGATATGTGATTGAATTTACCCAGTCCGTTGGGCCTGTGACTTTCTCTATTATGTCCTCCTGCTCCATTTCCCCCAACTCTGCTTTGTATAGTGGGAGGATGTGTATTGGGACTGATCTGGGTGAGTGTATCACTGGCCTGGGATTTTCTACCTAATTTATATGATATTTCCTCCCTGGGAAACATCCCATCTTGTTGAAGCAGATTCTGTGTTTTTCCACCTGGTCCTTTTTGTCCAGTTTTTTCAGTCCTGTTGTGCCCCGTCTTTCAATCTCATTTAGGCTGACTGAGATGATTCCTAGTTCTTGTGCTTGCCTGCATCCAAGAATAGAGGGGCTGCCTGGGGGTGCACTTGCAATGTTAAATCTTGTTATTGTTCTGTTCCTGTGTGTTATTTTAAGGTCAGTGGCCCCAATCTTTTTTTATTTTTGATCCGCCATATCCCTTCAGTATTGTGTGTGTCCTCCTTATTTCAGGTTTGAATGGTAACAGCCTCATTTGGTTTTCTGTTAGGATGCATGTGTCTGCCCCTGTGTCCACTTTGATCTTTATTCGTGATGCATGCAAATATTTTATCTGCATACTTGTGAATCGAGTGTATGGTTCTGCTGCTGGAGCTTATTGTTCCAATGCTGCTGATTGCCTGTTCTGACTCGTCTCCTTCTGAGAAGTTTTCGTACGTTTGGTATTCTTCCAGGCCTTGAACTTCATGGAGTTGCACTTTGGTTTTCTTTTGTTTTTTATGCACACCCGTCGTAGTGTCCTACTTTCCCACAGTAGCTGCACTGTACCGAATTAGCAGGTCATTGGTACTTATGTTTGTGGTTTCCCCCGCATCCATAGCATCCCATGCCTCTTGTTTCAGTGGGGTTTGGCTGTCTGCTGCGCCTGTTCTTGTCTAGGGTAGTGGTATACTTTGGAGTTCTGGTCATTGCTATTTGCCCAGGTCCACGTTTGACTTCGTTTATGGTTGCTTCGTCCTTGGGGTTTATGGACAGAACCTCCATCTGTGCTCTGGTGCTCTCGTCTATTTTTGCCAGTGTAGCGTTAGTTTGTATTCGCCTGGTGGAGTTGTCTGCCCCTTTTAGTTCGTTGGTGCCCGCCGGGTTCAAAACCTTTCGGCCTCTTTTCCTGTTTCAGCAACTACGAGCCACATGGGGTAGATTCTATCTAAACCCTCTCGTTGGGGCTCCGCCCCCCTTACATTACTGTAAGTCCTCACAGCATGGACTATTCCTAGTCTCATGTCTGTACTCATATATGTATATCTGTATCATTCATGAATGTGTCTTTATCTTTATTTGTGTACCCCTCTTTATATGTACCCTGTTTACCATGTACTTTGTACCAACTGTTATCCATGTGCTGTGTACATTAAATGTTTTGTCCGTTAACCTTCGTCGGAGTTATTTGTATCCAAAGTATCTAATAACTTTGAATGTACGTTATACCAGGTTGTATATTTGTTGGTAAATGAGAGTATCACCTATTTTAATTGCGTCACTGTGGACCTGATCTGATCCTACGCCGAACACCATTGTATCCCTAATCATTTCTTCCTTCATTTGTTCAGGGTACCCAGCCTCCTCAACTAGTTGCTTTGCTTTGGTGACGAATTCCTCTATGGTCATTTTGCCTTGTTTGAGGACTCTTTGGTCGTATCTAGGGATACTTTGGTTGCTCTGGGGTTTGCAGTATGTTTCCAGCCTTTTAAAAACTGGTTCTGGCTTTAGTCTATCATCGGGGTTGTCAAATGTGGCTGCATTGTAAATTTCGAGTCCTCTGTCGTCAATCCAAAGGAGCATGAGTCTGACTTTTTCCCCCTCCTCGGTATCGTACAGCGGACCTTCGAAAATTAGTTCACATTTTTGTTAAATAACTTAAACCTTCTGTGAACGTCTCCGGGACTTGACCAGTCCATCTTTGGAGCTGTAAATCTGTCAGCCATTTCGCTTTGATGTTTGTTTGGGGTGAGGGACGAGGTTTGTTCGTGAGATCCGATACACAACAATGGCGGACAACGGTGTGAGTAAGTAATTTTACTTACGTTTTATTTTTTTTTTTTTTTCCTCTTCCGCGACAGTTTGTTGGTTATTTGTGGTTTTTGTTTCATTTGTGGTATTTAAATTTATCCCACTCTAACACCATCTGTTAGTTTACGGTTGCAACGGTTAGTAAAGAGAGAGGAGAGAATAATAGACAAGACACGCATTAGCGAACCATAGACAGGAAGTGTCGTATTCTTTAATTATCTTTTTACATGAAAGTTTATATACGATCCGGGTGATTTCCCTTAGACCATATTATGACAAAGTAGTTCTGGTAAAGGGGCCTTATTACAAGGGGCTATTTTCCAGATTAATTTCCAACATATGATTATTCAGACTCTTACCCTTATAGAAAAAAAGTAAAAATCGTTGTTTGTCGGTTCATTTTTTCATATTTCATAAGATAAAATAAGGGGGGGGAGACCCCGTAAAAAAAATATTTCCCCTAATATATTTTAGGAAAAAAAAACAAACTATTTCAGACATATTTACATCATGTAGCATTGTAGCGGCTGTCTGTTCGCAAATTATATTTAAATGACGATAGAATAATAGACGCCGTTAAGGCAGAAAATACGGAGAAATGATAAAAAAACAAAGCATGTATTTATAAAATAACAAATAAATTTACTCGGAGAATAAATTCTCAATAACCAACAAATATGTGAATGTTCAAAAGAATATGTAAAAAATGTGTGTGTAGGATTTAAAAATGTTCGCTAATAAATGTATAATGTTCAATATGAAATGTTTATGTAGTGTCGTCAAAGTTCGATCAGACGTGGACCAGGAATGTAAAATAAAGTGTGTGAATACAATAGGGACTGGCAAAATGAGCCTAAAATGCGTTTTTGATCAAATGACTTTAGCCCCCCCCCCTACAGAAAATAATTTACCAAAAATCAGGGAATTATCGGATTTTAATGAAATTTTCAGTGTTTATTTATCGAAGAACGATCTTTATAATGCATTATTTATTTTATTTCAAAACTTTCTCATTTTTTTCAGGTCACTTAATTTTGACTTAATTATGATGGGGGCGTAAAATTGTTTCAAGTTGGTCCTTGCCTGATACTAATTACAGTATAAATAAAGAGATAAAAGACCGAAGTTATGAATAGAAACAAAAAGAATTACGGTTGCTCTTCTATGTTGGCAATTACAAAGGCAAGATAAAGACAAGGATAAAGATAACAGGTAATGAACACAACTCAAGGCTTTACAACAAAAACAATGCGTTTATCAAACAACAAGAACATGTAACATACAAAATACAATACGTGAGATGATATACAAGTATATGTAAGATTTACAAAGTGTATGCAAGATTCACAAAATGCACTGTATATGGTGTGTGATGGTTTGCAAATTAATGTCTTTGCTAAACTTATCTGTCTCTTGTTTAGAAGTGTGATTTTTACGAAAATCTACGGCTCCACCCCTGGGCAGGTTTCAAACAGGTCGTTCTCGATGTCAGTGGCTGGCAGGCTTCAAAGCATGTCTTATCTCGACCTCTGGTGCTGGGGAAAGAGGAAAATTCCTAGTGTCATCCCTCGAAATTAGCGGGAAATCTAGGCCTAGTAATATAGGCTCTGATTGGTTGCTGACAAATGCCCTTAGCCAATCGCATGAGGTTTCTCATCAGTTTATGGCGAAGACCCCTGACTCTGTTGCTATGGTCAAAGGGAGGTCACTGAATCGTTTAAGATAGTATTTCTTATATCTATAAGAAAATAGCGACTGGCAAAATGAGCCAAAAATGCGTTTTTGACCAAATGACTTTAACCCCTCCCTACAGAAAATAATTTATCAAAAATCAGGGAATTATCGGATTTTAATGAAATTTTCAGTGTTTATGTGTCAATGAATGATCTTTATAATGCATTATTTATTTTATTTCAAAACTTTCTCATTTCTTTCAGGTCACTTAATTTTGACCCCCCTTATGCTGGGGGCGTAAAATTGTTTCAAGTTGGTCCTTGCCTGATACTAATTACAGTATAAATACTGAGATAAAAGACCGAACTTATGAATAGAAGCCCCCAAATTTTTTTTACGGTTGCACTTCTATGAGAAAATAAGTACCGAAAATCGAAAAATAAAATGTAAAAAAATAATAAATAATTAATTTTTTGGAGATTTCTTTTTTACTCATTTCGATAATTATTTAATTGGCTATTATTTTATAAAAGAAGAAATTATACATCGATGTTTTTTCTGAAGGGGTACATTTTCAATCGAGTTTTTCTTCAAAACTTATTACTTTCGTCAACAAAAATAAGGTTTGCATTAAGTAGATATTAATTTTTAGAATCTAAAAATATAACATTTTAAACTTAACATCAGCATTTTCATATTTTAAATGAATTTTATATATTAATTTTTCATAGCAAAAATACTAAATTAAAGTTTTGAAATAAAATAACTGATGCATTATAAAATTAATTAATTGTTAAATCAATACTGAAAATTTCATTAAAATCAGATAATTACCTGATTTTTGGTAAATTTTTTGCAAACGCGAATGTTACAGTAAAATTGTAAACAAGCACTTAAAAACATCGAAAACGAGGCTGACTGGCTGATATCGTCGAAATTGACCAAAACAAATACTTTTAAATCTATTAAAAATAAACTGCATATGTAATGATATTTTTCTTTTTTTAATTATGGTTATTATGTTACTACTTATCGATTTAGACAAAGTTTGACCTTAAATAATAGATTTAATTATTTCTAATTCGCTTTTCAAATTCCTAGCAGACGACAAAATCGCCAGTCCCTAATACAATCTGATGAAATGAATTGGTAATATTAATTGCTGTGGTGAGATGTTTGGTAGTAGTAAGCTGTGGCTCAGAAGGTTGAAGATTTTAGTATTTGCCAGTTAACTCGTTTTGCCAGATTAATTCTGAGACGTCTGTTTTTTCGATTGAGGAGAACTTGTTGTCGTCGGGCGTGTGTTCTATTTGGCAGCGTTCTATCTGTGTGTATGTTGATTTTGAACGAATTTAAAAGGATATATGTCCGTCCTTTTACGTCCTGTAGAAAAAAAAAGTCAAATGTAGCAAAACTAAAAATTAATAGACAATAAGAAGAAATTTGAAAAAGGAGACAATATAGTAATTCAAAGTTTATTATGGGAACAAAAAAAGAGACAACTAATGACTTGCATAATTTGTCCTTTATGCTAAGTATAACAATTAGGCTCTAAGCCGAACAAAAAAAAATTACAAACTATAGAAAAAGTAACAAAGTGCAAAAAAAAGGTACAAGAAAGGCACAAGGCCGAAAAAATAAGGAATTTTTCAGTTATAAAAGATTGGGTATAATGATATCTACTCACAAAATTACAGAGCACAGACAGTAAATAAAATGAGTATCTTCTTCTTTTTTCTTCTGTCGGTCAGTAAGGGGCGTCTGATAGTCTACAGTATTCCTCTAGTGGGTTGAAGATGGTACCTTCTCTTCCTTCTTGGGTGATTACTGCTAGATGATGGTGTAGAAATTTCTTATGGTCGAGCTTCGAGGGACAAGAATCAATTAAAGGCAAAAATGCCTAGGAATGAAGAAGTTTCTTACTTCTTACATACAATTTTTGAGATAAGACAATGTCTCTCTAAAAAAAAGAACAAAGGTCGAATATTTCAAGCCGACCCTCGGAAATACAAATATTATTTTCTTCTCTGAAGAAAACTTATCGGTTTCAAATGCCGACTTACAATAAAAATATATTTCAATTCTTGACTCACTCTGTGAGACAAATGCAATATTTGGGTCTTCCAAATATGCACCAAAACAATTTAAAATAATTAAAACTTCTCTGGAGAAGAAAAACAAAAACTCACTCTGTGAGAATCAAACCCAATAATTCCGGGAAATAAAATTTTACGTTGACTCACGTCAACGGAGACAACGAAATCGACTTGTCCTCTCCTGTCTGCCGAATTTCCCGCCCCTTTTCAGGGAACAGGAAATCGGCATCGTTCCAAAAAACAAAACAAAAATCCGACCAATCACTGACCGACCTGAAGAATTCAAAAATTCTATGGGCGTGCCTGAGAAAGACAGAACCTTTACAAAAAAAAAAAAAAAAAAAAAAAAAAAAAGAATAGGCTCGTGTCTTTCCCCAAATTAATGCCCTTTACAAAAATTTAAAAATAAACATTGAACTGCCTTCAATGCATATTTCAAGTAAAAAAAATTCTCAAAATTTCTTTCTCTGTTTTTATAATTCCAAATAGGATCGGGTGGTAATTAAATTTTTGGCGCTTATGCGCGGACGCAGTTGAAAAGCAATCCCGATCGGCCAATCGAATTCTGACTGATGTATAAACATTTGTTCTAATCTCTTTTCCTTAAGTTTGGGAAAGAGTTGTGTTTGTGTGTTTGTTTTAATCTCTTTTCTTTAAGTTTGGGAAAAGAAATGTGTTTATGTGTTTTTCTATATTTGGATGTAAAATATAAGATTTTGTCCTATAAGGTAAATAATTATGGAAATTTTCGTGAAAATCGGACCATTAATTGATTTTTCATAGAATTAAAAAAAAGCCGGTATTCATAAATTGTTTTGGGCTACGTTAAATTTCAATTGTTTTAACAATGCAAAAATGTAAACATTGTTTTTCGTTCATAAATTTCATTATTTTCGTAAGCTGAAAATTAAAAAAAAATCATCTGAAGTTTAAAAAAAAAATGTTTCTTCTTTCGAATGGACAAAAAAAAATTTTCATAGCAAAAATACTAAATTAAAGTTTTGAAATAAAATAACTGATGCATTATAAAATTCATTAATTGTTAAATCAATACTGAAAATTTCATTAAAATCGGATAATTACCTGATTTTTGGTAAATTTTTTCCATCCCAAATGTTACGTTAAAATTGTAAACAAGCGCCTAAAACCATTGAAAAACAGCCAAAATGGCAGATATAGTCGAAATTGACCAAAACAAATAGTTTTAAATCTTTTAAAAATAAACTGCATATGTAATTATATTTTTCTTTTTTTTATGATGATTATTATCCTACTACTTATCGATTTAGACAAAGTTTAACCTTAAATAATAGATTTAATTATTCTTAATTCGCTTTTAAAACTTGTAGTATCCGATTTTTTTCTCTACTCCCTAACATAATAGCCAATTAAATAATTATCGAAATGAATAAAAAAGAAATCTCCAAAAAATTAATTATTTATTATTTTTTTAACATTTTATTTTTTAATTTTTGGTACTTATTTTCTCATAGAAAAGCCATCATAAAATTTGTTTGTTTGTTTCTATTCATAACTTCGGTCTTTTATCTCAGTATTTATACTAATATCGAAAATGACCAACTCGCAAAAATGTTAAGTAATGAGGGGGGGGGTCAAAATTAAGTGACCTGAAAAAAATGAGAAAGTTTTGAAATAAAATAAATAATGCATTATAAAGATCATTCAGTGATGAATAAACACTGAAAATTTCATTAAAATCCGATAATTCCCTGATTTTTGGTAAATTATTTTCTGTAGGGGAGGGGGCTAAAGCCATTTTGTCAAAAACGCATTTTAGGCTCATTTTGCCAGTAGCTATCCTGTTTTACAAAAAAGAAGATACTTTTTTAAATTTTTTTATCAATGACCCCTCGAAATATTTTATGGTATACTAGTAAAATATGCAATTCTTTTTAATTGAATTAAAAAAAAATTTAATCTTAAAATAAAATTAAACTTCGCTTATTCCGAATTTTTAGTTAGCGAGGGAAAAAGATCCGTTTACGAAAATGTCGTTATTAGTTACACATTTTTATATTTTGCAGCAGTTGTGAAACCAGTTTACGGCAATCGTCCGGTGCTAACAATCATGGACGCAGGTTAGTATTTAATTTAATATAAATTTTTCCAATAGGTAAATTAATTGCATTGTTTTCTTTGAATGTCTGCAACCATTACAGTAAAATACTTAAAGATTATCATCTTTCTGGGTTAAATAGATTTTAATTTTTCACCTGGCTCAATTTTTTTAACGCGCACAAACATAAAAGAAAAAAGTAATGTTTTTCGGTTTTTGTTGAGACTTTTTAGCATTGGGTAAAAAAAAACCATAAAAGATTGTACATTTTTATATTTTAACATTTACATTACAAGGGCTTTGCGCTATTTTTTCCCCTTAAAATAAATACAAAATACTCAAAATATTGATTCAATTTAAAAATTCCTCGCCACGTGGAAATTTCTTTTTTGCACAGTTTATAGAAAAAAAAATGCAGATTCAAAATTGTTGTGTTGAATTTAAATAAAAAGTTTTTTTGCGATGGATTATTATTTGTATTTAGATACATAATCTGTACTATAGAAGAAAATGAGTAAAGTTAATTCATGGATTTTACATTTTATTCAGCCAGTTTTTAGCTAGATTAAATGGCTTAAATGACTATAAAATACGATAAAAAAAAGTTCCATGTATTGTTTATTTTTGCTGTTTTTAATGTTCTTAAAGAAATTCCAGTTGTATTTTATTTCCAAAACCCAATGTTAGCGCTAAAATTTTGTTTTGAAGAAATTCTATTGGATGCAATAATTTATATTGCATTAGAATATTTTGCACTTTTAACCTATTAATGAAAGAATGAGTGATGAAGATTTTTTTTTCAATTAGAAATATTCACTGTTATATATTTTTTTTAATTCATGGACTTTTCCAAATCCTCCTTTCACTTTTTGACTGGACAAACTTAATATCTTCTGTAATAATTTTATAATAGAATTTGAAAAGAAAATTGCCAAAGAAGCTAAAAATTATCCAAAAGCTTTTTTTAAATATGCTAATGATAAAATGAATACTAAAGTTGAAATCACAGATTTATTTGGGACAGATGGAAACACAGCTACATCTGATGAAAAAAAGCGAATATATTGAACGAGTATTTTTCTAGTGTATTTACTACTGAAAATCTAGAAAATATACCATACTTTGCCGAAAGATCAAGGAGAAACTAAGTAGTATAATAGTAACTAAAGAAGTTCACGAAAAAATAGCGAAATTAAATTCGAACAAATCTCCTGGACCAGATGAACATCACCCTTTAATTTTGAAGGAATTGATACAAGAAATATCCGTACCATTGAGTATAGTCTTCACTAAATGCATTACTGAAGAGTAGGTATCACCAAAAAGGTCACGTGATCAATTTAGGCCATCTTGAATAAAACGGAAATAAATATTTCCGAACTTTGTTTATAAAAAATCTCGTAAAAAAACAATTAAAGATCTTACAGGGTTATTACAAAGAAAAACAGTTAATACAAAGATCAAATTCCGATTGTAAAAACTTACATCGTTATCTTAAAAAAACAAACCTATCCGTATTACATGCGAAAGGGTCATTTTCAGGCCGCAATTTAGACAAAAAATTACATATTATTACCCTCTTACGATTATTTATCTATATATGGCTGGCCGTAACGGAATACTTTTATTTAGCCAAAATTTACTATTAAAATGAATAAAATCTTTAAAAACTTTAATATTAAAATTTACTATTGAAATGAATAAAAACTTGAAAAAATTTAGTATTAAAATTTCACAGTGAAATTGACTTAAAAAAAATGTCTTCGGTTTTGGAATACCAAAACCGAAGACATTTTAAAATAGGAGGGGGGGCTAATAGACCTCGTAAAAAAAATATTTCCCCTAATATATTTTAGGAAAACACTATTTCAGAGATATTTACATCCAAAGGTAAACATTTATGGAAATTTTCATGAATATCAGACTATTAACTGATTTTTCATAGAATTTAAAAAAAAAAAAAAAAAAACTCTTATCGTAACTTGTTTTTAGCTACGTTAAATTTCAGTTGATTTAACAGTGCAAAAATGAAAACATTGTTTTTCAATGATAATTTTCATTATTTCCGTAAGCTGAAAATTTTTTTTAAAAATCATCAGGAGTTTGTTTAATGTTTTTTCTTTCGAATGGAAAAAAATTTTCAAGAAAAATATAATTTTTCTGCAAGTTTCATTGTGTATATTTAACACAAGGGGGGGGGGCTAAATTTCACAGGGTAAAATTGGTGGTACCTACTGAAGAGTATGTACCTCAATCTTGGAGGGAAGCTAATGTGACAGCTTTATTTAAAAAGACCAGTTAGTTTGACAAGTATCATTTGCAAATTGTTAGAATCTATAATGAAAGACAAAATATTCAGACATATGGAATTAAACAAACTTTTTTCTGTGAACCAGCATGGATTCATCAAAGGAAGATCTTTTAGTACAAATCTTTTGGCAGTAATGGATAAGTGGATGGAATCTCTAGATCTTAGATTACCGGTTGACACCATCTATTTAGACTTTGCCAAAGCATTTGATTCTGTACCTCACAAAAGGCTGCTATTGAAGTTACAAAAATATGGGATAAATGGCCAGGTTCTGAATTGGATAAAAGAATTCCTAGGTAATAGAAGACAATGTGTCAAAATTAAAAACACTAAATCAAAATGGGCTCCAGTGACAAGTGGAATCCCACAGGGAAGTGTTCTTGGACCTCGTCTTTTTGTTATTTTTATAAAGATCTCCCGGAAATTATCAAATGCTACACACAAATATTTGCAAATGATACAAAAAGATATTCTACTGTTATTGATCGAAATGATACCGACAAAATCCCAACTGACATGACCAATCTTGTAGATTGGTCTGATAGAGGGCAAATGAGATTCAATACATCTAAATGTAAGGTACTTCACATAGGAAAAAATAATTGAAAACATGAATACTCTATGAGAAAAATTTCTCTAATGAAAGAGAAATACTAAAGGATACAGAGTTAGAAAAAGACCTTGGTGTGAATGTGGACCCTGAATTAAAATTTTCTGAACACATAGAAATACAAGTAAATAAAGCAAACAAGATATTAGGATTAATATGGTCATATGAATACATGGATAAAGAAATGTTGAAAAATTTATTCACTGCATTGGTAAGACCTCATTTGGAGTTTGCTAATGTGGTTTGGAGCCCGAGACTCATCAAGGATACAAAACTCATTGAGGGAGTTCAGAGGAGAGCTACTAAATTAGTGAATGATTTAAAATCCCTTTTGTATGAAGAAAGACTTAGGAACATTGACTTACCAAGTTTGGTTTATCAACGTATAAGAGGGGATATGATTGAAGCCTACAAATATACACATGGTTTTTATTCAATGAACTCTGACCTACTAAATATTGCTCAAAATATCAATACCAGGGGTCATAAATTAAAACTCCTAAAAAAATTTTGTAAAGCTAACGCAAGACAAAATTATTTTAGTAACATCATCAATAGTGAATGCCCCATCTCTAAACTCGAGGCAATGTTGGATAATCTGTCGAATGATTATAAATATTCTGTGGAATTAAAATGAATGTTTATAAGGAACAGCTGACAGGTCTCAGACCTAATATACTAGCTGAAAGGATATTATTATTATTATAGTACAGGTCTCCTGTACTTATGAAATTAATTTCATATAAATATATAAATTCATATAGGTGAGGGGCATGCGGGAGGGGGGAGAAAAAGTTTTCTTTTAATTATGAAATGATTTCATATATTTGGAAAAGAGCAATTAAAAAGGTTTGATAGATTTTAAAAAGTACTTACTCCCGGGTTTCTCTAACATATATTGTTTGTTTAGAAGTGTTTTTGTAAATAAAAAAAACAACAAAATAGCAATGTTGATCATGGCTGAGCAAAAACAGGAGGTCAGACAAATTTAGTGTACAGGGTGTCTATAAAGTCAGTGTGCATTTTAAAGACTTTATAATTTTAAAGTGCATACTTTGTGGACACACTGTATAGTTAATTGATAGATGTTGGCATCATCTATAACGAACACAAGATACTTCATTAACCCTTCATCCTAAAACTGGTTAAATGTGTTGATATTAGATGTAATGGTAAATTATAGAATTGCCCTGAACAAATACTGTCCTGGAAAATTTAGAAAATGTTCTGGAAAATGATTTCCAAAAATGAGTGGGAACCCTGTAAACTACTTGTAAGAAATGATACAGATGGATCTAAATAGACTGTCAGATTGGAAAGATACTTGGAAATTAACATTTAACATAGAAAAAAGTAAAGTATTACATATTAATCCCAAAATATTAAAATTGAATATAGATTAAACAACAGGGAAATCACAAAAGTACATAAAGAATGTGATTTGGGGTTTGCCTTTGATGACACCTTTAGAGATGACAATCATATTTTATCTATTGTATCGAGGCAAATAGAATGATTGGCTGGATGGTTATTTCAAGGGAGCCAAATGTTGGTTTAAAGATATATAAAACCCTAATAAGACCTCATATAGAATGTTATACTCAGGCCTGGGCTCCAGTGTCTAGACATGGAAATTAGAGTGTAATATTGAGATTGGAAGGCATACAAAGAAGAGTGACAATACTAATAAAAAAAGTAATTTTTTTATTTGAAAATTGAAATTTTTTTAATTGAAAATTTAAAAAAATTGATAGAATTTTTAATTATGGTAGACATATTCTTAATATTTCTCCTTGAACTGGAAACTTACTGTCAAGGCAGATTTCAAAAACTATGTTAACATATTGGATTTTTTGTTAATAGAGTAATGTTTTTGGTACAAATTGCCTAATTGGATCAAAGCAATAGCATACATTTTAAGATAGAATTAGTTGAATTCAGAAATAATGGTAAGAAAAATAATTTTTGGGTAATTATCGGATGAAATATTTAATGGAATTTGATCTGTATATAGATATCTTATATATAATGGAGATAGATTGCATTTCTGTCTGAAGCTGAAATTACGTCATGGCTTACGTCACAGATTCCACAATAACCTAAAGGATTTATTAATCAATATAGTTTATTTATAAAATATAAACGAGATAATTAGTTTATATAAACTAGGAAGTTGTCGTTGTAACATTTGATGGTCTTGTCGATTTTTAACGAATCTTTCAATAAAAGCATGTTTAGTAATATACATTTTTACATAATTATTTTTATTTTGGTTTGTATTTATAATTATTTAATCTATAAAGTTTTGTGAGAAATTTATCTATAAATAAGATATAGACACTTATATCTATGTCACCTTAAATTCTTACTTAAGAGATTTTGTCCGTATCTGCTAACGTAGGCAGTATCTGCTTCCGTTAGGGAAAACGAAAACATTTTTAAAATTTTAAAATAATAGAGCTATTAAGTTTATAAAATAATAAAAAGTATTTTTTTTTTTACTCATTTATTCAATTAAAATACAATTTGTAGAATTGTGTAAAAATATTTATTTTTTAATCTTTTTTCTTCGCATGTTTGTTTATGCTTATCAAAAGAGATTGTTTTTCAAAAGCCGTGATAAACAGTAATTGATTTTAAAAAATGTTATTGTCTCTAGCAAATATATGCACCCTCCGGGTGCAAGTATTTAAGTTTTAATATAATAAAATATGTTAAATTAGAAAGGCTAATGAAACTGAATAAGAATTCAGATAAAAAATATTTGGAACAGAGGGGGTATGATTGAAAAATAGAACAACTTTGAAACTAACTCTTCAATCATTTTCCCTTACACCGTCTTTCATTGGTAAATTTTCCTAATTTAACTATTTAGTTAAAATAGGAAGTAAAAAATAATATTACAGTTATTTCTTCTTGTTAATGGATTTCTTTTAAGATTTATCCCCGAGATTTTTACTCATTAATATAAAACCAAACAATTAGAAATCAATAATACTAAGCATATATTTATTAAAATCAAATTTTTAAGATCAATATGCAAATTAGCCTTCCAATTCACACTGTAAACCGCTAATTTCTTGTATATATAAATACAATTGCATGTTATTAGTATGTAGATATGGTCAACAGTGGCTTCGGCCTCTGGACCATTGATATAATTAACGGCGTCGATCCCAGGGGGCCATCCCCCCAGGCAACACCTGCCCCCTTGATTTAAAGGGGCAGGGCTGGGTTTATTGCCCAGCGCCTGAGGCACCCCCTTGAGGGGGAATGCCGACGGGATCGACGCAATTTTTCTCCCGCCACCCCATGAGTCTCGGCTTGTGGGTGGTCCCACATAAATAGGGTCTTGTGCCTGACCCGTACAAGTGGGGTACGTGGAAAATATCATGTATATATGGTCAACAGTCTTAATGATGTAAAACAATTTTATTAATAATTGAGGTTTAAATAAAAATAAAATCATGGAGAATGTGATGTAAATAACAAAGGGAATTGTGACTTGAATAGTAATATAGTTTCGGTTACAGACATACAAACCCACAATCTCCATTATAATAAGATGTAAGTTTGTTATTTAATTTATTCTTCAATTCTTTCAGTTTAGATTTATTAAAAGTTTTATTTTATTTAAAGAAGGAAAATAAGTTATTTGCGGAGATATATTTCTTTCGGATTTGACTTCTAAAATGTGACATGGACGTAGACGGAAAAGTTTTGTTTATTTGGCGGACCTGAACTTTTGGAACCCCACCTCCTAAAATTTTTGTTTTTAATTTTTATTTTTCTTCAATGGATTATTATCGATTACACACCAAGCTATCAGATTGAAAAAAAAAAATTCTAAAAAGTTCTTTATATTTCGAGTTTTCAGGATGTGCTCATTTCCCCGTATATGTTTATTGTAAATCGATCCCCCATATCGGAACCGCTTAAAATTTTTTTTTTGTAATTTTTTTTTCTTTTTCTTCAATGGATTATTATCGTTTACACACCAATCTATCAGATTGTAAAAAAAAATTCTCAAAAGTTATTTATTTATTGAGTTTTCAGGGGTGCTCATTTCCCCGTATAAGTTTATAGTAAATCGATCCTCCATATCGGAACTGCTCTATCTTAACAGTTGAGCTAAGGTGTCAAAATTAAGGTGACACAGAAAAAACAGAACCCACAAATTTTATAATAAAACTATTAATTTTAACTAGGGGTGGGTTAGGGGTTGGTGTTGAGGTTTAATGTTAGTTTAATGGGAAAATAAATAAATAATTTGGGTTCTATTTTTTCTGGGCCACCCTAACTTTGACACCTTTGCTCAAGTTCAGTTCGAGTGGTTCTGATATGGGGGATCGATTTACTATAAACTTATACAAGGAAATGAGCACCCCTGAAAACTCAAAAGATAAAGAACTTTTGAGAATTTAAAAAAAAAAATCTGATAGATTGGTGTGTAATCGATAATAATCCATTGAAGGAAAAAAAAAAAAAAAAAAAAAAAGTTTTTTTAATGGTTCCGATATGGGGATCGATTTACGATAAACTTATACGGGAAACACCCCCAAAAACTCGAAAAATAAATAACTTTTTTGAATTTTTTTTTACAATCTGATAGATTGGTGTGCTATCGATAATAATCCATTGAAAGAAGAAAAAAAAAATTTAGATGGGGGTTCCAGATGCTCAGGTCCACCCAAACCTTTATTAATATAACTGTAACACCCTTTTTTTAACTTTGAAAAAACGTAAACTTATTTTTTGTTTACATCTTTTACGCTGGAAAAGATAAATTTTGTTTAAAAACTGTATTTTTATTATTCAGTATAGTGTATTATCTATTTAATAAATAAAACACTGAATAATAATTTTAAAAAACACCCTTCCTTTTATTTTAATAAATTTTATTACGATAAAAAGGAAGAGTGTTTTTTTTATTATCATTCAGTGTTTTATTTATCAAAATAAAAGGAAACATTTTTTATCATCTTCACTTTACAGATTTATCTATTAAAATCAAAGGAAGAATTAAAAAAAAATATTTTGGCATTGTTGTTTTTTACTACTTTAATTAATTTATTAATTTTACTACCCCTCTAAAATTGAATTTTAACTCCCACTCCCCTCAGGCTATATTTTTCAAAAGATAATTTTTACACCGCCCGAAGGTTTTGTTTTAGTTTTTTGATAAACTGAATTTAATTTTATTATCAAATATTTCAGGAAAAATGTTGCTGTAGAAAAGTTAACTTTCCTAATTCTATTTCAAATTGTTTATTTTTTACTCCTTGAATGAATTTGATGATTTAAATTACTAAAATGATTAAATGTTGAACATCCTTTTAAAGTTTTTGGCATATTTTGGCATTGTTGTTTTTTATTACTTTAATTGATTTATTATTTTTACAGTGACATAGTTTTAGTTACAAATTGATACTGAATTTATTATCAAAAGATTTTATATATTGAAGAAAATTTTTAAAGAATTTATATTTTTACAGAATTGTACCAAATAAAATTTAGTTGAAAATAAATCTATAAATTAGATATTTTTATTTCTTCCGATTAAAAAAAATTAATATTAAGTATTATTTAGCATTTAAAAATTGATTTAAGTATCATTACTCTATTCAATTTTGTATAATATTTATTTACACTAAAACTAAATATTTGTTAAATGTAAAATCAATAAGGTGAATGCTTATTTTCTTTTATTTCAAATTTTTTTAGAAATAATCAAAACAATAAAGAATCATTTTGTATAGTTAATTGTTTTATTTATTGATTAACTAAATTTTATTTCATTATTAAATATTATTTCAGGAAAAAATTTGGTGTAGAAAAGTTAACTTTCCTAATTTCTATTTCAAATTGTTTATTTTTTACTCCTTTAATAAATTTGATGATTTTAATTGCTAAAATCATTAAATGTTGAACATCCTTTTAAAGTTTTTGGCATATTTTGGCATTGTTGTTTTTTATTACTTTAATTAATTTATTAATTTTACTTGGATACTACCCCTCTGACATTGAATTTTAAACACCACTCCCCTCAGCCTATATTTTTCAAAAGTTCATTTTTACACCGCCCAAAGGGCGGTTTTGTTATGCTAGTTGTATTAATATTGTATATATTCTGTGCAAAGATTACATTTTTTTTATTAAGGTTGATGTGAGAAGATGATAAAAAGGAGAGGCATAACAAATAAATAAATTGTTCATTAAATGAAAAAAAAAGATGTTAGGATTTCAGACCCCCCCAAATACACTTTCATGAATAAAATCAATTTTCTCTACTATCACTGAAGATAAATTTATGAAAATTCACATAGTAGTAGTTTACAATGTTGGCATCCTTCTGTCTACTAAAGATAATGGTGTAGTGTCCATTTTAAAAATTTTTTAACCTGCAACTGGGTGAGTGGCTAAACAGACCAATTTTAGAATGGTGATGCTTGCTGGAGTTGCTGTTGTCTCTCCTTTCTTTTGTGCTCTCTTTTTCTGTGGCGGCTTCTTTCCTCACTTTTTCACTCCTTTTCATTCCTTGTCGAGGAGTTGCTAAGTTGCACTATCTTCTGCACAAGCCTCCCATGTGTTGGTGTTAATGTGGCATGTCTTCATATTTCTCTTACAGACATCTTTAAAGTGCAGGCGTGGTCTCCCTACCGGTCGGGTGCCCTCTACTAATTCACCATACAGTAGGTCTTTGGGGATGCGGCCTTTGTCCATCCTCCTGACATGGCCAAGCCAATGCAGGCATCTCTCACAGATGATGGTGGGCATGCTGTTCATGTTTGCTCGTTCCAGCACTTCTGTGTTAGGCACTTTGTCCTGCCAATGTATGCATAGGATGCGGCGTAGGCATCTGATGTGGAAATTTTCCAGTTTCCTCTCATGGCATGAGTATGTGATCCAGGCTTCACTACTGTATAGGAGAGTGCTGATAATGCATGCTTTGTAGACGCGCAGTTTGGTTCTCTTGGTAAAGCTGGCATTAACCCAACTCCTTTATCCACTTTGATATGCGTCCAGTTGTACTGATAACAATAAAAATAAATAATACAAATTATCAAGCCTCATTTAAAAAATTCAGAGAAATGCCCAAAAAAGTTATTTGAAAATTTAAGTTATTTTTTTAAACTCAAAAAATAATTTTTGTAGTGAGTTTTCTCTCTTCATAGTTTTAAAAACAATATTTTTCTTTGAATTGATGCAAAAAAAGTATTTTCTCTTATTCAATGGACCTGTTTTTATTCACTTAAAATCTTAATAGTGAATTTGGCAGTGTATTTTTGCTGTATGAAATTGACATCTATAGGTTCCCATAATTTTCTTTTTCCATTTTTCACAAAGTGTGAAACATCACATTTCTTTTTAACTCTGCATATTGGTTACTGTTTTAAGGTGTTAACTGTTAAAAACAAATAATAGAAGTTTGATTTCAACAGACAACTCAATAAAACTTGTATGATTGAGTCAGGAAGTTGATACCAACATTAAGGAAATAAAGGCATAATTCAACTAAACCCAATTTTCTTAAGTTTTGAAAGAATTAAAACAACTTAGAAAAAAAAAACATTATTTTTTTGAGTTTTAAGAAAATAACTTAATTTTCAAATAAAATTTTATGGGTCTTGAAATTTTGAATTTTGAATTTCTTTTCATTTTTATGATGTCTTCTGAAAGATAAATCTTTCCAGAAATGTAAAAATTAAGGACTGGATTTAAAAAAAATTAAATGCGTAAATATTGAAACCCTCCCAACAATCTTTCAAGTTTTTAAAAAATAAAATAACCTATAAAATTAAGTCATTAATGAATAAAGTGTTGAAAATTTCATTAAAATTTGACAATTCTGTGATTTTTAGTAATTGTTTTAAGATTTAAAAATCTATGAAATTGTGCACTACAATTCATCAAATGTACATAGAATAATGTACAAATGTTTGGAAAATCAACAATGTGTGAGTCATTATATATGTTTTCTATATATGTGCACGTGTGTGTGTATATGGAGCGGAGATATCAGATATAGTGTTGGTGAATTTCGTGAAGGGATGCAGTGTTTTGGCATCTAACAACTGATGCTAACAAGATTTGGCATGGCATTAAACAAAATAACCTATCCTGAAAATTCATCTTGAGGATTATATAGGATATTAAAAAAAATATATAATGGAGTAACTTTATACCATATCAAAAGAGTAGTTTCAGAAGTTCTTTGACCAATGGAAAACTTACTGGTATAAGTGTGTGCCAAGGGTACTATTTTGAAGAAAATTAACATTTAATTTGTTGTTCTTTTCTGCCTTGGTAATAAATACAGCTTCAGTCTTGATAATTTTGAATTTAGATTAAAGTTAATATATTAGCAGTTGCAGTTATATGTTAAGATTTTTTTGTTAAGCCTGTCAGATGTTATGCAATACTGACTGAATTGCTATAACAAATCTTTTAAGTTTTCCATTTTACACTGACATTTCAAAGCATTAGAGAATAGGTTTTAGGTTTTCAATATATTCCAACAGTTCATAATGCAGGGTGTTTAAAAAATGTGTTATCATTTGATGTCATAATCTAATAATAAATTCTTCTTCTTCTTTCCCTTCGTCGTCGTTGAATCCTCTAGCAGCTACCGTAGCAACACTCGTTTCTGCACTCCCCACTTCTGGGTGTTTCCTTCTATTTATCCACAGATCTGCTTCTATCATCCGGGCGTCTGTGCTTCACATACGAGACTGTCAACTCAATCCCAGTTGCTGGAATGCCCGCAGCTATCAATCGGGCATCTGGTGTTCACATACGGGACAGTGGCATCTCGATTCCGGTGCCCGCGCCAAAGTGTCGCCTTTTCTCATTCTGAAGGACGCGGGTTCAATCCTAGGTCAGTCCTACACACCAGGCAAAGCCTAACCTGCTTCCTTCGAGAATACGGCAAGTTTTCATGCCCGCCACTCAACTCGTGTTCTCTGTCATTAAAACACTTGTATTCCTTCTACTAACCCCAAATTATATCCTTATGTAAGTCACTGCCTCCTCATAACTTCTAATACCCTCCTGGGAGACAGTATGGATATTATTGGTAAATGTTGCTGTAGTTGTGGATGAACCAGCTTTAAGTTATTTCTTTGCTGATACATTATTTGAAAATTTTGTATCATTATGTTCAGCAGTTGTAAGAGACAGGTTCATTATCATCATAAACTAGTATGAAACATTTGAACAAGGATCCATAAGCTGTCCCTTTTGCATTGCCAGATAGCACACAGTTACAACTTTATCAAATTTGACAACACACTTTTCAGATGGTGTACAAAATTGTTCACAGCTTCTGTGAAATAATTTTAGACACTGCCCCTTCATGGTGGGGCCTTAGGATCTCATTGGGAAACACTTCTTTACACTGGTTAATTTGCCATGTGTATAAGAATAAACACATATACATAGACACTTGGTAATATTTCATCAGTTGAAGTGAGATGCATAACATTAACCTATTCCATCTTGTTGAAATCAACAGTAACCTGTATGTTCAAATGATTTCTGGCACATATAGCAGTACAATATAATTTTATGCTAATATGTACATATTTACCAACCCCTCCGCACAAGCAGGATTTGACACAAGGTGAATTTCTTAAGTGGAGGTTTGGATTCAGTTTTCCTTCTCCTAGATTGGTTACCTAGCCAAGGTTAAAGAGCCCATTCTGCCCTACTATTTACCATAGCTGGAGGGAGAGTAGTTGGATGCATACCTTTCCCAAGGGTATTAGCACCATGTGAAATACAAACAGCCTTGTCCAAGATTTGAACTCGGGTTCATTTATGCTAATAGGTAAACAACTATCATTCACATTCATACATATACATCCAAATTGAAAGATTTGCTGTTTACATTATTTTTTTACCCATTGAGTTTTCATATCATGATTAAAAATTATATAATTATATAATATCTAATATGATATATATAAAAAATTATATAATATCTGTATTTATGTTATAATGACCCCATATATTGCTGCATTTTTTAGGAATATTGGGCAATGTAATGGTTAGCGAGTTTGTTTCACCAATCCATTACTACAGAAAAGCAAGTTTGATCCTTGCTGGATGCCCCATATTTGTGACCTTGTGGTGAATGGGTTGGGTAAATAAATAACTTGAGTGTATTAGGGTATTATTGTAACTATGATTGAAATCATTTTTTGTTTAAGAACTGTTATGAACTGAGATATGGAAGAATTAATTTTGATCAAACAATTTAGAAATATTTTTGGTTATTTTCCCTTCATTTATTTTTTGTTACTTACAATTGCAAGTTTTTAGAATTTTATTTTTTAGCTGATTAAATTGTTGCTTGTTAACCTGTAAAGCTAATATTTTTGGTTCAAGGAGTTCATAGAAAGAAAAGAAAATGTCTTTTAAAGATTGATAAGATAGCTTCAAATCATGTTGTCCTGATGTTTTTGTTTTTTTAATGATTTTTTCATCTCTATTTGCTGTTGTTTTATTGTGATATTTCTTCATTTTTCACACTTGATTTTGTCCTAAGGGACAAAATCAAGTGTGAAAAATGAAGAAATATCACAATAAAACAACAGCAAATAGAGATGAAAAAATCTTTGTCAAAGTATTTGTTTTTGTAAGAGCACTTCATCTAGCATTCCCAGTTGATTTTTTCTTTTATTTGAGGTTATTATTATTTAATATTAGTTATATATAGCTGTGTAAATGGAGTTCAAAACTATTTAAATTATGCAAATATCCCCAGTGGTTCAAAAGTTATGAGAATTTAAAGCCCTAAAATTGGGGGTACAAAAGTAGTCATGATTTTCCTCAAAAAATGTCAAATGACTGACCAATTCAAAACAAGAAATTCAGTAATTTCTTCACCATTTTTTAATTTTTGGAGCAATTTTGGTAAAACTTGGCATTCTTATGTATAATTGTATGTTCTTTCTGATTTTTCACTCAAATTGTATGTATCTCTATGCTGTAACCCATTATTTAGAGAATAAGTGGTACAGATAGCAATATTTTTTTATACGTTTACCACAACATTTTTATTTTAATACTGGATATATACACATATATATAGCATTACAAACATTTAGCTGATAAATGCAGACATTTTCAAATTTGTGACCTTAATCAGTAAAATTTGCAATTTCTTGAGTATTTCTGATCCAATCTTAAAAATATTTATATGGTTGGAAAGAAAAGAAAATAATCTTTCTGAATATATAATTTTTACCTGTTTTTATCAATTGAATAATTTTTTACAGCGCGTTAAAATGATATTTTGCTTCGAAAAAAAAAACTAATTTTTACATGCTACTTTGTTTTTCAAAATCATAGTGGCTAATCTTTATCAATATTCTTGAAATTTTACACTCAATTAGAAGACACATGGAAGTACAAACAGAACTTTTTTTTTTTGTTTCTGTGGAAGCGAAAATACAACAGAGCAAATTTGAAGGCAATTTCTTTAAAAATATAAGAGAAGCAAAAAAAAAAAAGCACTATACCAATAATAGAATACAGACTCTGGACTATTTCCATATATAATGTGTGAAATAAAAACGATTGTATACCATCAGGGATTTTGCTCAAAGTTTTAATTTAAAAAAAAAAAAAGTCAAATTTATTCGATTTTCAAATGTAAACAATCTCTCGTAATTTTGACCATATCAGCTTAAAAAGGTAATTACTAGCGTATTTCGGGCCCAATTAAAAAAAATATTTATATGGTTGGAAAGAAAATGAAATAATCTTCCTGAATATGTAATTTTTATGTGTTTTTTATCCATTGAATTATCTTTTACAGCGAGTTTAAACAGTATTTTGTGTTAAATCGGCCGAAAATGAGTGATAGAAATTTTGTTCCGCAGTCAAATTTTCTGTGTTATTTTTTTCGTAAAATCAAAGTAGTTAATCTTTATCAATCTTGAAATTGTACACTTAAATAGGAGACAGTTTTAACCACAAGCAGAAATTTGTTCTTTTCTTTTCCGACCTTTGGGAGTGAAACTACAATAGACCAAAGTTAAAAGCGATTTATTTAAAAAAATTTAAGATCAGCAAAAAAAAAAAAAACTATGTGTTGAATACTACACAGTCTTAGAATTATTTCCATATAAAATATGTGAAATAAAAATGATTGTATACGGTCAGGGATTTGCTTTGAAACTTTGGATTAAAAAAAACAAACCTCAAATTTAGTTGTCTCTTCCATAACGTAAACAACTTTCAACTAGGCATCGTTTATCCAGACCGTAAAGTTTAAATAGTGATTCATTGCTTATTTCTCATCCAATTTTTAAAATATTTATATGGTTAGAAGTAAATAAAATCTTTTTAAATATGTAAATTTTATGTGTTTTTTAACAATTGAATTATTTATGTCAGTTTCAATTTTTGAAAAAAAAAAAACCCAAAAAATTAAAATTATGAGAAATCAAGGACCCGGTTTGTGTAAAAACATTTGTAAATAGGTAATCTATTTCTTTTATGTAATTCAACATAAGCATTTAGAAATGTATTTTTAAGTTCAAAGTGATGTTATATATTTAAATTAATATTATATATGTATATACATGCAGTATAAAAATGAAAATGTTGAATAATCTTGTAATAAACTTTTTAAAAAAAACACAAAAATATTGATATCCCTACTTTTTATTCCCCAAATGTTGGGTTCTAGCATGGAGATACATAAAATTTAAGACCAGAATAAAAAAGAAGATACAATTTTACATAAAAATGCAAAGTTTTATCAAAATTGTTTCAAAAATAAAGAAATGGTGAAGAAATTACTGAATTTCTTGTTCTGAATTGGTCCATGAATTGACATATTTTTTTATTAAAACCATGTCCACTTTTGAACCCCCCAATTTCGGGGCTTTAAATTCTCATAACTTTTGAACCACTGGGGATATTTGCATAATTCAAAAAGTTCTGAACTCCACTTACAAAGCTCTATATAACTAAAATGATTAAATAACAATAACCTCAAATAAAAAAAATCAACGGGAATGCTAATATATAGTATTGATTTAAATATATAACATCACTTTGAACTTAAAAATACATTTTTAAATACCTGTGTTTAATTACATACAAGACATAGTATACCTATATACATATGTTTTTAAACAAAGCCGGTCCTGCGTGTGCTGAGTTTTGTTTGTTTCTCGTGATTTTAAGTTGTTTTTGTCCAAAATTGAAAGTTTGACAAAAAAAAAAAAACCCTGACAGTACAGCATCATTATTATTTCAAGCATTATATACAAAAATAATTCTGAAACTATCTTCTATTAATGATATAGTGCTCTTTTTTTGCTGATCTTATATTTTTTTAAAGAAATCTCCGTCGTATTTTCACTTCCAAAGGTCGGAAAAGAAAAAAAAATATAAGTTTCTGCTTATATTTTAAGGTGTATTCTAATTAAGTATAAAATTTCAAGAATATTGATAAAGATTAGCCACTTTGATTTTACAAAAGAAATTAACGTATAAAATTTAATCTTGGAAAAAATCCATATTACACATTTTCAGCTGTTCAAAGCAAAATACTTTTTCAACTTGGCGTAAAAAATAATTCAATGGATAAAAACCCATAAAAATTATATATTTAGAAAGATTATTTTGTTTTCTTTCCAACTCTATAAATATTTTTAAGTTTGGACCAGAAATACACCAAAGATTGCGATTTAAACTGATTAAGGTCGGAATTTGTCAATATCCACCAACATCAATCAAAGTGCTGGGGTTGCTACTTAATCTGAAAAATAACTTTAGTTTGAGTTGCTTTGACAACTTCAAATTAAAGTAGAGTTTCCAATTGACTTAACAATTTTTGTTTAAAAAGGCATGTTAGAAATTCTTTATTTTTCTTCTTGATATCAGCACAAGAAACCTGTTCTGAGAATGTTCTTAAAGATGACACAGATGGTAGTGTTGAAAAGGACAATTCTGAAATTGGAAGAGCTAACACAGACAAAAAGATAAAAGCAGCTGATGGAGTAAACTTAAATACTATAGATCAACACAAGGTAAGTCCTTAGTTTTATTTCTCTTATAAGCATTGGATTATTTTTTATTAGGGAAATTAAGAGGTTTTAAGGTTGCATAATCTTCTGTGGATGTAATATAGAATTAATTTAACATCAAACTAATTATGATTGTTGTTAAACAGATTTAAAAAAAAATGGGAATCAAAATGATTGTATCTTGTTTTAACTGACTGTTATGATCTGTATAGCACAGAGAGAAAACTGATATCTAATTTAACCATTATACGTTTAGGCTGGAAGTGGCAAAACTTGAATATTTTATTAGTGATTTGGAAAAAAGAAAATATTACCTTTTTTAATTATTATTATTTTTTTTTTTACTTAATACAATATATAACTCCTAAAGCCGTCCAATTCAAACAAGTTATTGTCTAAACTGACTTCTTTAAGAATGCTTTTGGCAATGTGGACACCCTTTCAAAAAGCTTAATCACTCCTATAACAAGAAACTTGCTTTGGGATCAAATGAATTATCATTTTGCTAATGGTTTGTAAAATAGTCATGTTAAAATTTTAAGTAGTTGAATTTCAACCAGAAAATAATATTTTCTATATTAAGTAATGATTCAGGATGAATTTGCAAAGAATCATTAAAATCTGATTATCAGTTAATTTTTTTTTAAATAGATGTTTTTGTTTGTATTGGGAAGGTCTGAACATTTTTTTTTTCTTCAAACAAAAATACTCCAAACACACCAGTGTTTGTCAAAGTAACTCTTTAAAAAATAAAATAAATCAAACAACTCCAACTCTATACTTCTGCAAGATAGAAAAAAATGTTTTCTTTAAGATAATGTATGTTTTAAAAGCAATCTTATGAAATAAACATCAAAGAGACGCTTTGTTATAAACTGGAACTGAACACTACTTAAGATAAGATACTGTATTTAATTCGCTTGGTGGCAGGTGGGTTAGAGCATTTGCAATGCTGGCAATCTCTGTATCCTCAACAAGTATTTCAGGATCACAAATATTTTGTCGTTAATGAGACAGTAAAAATTGAATTAGTTTTCACCTGCAAGTCTGGTCTCTTGTCAACCACAACCACCTTGAGTTGGTCTCATCCTAACATAATTATCTGTATTATTTGGATCCTAACATAATTATCTGTATTATTTGGATTATTAGGACTATTGTCCTCATCTTTATTGTTATCTGTACAACGTTTCGGCTGATGTGCCATCCAGCCATCTTCAGGTATTTCTTGTTGGACTCTTTTCGAACTTGGTAACCTTCTTTTTGATTGGGAGTGTGGAATACCTGTTCATTGCCATTACTCCCAGGTCCACTCTTACCTGGAGAAGTAGTACCTGTTATGGTCCCATCTATGGGTTAAATAGATTTGATTACAGATTGATGTGGGTTGTTTGTTGATGTATATGAATAAAGTTGATGAAAATTATTTATACCAATTTATAAAAACAATTTGATCAATAGAAAAAAGATGATTAAAAGAAAAAACTTACTAAAAATTTCAACTAAAAATAAAATTGGTTAAAAAAAAAAGAAAATTAAAGAATTTGGTTAAAAGAATTCAGTTAAAAAAAAATGATTAAAGATTTAAAAGAAAAAATAAATCAACTGGTTGATACACTAAAAAGATTAAAAGAAAATGTTGATTAAGAAGAATTTAGTTAAAAATAAAAATGTTGGTTTAAAAAAATTGATTAAAAAAGAATTTGGTTAAGAAAAAACTTCCAGTTGAAATATATATACTAGAAAAAAACCCAAAAAGCTCAGGTTAGATTATTGAAAAAAAAACACAGGATAATATTATTTTGTCAATTTAAAGCTTTTCAAAACTGTCCAAATAAGTTGGATTTTATTGAGACTAGACACAAAAATGAGTTGTACTTTTTTGGTATGGCTATACACTTACCCGATCCAGTACAGAAAACTATATCAGCTTTATGCATGTGCAGATACTTAGATTTGTCTGCCATACCGTATGGCTGAGAATCTCTTGATAGAGAGAAAAAAAAGCTTATTTACATAGAACAATTATTTTATTTTTAAAACATTTTTTTATCATGTAAAATTCTGGTTCTACGAATATTTTTATTTAAGAAGACAAAGTTTCTTATTTACTTTATTTTATTTACATTTATTTAGAAATAAGACAATGTAATTCTGTACTTTTATAAAAAATTTTCAGATAGGCTAGTTAACCGGTTCCGGTAAAATAGACAAACTTGATTTCAGGCTTATATTACCGGTCCTAATAAAATAGACTACAGGCTATTTTGCTATATATTTGAAATATATTTCAAACTATCTAAAAGCTAAATGATTAAAATGGTTGTTGATGAGCAATCTGGAATTATCTAAAAGTTAATTGCTTAAAAAAATAGTTGTACAATTCTGTGATACAAACAAACTTTAAAACAATGTATCTAAAAGCTAATTTCTTAAAATGGTACTTGATAAGAATTCATCTTGTAAGGTTTGCGGTTGGGCTTAAGGTTAGGGTTACAATTTTAGGTTTTAACAATTGATAGTGGAAAATGCCATTTTTACACTTTCGAAAAAATCCATGATAGTCAAATTTATCTCTATCATTTCCTTTATTTAAAAAAAATTTTTTTGTAAAGATTCACATATTTGATCACAAAGTCATTAATTACTATATTTTTAATTTAGAAGAATTTTTTGTATCTTTATATCCTTCACAAAATATAGTACAAATGAATATAAATAAACTTTTGTGTTAAATTTGTGTTGTTATTTTTAACGTTACTTGCATTCAAAATAAAAATAATCATAGGTCTGGTAAAATAAGCATAAAAGTAGTTTTTTTTTTATTTTACCAAAACCAGCTAAATTTCCTTCCTAAATTTTTACTTACAATTATTTTGTTTGACCCTATGAATTTAAAAAAATCAATAATTAAAGTATTTTTTGAAAAATCTAAACATGACATTCAATTTTTTTGTTTTTACAACCAAGAAAACAATTTTAAAACACATTCTGTATGTATATTTTTTTTAGAAATCAAACAATTATTTTATGTTCTTTTGATAAATTTTAAGTGGATTTTTGAGTTTTGTAAATTGAAAGTTTAATAAAAACAACTTTAGAAATTTAAATATTAAAAAAAACTTTAAATTGTGTAAATTTCTGGTTCTATTCACTGTCGTTAAGGGGGATATTCAACTAATAATCTGATTTTAATACAATTTTTGGTACATAAAGTTATAGATAAAAAGGCTAAGTATTTTTAGATAATTGTGATCTAAAGTTAGTTTGTAAAGCGATTTAAATTAAAAACAATAAATATGACTGGAGAATTAAAAAAAACACAAAAACATTAGTCTTCTATGACCGTAAAGAGAGAGAAAGAAAGATTGGAGGTGTGGGGGTAAATTTGCCTTCTCACTTTATTTGTATGTTATTGGCTGCTGTCACTGGCTGCTGAAAAGACCCTCTCTCCTTTCACTCTTCTCTCTCCTAGATAGAAATATAATATATAGAGAGTTGTAGAGTGACAGGCACAAAGTTAAGAGATGGGTGAATTTTTTTATTCAATTGCAAATTACGACTAATTAGAACCAAATAAAATGGAAAACATAATCTAATCCTAAATCTAAAGAATAGTTTTGGATGTGTTTTCTATAATTAAACTAAACAGTAAAAAAGCCTTTAGGAACCAAAAAGTGATTTGCTCTGCTTTAGTATAATAAGAGTGGCCTTAAGTTGGTATCAGCGAGGGAGTCTAACCCCTTTTCACTAGTGCTAAATCAAGGAGATTGTTTGGGCATCTGAGGTGGAGCACTATTCCTACCATCAGCTCCTTGATATATAATATATAGATAGATGATTAAAAAGAATCTATTTAAAAAATTTTTTAGAAAAAAATTTGAATACACCAAAAAGAATAATTAAAACAAAAACATCTTTGGGATAAAATAACCCTAGTGTTGACATGTGAAATCCAACCAATAAAAAAGAAACTAGAATTTTGAAAAAATAAATTTATTTCTTTACCTCCAAGAGATGCTGATGCACAAAAATCTAAAAGGATGCAGTAAAATCATATCCATGTGTCCCAGTGTTTTTCTTTTTTCTTCACTCACCATTTCAAGCTAACTGTAAATACATTTCAATAGTTTCTTAAAAACGAATTACACAGGATAGGTTACTAGGTAGGATATTGTGCTTTTTTTTTTTTTTTTTTTTTTACTTTGCTTTAGTTGGGACCTATAAATTTTCCTGGGGACTCATTCAAAGCAAATATGTGCATCCCAGGACACACTAAATCAAAAAGCTATCAGTATCACTGACCTCCAACTTAATGACACTTGTCTCCCACTTTTCTGTTGATACACAATTTCCAATATTTCTTTTATTCTAGTTCTGGAATGCGGTTTAATTCAAAGTGTCCTTTATCTATACATGTATAAAGGGTAGTTGGTGTGTATGTATGTATGTATTTAGCATTACAAGCAGTTAGCTGATATGGGCGGACATTTTCAAATTTGCGACCATAATCACTTAAATTTGAAATTTCTCGAGTATTTCTGATCCAATCTTAAAAATATTTATATGGTTGGAAAGAAAAGAAAATAATCTTTCTAATTATGTAATTTCCATGGGGTTTTATCCATTGAATTATTTTTTACAGTGATTTAAAACTATTTTGCTTTGAAAAGTCGAAAACAAAAAAATGAATTTTTTTTTCGGGCCTAAATTTTAGTCATTAGTTTGCATTACAAAATCAAAAAGGATAATCTTTATCAATATTCTTGAAATTGAACACTTAATTAGTAGACACTTTATACTATGTCGTGTAGGTTATTTTTTTCTTCATCGACCTTCGGAAGCGAAACCACTACCAACGAAAGTTGACACAAGTTCTTTCAAAAAGTATAATCAAAGTAAAAAAAAACAAAACAAAGCACTATACTAGATACTCTCAGGATTATTTTGATATATAAATTGTGATATTACATGATGGTTAACCGTCAGGCTTTTGTGTCAAAGGTTGAATTTTACAAAAAAAATATAGTCATTTTTGATATGTAAACAAATGCCCAGCACACATTAAGTTTCCGACTGCAATAGCTTTAATTCGCAATCTTTCGATTATTCCTGATCTAATCTTTAAAATATTTATATGGTTAGAAAGAAAATAAAATAATCTTTCTAAATATGTAACTTATGATTAAATAACAATAACCTCAAATAAAAAATCAACTGGGAATGCTAATGTATTCATATCCGGAGGAATATAACAATCAAGTAAATATATATACACATTCACTATCACCAGATCTTGATTTTGTGAAAAAATAATGAAGATTTAATTCATATTTGTGTAGAGATTTAAATAGTAACAGCATGGAAATCAGTTATGGAAGACTAAAACAATCATGTTTTCTTTTTCTTTTTTCATGTTAGCCACTATTTATAAAATAATTGTTAATTTAGTTTTTGAATTACTTTTTTTTTTTTTTTTTTTTTTTTTAATGATCAAATATTAAATATATAATTATTAAATCTTAAAAAATAATATTGGTGTGTTAATTTTTTGTTTCGAAAAAAAAAAAAAACGCAAAAAATTAGTAACAAATTAAAAGATAAAATTCAATATTTAAGTTTTAATAAAATCTACATTTTTAATGATTCAAAGTTGTAAATTCTTCATTGAACCATTGTACGGGATAAACAATCGTTTATTTAATCTGATAAATAAAAGTTTTTATGGGCGTATTAATCACATAGTTTCACTGTTGAACATTCATACATCGAAAGAGTACTGTAATTTGATATTTAACTTTTAAACAAATTCAAAATTCTTAAAAAAAAAATAAGTTTCAAATTTTTTTTTTTTTTTTCACATTTAATATTTTAAATAGGAGATATACATTTTTCTTTTCAGAGTGTCTGTGCACTTTTATTTATTTATTTTTTTCTGATGCCCTAATGGGGCTGGATTAACAAAGGTATTTTTTATGTAGAGATTTTAATGGGGCATCCAGCAAGGATCCAACTTGTGATTCAGTTATAATGAATCTTTGAGACTAAATTTTCCCCCTCCCCTCTACCCAGGTAATGCCAGGTAGCTGCTTCTAGTTCTAAAATTATCATAAATTGTATAGCATTTCAGTTATGAGTTGGCTAAAATATCTTATACGTATGTCATTTTAAAAGTTTGGTTACTTTTTGGAAACACGTAGTATATAGTCTGGTTACTTAAAAAAAAGTTCTGGAAAGATAGTGCACAGTTCTTATTGCAAATTTTCTTCTACTGTCTGAAATTGTCATCCTTTCAAGATGAATTTCGGCAATAAAATCTACTTGGAAAAATCCACAGATTAGAGGGGCTGGGGAATAAGAGTTGTCCCAGGCTTCATCAAATATTCTCAATGTGATTATCATTGGAATTGTATTTGGTTGATGTTTTTCCTGATTAGTATTTGTGGTATTGTATATAGCTTCAATAATCCTTTGTATAAGCTATATTAGAAAAGCTTCTGTAAAAGTTTTCTTTAATTTGAAACAAAATTTTCATAAAGATTCTTCATTGTTTAACTTAGGGATAAAGAAGACAAGTACACAAAAATGTTCATAGCATGGTATTTCAATATACACTTACACACAGTATTTCAATATACACACATGCATACACAGTATTTCAATGTACACACATACACCCATGGTATTTCAATACACACACAAAAGGTATTTCAATATATGCACATACATGGTATGATGGAGTTTTTTCAGTTGCAAACATGCTAAAATTCTCATAATAACTTTTAAAAGTTTGTTTTCCTTTTGAACATACCTTGTATATGAAGTGTATTTGGATGGTATTTTGTTGGAATATTTTCTTTATAATTGTTTAAATATGAATGTATTTGTACATGTATGTCTACTTTGAATGTTATGATATTTGTGTATAGTTGTTGCTGTAAATTTTCAATTTTTTAGGATGGCTGTGAAGGTCAAGTGGTCAATGCTGTGGCCAAGCATTATAATGAGTTAGAGGAGTCTGGCTTGGCATCACGTGGCAAGAGTAGAATCTTCTACCTCAGAAATTTTAATAATTGGATTAAGAGTGTTCTAATTGGTAATCATTTTTCTATTTCTTTGCCTTTTCCCATTAATGCTTGCATGTATTATATTGTAAATTTTAAATTATCTTTTATGTAATTCTTTTTTCTTTCCAATTTATAGAATTATATGAGGAAAAAATGAGTAAAGAAAAGAAATGTAGATGGATAAAAATGAATTTAATCGATATCACTTTTAATTGATATCACTTACACATGTGTTTTGGTCCGTTTATCAAGATGTATACGGATTATGCTATTATTATTAAAATAATCAGATGAAGTTGAAATAATGATAATAATAATAATAATAGGAAAAATGTAAAAATATTCCGTACAGAGAGAGATTTTTTACGACCTTCATCAGAGTGAATTTTTTATTTTTTGAGTAGAGAAAAATCCGTTGGAGACAAAACAGAATTTTAAAATGTTTGGAAAAAAAAAAATTTTTTAAATCATTTTTGAAACGCAGAGACTGTTAAAAATTTTGAAAGTTTTGGTGGATGGATACAGTTTGTATTGCAAAGAATAAAATGTTATTAATATTCCTAAACTTGTTGATTAGTGAATGAAGTGTGTTTTCCATTGTTATTGTTTGGAAACATTATTACAACTTCATCTGATTATTTTAATAATAATAATAGTGTAATCCGTATACATTTTGATAAACGGACCAAAACACATGTGTAAGTGATATCAATTAAAAGTGATATCGATTAAATTCATTTTTATCCATCTACATTTCTTTTCTTTACTCATTCATTTACTTTATTCATGTTGTATTTAAAAAAAACATTTAAATATATATATAATATATATATATATATATATATATATTGTTGTATTTAAAAAAACCCTTTAATGTATATTATATATATTATATATAATATATTTGTTGTATTTAAAAAAAAACCCATTTAAATGTATATATAATATATATATATATATATATAGTTGTATTTAAAAAAAAAACCATTTAAATGTATATATATATATATATATATAATATTATATATGTTGTATTTAAAAAAATTTTAAATGTAATATATATATATATATTATATATATATATATTGTATTTAAAAAAACAACATTTAAATGTATATATATATATATATATATATATTATATATATATTATATATATATATATATATATATATTGTATTTAAAAAACAACATTTAAATGTATATATATATATATATATATATATATATATATATTGTATTTAAAAAAACAACATTAAATGTATATATATATATATATATATATATATATATATATGTATTTAAAAAAAACAACATTTAATGTATATATATATATAATATATAATATATTGTATTTAAAAAAAACAACATTTAAATGTATATATATATATATATATATAATGATATATGGTATTTAAAAAAAAACAACATTTAAATGTATATATATATTATATATTATATATATTGTA
>CM042147.1:101192395-101214195 GCA_023376005.1 Doryteuthis pealeii | reverse complement strand
TTATATCCCCCCCCTCTAAAATCGGAACAGTTATGTCTAGGACAAAATAATTTGGCACACTTTCCTAACTTATGAAGGGGAACATTTGTGCCAAATTTCAAGTAAATCAGTGTCGGTGGGTGTAACACCCTGGTGAATTGACATGGAATGACCCGTCCGTAAGACAAGTAAATTTGATTTTTTTTTTTTTTCCAAATTCAGAACTTTCGAAGCAAATCACTGACGGTATAGCAATCTTTACATTTCACACATTATATATGAAAATAATTCTGAAACTCTCTCGTATTACGGACATAGTGCTTTTTTTTTTTTTTTGCTTCTCTTATATTTTTTAAACAAATGTTCAAGTTTGCACTATCACATTTTCATTTCACAGGCCCTGTTTGTACTTCCAGGTGTCTTCTAATTGAGTGCACAATTTCAAGAATATTGATAAAGATTAGCCACTTTGATTTTGAAAAACAAAACACCGTGTAAAATTTATCCTAAAAAAAAAAAAAAAAAAAAAAAAAAATTTTTTAAAAGTCATTTTTTATTATTTGTTCTCAGCTGTTCAATGGAAAATATGGTTTTAACTCGCTGTAAAAATAATTCAATTGATGAAAACCGATAAAAATTATATATTTAGAAAGATCATTTTATTTTCTTCCCAACCATATAAATATTTTTAAGATTGGTTCAGAAATACTCGAGAAATTGCAAATTTTACTGATTAAGGTCGCAAATTTGAAAATGTCCGCATTTATCAGCTAAATGCTTGTCAAAAACTCCAATTCAACAAAAATTGTGTTCCCAGTGTTATCAGTTAGGACTAACAATCTGAACAAAAACGTTTTAATGTCACTCAAATTTAAAATCTCTTTTCTGTCATGTGGATTCATCTTTTATAGTAACAATTATCATTTGTGTAATGATGTGTGTAATTTTTAATCATCAAGATTGTACAAAAATTAGTAGAAGGGTTTTTGACATTTTGTCTGTTAGTCTTCCATAGTACTTCAGCTAGTTAATGATACAGCTTTTTAATGGTTTTTCTTTTAGAATATATTTCTAAATATAGCATTCCCACTTGATTTTTTTATTTGAGGTTATTGTTATTTAATCACATTAGTTATATAGAGCTCTGTAAATGGAGTTCAGAACTGTTTGAATTATGCAAATATCTCCAGTGGTTCAAAAGTTATGAGAATTTAAAGCCCCAAAATTGGGGGTACAAAAATGGACATGATTTTGTTTAAAAAAATATGTCAAATCACGGACAAAACAAGAAATTCAGTCATTTCTTCAACATTTCTTTATTTTTGCAGCAATTTTGATAAAACTTAGAATTCTTATGTAAAATTATGTGTTCTTCCTGGTTCTGCACTCAAATGATATGTATCTCTTGCTATAACCATTATTTAGAGAATAAGAGGTACAGATAACAACATTTAAAAAAAAAAAAAAATTTTACCACAAGATTATTCAACATTTTCATTTTAATACTGCATTTATACACATATATAGTATTAATTTAAATAAATAACATCACTTTGAACTTAAAAATACCTTTTTAAATACTTGATATGTTGTATTACGTACAAGAAATAGAATACTTATTTACATCATTTTTTTTTTAAAAAAACAAAGCCTGTCCGGTAATTATGTGTTTTGTTAAAGTTTTAATACTATATTGTAAGTTTGTTTTTTCCAAAACTGAATGCTTGACAAAAAAGCCTGACGGTTAACTATCATGTAAATATCACATATATAATATCAAAATAATCCTCAGACTATCTAGTATTAAGGATAGTGCTTTTTTTTTGCTTAGCTTATACTTTTTGAAAGAACTTGCGTAAACTTTCGTTGGTAGTGGTTTCGCTTCTGGAGGTCGAAGAAGAAAAAAAAAACAACCTACACGATATAGTATAAAGTGTCTACTAATTAAGTGTTCAATTTCTAGAATATTGATAGAGATTATCCTTTTTGATTTTGCAATGCAAACTAATGACTAAAATTTAGGCTCGAAAAAAATTCATATTTTTTGTTTTGGACTTTAAAAGCAAAATACGGTTTTTAAATCGCTGTAAAAAATAATTCAATGGATAAAAACCCATGGAAATTACATATTTAGAAAGATTATTTTCTCTTCTTTCCAAACATATAAATATTTTTAAGATTGGATCAGAAATACTCGAGAAATTGCAAATTTAACTGATTATGGTCACAAATTTGAAAATGTCTGCAGATATCAGCTAACTGTTTGTAATGCTACTAAATATCAGAAAGGTATCTATGTATCTTAAAATTATTCGTATAACTAAATAACTAAAATACACATGCATACAATAAAGAACATTACATTTTTTTTTTTTATAAAATTTTGATATTTAATGATTAAAAAAGTAAAATTGTTTCTCATAACTTACTAATAGCTTCCCATTCAGATTGAGACAGAGTTCCCTGTAAGAAGAAAGGATGAGAAAAAAATTAATAAAAAACAGCATGAAAATAGTATTTCCAGTTGATATTTTTATATTTTATATTATTCTTATTTAATCACATTAATTATAAAGAGCTATGTAAATGAAGTGGTTCAAAAGTTATGAGAATTTAAAGCCCTGAAATTTTGGAATTCAAAATTGACATCATTTTACACACAAAATTACTTGAAATCACAGACCGATTCAAAAGAAGAAATTCAGTAATTTCTTCCCCATTTCTTTATTTTTGGAGCAATTTGGATACAACTTGGCATTCTTATGTAAAATTGTATGTTCTTTCTGATTCTGCACTCAAATGATATGTATCTCTATGCTGTAACCCATTATTTACAGAATAAGAGGAACGGATAGCAATGTTTTTTGTTTTTTTAAGTTTATCGCAAGATCATTCAATATTTTTATTTTAATACTACATGTATACACATATATAGTAATAATTTAAATAAATAACATCACTTTGAACTTAAAAAGATATTTTTAAATACCTGCTATGTTGTATCATATACAAGAAATAGAATACCTTTTTTACATGTCAAACATGTATTCTATGATTGAAAATCTTAAAAATCACATTATAAATACATTTTCTGGGTGAAGAGAAATCCCTTGCAATTTACTATTCATCTTCAGATAAAACGGGAAAATACTTACAAAATTACAAAATAAAATGATAAAATGCATTTTGTAGCTTGTTTTGAGACTCATTCACACATGTAAAAATTTATTTAATGTACAAATAAATTACAAATTTCAGTATTTTTTTATTCAGAAATATTTAAAAAACAAAGAACAAATAGATAAATAGACTAGCAAATAGATAAAAGTTGCTGTACTTTACTATATTTAATATTCATTGTTTTAATTTATGAAATTTTGAAGTGGTTTTTCAAAAAATTTCTTTCCGACAGAAAATACAATTGTATATATAATAATACAAATAAGTCAAATAATTATTCCAACAGTTCAGTCCCACCACTATTATGTTGAAGATGGTACATTATTTAAAGAAATACTATTTTTCAAAACAAGTTAGACAAAATTATTTTAAAAATTGGAAGTTATCTTTAACAATTTAATGTTTTTAAAACCATTTAGCACAAAATTATTCTTAATATTTATGCAGAGTGTAGAAAAGAGCAGGGTTGTGGAGTCAGAATACAAAACCAGTGACTCCAACTCCTCTTTATGTAATTAAGTGATTATGGCCAACAAATCTCATAAAGCCTATGCATATTCTCCTAACTTTAATGGGCCTATATCATTATAACTGATTTATATCAAAGAATAAAGATATTGTGGATTTTATATCATACTTATACATTCCTTAATATCTTCTAATGAAATTAGAGACAAAATCTTTGAAAGCATATAAAAGAAATAAAAATAAAAATGCTATAATGTAAGACTTTTTATACACACACACACACACACACACACACACACACACAGATATATATCTTTGCAAATAATAAATAAATACAGAACAAAAATAAACTACTTTATAACAGAAGTTGAAATATAATACATTACAGATTATAAAATACATAACAAAAATAAAATTCTATGAGATTTTTTTCACATATATAGTTTTGCAAATACAAAATAACTACAAAAAAATAAAATGAGTTTGAAAAAGAAGTTGAGATGAATTTCTTTAAAGAAATAATTTAATAATAAAAAGAAAAGTTACAACAAACAGGAGCTTTAATAAAGAAATCAGTAATGTCTTAAATTAAAATAATTTAAAAAAAACAAACTTATATATTGTTCTTAAAAATAGAATGGCTTCTTCTACATCCCCCTTCATAGAAGGCCTTAAATCAGATTTAAGTATCTTTAGAGCAGAAAACAGTCTTTCAACACTGACTTGGGTGGGTGGTATCACTGTTACAGTTCTAGCTACATCCCAAATAATTTCTGGATAAAGAAGTGGCTTCTTCTACAGTAAGTTTTGATTACTGATCATAATGTTTCACTTCTTTTAAAGCATTCAGAACATCTTGCTGAAATTTTCTACTGGTGTTATTGTAGTTTGTACATTCAGTCACTTCACTTTTGAATGCTCCTTCTTGTCCAAAACAGCTTCCAAGTCTAATTTTTCTGTAGCAAGATGGGAGACTTGCCTTGTGGAGCAAAGCAGACGCGAACCTGTCTGGCTGGCTGGATGAGTGGAAAAGGAAAATATGACTGCCTCGGCACTAAAATTTAAATATGCACGATCTCAAAGCCAAGAGACATGGCAAGAGTAAATCTGCATATATGCAAACTTTTCTCAGATCATAGTACATAAAACCAAGCACAACTGAAAAGGAGGCGAATTGCTTTGAAGCGGTGAACAATTTGTATGCAGAAAACTGCTAGAATATTGTTGGGGGGACAAAAAAGTTTGGAGTTAAAGAGAGGGATTAGCCTAATCGATTTCGCAACCTATAAGCTATTTCGGCATTTATAAGTTGCCCAATAGTACTAGTATGGATTAGCCGCGATATGATAAAGTCCTTTACCAGTAAGGGTGATGTGGTTGCATGGCTGAAGAACGTGAAGTTGGTGGTGACACTTCAGATGGTGGATGATGTGGTGAGCCTGCTGCCATTGTATTCAGAGGTGAACACACTTACCCTCTACCAGGAAATGAAGAAAATGGACCAGCAGGACATTGATCAAATAGAAGCGCGACTGAAGAAAGTATTCACTGATGGCGCCTTTGCAGAATACAGAAAGCTGACTTGAGTCAGGTGGGAAGGCGAACAAGTGGATGTATACATAAACAAGATAAGGTGGTTCATCAGATTGGCCAGGTTAAAGGGAGTTGGGTTGGAGAGGCTTGCAACTCTGACTTTCATCACAGGGTATATATCCCACTGACCTCCAACAGGTGCCAAATGTTGAGACCCTAACAATGCGAGACCGTATAGCAAGCGCCAGAGTGTTAACTACCAGGGACCAAAGCCGTGATGTAGCAGCAGCAATAAAAGCAGACATAACAACATCCCAACCAGAATCCCAACCAGAATAAACTACCTCAGATGATTCACAAGCATGGAGGCCTCATGTGCTATACGTGTGGTGGTCCCAACCACTTTTCCAGGGAATGTCAACGTAATCCTGGACTTATAAATAAGAGAGCACAGGTAAGAATGTGTTGCTACCGATGTAATGAGCTAGGCCACATATTAGGAAATGAATTCAGGGACAAGGTATCGTCACTACCCCTACCCCTTGTCTGTCAGCACTACCTATTGTTGGTGTCCCAGTAGACAGCGTGAATTGTTCAGTGCTCATCGAGACGGGATGTTCCCTCTTGATAGCACAAACCAATGCTCGGCATGGTGTAAGTGTTATATGGACATGATGACAATCAAAAGCACATCCAAGGCATGTTGTGGAGTCAGAGTGATTACAATCCAAACAGGAAGAGGTCATAGTGCTACGGTTGACATTCTGCTACCTTTGACCATAAACAGAGGGCCAGGACTGCACAGTAGGAAGTGGGCCATAAATGAAGCACCAGATCAGTTGCACAATACAATTCTGGACTATTAAGTGTCCAATAAAATCAAGGCTGTGTAGGAGACAGAGTTGTGGATTGCTAACATTTGGTTGATACCATATCTAGAGTATGGCTGGTGATGGATTACAGAGAACTAAACCAACATGTGGATGCCTTCACTGCGAACGCTGGAGTGTGCACCACCAAATTGCGGGAGTGGTGTCAGCAGGGGTTTAATATAGCCTTACTTAATCTAAGGAGGGCTTATCTGCAGATACATGTAGTCACTGTGGGCATTTCAAACCATAATTGTCAAAGGAAAGATATTGCTTGACACACTTGGGGTTTGGCCTCAATGTGATACTGCTAATCATGAAAGTTATCATCAAGATGGTGTTGACGGAAGAGGAATCGATGATGAGAGCTACATCAGTCTACGTTGACAACATATATGTAAATGAGGACATAATTTTTGCAGATAAAGTCAAGATGAGACTGGAATCCTTTGACCAGCAAGAACCCCAAGCATCTGAAGGATGAAGCTCTGGTGTTAGGCATTGAGGTTTGGGGAGAATACAACACCCTGCGATGGAAACAAGTGAGAGCGCAGTTCCAGAACCACCCATCATAATGACTTAATGTACCATATTTTTCATTTGTGGGAAGCCGGTAGGACACTTTCCTGTTTGTAGGTTTCTTTGCACAGCAACCAAAGTAATGAAGAAACGAGCAGGAATAGTCATGAAGAGATGGAACAACATAGTGAATGACATTCCTCTTAAGCGGATAATAGCTGAAATAGTGACCAAAGTGTGTCAAGATGACCTTGCCCAAGGTGACTGGCGCGTGACCAGAGGAGAATTAAATGCATGGGTAGACGCAAGCTACCTGGCAACAGGCATGGTGTTAGAAAGATGTACGGCTATTTTAGAGGATGCATGCTGGTTTCATCTGACAAATCAAATTAGCAGAGCGTGATGCCACACTAAAAGCAGGGTTCCCACTCATTTTAGGAAACCATTTTCCAGGACATTTTTAAAATTGTCCAAGACAGCACTTATTTGTGGCAATTTTATAATTTACTATTATGTCTAATATTGACACATTAAGCCAGTTTTATTCTTACTTTTTTATGATGCCGGGTTAATGAAGTATCTTGAGTTCATTACAGATGATGCCTACATCTATCAATTAATTATAGAGTGTGTCCATAAAGTCAGTGTGCACTTTAAAGTTATAAATTCATTAAAGTACAAACAGATTTTATGGACAAAATGTACAATAAAATTGTCAGGCCTCCTGTTTTTGCTTAGTAATGATCACCATTGCTGTTTTTAAATTGGCAAATCAATTTAGATATTTTACTCCTCTCCCTCCATGTTTAAAATAATTATTTACCGTACTATGTTTCTCACTTTTTATCGACAAATATATGGAAATATTTCACAATGCCCCTTCACTTTATATCTATATTATATTTTATATACTACTATATGTTAAAGTTATATTTCAAAGTTAAAATAATAGATAGTGAAGCACATTGGAAAAGAAAACATCTCAAAGAAGCAATGGTTGACTGTAGTGACCTAGTATAGAGATGAACACAATATGGGAACCAATTATTAAAAAGACTAAATCAAATTGTTTTTTAAGTTAATTACTTTGAAAATAAAAAGATCGAAAAAGATTGATGGCAAATTTTATGCCTTAAGTTGCACAGGAAACGCCAATAAACTTTTTCTAAATGATCATGATTCTTCTCGTGACACATGTCCGAATGATAGGCATGCAAAAACAATGGTCATTGTTTTTTAATGAGATCTTTGAAGGTTCTTCAACACCTGTTTGATCAACTGTCAAACTGTTAAAAATAATTTCCCCAGGTTGGATCATTACTATACTTGGATACAAAGGGAACACCTGAGGAAGGCCGAAGGATATAAAGGCTGAAACATTATATGTATATACATACAATAAAGATGAGGACAACAATCCGAAAAATCAAAATTATTCCTATCAAACCTCATCTCGAAAATATAGCTCATGTTTATTTATGTTGTCATTAGGCAGAGGGGGGAGGGGATTGTGTTTTGTACAAATTCATAAAAACAAAATGTTTTAAACAGAACGGGTTGTTTGATTTTGTTTAGTCTGTTTTGTTTTACAGCATATCAACCTCAGTAGGTCATTTAATGCTAACAAACTTTTGAAATAAATTCATTCTTAATGGATAATCAATTTTTTTTATATATACATTTTTCTATTCAACCCATAGATGGGACCATAACAGGTACTACCACTCCAGTAAAGAGTGGACCAGGAAGCAATGGTGATGAAGGGGTGCTCCACATTCCCCAGACCTCCAGAACTGGAACCTCACCATCAGATGTCATTCCTGGGACCTTCAGCCACCACCACCTAGCATATATTATAAGAAGGGTTGATCGTGGATTGCTCTCTCCGACCACCCATCTAAATTAAGTAATGGTCTAAGCTAGGTATACCCAATTTGTTAAAAAATCCATGTTTTTACAATACAAATATACCTCCCCCCCACACACACACACACACCGTTTGCAAAAAATAAGGATGCTACTCAGGTAGAAGATAAGTACTGAAAATCAGAAAATCAAATCAAAATAAAAACTAAAAAATAATTTTTGGATATTTAAAAAAAATTTTTTTTTTTACTCATTTCGATAATTATTTAATCTTTATTTAATTATTTATCTTATAAAAGAAAAAAGTATACATCAATATTTGCGCTAATTTTCAATAGAGTTTGTGACAAAAAAATTATTAGAGAAAGTAGTTATTAAAAAAATATGTTTTTAGAATATAATAATATGACATTTTAAACTTAACATCATGATACTCATATCTTAAATGAATTTTATATATTAATTTATCATAGTAGAAATACCTAATTAAATCAAAAAGTTTTAACATAAAATAACTGATGCATTATAAATCAATACTGAAAATTTCATCAAAATCAGATAATTCCCGGATTTTTGGTAATTTTTTCTTTCAATCGAGTGTTAAATTCATTTTGTAAACACAGATTTTACGGCAACTCCAGTGGCCATATTTTGTCATATTTGATAAAAATTCACCGAAAAAGATAGTTTTAAATGTATTAAAAATAAATTACATGTGTAATATTATTTTGCTTTTTCTACTGATGTTACTACTTTTCGACTGAGACAAAAATTTGACCATAAATAATCAATTTAATTTTAATTAGTTTTTAAAATGAAAAGTAGACAAAAAAATAGGTATCCTTAGTCTAAGCAGAGTGTTGCATGTCATGGACTGCTCATCCACAAAGATTCCATCCTTAGGCATCATGGGTCACCACACTATGGCCAGCAGGTGGCCCAATTGCAGTCGGTGTATTCTAAAGACCCAGCCGACAGGGCTAAGGGCAGATTATAAAATATCTAAATTGATGTGCCAATATAAAGCTGGGGGGGGGGGCATAATTGTACAATATCTACATATATTTGCCAACAAAAAGCGAAAAATACAGCATGTACATATTTGAAATTTGAATTTGTAAAAATTCATGGTAAAAAAAAATTAAACCTGGGGAGGGGGTAAAATATCTAAATTGATTTGGTGATGAAAAGCGGGGTTGGGGTAGGGCATTGTAAAATATCTCCCTTAATTTGCCGATAAAATGTGAAAAACATGACTCGGAAAATATCTATATTTGATTAGAATTATGTCTTATGCCAGCAATTAAAAACAGTGTAAATTAGGGTAGGAATCCGGGATGACAAAACGTTAAAATGACCAATAGTACTATTCGCAGAGTTCCGTCCCGGCCTCCTCCCTTTAAAAACGCTAGGCGGTGATAGGTAAAAAAACAAACCCACCTATGAATGAAGTCCCTAGCTGAAGTGGTGCCTGCTGTATATGAAAAAATAATTTGTCAATTGAAGGCGTTTTTATGGATTTTTTTTTTTATTTAGTTTGAAGACGTTAAAAGTAAGCTATATTTTTAAAAAGGTTAAAATATTTACATTTACTTGTCGAAAAAAGACTGGAGGTGATAAAATATCGCATTAACTTTTTTGGAAAAAGCGCTGTTTTTTTTTTTGTTTTTGTTTTTTTAAATATTTTCAAAAATATGGCTTACTTTTAACACCTTCAAAACACTAAAAAAATAATAATTTGTCGATAAAAAACGCCTTCAATCGACAAATTATTTTTTCATATACAGCAGGCACCGCTTCAGCTAGTGATTTCATTCATAGGTGGGTTTGTTTTTTGATCTATCACAGCAGGAGACCGGGATGGAACTTTGCGAATAGTACATGACCAATATTTCCAGGAGTGGGTAAAAAAGAACAATTTCCTCGTATATTCCTTTAAAATAAACTGAACCCTCATTTTATGTCCGTGTTTTTGCAATAGATGTTTTATTTTTTTTGCACCCATTATTTTACCATACTAAATATATTATTTCTTTATTTATTTTAATAATTCAATGTGTATATTCTAAAAGTTTTTATTTTGTGAGAATGGTTAGTTTTAAAGGCTCGTTTTACAATTTAGGCATAAATTGGATCCTCTTTTTATGACTGTAATTTTGTTTTTTTCATCGACTGATTAAAATCTGACGTTTTTATTTTAGAGTACCAAAGTCAAAAAGAAAAGAAATAACAACAAAAGGTAATCTTCAACTTTTTACTCGTAAATTCCTACCATAAAATTAAGCTTGGGCATTTTATGGTAGGAATTTACGAGTAAAAAGTTGAAGTGTAAAAATGAACCCCCACTTTAAAACTAACCATTCTCACAAAATAAAAACTTTTAGAATGTACACATTGAAGTGAATATTAAAATAAATAAATAAAATATATTTAGTATTGTAAAATAACGGGTGCAAAAAAAACATTTATTGCAAAAACACGGATATAAAATGAGGGTTCAGTTTATTTTTTTTACCTGGGTAGGGAGTATTATCACCGTAAAAAGAACACTTACTTTAACGGAGTTGAAATTGACATCTGATGTCCCTGAAAATTTTGTTCAAGCACCGCTTGCTTGAAGACTTGTTAGGAGGGTGTGTTCCCCAACCCACCCCGTCAACATGACTAAAGACAGTAACACTGCCAATCCCTACATTGTTGACAGTCGCTTGATCCCAACCCCACATCTGACAAACTACCGAGACTAAAATGGTTATCAACTTTTGTCTTAGGAAATTTTTTTACTTTCCAGTGTTTCCAAAAATGTTTAACAAACTTTTTTTGAATGAACATTAATTTTATTTAATTCTTAAATGTATTTTTTTTTTTAAATTGTTCATTTTCAGTCAAAATTTTGCGTGTGTGCTATTCTATAGTACAGAAAATTCTTTTTAAATGTTCTAAATTTTACAAGGTTTTGTAAAACGTAATTTAATTTTTTAATCTTTCTTTAACGAATACCTTATTATCTTTAGTCTGATGACAAATTCTTGTCTTGTTCAGTGTCGTATAAAAATAAATCAAAATATTGCTACATGATGAAAGCGAAACTTCAAAATAGCCAATCAGAAGCATTTTTACTGTTTAATGAATATTTATGACCAGTTTGGGAAATGTTGGGTAGGTTCATTGAGCAAAAACAAAACAAAAAAATAAAAAAGCGTCCTTGTTATTTTACTAGTTATATTTGTTAACGGTAACAATAACATTAATTTTGTCTCAGATAATTCAATTTTTCCAGGATAAAAAAACGAAAATTTTCCAGGATTTTGAAAAAAAAAAACCCTATCTTTTCAAAGTTTTCCAGTACTAGAAAACAAAATTTTTTTTTCCAGGTTTTCCAGGATGTGTGAGAACCCTGTAAAAGGCCTTAATTTCACACTACAGTGGCAAGCTGAGGTGGTGCATCTTTTCACAGTGTGTTTACAACTGGTTGACTGACACCCTGATGGGCAAAGCCAGAGTAAGGACCAAGGTTGCAACTGAAATGTTAGTGCAAAGAAGACTGGCGATCTTAAAGCAGGTGAAACATCATCGACTGCGCCAACCAATGGAATATACCGGTATGAACTGCATGTAAAAGGACTAGATGTGACTATGTCATCCCCTGGAGTTGTAGGTAATTCATATCAAGTGGGAGATCCTGTCTGGGTTGAATGGCCGATGTACCACCAGATTAAACAAAGGACAAGTCAAGTGTATAGTCAGCCCTCAGAGCGTTCTAGTCAATGGAGTACTGTTACAATCTTATGGGCCATCCTGTAGGCTTTAAGCAAGAGCACTTTTCCAGTGGAATTGGATCCTTGGTAATCCTCTGATAATGAATCCTTTGGTTCTTCTGGTAAAGAGTCCTCAGTTCCTTCGTCAATGGTCGTAAGTTCTCCTCAATGATTGCAGATGAACTGTGGCAAGTATCAGTGTTTAAGTAGTGAACCAGCCACGCATTATGGTTGTTGATTGGCCAGAGGAGTAAACCACGTGATCTTGACTAGTCTATAAATTCAGGGTGGGAATTGGAGCACACCTTATATCAGTAATATTCCAACACTCACCCTATTTCGATATAAGGTGGGCTGTTCAATTAGGAAATATTAAATTACATTAGTTTATTTCTTTTGTTTTAGTTTAATTCTTTTGTATTAGCCTTACTAATATTATTATTACTGTTAATTTTATCATTATTAATAATATCATTAGTTATTATTTTGTTATTCTTAATTTTATTATTAGTAGTATTGTCCCCTTCTTTTACTTTTTCATTTTTTTTTGTATATTTTTCTTTTTAATATCTTTTTTGTTTGTTATTACTACAAAAATACAATACAAGTGCACACCAACAGGGCAAAATTATTAGCTTATTTAAGATTGCTTGGCTAGTCTATAAAAATTCAGGGTGGGAATTGGAGCACACCTTATATCAGAAATATTCCAACAAGTACCACGTCATGAGAAGGATCTTCACCAACATTACACATAACTGCTTTGGAAGCAGACAACAGGAGTGGTACATTGTCCGAGAGTGAATCAGGGACACTGTTGTTTTTTAGAACAAGGTCAAACAGTTTGCTTGCAGCACTAGGAGGGACAATGATGATGATGATGATGCTGGGAATAATGAAGATCACAGAAAAAGTACAGATAGATGAACGCCCTCCAAAGAAGCACTCATCGAAGGATTCTAAAAGTATTATTTTTAGTTGTCCCTCTGATTGAGAAATAAGGCTTTAAGAATTCAAAATTATTCATCCTAGTCTTTTGCTTTTCTCTCTTCCTTAAGCCATGTAGGGTTCATTTCTTTTAGCTCAGTTTCAACTTCATTTTCAACAATACATCAAGCCTTCATTTTCCAGTTGGTGACTATCTGAATGCTATCCTTCATAACCTAGTAATCATTGGTGTAATCATTTTGATGATCACACCTATTATTTAATACTTTGTTGAATGTTACGGTTCCCATTATCAGTTTCTGTAATAGGATAGAGCTGTTGGCCTAAAGCCTAACTCTGAATTTTGAGGATCAAATACTTGGTTTAGTCTGCTCTCTAATCTGAAAACTGTCCTAGCCAAGGAGTTAGAACCTCACTGATAACTTTCACAAGTCAAACGAACACACAAACCACTACTTCATCACAACATTCCTGAACAGAAATAGAGCATAAATAAATTTGGAATATTTAAGTGGTAAAGTAAACTGATGATTCAAATATTGCAAAAATAATTAAAGAAAGGACTTACCACTTTAAGTGGATGAATTAAGTCATCCTTTCCACTTGATGAAACTTTGGCCAATTCTTTATCCAATTCTTCTTTGGCAAATTGATAATCTGAAGGATTATCACTCACTTGTTTTACTTCATCAGTTGGGTAAGACTACAAAAAGTTCAGAACATTATAGAAAAGTTACATATAAAGGAACACATACATCATTACAATCATTACATTTATATAAGATATAAATTAAAATCTTCAAACCAGCTTCTCTATGCTAGAAAAACTTAGAAAGAAAATATTTTGTTCATAAAACTTTTGAGAGCATTCTATAATGTAGTCTTACCAGAAAGGTACACAATTGAAAGCATTTATACCCTTTACTAGTAGCAATCTATAGTAACCCTATGGCTAATACATTTTAATACCCACTTTTTAGAACAATTTAAGTAACTTTATTTCAAAACAAATACATTTTTTAAAGAAATTTTTTTGACACAACATTTTGAATATTTATTATGATATGATTTTTTTAGCATTTAAACAAAATTGGTACTTTCCATAAAACTATCAGATAAAACCAGTTCAGCAGTCTATTTACCTAGTAAAATGAAAGTAAATTGAACACTGGGTGTTATAAAAGCAAACACAAAGCCACAGGTCAGTTTGGCATTATATATACATTGTAAATCAAACTCTCACTTTAGAGCAACTTCATTTATTTTCACATTTTGACAGAATTTTTTAATGGAAAATTAAAAATTTCCCCACAAAAAATTATACTTTCTAAAAGAATACATTAAACTACACCAGAGAAAATAAATATCAAAACAAAAATCTAATATTTGCTAAACCAAAACTCATCTTTGATACAGCAAATGATAGTTTAGCAAAATACATAAAAACTGTTAATTATTCCTGACATTGCTGAACGGACTATTATTATAGGATCAGTGATGTTGATAGCTTTTTAATTTAGTGCGTCCTGGGATGTACAGATTTGATTTGAATGAGTCCCCAGGAAATTTGATGGATCCCACCAAAAGTTTCTTAATAAACTGTAGATTTTTTTTATCTATGAACAACTAAAGCCACTTAACCCCTACCTTTTACCCCATACAGTGTAATTCATTTCCAAGAAAATATTGAAATGTATTTACAGTTAGCTGGAAATGGTGGGGGAAGAAAAAAAACACTGGGATGCATGGATACGATTTTTATGCATCCTTTTAGATTTTTATGCGTCAGGGACACAGGATGCGTAGCTATCAGCATCTCTGTAGGATAGAGCTTCTTTTCCCTTTTATTTTGACAGGACATTTTTTATAATAGCATAATACATAATAAAGCTACAGAAAATTAAATTTGGCAATCAATTATTTCAAGGTAAGGGATGTTTTATCTTTATGTAATCAAACACTTGTAAAAATTTGTTTAACAGTTAAAAGATTATCCACCAATACTTACTTCTAGAGCTTGCATACGCCCAAGTAATCCTCGGTTCTCTCCAGTTTCATTTTCTTTAAAAAATTCTGCAAATGATTTCTTAAATAAGAGTTTCAGACCATATTTTTTAGCCATTCTGTGCAAAAAAAAAAAAAAAAAAAAAAAAAAAAAAAAAAAATCAATATTGTAGAGTATGTGCAGAGAACTATATTTCATCGCCTGCAGTAAAAACAAAAATGAAAAATACATATTCAGTCATATTTTTATATTCACCTGCAATGCACAGGAAAATACAAGATCAAGTCTCATTATTAGGTTTCTCTGTCAGCAGCCTATTAGAGTTCCCCTTTGAAGATGAGATATTTTTAATGCATTCAAATTATATGAATTCTTTTCACCATTTTCTTCTCTGTATGTAGTAAAAATTTGACAAAGCAATTAATTTTTTTAAAATGTTACTATTATCGAATCATGTAATCAAAGTTTTTTTGGGTTTTTTTAATGGATACCCAACAAAAATGAATAAAACAAAATCGTCTTAGTATAAAATAGCCCAAGGGTTGATATGCCATAAAATCCAACCAACCATTGAATAATTCACATCAATATTTTCAAACTTATGATTTTTGCTTGTCATATGATGGTCCTATAATTTTTTAAAAAATTATAATAAATCTATAAACAAAAAAAGTAAAGTCATCTGGGGTGGCCTAAAATCGGTATCAGCCAGACAGTGAGAGAGTCTATCCCCTTTTCACCAGTGCTAGACTAAGGAGATTGTTTTTGTGTCTGGTGGAGCACCACACCTACCATCAGCTCCTCACGTTACCGCACAGATCCCTGTGCTACTCATATGCTGAGTTGACGAGGGCCGGTAAAGAAACAGGAATTTTGTGATTCCTAGGCAGACACTCTACCGACTGAGCTAAACCGGCCCTACAGCTTCAAAGTGGCAAAATTTGGCCTAAAGATTTTGGGCTAAATAATACCAAATGAATGTTGAAATAAGATTTGTCAGCTTTTGTATCTGACACCCAATGTGTTAATTTTTGGTCTATAATTCTGTTAATTTTAATTCTTTATAGGAAGCTTTTTTTTTAATATGATCTCACAAAAGAGTAATTAGAAATTCCATTATTAAGACGAGTCAAATAATGCCTCATGTTACAATAACAATTTCTCATTACTATAGTGAAACCAGGCTGTATGTCCAATAAATATAGTCACATTTTCTTCTTTTACATAAAAGTGGATGGTTATTCAAAGTAACCTTCAATTGTATTTGTAATTAATGAAATAAATTAATCTTAACATTGAAATTCATTTAGACCAAGTTGCTTCATTTAGTTAAGATTTTAAGTTTTGGTTTGAATAAATTCCATATTTTATGTAGTGAAAAGTAAGTTTACAACCCAAAAGATATTTTTTAGAAATTCACCATACCAGAAAGAAAACAATTGTTTTTTGGGGGTTTTTTCTCTTACAATTCCAAAATAAATGAAGAGCACTGATTCAAGTTATATTAGAACAACTAGCAAAATACTAGTTAATTTTTTGAAAGAGCAGGGGGATTAAATAAATAAAATAAAACATTTAATATTTTTTAAAAGTTAAAAACTATCATATTCACTCCACTGAAATGATGGTTTTGTTTTACGACAGATGACTTTTTAAAAAAATACATCCATTTTTACATAATTCTACAAAATTTGATTAAAATTGAACAAATATTTTAATTTTAGTGTAAAAATAATATATACTTTTTAAAATTTTTATCTTGATTTTATCGACATCCAAAATTACATGAAAGGATTTTTTTGCCACACTCTTTCATAAAAAATGTAAACAGATCTTTGAAATCTTATATTTTTTTTGATAATAGACATAAAAAATAGTTTTGCCATCAAAATTCAAATAAATGTTTTCTTTCTAATAAAACCAAATTTCTAACAGTTAAATTCAAAGTAATTCAAATATTTAAGGTTTTTTCAAAAAAAAAAATAAATGTTTGTTTTGGACATGCGTAAACCTAAACCGGATACAGTTAAATTCAAAATAGAAGAACATTATGTGTCTATTTATTGTTTGTAAATAAATTTCTTGTAAAACTTTATATGTTAGATAAATTTAAATATATATTATAATAAAACAAACTATATATAAATCAATAATACCGGGCATGTATTTATTAAAACTTGTTTTAACAAACAATGTTGACCGTTTAATGTTACATACTTTATTTCCGAGTATACATAATACAGGGTTGTTCTTTATTCAATGTATTAATGATTTCAAATATCAATTAAATACTCACTGATAAACTTACACAATTCCTGAAGGTATTATGATGTAAGTAGTGATGTAGTTACAGACAGACCCCGAATCTCCATTGTATATAGATACAGACAACATACAGACAGGTTTAAGAACAGGAGCTTTGTGCACTTGTCTTAAAAAATTACTATTTTCTTTTATTTTTCACTGAGAAATCTGCCTTTAACAGTTTCCATTTCATTGCAAAATTTTCTGCTTAGCACTTTTTTAATTTTGCAGTAATCTGCATTTGTTCTTTGAATACAGATTATTATTTCCAGTCACTTGATAACAAAAATTATACTTTCTATTGGAAAGTCATCTATAAACTTATATAATTTAGTCAAATCACAAAATGCATTCCAGCTTCTAGCAATATCTGTATTAATAATTGGGAAGAATTTGTCTTTCTGTCCTATAGACGATAGACAAATTCTTCCAAACGGTTTGATGTAAAGCTATCAAATTTGGTATGAATACTTATTGGACACATCTTAACATAAAAAATATAATAAACATTGTTCCTTCAGGGGATTCCCTAACAAACAATAATCAGCAGGAACCATGTTGCTACAAGATGTAATTGTACAGGATTTAAATTTCTAAACTTCAAAAGAAAAAAAGAAAATTATCTTAAAATAATTACCCACATTTAATGAAATCTCACTAATACTATTACAGTTTATAGGTAGTTTTTTCAAGCTTGAGATGTAAAATAAGTACATAACATTATTGCTTAGTTAGAATTAACAATCCAGACCAAAAAATTTGAATCGATAGATCTCAAGTGTAACTAACTGAAATTTAAAAATATTATCTACAAAACTGTGAAGGTCTTCACAGAATAACATTAAATTCATAATATAAAAAGATAATTGGTTAATCTCTTTCTTATTATGCAGATTTATCTTTTATATTTAAATTACCACTTCTTCAGTATATTTTTTAATTAACAACAAAGATTGTAAAATACTGTTTAAAAAATGAAATAAGCAGAAGGGATTTTTAAAACTATCTGTTAGTCTTCACTTTTTTTTTTCTCAAGATAAAAATAGTTAGTTTTAGGCAGGATAAAACATCAGACAGTACTTTTTTCTTTTAAACAAATAATAGGAAAAATTACCTACTTTTCTAAAGCTGGAAAATAGACAAGAAATTCTGGGCAATCAACAACTCCTTCAAGATGAAACCAATATCGGGATCCAAATAATGGAAAGTTTTCTTTGTCTTTGCTTTCAAACTCCACATTATAAACTTTATTACCCAAAACTATTTTTTTCTGCAGCTCTTTATTCGACGACTGAAAACAAAGAAACATTGAGAAAAATTAAAAAAAACAAAAAATGTTGGAATAAAAAAAATTTGCATTTCAAACACTGAATTACCACATTCGGATCACAATTTTTTTTTATGGTTATTTTTGTTTTTGTTTCATGACATATCAACCTTTATGGCTATTTAATACCAAATCTTCTTTGTTTTTTTTTGGGGGGGTATATATGATTTGTAAGTAAATAGTTTGTAGGTAATTTTTTTTTGTAAACGGATAGAAATAATCTTCATTAACTCAGTGCGTATCAATATATTGGTAGACATAATTTTTCATGTTATATTTATCATAAATTTCATGTCTATCAATAAACTGGTAGAAATAATTTTCCATGGGACCCTAATGGGTACTACCACTCAGGGTCAGAGTGAACCTGGGAGTAATGGCAATGAAGGGGTGCTCCATGCTTCTCAGAGCTCCAGAATTGGAACCTCACCTCTAGATACAGTTTAGTGTCATACCCAGGACACAAACTTGGAAGAAATAATTTGTATTTTATTCTTCATTAACTTCAAGTCTATCACATTTTGGTAGAAATAATTTTCAACTTCATGTGTGTTAATGTGGTGGTTGAAACTCAGCCACTGCCTACTAGCACCTATATGATAAAAAGGGTTGAGTGTTTGTCCTAAGAGCAATTTTAAAGAATACAGGCAGGATAAAATCCTATAGGTGCTAAGGCTTGATATGATTAACCAAGTGATCAGATCAGGTCTATCTGAGCACCCACCCAGTCCAAATAAGGACAAGTGGAGTGCTGCAGGTTACATGACTATTTAGTACTCGAGTCATGGACCACTCAGCCACCATGATCCCATCATCAGGCATTACGGGATGACACACACTGCCAATAAGTGGTCCCATTGGGGAGAAGGGATCTTATCCTCTCTACAGAAGAGCAGTCAGCATATTATACAACCCCAGGCAACAGGGCAAGCAGGATTAGGAGTCAGAATAAGGGAGGTAATTTTATTTAAAGAATGAATACACTATTTCATTTTTAAGATGAAGATTATCAATTACACTGGGGAACACAATTTTGTTGATTTGGATCTGACACTTTGTTTTTGACTATGTTTTGCCCACTGGATCCAAAAATCACCTCAGTTTTTCGATATCAAGTCAACTTTTTTGAGCTATGGGATACCCTCAATTTTTTCTCAAAAAACATTAAAATACAGCTTCTAACAAAGTTTTGCTTATCTTATGGAAGGTTTTAAAAATGTATATATAATGGGAAATAATAAAACATCACAAATTTTTGTTGATCTAGATTGTACTTGTTTTTGACAAACCTTTGGATTCTGAATCAAAAAATTACCCCATTATTTTCTCTATTACATAAACTTTTTAAGTAACAGGATACCCTTGTTTGGTCTCAAAAAAAAAATACTTCATGTGACAGATTTGAGCTTATTTTATAGAATGTTTTTAAAATTTACAATGGAAAATAATTTTAAAAAGTGCTCAACAGTAATGTTTTTACAAATTCATCTTGTTCTTACAAAAGATATTGTTACTGTAAGTCAAATTGTGTGCAAGTAATTAAGATAAAAATGAATTCAGTTTTTTTCTAGTGTGTTTACAATATGTGAACAATTTCCCTTTATGCTCCATAGTTAGCCATCATATTTACATCCCATATACTTTAATACCATTCCTCCATGAATTTCAAATCTTGGTGGAATCATTCACCTTGCTCATAGCTGACCACATCAAGGTTTTCCAAGAAGTTAGCAAGATGGCTATGCAGAAAATGGAACTTGATGCTCATGTTGCAATCAAGCATTTTGGGGCTATCCAATTTCAGTGCAATTCATTGCTCATGCATTTCCAAGAAAGTTCTTGAAGGGTAAAGAACTTGTCAAGAACCATGCATTCTTTTCGAGTTCTAACATTATCCCGATGAAATGTTCATCTTTGATAACTTCCAGAATCTGTAGACCATCAAAACACACCTGCCTTTATTTTTTCAATTGACAGACCAGGAAATGCCAAATATGGTACTTGAAACACTTTGCCTTCAATTGGCAATGCTTTAATGAATTGCTTTAAGAGACCTAGTTTCATGTGCAAGGTGCGAAATAATTTTCTTTATGTCAACAAATGGTGCATATAGAATGTTGGGATCAACAGGTTTGAGATTAGATCTTGGAAGCCAATTCCTCTCCACCCAATGCTTCTCTCAAGCTCTACTGTCCCACACTGGATTTCAGCTGAATGAGGCACTGGACGTATAGCTGAAGATAGACTAGAATATTCATTGACATTTGTTTTTCTTGTTTATATGGCGAAGTTTTCATTAACAAAAAATACAGTCTGTGCAATGATATTTTGGCTCCCACCAAATCATGGATATAACAAATACCAACTTATCACGTGTTCCCTTGATCCACATATGTAAACTCTTAACACTCTGCTTGCATATCTGGTGAGGGGCCTAAGACTTGTCTTAATCCACAAGTTTTAATTTAAAATATACCAGACAGACTAGGTTTACAAAATGTGCTGATGATGGTTCTTTGATTGGGAATCAACCTAGTCAACAGACCTGAATAATTCTCCTCTCTTTTCAATAAAATAATCAACACAATAAGTTGAACAGTTCTATTACCTACAGCCAAACAATACAATTGTGCTTATTTTTGGGAGTTAAGCTGTAGAGAAAAAACTTGACATGATAGAAAAGACTGACTGCAATTTTGAAATCAGTATGCCAATATTAGTCTAAATCAAATGAAAAATCAAAGTCAACAGAAATTATGTCCAAAATTGTTCCCCTGTGTTATTAGGTGTAACTAGTAATTTTCTTTGTCTTAATTTTGGTTGCTTTTTAATCAAAAACTCACTTTTTTTTTTTCCTTTCCCAATATGCACTATTCCTTTGCTGTCAGAGATATAATATTCCGAGTCAGTTTCAATTAAAAAGCAACCAAAATTAAGGAACCATTAAAAAATCATTCTTTAAATTGGGCATGAAATTACTTGGGGTGTTAAAAAAGGTGCATTTGTAATATGAATTATAAATAATATAAATACTAGTTAATAAT
>CM042147.1:101188541-101192195 GCA_023376005.1 Doryteuthis pealeii | reverse complement strand
TGATTCTAAAAATATTTTTAAAATACCTTTTTTCCAATTAATTGTTGCTTAATGTTTTATTTTTCTATGAATGAAAAAAAAAAAATCAACAAAAAACAAACTTATTAAAAATAAATAAAAAAATCATTTGGTTGTTTAACAGGATATCAATCCTTCATGGGCTATTTAATGTTAAAATATAGCTGAAGCTAAAAAATTGTCTTCATTAAAGTGATCAACATAAAATATAAATAAATAGTGATCAAAAGTATAAATATTAAAATAAAATTTCTAATATCTAATTCATTTATACATTTGGATAGGATAAATATTTAAATGAGTTTGATTTTTGTCTTTTTTCTTTTTAAATTTCTTTTTACTCATTTTTAATTATTCATAAAATAAAGTAAAAACATTAAGCAACATTATTATGCAAATGAAGATTTCAGAATGAATATATAAGGTAAAAAAAAAAAAAAAAACATTTAAAAACTATTTTCAAGCAAGTGAATTTTGGTGTTATGAAACCTCACCACCCTGTAAGAAAGGAAAAAATGAATGTTTAAACATCAAAAGCAATAATTTTACAGGTCTACTTACCAACACATACTAATTTATTTATCCGTCCTTTCTCCACTTAAGAATGTCACCTCCTTTACCAGAACAGAGATCAAGAAACAGCAATTTTTGTGATCACGACCTTTCTTATCATTAATCTTCTTCAAAATATTTCCTAAAATAAAACAATATACAAGATTAAATAAAGAAATAGATGCCTACTTCAAAAACTGGAAAAATTCAACATTTATATTTATATTTAATAGAGAGAAAATGAACTTTCAACTAAAATTATTAATTCTTTCAATAAATTTTATTGTCCTAAATCTCCAGAGATGCATGCAAGAAAAAAGTATGCCTCATAGTAAAAGTTTAATGCTACACACAAATTTGGAAGTTTCAGAAAAAAAATGTTCATAAAACTATGGGACACGGAATTCTATATTGAAGGTTTTGGGTAGGTAAAGTTGAAAACTGAGGATCAACAATTTATTTCAGGCTTGAGATTTCCCTACTTCACTCATGTTGTCAGATTAAGAAATTCAAGGAAAGTTTTCTTTTTACATTTGGAATGACTTTTACCATTGTTTAATTAAAGTAAGTATAGAATACATATATTTTATATCCTTTAGACTTAACTATATTATTTTACATTTATTGTAAAAAAAATTTTTTTAGTCCAAAATTCACTACTAAAAAATGTAATTTACAAATTTTGGTCTAAAAAGTATATTCAAAAATTTGTAAATTTTTTCAAACAGAGAAAATATAAGTATTGAAAAGGATTCCTAAGTCATCTCAGGTCCTGGTATTCTTTAGGTTTTTGTCTCCTTCATCACTGTCTCGTGGTTCCTTTCTCTCAGACTTTCTTCAAACAATGCAAGTCATAGCAACACCCCCATCATAGCGAAGTCACAACTGTCCAATGTCCCAAAGAAATGGCTTATATCTGGTTTTGTCAATGGACATGATTTGCATAGGTGCTGCCATAATCAAGACAAGATGAGACTACAACCCATAAATCTGCCCGTCAACTGACAGGCCAAGCAGATGTGATTCACTGAAGGTAAGTCATTCCTCTCTGATTTCATGATCACTCAAGATGACAACCACCTTCGATGAGCACTCTTTCGTAGGGGTGGAGAGGACTCTTCCAATGGTAATATTTCCTCATCCATGTCTGACACAGTACATTCTGATGCAGGAAGTAAATTGTCGATAGCATTATGTAAAAAATTAGTCTTTCCAAATCACTAGTCTTCCCCTGAAGTAATCGATTCTGGTCATGGGCGAAGATTCTTCACATGCCATGCCATGCCATTGACCCGGACAGTTTGGGAGCTGATTATTCCGTCAACTTGTCCTCTGATGAATTTTATGGTTCTTCTGTATTTCTTGGGATCTGTGGCACTTTTTTATACCAATACACAGGCCCTTGAATGGAACATTGCGTCCAGGCAGTTATTCTTTAAACAGTGCGGTGACACCGCTCCATTATCCCATTACCCTCCAGAATGTACGTGCCTCTTTACCACACATGCACCCCCCATTTAGCCATGAAGTCTTGACTACAGAAAGTTGGGGCATTATCAATCAATAACTCAATGGGGGCAGTGCTCACAAAAAACAGATCTTAATTGTGGTATGACAGACAATGCATCCTGGCACACCAGTGGGTACCATGCAGTGAAATGTGTTGGCCCACAATCTGCCAATGATAGGAAATGATTGCTATCTTAGTGAGTCACGTCTAAGCCCAGTCACCAACAGGTCCCGTCTACCTTGAGTTTACCCTTCTTCCACCAGACTGGAGAGCAGGGTCCAGCATACAGCACCCCTCGTAATCTTTTACAACAGTATCTCCTTCATTTAAACCGTTTGAAATGTCCACAACAATTCACAACATTTAACCATTTGAAATGTCCACATTTAACCGTTTGAAATGTCCACAACAATTCCTAGGTTCCTATTTGAAGATACTCCTTCTGTAGGTCAAGCTAAGCACATTGGCTCCCTGCTGCCAAGAGGCTTGTCATTCACTACCAAAATGTTAACCTCAGCACAATTACCTCTCTCTGTGAGGATTGATATAACTCCACAGCATGCATGGGAGATCTCTTCAATTGTCTTAATCGTCTCACTTTGTCAACGCCAGGCCCAAGAGCGGTTTGCATTGATTATTGAGCAGGAACATACCGTATTTCACAAGAGCTGAACATTGTACGCCATCCACCTGTACGCGGACCACAAGCAAAGCTGCATTCACTGACTGAAAGGGGGTAAGGGTGGCAACTGTACCTTGCTCCCAGACCAGTTTCCCAAACAGTTCCATGCTAAGTGGCCCAGTTTGTTACAGCAGTAGCAATATATTTTGTCCCCTTCATGAGTTAGGAAAGTGTGCCAAATTATTTTTTGTTAAACCTTACCGTTTCGACTTTAGAGAGGGGGGATATAATTTTCCTATATTGCCTCTAAATTAAGGCCATACAGTGTCACAAAATCCGTGTTTTTTTTTTTAATTAAAAAAAAAAATACTTTCATACATTCAATATTTCTGAAATTTGGTATGTAGGGCAAACAAGGACTGTAGAATCCAAATATCCAACTATTTTAACCCTATACCTGATAGAAAATTTTATTTTGCTCACTCAAATGCATGACTCCAAAATCAACAACTTTTCACCTATGTAGCTTATGAGCAGTCTATAGAAAATATGTCCTCTTCAATTTTCATATTTTTTTCCTGCCTAAGTTCACCAAATAATTTTGTGTGGGAGTAAAGTCTACTTTAGAAGATATGAATCAGCCAAATTCAGAGTTTTTTTCCTATGTACATGCAGGATTTCAGTGAAAGTTTATAATTAAAGAGGACCAGCTTCATTTTAATTATGATACATGTTCCTGTGTTAGTAATTATACATGTACTAAACAAATGGCATTACTTTTTGACTCACCTCGTATTTAATTTGTTTGTTTTTTTAATTGATAAAAACAATATTATTAAATAGTTGAAGAAGTCACTGAGCACAATATCAACATATGAGAGTTCATGGAGCATTAGGATGATTGTCTTTAATTATAATCTTTCACTGAAATCCTGCATGTACAAAAAAAAAA
>CM042147.1:101178541-101183541 GCA_023376005.1 Doryteuthis pealeii | reverse complement strand
ATATATATATATATTTAAATTTTTAAATACAATATGAATATATATATAATATATATATATATATATATTTAAATGTTTTTTTTAAATACAATAAGTTCGTGTAGAGGTCACTTAAGAGGAATATAAATATACTACTTAACAAAGCGAAGAAAATCTGGCTAAGTCGTTTGGTGTGGAGGTAAGACACTTGCCTGCTAATTGACAACAGGTTTCGAATCACACACGGGCGGTCTCGTATCTATAGCTCTGCTGATGAGGCCTAATAGGCCGAAATGTACATACAGAGATTGATTTTTCTCGATTTGTTTAGCCTTACATTTAAATAGTTTAATCCCGCCTAATTAATTATTAATGAATTAAATTTCAAAAATAGGTTCGACTTCATTTAAGCACATATTCTCCAAATATATATATATATATATATAATATATTTAAATGTTTTTTTTAAATACAATATGAATATATATATATATATATATATATATATATATATATATTATATATATATATATTTAAATGTTTTTTTTTAAATACAATATGATATATATATATTATATATATTATATATTTAAATGTTTTTTTTAAATACAATATGAATATATATATATATATATATATATATATATTTAAATGTTTTTTTTTAAATACAATATGATATATATATATATATATATATATACATATATATATATATATTTAAATGTTTTTTTTAATACAATATGAAATATATATATATATATATATATATATATATATTTTAAATGTTTTTTTTAATACAATATGAATATTATATATATTATATATAATATATATATTTAAATGTTTTTTTTTAAATACAATATGAATATATATATATATATATATATATATATATTTAAATGTTTTTTTTTAAATACAATATTGAATAATATATATTATATAATATATATATATTAAATGTTTTTTTTTAAATACAATATGAATATATATATATAATATATATATATATAATTATAATATATATAATTTAAATGTTTTTTTTTAAATACAATATGAATATATATATATATATATATATTTAAATGTTTTTTTTTAAATACAACATGATATATATATATATATATATATTTAAATTTTTTTTTTTAAATACAACATGAATATATATATATTATTATATATATTTATGTTTTTTTTTTTAATACAACATGAATATATATATATATATATATATATATTTAAATGTTTTTTTTTTAAATACAATATGAATATATAATATATATATATATATATATATATTTAATGTTTTTTTTAAATACATATATATATATATATTATATATATATATATATATATATATATATATTTAAATGTTTTTTTTTTAAATAAATATGAATATATATATATATATATATATATTTAAATGTTTTTTTTTAAATACAATATGATAATATATATATATATATATATATATATATTTAAATGTTTTTTTTTAAATAAATATGATATATATAATATATATATATATTATATATATATATATATATATATATATATATATATTTAAATGTTTTTTTAAATACAATATGAATATATATATATATATATATAATATATATATATATTAAATGTTTTTTTTAAATACAATATATATATATATATATATATATATATATATATATATATTTAATGTTTTTTTTAAATACATATATGAATATATATATATATATATATATATATATATATTTTAAAAGTTTTTTTTAAATACAAATAATATATAATATATATATATATATATATATTTAAATGTTTTTTTAAATACAATATGAATATATATATATATATATATATATAATATATTTAATGTTTTTTTTAAATACAATATGAATATATATATATATATATATATATATATATAATATATTTAAATGTTTTTTTTAAATACAATATGAATATATATATATATATATATATATATATAATATATTAAATTTTTTTTAAATACAATATGAATATTATATATATATATATATATATATATATATATATTTTAAATGTTTTTTTTTAAATACAATATGAATATATATATATATATATATATATATTTAAATGTTTTTTTTAAATCAATATGAATATATATATAAATATATATATATATTTAAATGTTTTTTTTAAATACAATATGAATATATATATATATATATATATATATTAATGTTTTTTTTAAATACAACATGATATATATATATATATATATTTAAATGTTTTTTTTAAATACAACATGATATATATATATATATTATATATTTAAATGTTTTTTTTTAAATAAACATGAAATATATATATATATAATATATATATATTAAAATGTTTTTTTTAAATACAACATGAATATATATATATATAATATATATATATATATAATATATAAATATATATATATATATTTAAATGTTTTTTTAAATACAACATGAATATATATATATATATATATATATATAATATTTAAATTTTTTTAAATACAACATGATATATATATATATATATATATTATATATTAAAATGTTTTTTTTAATACAACATGATATATAATAATATATATATATATATTATATATATATATATATATATATAATATATATAAATGTTTTTTTTTAAATACAACATGAATTATATATAATATATATATATATATAAAAAATGGTCAGATAAGTAGTACTTTTTTTTTTAAAGAATAGAAATGCATATTAATTAACACATGTTTATTTCTTTTTACATATTGTTTTAAACTGCTAACAAACTTTGTCTTATTTTTATTTTGTTTAAATAAGCAATTTATTTCTGAAATATTATTTCATTCAAACCGGCTAGTCACGTCGGCTAAAAAGCCCCCCCCCCCATCCCCTGCCTAATAGAAGAAAGTAGAAAGTCCAGAAAGACACCCTGACTTTTGTCAAATGTAAGTCGGCTCGAAGAGTTAAAAAAAAAAAATGGTCCAGATAAGTAGTACTTTTTTTTAAAGAATAGAAATGCATATTAATTAACACATGTTTATTTCTTTTTACATATTGTTTTACTGCTAACAAACTTTGTCTTATTTTTATTTTGTTTAAAATAAGCAATTTATTTCTGATTTATTTCATTCAAACCGGCGAGTCCCGAGGTGTCCTTTGAAAGCATTATTTGACTAACTTCCGATTTTGCTTTATTTAAAACATAAAAATAAGACAAAGTTTGTTAGCAGTAAAACAATATGTAAAAAGAAAAACAATGTGTTAATTAATAGCATTTATATTCTTTAAAAAAAAGTACTACTTATCTGGACCATTTTTTTTTTTAACTCTTCGAGCGACTTACATTTTGACAAAATCAGGGTGTTTTCTGACTTTTCTACTTCTTTCTTTAGGCAGGGGATGGGGGGGGGCTTTTAGCCGACGTGACTAGCCGGTTGAATGAAATAATTTCAAAATAAATTGCTTATTTAAAAAAATAAAAATAAGGACAAAGTTTGTTAGGCAGTAAAACAATATGTAAAAAAATAAACATTGTTAATAATATGATTTCTATCTTTAAAAAAAAAGTACTACTTATTGGACCATTTTTTTATATATATATATATATATATATAATTCATGTTGTATTTAAAAAAAAACATTTAAATTATAATATATATATATATATATATAATATATATATATATATATTCATGTTGTATTTAAAAAAAAACATTTTATAAATAGTATATATATATAGTATATATATATATATATTCATGTTTGTATTTAAAAAAAAACATTTAAATATATATATATATATAATATATATATATTCATGTTGTTATTTAAAAAAACATTTAAATATATATATATATATAATAATATAATATTCATGTGGTAAAAAAAAACATTTAAAATAATATATTCAATCGTGTAATTAAAAAAACATTTAAATATATATATTATATATATATATCTATAATATATATATATTCATGTGTATTTAAAAAAACATTTAAATATATATATATATATATATATATATATATTCATGTTGTATTTAAAAAAAAAAACATTAATATATATAATATATATATATTTCATGTTGTTTTAAAAAAAAACATAAATATATATATAATATATATATATACATGTTGTATTAAAAAAACCATTTAAATATATATATATATATATAATAATTCATATTGTATTTAAAAAAAAACATTTAATATATATATATATATATATATAATTCATATTGTATTTAAAAAAACATTTAAATATATATATATATTATATATCTATATATTCAATTGTATTTAAAAAAAACATTTAAATATATATATATATATATATATATATATATATATACTATTCATATTGTATTAAAAAAAACATTTAAATATATATATATATATATATATATATCTATATATATTCAATATTGTATTTAAAAAAATAACATTTAAATATATATATATATATATTATATATATATTATATATTCATATTGTAATTAAAAAAAACATTTAATATATTTATATATATATATATATATATATTCATAATTGTATTTAAAACATTTAAATATATATATAATAATATATATATATATATTATATTGTATTTAAAACATTTAAATATATATATATTATATAATATTATATATATTCATTTGTATTTAAAAATAAAGAAACATTTAAATATATTATATATATATATATATATATATATATATATATAATATTATTTATATATATATATTATATATATATAATATATATTATTCAATTGTATTTAAAAAAAAACATTTAAATATAATATATATATATTATATATATATATATAATTGTATTTAAAAAAAAAACATTTAAATATATATATATTATATATATATAATATATATATATATATTCATATTGTATTTAAAAAAAAAACATTAAATATATATTATATATATATATATATATATATATATATTCATATGTATGTTAAAAACATTTAAATTATATATATTATATATATATA
>CM042147.1:101016041-101171041 GCA_023376005.1 Doryteuthis pealeii | reverse complement strand
CGAAACGGTAAGGTTTAACAAAAAATAATTTGGCACACTTTCCTAACTCATGAAGGGGACAAAATATATTGCTACTGCTGTAACAAACTGGGCCACTTAGCATGGAACTGTTTGGGAAACTGGTCTGGGAGCAAGGTACAGTTGCCACCCTTACCCCCTTTCAGTCAGTGAATGCAGCTTTGCTTGTGGTCCGCGTACAGGTGGATGGCGTACAATGTTCAGCTCTTGTGAAATACGGTATGTTCCTGCTCAATAATCAATGCAAACCGCTCTTGGGCCTGGCGTTGACAAAGTGAGACGATTAAGACAATTGAAGAGATCTCCATGCATGCTGTGGAGTTATATCAATCCTCACAGAGAGAGGTAATTGTGCTGAGGTTAACATTTTGGTAGTGAATGACAAGCCTCTTGGCAGCAGGGAGCCAATGTGCTTAGCTTGACCTACAGAAGGAGTATCTTCAAATAGGAACCTAGGAATTGTTGTGGACATTTCAAACGGTTAAATGTGGACATTTCAAATGGTTAAATGTTGTGAATTGTTGTGGACATTTCAAACGGTTTAAATGAAGGAGATACTGTTGTAAAAGATTACGAGGGTGCTGTATGCTGGACCCTGCTCTCCAGTCTGGTGGAAGAAGGGTAAACTCAAGGTAGACGGGACCTGTTGGTGACTGGGCTTAGACGTGACTCACTAAGATAGCAATCATTTCCTATCATTGGCAGATTGTGGGCCAACACATTTCACTGCATGGTACCCACTGGTGTGCCAGGATGCATTGTCTGTCATACCACAATTAAGATCTGTTTTTTGTGAGCACTGCCCCCATTGAGTTATTGATTGATAATGCCCCAACTTTCTGTAGTCAAGACTTCATGGCTAAATGGGGGGTGCATGTGTGGTAAAGAGGCACGTACATTCTGGAGGGTAATGGGATAATGGAGCGGTGTCACCGCACTGTTTAAAGAATAACTGCCTGGACGCAATGTTCCATTCAAGGGCCTGTGTATTGGTATAAACCAAGTGCCACAGATCCCAAGAAATACAGAAGAACCATAAAATTCATCAGAGGACAAGTTGACGGAATAATCAGCTCCCAAACTGTCCGGGTCAATGGCATGGCATGGCATGTGAAGAATCTTCGCCCATGACCAGAATCGATTACTTCAGGGGAAGACTAGTGATTTGGAAAGACTAATTTTTTACATAATGCTATCCGACAATTTACTTCCTGCATCAGAATGTACTGTGTCAGACATGGATGAGGAAATATTACCATTGGAAGAGTCCTCTCCACCCCTACGAAAGAGTGCTCATCGAAGGTGGTTGTCATCTTGAGTGATCATGAAATCAGAGAGGAATGACTTACCTTCAGTGAATCACATCTGCTTGGCCTGTCAGTTGACGGGCAGATTTATGGGTTGTAGTCTCATCTTGTCTTGATTATGGCAGCACCTATGCAAATCATGTCCATTGACAAAACCAGATATAAGCCATTTCTTTGGGACATTGGACAGTTGTGACTTCGCTATGATGGGGGTGTTGCTATGACTTGCATTGTTTGAAGAAAGTCTGAGAGAAAGGAACCACGAGACAGTGATGAAGGAGACAAAAACCTAAAGGAATACCAGGACCTGAGATGACTTAGGAATCCTTTTCAATACTTATATTTTCTCTGTTTGAAAAAATTTACAAATTTTGAATATACTTTTTAGACCAAAATTTGTAAATTACATTTTTTAGTAGTGAATTTTGGACTAAAAAAATTTTTTTTTACAATAAATGTAAAATAATATAGTTAAGTCTAAAGGATATAAAATATATGTATTCTATACTTACTTTAATTAAACAATGGTAAAAGTCATTCCAAATGTAAAAAGAAAACTTTCCTTGAATTTCTTAATCTGACAACATGAGTGAAGTAGGGAAATCTCAAGCCTGAAATAAATTGTTGATCCTCAGTTTTCAACTTTACCTACCCAAAACCTTCAATATAGAATTCCGTGTCCCATAGTTTTATGAACATTTTTTTTTCTGAAACTTCCAAAATTTGTGTGTAGCATTAAACTTTTACTATGAGGCATACTTTTTTCTTGCATGCATCTCTGGAGATTTAGGACAATAAAATTTATTGAAAGAATTAATAATTTTAGTTGAAAGTTCATTTTCTCTCTATTAAATATATAAATATAAATGTTGAATTTTTCCAGTTTTTGAAGTAGGCATCTATTTCTTTATTTAATCTTGTATATTGTTTTATTTTAGGAAATATTTTGAAGAAGATTAATGATAAGAAAGGTCGTGATCACAAAATTGCTGTTCTTGATCTCTGTTCTGGTAAAGGAGGTGACATTCTTAAGTGGAGAAAAGGACGGATAAATAAATTAGTATGTGTTGGTAAGTAGACCTGTAAAATTATTGCTTTTGATGTTTAAACATTCATTTTTTCCTTTCTTACAGGGTGGTGAGGTTCATAACACCAAAATTCACTTGCTTGAAAATAGTTTTTAAATGTTTTTTTTTTTTTTTTTACCTTATATATTCATTTCTGAAATCTTCATTTGCATAATAATGTTGCTTAATGTTTTTACTTTATTTTATGAATAATTAAAAATGAGTAAAAAGAAATTTAAAAAAGAAAAAGACAAAAATCAAACTCATTTAAATATTTATCCTATCCAAATGTATAAATGAATTAGATATTAGAAATATTTATTTTAATATTTATACTTTTGATCACTATTTATTTATATTTTATGTTGATCACTTTAATGAAGACAATTTTTTAGCTTCAGCTTATTTTAACATTAAATAGCCCATGAAGGATTGATATCCTGTTAAACAAACCAAATGATTTTTTTATTTATTTTTAATAAGTTTGTTTTTTGTTGATTTTTTTTTTTTTCATTCATAGAAAAATAAAACATTAAGCAACAATTAATTGGAAAAAAGGTATTTTAAAAATATTTTTAGAATCAAATTCTTTGATAATCTTTTAAAATGTTAATTAAAATTTTGTTTTTTATATGATAATTTCATTATAATAGATACTATGTTTATATCAATATCTATACTTACCTGTATAACCAATGCAATCATACTCTATTTAGTCTACTGTCCGAGTAATGTTATTTTTTAAAAATTAATTATTTCCATGACCAAAAATATCTCTTCATCAAATAAGAAACATATCTCACTTTTTATACTTGGCATGAAAAGGATTGACGTGTTTAAAAATTTGTCCTATTTTTGAGTTTACTGTACAGAAAAAAACAGAAGAAATTGTTATGTGAGGATGTTTGAAAAAAAAAAAAAGGGAAAAGGAAGAAATTAGTGAGTCACTATTATTCTACCTTTTACTCCTTTTTTATTCAGTTGTTAAACTGGAATTCATTTTCTTTTGAATATTTCATATGTTAGACTTTCTTTTCATTAGTATTGTGTTTCTCTTAAAAAAAGAAAAGAGAAAAAATATGGACAGCAGTAAGAATTATACAGATGCATGGCCACAGCTATTTTCAGAAGATGATTCAGCTGTTCAAGTTTCAGCTGTGGAACCTTATGTCATCCATTCTCCTTTGGGAGAAGATAAACTGGGACATTACTATGACCAATGCAGTTTAAATAAGTCTTTCCTGGCTGAGCTCTGACTCGTCAAATTCAGGAAAGCAACAATGGAAACAAATTTTTCTTACCCCTCCAGGTTCCTACTTGAAGTAGAAGGGTTTAAGGATTTGAATGAGCGTATAGGTAGCAGAATTAAGCTCTGTTTGGCAAAAACCAAGTGAGTGAAACTGATATATCCAGGTTAAGGGATATGTGATATAAAGATAAAACAAATGAAACTCCTCTTACCTTGGGCTAGGAAAAGATATGGTGCCCGAAGGTCTGTACTCTTTTATAAGAGTACAGACCGGAAGTGAGGTGGTTTGTGGGAGAGGAGAGGAGAAATAAATGAGCGGAATTTCTTGGCAGTCGGCGGTGAACGACGTGTTGGCGAAAAGACTGTGAGCGACGTGATTGCAAGCAGACACAAAGATTTTTTTTGAGTAGAGATTTCAGAAGCTATTTTCGGCAACGATAGCTTCTGCACAATTGAGCAACATAATTAAGCCTTTTTGTGGGGATGGAGACGTTATTGCGTGGTTGAAAAAGGTTCAGCTGGTTGCTAAGCTACAGAATATCACTGATGTCGCTACAATGATTCCGTTATTTTTGGAGGGTGACGCGTTAGCCCTGTACTTGGAGATGAGCGAGCGAGATCAGGAAGACGCTGATCTTATAAGGAACCGGCTAATAAGTGCATTTGCCGAAGGGCCCTTCGTGGCGTATGAAAAGCTAAAGAGGGTGAAATGGACTGGCGAGTCAGTGGACGTGTACGCTTAACAAGATAAAGCGGCTGGTGGACTTGGCTGGGTACAGGGGTCTTGGCACGGAACACATGGCAAAACTGGCCTTTATCCAACAAGTGACCGGAGTCGAGAAGATGGACATTTGTGACATTACGATGGCGAAGGTGTTGACGAGCACTCGACCATCTGAGGTTGGAATGGTAGCGACAGCCCTGCAAGAGAAGGAGGGACGCAATGGGAGACAAGGGCGTATCAAGTGCTTCGAATGTGCTGGACGACACTTGCGAAAGGACTGTCATGAATATCAAAAGAAAATTTGGTGTTACAAGTGCAATAACACTGGTCATATCACCAGGAATTGCCAACAGGGAAATGAGCGAGGGGAAGCTTCAGCGCCAGAGGCTACCCTAGCATGCGGATGATGGCGCACCTTACATAACCGCCCAAAGTGGAGGTTATTATAGAAGGGGAAAGAGTCAGGGCTCTGGTTGACACCGGATGCACTACCTCGATGGTGCGAACGCGACTGGTGACTGGATGGAGGGGGAGTAGCCGAGTTGTGGCATTTGATGTCCGACGAGTCAAGTGTCGCGGGATGAGCAACGTCACCGTTGTACTGGACGGGCAACAGCTGACCCTGAATGCAATAGTGACTGACCGCCTGGTTCCTGGGGTCGAGGCGATTATAGGGATAGACACAATCTATCGGCTGGGGGGCGTCACTATAGTAGATAGTGGGGATGTGCGGTTTAAAAGGAACCGTAGTGCAGCAAGTGCGACACCAGATGTCATGGTCCCCGAAGAAAATACGATAACCGACAAGGACTTCACTGCAAAGTTTGCTGATGGAAAATGGACGGTGCAGTGGAAGTGGGTGGCGGAGCTACCAGTATTGAAGAACAGGGTGAGTGAGTATGAGATGAGACTCAAGGAGGCAGAAGAGGCGGCATTCGAAGAGGAGGTCGAGAGATGGATTGAGGAAGGGATTTTGGCACCGTGGAAGGATGATGTACGAGAAGGTTTATTGCTGCTGATGGCGGTGGTCCAACCAACAAAAAATAAGGTCCGACCAGTTCTGGATTACCGAGAGTTAAATGAACATGTGTCTTGCCACACTGGAGGAGAGTACATTGACGTTTGTGGGGAGACCCTGCGAAGGTGGCGACAAAAGACCGAAGCATCCACAATTGTGGATTTGAAATCCGCTTACTTACAAATCCACGTTGCGCTACACTTGAGAAGATATCAGCTAGTAAGATACAAAGGAAATACATACTGTCTAACCAGATTGGGTTTTGGTCTGAGTGTTGCCCCCAAAATCATAACGGCAATATTAGAGGCAGTTCTGAAGGATGAGATGAGCGTCGGCGAAGCCACCGACACGTACATCGATGACCTTTTGGTGGATGAGACGGTGGTGTCAGTGGAAAGAGTCGTGGGGCAGCTAAAAAAGTTTGGCCTAACAGCGAAAAACCCAGAAATGTTAGATGGTGGTACAGCACTGGGGCTCCGTTTGGAGCGAGATGGCGCTGGCGAGTTGACATTCAGGAGTGAGAATACTGTGCCAGAAATTGACGACGAGATGACTAGGTGGCAGCTATTTTCCGTTTGTGGGAAATTAGTCGGACATTACCCTGTCGCAGGATGGCTGCGTACGACCTGCAGCTACATAACAATAGCAGAAGGAGTGGCCTGGCAAGACAAGGTGGGTGAGAAGACAGTTGCCGTGATACGAGAGGTGGTTGAAGAATTGAAAAAGGAGGATCCGGTGCGAGGAAAGTGGCACGTCCCAAAGACAACGACAGGGGTTGTGTGGTGTGATACAAGTAGTATTGCCACAGGTGTGAGAGTGGAGATTGATGGGAACGTGGTCGAGGCCGCAGCCTGGCTGAGGAAGAAAACAGACTTTTCTTACATCAACGTAGCTGAGCTGGATGCAGCGATAAAGGGGGTAAATCTGGCCCTGAAATAGGCATTAAAGAAAATAGAGTTGAAAACAGATTTGGCGACCATGCTGAACTGGACACAGGCCGCCATTACGGAGCAGCAGCGGGTGAGGACAAAGGGTGCTGCGGAGATGATTGCCCTGAGGCGAATAGGAATCCTCATGGATGTGGATAAAACCTTGTACTTGGCCCGGAAGGTGTCGCATGAAGTGCCAAGAAGAATTGTGCAGCAAGTAGTCAGGCGTTGTGTACGGTGTCAGTCCATTGATCTGTCACCAAGGGTGCACGAGCTGGGAGAATTACAGGTTAATGAGAATTGGAAGCGACTGGCCGTTGACGTCACCCATTATAGAGGAGCGGAATATCTGACTATGGTCGACTGTGGACCTGGGAGATTTGCTCTCTGGAGAAGAATGAAATCAGAGACCGCAGAAGAAATAGCAGGAATACTTAATGGGGTTTTCCTTGAACATGGTCCAGTTGAAGAGGTGTTGTCGGACAATGGGACAGCGTTTCGTTCAGAAACATTGCGACGGAAGATGGCTTGGTGGAATGTCGGGCAGTACTTCAGAGCAGCCTATAGACCCAGTGGCAATGGCATTGTTGAGCGAAACCATAGGACCATTAAAGCGGTGGCAGAGAGGGGGGAGATTTCGCCAGAAGAGGCTGTCTTTTGGTACAACATGTCACCCAGGTCAGGACAAACGAAGGAGACAGTGCCGCAAGAATCTGTTTTCTGTTATGCGTGGCGACATCCGAGAGTTGTACTGGTTGAAAGTGAGGGTGGGACGTCAGGCTCCATACAGGTAGGGGATGAGGTCTGCGTGAAACCCCCTAATGTCCGTTGCACGACGCAGTGGGGGAGAGGAACGGTAACGGCTACACAGTCAAGAAACAACGTGTCTGTTGATGGAGTGCCACGACACGTATTAGATGTGAGACCGGTGGAGGGCCTATTTTCTGAAGATGAAGAAGTAGATGATGGGCAGCAGGACGACGGCTCACAAGGAAGTTTGCAACCACACGCGCAGAAGAGTAGACGGCCACCCCAGTGGTTGCAAGACTATGAGCTATAATCCTGAAGATCAGGGGGGCGTGTGATATAAAGATAAAACAAATGAAACTCCTCTTACTTCGGGCTAGGAAAAGAAATGGCGCCCGAAGGTCTGTACTCTTTTATAAGAGTACAAGACCGGAAGTGAGGTGGTTTGTGGGAGAGGAGAGGAGAAATAAATGAGCCGAATTTCTTGGCAGTCGGCGGTGAGCGATGTGTTGGCGAACAGACTGTGAGCGACGTGATTGCGAGCAGACACAAAGATTTTTTTTGAGTAGAGATTTCACAGGATATATTCTTGAAGTTAGTAGTTGGTATATTATCGCAGTCGTAATTGGTACATAGAATAGCAATCTGTCTCTGAGCAGTCGTGGTGTCATTAGGTAGAGAACCAACACAGTGTCGCCTATTTATACATGACACTGTCCAATCAGATTATAGTGAGGGGGTACCAAGGTATTTACATATTCATTATATCACCTCCCCCTGAGCTAAATTCTCCGTGAAATTTAGCTTTAATATCTTTTCTTTTTAGGGTCTTTCCCAAGTCTTTTTCACCTTGATCCTCCTTGTAGTGGTGGCGTTCTACACTCTGGTACCTCTGGCCTTGTGTTCGGGGATACATCCATTTGCGAATGTTGACTAACTGGAACGGGAATTTCCAATGAGTCATACAGGATTTCCATTGGAATCTCTTCGGTATTTTCCGTGACCTCTGTAGTGTGTCTGGGTCTTATTTGATTCCATTGTCGTTTGCACTGAAACTTTTCACATTTTATGTCATATATGACCTGTCCAATTCTTTTGGTTACTGTTTCTTCTTCCCAATGTATTTTTCCAGCCCTAAAGTTCTTAAAGAAAACTTTGTCACCTGGTTTATATGCCTCAGACATCGTTTTTTATTTTAGCAGTTTTCTTCGTCAGACTAGGCAATAGTCTGTCGAACATAGAACGTCTTTTTCTTGTGAACTTGTAACTCTGCTGGCGATAAACCTGAATTTGTATTCAGGTTTGGCGTGATTTTATAAACTGCAAAAAATTTTTGAATACTTCTTTCATTAGTATCCACGTCTTGATTTTTCTTCCGAACCCTTTTAAAAGTGTCTACCAATTTTTCTGCTGATAGTAGAGGGTACGTCCTTCTGACAATTATTCAAGCCGTTCAAAAATCAGCACACATTCTAATTTTTTGATTTTTCTTTTTTAAATAAACTGTTTGTGAAGACCAATCCGAGTAATTGACTTTTGATTTTGCGTACAGACTTAGTCCTTTTAAAAAAACGCGAGGAAATTCGTTTTTCAAATCTTTAACAAATCTTTCTGTTTTATTCGGCTTGTTCTTATCTATAATATTAACTTTGTTACAGAAAGAATTTATCGGTAATTTCCATAAATTAAATAAAACCATCCGGTCTGTGCTAAAAAGATTCATTGAACCAGGGAGTACATATACTTTCGACTTTTGAATTATTCCCATTAGCAAAACATCACATTTTAATTCACCAATGAATTTAAGTCTCTTACCAGAGACACCTTTCGCAATTTTATTTGTTCTACGTAACTCTGGACAACCGATTTTTTTCGCTACCAGAATCGAGTAATAGTTTAACAGTCTGTCCATTTATTTTCACATTCACGTATTTGCGTATGGGACCATTCTGGATACTTTTAGTCAAAACGTTTACATTATTTTTGAAGTCTCTTTTAGTCCCTTTTTTCTATTTTAGCATACAGTGAGAACTTCTGTGACCTATACGCCCACAACAAAAACAAATTTTATCCTTAAAGAAACAATATTTCTTTAAATATTGTCCTCTACATGCACTGCATATCAATTTTTGTTCTTTATTTTTAATCCACTTCTGTTGTCTTACAGTTTGTACTCGTGGAATGAACTTGTCCTCAATACGAGTATTATCGTTTTTTATATTTATTAGATGTTGACATTCCTCAGTCCCTTTTTGAAGTGTAATATTCGGGTCCTGGTTCAGGATTCTGATTCTGATCTCCTTGTCTTTTGGCGTTGTTAGCCCCTGGACAAAAATTAGGCATTTGAACATATCGCTCGATAATTCTTTTAATTTAAACGCCTCGCACTGCACGTTAACCGTACCTGCATAAGTGACAAAATCATTGTCTTCTTGTTTTACAATATTTAGGCCTTTATACCGTGTATGAAAAATGCTATCCCTTTTATCAAAAAGTTTTGATAAAATTTCTATAGTTTCGCTAAATGTCATTTCTTCTGGTTTTTTGGGGAGAATTAAATTTGCATATTTCGTATTTTCTTCGGTTCCCAATTTCTGCAATAATAGTGTGATTTTTTTCCTCGTCAGTCCAATGCTGGCACCTTTTCACAAATATTGCTTCATAACGCCTGAAGTATGCGGGGAAAGTTATCCCAGTATCAGGCTCGTATTTAAATTCAGATAGTGAATTTGAAATACCTTCAGCCAAAAAAAATCGAGAATCTGGCTTTTTAGATGACCTAGATAATAATCCTTCCAAAAGTGTTTTATTACTTTTTTCTTGTTGTTCGAGTAGCTGTTGCATTAATATTTGTTGCTGCTGCTGTATAAATTGTTGTTGTTGCATTTGCATTAATTGTAGCAACTTCGTTAATTCTGATGCCTGTTCCATTCTAGCAATGTCTCAACAAGAAAATAAATTTTGTTCCAACTGTACACAATAAAGTTTTCAAAATCCAAACAAGAGGGGGAAACTTTTACTTTCTGTAAAATGTTCCTCGTTACGAAAATAATTATTTACTTTTCGCAATTGTTAAACAAGTGTAACGTTCTTCGTTAGCAAGTGTTATAAACAGTTACTTACTTTTTGGAAGTCTCGGACAAAAGTCTAACTTGTTTTGTTAGTGAGTGTTGTCCACTGTATTTTTTTTTTTTTTTTTTTTTTTTTTTTTCGTTGTCGATTAATTCTTGGACAGATGTTGGTTCAACTTGTGATTTGTTTGAAATCCTTCGTCGCCACTGATATATCCGGGTTAATGGATATATTCTTGAAGTTGGTAGTTGGTATATTATCACAGTAGTAATTGGTACATAGAATAGCAATCCGTCTCTGAGCAGTCGTGGTGTCATTAGGTAGAGAACCAACACAGTGTTGCCTATTTATACATGACACTGTCCAATCAGATTATAGTGAGGGGGTACCAAGGTATTTACATATTCATTATATCAGAAACTCATGCTGAAGAGTTGTTAGCTAGAGGTTACAGAAATGATATTAGTCCTCCTCTTCTCAAACATACCAAAGAGAACTCAGATTTGGACGGAGAGGTTGAATATAGCTGTCTTTTCTCTGAGGCAGAAATTGACCATTTGGAGGATACCACAGCTAGGACACATATCGTGGAATAGAATACTTTTATTTTGAAAGTGACTTCGAAATTAGATATTCCCAGTACAGAGGAGTAGAGACTCAGAATTCAAGTCTTATGTGGCAGATCACTGACTGGCTCCTAGACTGAAAGATACTACCTGGATGGTTCTGTAATTAGAGCATTAAAAGAAGTGGATTCAGAGTGGCAGGCTCAGGGAAAAGTAAAGTCTTTTAGATCTTCTGATGATCAAAAATATATGGTTTCTAAATACCACTTTGATCAATTCTGTTTACCCCTTAGCTAGACGAGAACATTGAGGAAAAAATTATGGCTCCTTCTAGCAGTAAATACCCGATGTGGGGTACACACTATAGATTTTATAGCAAATCATCAGACTCTGCTAATTTGTGCCTTAAAAAGTTGGATTTGAGTCCTTGGCTTTTGCATAGACAAGTCTCTTACAGTTCTTTGATTTCTTCTTATATGGATGCTTCGGGTTCAGTAGCAGATAGACTAGAGGCCTTGCAGGCTCTCAGTTATTCCAATCTATGGTGGATATGATGGCCAGTCATTCTAGGCTTGGTCTCCACGAGACGTAGTCTTTATTTGAAAGACATGGCTTTTAAGAATAAAGCAACAGAAAACAAATTATGTATGTCAGCTTTAGGTCTAAGAAATGTGAGGGACGACTAGCAGGATACTTGGAGGGCTGGAAGAAGTTCACTTCTGACCATTAGATCTTGAAAATAGTCCGGTAGGGACTTCAGTTTGCTTCAATACCAAAACAAAGCAGTGTAAAAAGGAATATATAAAAAGGACTCCGGGTATTCACAAAGATAATGTCAACAGGGGGGCGGGTATCTAAGGTCTCATTAAATACATATTTTCATGTACCTAGATAACTGGATGGTCAGAAATTAGGATCGACACATTCTCAGTCACCAAGTAGTTTTCATACAAGACATTCTCCAGGATTTGAGGATTGTTCATAAATTCTCAGAAATCTTGTTTTGATTCCATCACAAGAGACAATATACCTGAGATCTCTTCAATTTGCAGGTGGAAATAATTCATCCATCAGATGAGAGATTATAGAATCTGGTACATCTGATAGATTGCATTTTGGAGACAAGGTTATGCATAGCTTGCATGTTTCTCAGACTTCTGGGTCTAATAGCTGCATGTATAGATCTGATTCCTTGGGTTTCTTTGCATATTAGACCAATCCAATTCTATCTTTGGTAATGGTGGATCCCTTGAAGAGACAATATCAAGAGAATGATCCCCATAAACAGTTTAATAGCAAAACACCTAGAATGGTAGACAGGAAGGGAACACTTCTTCAAGGGGGTTCTGCTACACCATGGAGCCTATGGACAGATGCATCAGAAAAGGCCTGGGGAACTCGCTTAAAGACTTACCAGGTGGCAGAATTTTGGGAAGAACACCATGAATGGAACCATATCAATTGGCTAGAACTAAAAGTAGTCCATCTACTACCTCATGTTAGAGGAGAGAGAATTCTTCTGAGATGCAACAATTCCACAGTAGTGGCATACATCAACAAAGAAGGGGTCACAAAGTCCCTTCATCTTTGTCAGTTGACGTGGGAAGTGTTCCAATGGACAGAAGATTACAACATTTCCCTTTATGCTGCTCACATTCTGGGAAAGAAGAATGTTTTGGCAGACTATCAAGGGTCTGAGCAGGAGCTTGGTTTACATATGATAACCACTGACACCAAAAAGTAGGTTTCTAACTTTGCACCAATTTTTGAGCATTCAGTTTTAAAGATCATCTTATATGAAGTCCATCAAAAATCCTTGTTTGTACATATGAAATTTCTTTAAAAAATCTTATATTTTCAATCCAGAAAAATTTGTCAATTTATTTTACAATGAATAAAAATATATCGAAAGTAACATTTAAAGTGAAATTATACCGTTGTAATTTGAACACCACTCTAAAATATCTACTGGTCACTAATAGTGTGTCTTTTAAGTTTCTATTTTATATAATAATTGTAAGGCATAAAGTTATAAAAGACATGAGAAAAATACATGAATGTTGTGAGAATAATAGCATCTTTTATCATGCCATCATATTAAACTGATCTACATGAGAACACTTTGAAGCAAAGGAAGGCCTCATTTCATAGCATAAAACTTTTGTAATGATATGCCTATGCCTTGCATATTTCCATAGACCGATTGGGAAGCTGCAGTTATTAATTTTACTACACTTTCGACACTTTGTGAGTGTGAAGGCAAATCAAGCCACTCTAATTTTGTCCCACCCTTTGATGACTCCAGAAATTCATAATCTGAAAATTCTTCTGTGAATTCAGGCTCACAAAGTCCATTTTGAAACTGGTTGATCAATTGAGACCAATGTGTGGCACCAAAATTTATTTAACTTGTCTTAATTTTTAATTTTTATTATGAAATTAGGATATTACTTTAAAATGAAACTATAAATCGATGAAATCAATTTTATGTGAATTGGCTAAATTTTTTTATTGCTTTATCCTTCACTTCCAGTTCATCTGATTGAAGCATTGAATAAAACATAGTTTCTGGTAGGAGACCAAAAGCATTCTGCTGGATATTTTTGAATGCAATCTTTTGAATTTCAGGTGGTAACACTTTGATTCTTTGCAGCATATTAGAAACATGCAGTTGCTGGTTATGAAATTTATTGTCTCTTTTAATTTCAAACCAGCTAACTGCATACACTGCAACAATAAACTGCATTACACTGTAGTTTTAATTTTTTTTTCAGGGTAAATGCCTCGAGTTCACAAATACATTAATCTAGTGGCTAAAGTCAACCATCTTGCCAAATTTTCCCTGCAGCATATCTAGGGTTGGCTTTCCCTCGTGTAATCCCTACTGTATATTCTAGAAGTATCTGATCATTATTCAGATTATCTGTCTGTTGGATGCTTGAATATTGGCTCTCTAGATGACTAACTATAGGTACAAATTTTACCTGGGGCAAATTATGATAGTCATTTGCACACAATCTCTTTAGTGGACCAATAAATGATGTTGGACTTTTTGTGCTGCCATCAATGTGCTTAAAAACAGCTCTGAACGGAAGATTATCTTGATGTAGAGAGCAACAAAAAAAAAAAAAAAAAATAAAGGAAATAATAAAGATAATTTGACTTTTTCTAAAGTGGAAAAATGGCATTTTTCACTATCAATTGTTAAAAACATAAAATTGTAACCCTAAACCTAACCCTAACAAGATGAATTCTTGTCAAGTTCCATTTTAAGAAATTAGCTTTTAGATAGATTGTTTTAAAATTTGTTGAATTGCACAACAACCTACGTTTTAAGCTTTTTAGATGATCCTAGATTGCTCATCAACAACCATTTTAGTCTTTTAGCTTTTAGATAGTTTGTTCAAATATATTTGCTGGCAAAATAGCCTGCGTTCTATTTTACTATGGCTGGTAAAATAAGCTCAAAAACATGTTTGTCTATTTTACCAGAACCGGCTAATTACCCCATTCGTTTTGATATTAACCCTCGTGTTGAGAAGGCCCATAGTCTGCAAATCTAAAAGAAAGGCATTTGCAAGGCTTAATGAAATAATATGTATTTATTTACTTACCTTACGAAATAAATGCAAATTGCTTAGTAGCACGCAAAAAAACAAAAAAAAAAACTTTCCAATGAAAAATGTCTTCAAAAGTAAAAAAAAAATTAACTATTACAGGGAATATAAAGCTATTTATTTATTTTTTTTTTAATAATTAAATTTGTTAGAATAAAAAAAAAAGGAAAAGATTTATTTATTTTTGTGTTTTAAATCAACTTTCTCCATTTGCGTGGCCTTTTTTTTGTATAAAAATTGTCCTACCCTAATGCATAGGCATTCCCTCCCTCAATGTTGATTCACTGGGTCCTTCAGAAAGTGTCGCTAGAAAAGTGTATTCATCTGGTAGCCCCACATGCTCCACGTCAGTCATGGTATCCTATCCTCCTAGACCTGCCAATAAACTTTCTAAGAGAAAATGCTAACTCAGAAATGGGTCAAATTGTGCACTCAGACCCAGCAAGTCTGAAGCTCTACTAGCATGGAAAATATCCAACATAGCCCACCTAAAGAATCTCTTTCTAGAAAGGCTCAAAGTTACACCAGGAATAGCAAAAGGCCTTCCACTAGGAGAATGTATGAAGTAAAGCAGCAAATATATAGAAGCTGGTGTATTGAATGAGATATCTACCCACATTCTGCCTCTATAAAGGATGTTGCAGATTTTCTGATTCATTTGCATGAGATCAGATGTTCGACTATTGCAGGATATAGCATTAGCATCTATTCACAAGAGTTGGCAGAAAAGTTCTATAAATCCAGGGAGTCTTCTATCAAATTTTTTTTAAAGGAATTTTTAATTCAAATCCTTCAGTAAGACCACTTCTCCCTAACTGGGACTTACCTTTTGTTCTAAGGGCTCTCACTAATCATCCCTTTGAACCCTTAGATTCTGTGGAATTAAAGTTTTTATCTTGGAAGACAGAGGCCTTGGCTTCTGTTGCTGGAGTAGGAGAGCTAAATGCTTTATCTATCAGGGAGTCTAATCTTAGGTATGAAGAGACTTGTATTCAACTTTTACCTAACTTAAAATTTCTGGCCAAGATTCAACGTTTGAAGAAAGCTTGGTTGCCTTGGTTTATTTTGGATTTTACCAAATTTACAAATGACTGAGGATCTCTTTCTGTGTCCTTGTCCTTGTCATTGTTTGAAAGCCTACATAAAAAGAACGGAGAAAATGAAGCACTTTTCATTACCTATCAGAAGAACTGATATAGACCTGCAGCGATTAGTATTATTTCAAGGTGGATTGTGTCCACTATTAGATATGTTTATGAAGCTTCAGATCAAGTTTGAAGGATATTAGAGCCCATGATTGGCTTCATCTGAGAGACATCCTCCAAGTGGCTCATTGGTCTTCAGAAAGCACATTTGCATCTTTTTATTTAATAGATGTTGCATGGGGTGAAATAAATTTTGTAAGAGCATCCATATTAGAGACAACTGGAATTGCAAAAGAATAAAAATACTCTTTTTTTCCACCTCTCAAAGTTCTGTTACAAATTTTATTTCTGGCATTAGTTATACAGGTAAGTATAGATATTGATATAAACTGAGGGTTTTTAAAGTAAAACCCCTGTTTATAAGATATCTATACTTACTCCACCGCTCTTTAAGGTTCCTGGTTGTTAAAGGTACTTAAGAAGTATTTTTGGGTTAGGGAGATAATTAATTGAAAAACAAAAATATTATTACTTGGACAGTAAACTAAATGAGTATGATTGTAATAGTTATACAGGTATATATCTCAAACAGGGGTTTTACCTTAAAAATTGGAATTAATTAGTGTAATTGTTAATAATTTTAAAAAGCACCATTCAGATACAAATGAAACTCCTCTTACCTTGGGCTAGGAAAAGAAATGGCGCCCGAAGGTCTGTACTCTTTTATAAGAGTACAGACCGGAAGTGAGGTGGTTTGTGGGAGAGGAGTGGAGAAATAAATGAGCCAAATTTCTTGGCAGTCCGCGAATGAGGTGATTGCGAGCAGACCGTGGAACGAGGTGATTGTGAGCAAACACAAAGATTGTTTTGAGTAGAGATTACACTGAGTAGAGATTTCACAAGCTATTTTCGGCAACGATGGCTTCTGCACAATTGAGCAACATAATCAAGCCTTTTTGTGGGGATGGAGACGTTATTGCGTGGTTGAAAAAGGTTCAGCTGGTTGCTAAGCTACAGAATATCACTGATGTCGCTACGATGATTCCGTTATTTTTGGAGGGTGACGCGTTAGCCCTGTACTTGGAGGTGAGCGAGCGAGACCAGGAAGACGCTGATCTTATAAGGAACCGGCTAATAAGTGCATTTGTCGAAGGGCCCTTCGTGGCGTATGAAAAGCTAAAGAGGGTGAAATGGACTGGCGAGTCAGTGGACATGTACACTTAACAAGATAAAGAGGCTGGTGGACTTGGCTGGGTACAGGGGTCTTGGCGCAGAACACACGGCAAAACTGGCCTTTATAACTGGGTTTCCCGACGACATTGGGAAAAGGCTCCAACAAGTGACCGGAGTCGAGAAGATGGACGTGTGTGACCTCATTCCGACGGCGAAGGTGTTGACGAGCACTCGACCATCTGAGGTTGGAATGGTAGCATTAGCCCTGCAAGAGAATGAGGGACGCGATGGGAGACAAGGGCGAATCAAGTGCTTCGAATGTGCCGGACCACACTTACGAAAGGACTGTCATGAATACCAAAAGAAAATTCGGTGTTACAAGTGCAATAACACTGGTCACATCGCCAGGAATTGCCAACAGGGAAACGAGCAAGGGGAAGCTTGAGCGCCAGTGGCTACCCTAGCATGCGGATGATGGCGCACCTTAGACAACCGCCCAAAGTGGAGGTTATTATAGAAGGGGAAAGAGTCAGGGCTCTTGGTTGACACCGGATGCACTACCACGATGGTGCGACTGGTGACTGGATGGAGGGGGAGTAGCTGAGTTGTGGCATTTGATGGCCGACGAGTCAAGTGTCGCGGGATGAGCAACGTCACCGTTGTACTGGACGGGCAACAGCTGACCCTGAACGCAATAGTGACTGACCGCCTGGTTCCTGGGGTCGAGGCGATTATAGGGATAGACGCAATCTATCAGCTGGGGGGCGTCACTATAGGAGATAATGGGGGATAATGTGCAGTTTAAAAGGAACTCTAGCGCAGCAAGTGTGACACCAGATGTCATGGTCCCCGAAGAAAATATGATAACCGACAAGGACTTCACTGCAAAGTTTGCTGATGGAAAATGGACGGTGCAGTGGAAGTGGGTGGCGGAGCCGCCAGTATTGAAGAACAGGGTGAGTCAGTATGAGACTAGACTCAAGGAGGCAGAAGAGGCGGCATTCAAAGAGGAGGTCGAGAGATGGATTGAGGAAGGGATTTTGGCACCGTGGAAGGATGATGTACGAGAAGGTTTATTGCTGCTGATGGCGGTGGTCCAACCAACAAAAAATAAGGTCCGACCAGTTCTGGATTACCGAGAGTTAAATGAACATGTGTCGTGCCACACTGGAGGAGAATACATTGATGTTTGTGGGGAGACCCTGCGAAAGTGGCGACAAAAGACCGGAGCATACACAATTGTGAATTTGAAATCCGCTTACTTACAAATCCACGTTGCGCTACACTTGAGAAGATATCAGCTAGTAAGATACAAAGGAAATACATACTGTTTAACCAGATTGGGTTTGGGTCTGAGTGTTGCCCCCAAAATCATGACGGAAATTGACGACGAGATGACTAGGCAGCAGCTATTTTCCGTTTGTGGGAAATTAGTCGGACATTACCCTGTCGCAGGATGGCTGCGTACGACCTGCAGCTACATAAAAAGAATGGCGGAGGGAGTGGCCTGGCAAGACAAGGTGGGTGAGAAGACAGTTGCCGTGATACGAGAGGTGGTTGAAGAATTGAAAAAAGAGGATCCGGTGCGAGGAATGTGGCACGTCCCAAGGACGACGACAGGGGTTGTGTGGTGTGATGCAAGTAGTATTGCCACAGGTGTGAGAGTGGAGATTGATGGGAATGTGGTCGAGGACGCAGCCTGGCTGAGGAAGAAAACAGACTTTTCTTACATCAACGTAGCTGAGCTGGATGCGGCGATAAAGAGTGTAAATCTGGCCATGAAATGGGGATTAAAGAAAATAGAGTTGAAAACAGATTTGGCGACCATGCTGAACTGGACACAGGCCGCTATTACGGAGCAGCGGCGGGTAAGGAAAAAGGGTGCTGCGGAGATGATCGTCTTGAGGCGAATAGGATTCCTGAAGGAGTTGATAGCCGAGTTTGGGTTGATAATAAACGTGACGTTTGTGCCATCAGACAGGAACAAGGCTGATGTATTGACCAGAGTAAGACAAAAGTGGCTGACGATGATGGAGGAGCCGGTGAGAGTTGCAGGCCATTGCCTATCATACGATGAAGTTAAGGATCTGCATTCTATGCATCACATGGGTGTGGATAAAACCTTGTACTTGGCCTGAAAGGTGTCGCATGAAGTGCCAAGAGGAATTGTGCAGCAAGTAGTCAGGCGTTGTGTACAGTGTCAGTTCATTGATCCGTCACCAAGGGTGCACGAGCCGGGAGAATTACAGGTGAACGAGAATTGGATTATAGAGGAGCGGAATATCTGACTATGGTCGACTGTGGACCTGGGAGATTTGCTCTCTGGAGAAGAATGAAATCAGAGACCGCAGAAGAAATAGCAAGAATACTTAATGGGGTTTTCCTTGAACATGGTCCAGTTGAAGAGGTGTTGTCGGACAATGGGACGGCGTTTTGTTCAGAAACATTGCGACGAACAATGTCTTGGTGGAATGTCAGGCAGTACTTAAGAGCAGCCTATAGACCCAGTGGCAACGGCATTGTTGAGCGAAACCATAGGACCATTAAAGCGGTGGCAGAGAGGGGAGAGATTTCGCCAGAAGAGACTGTCTTTTGGTACAACATGTCACCTAGTTCAGGACAAACGAAGGAGACAGTGCCGCAAGAATCTGTTTTTGGATCATTCCAGGTCAAAACACCGGAAAAATTTGAAATCTGCACCCACCGACACCGAATTAATTGAAAAAAAAACTGACTGTGGGAAAGTAGGGAGGTGATCCACAGAGGACCAACTTCATTTTAATTCATGATACATGTTTCTGTGTTGGTACCTGTACTAAACAAAATGGCATTACTTTTTGACTCACCTCGTATTTAATTTGTTTTTTTTTTTAATTGATAAAAACAATATTATTGAATAGTTGAAGAAGTCACTGAGCACAATATCAACATTTGAGAGTTCATGGAGCATTAGGATGATTGTCTTTAATTATAATCTTTCACTGAAATCCTGCACATACATAGGAAAAAAACTCTGAACTTGGCAGGTTCACATCTTCTAAAGTTGACTTTACACCCACACAAAATTCTTTGATGAACTTAGATGTTAAGAAAAAAATATCATGAAAATTGAAGAGGATAACTTTTTGATAGACTGATCATAAGCTACATAGGTGAAAAGTTGTTGATTTTGGAGTCATGCATTTGGGTGGACAAAATAAAATTTTCTATCAGGTATAGGGTTAGAATAGTTGGATATTTGGATTCTACAGTCCTTATTTGCCTTACATACCAAATTTCAGAAATATTGAATGTATGAAAGTATTTTTTAAAAATTAAAAAAAAACCACTGAGATTTTGCGACACTGCACAGCCTTAATTTTGAGGCAAAATAGCAAAATTATATCCCCCCTCTAAAATTGGAACTGTAAAATAATTTGGCACACTTTCCTAACTAATGAAGGGGAACATTTGTGCCAAATTTCAAGTAATTCGGTGTCGGTGGGTGTAACACCTCGGTGAATTGACATGGAATGACCCTTTCTCTTATGCGTGGTGACATCCGAGAGTTGTACCAGTTGAAAGTGAGGGTGGGACGTCGGGCTCCATACAGGTAGGGGATGATATCTAATATCTGTTGCACGACGCAGTGGGGGAGAAGAATGGTAACGGCTACACAGTCAAGAAACAACATGTCTATTGATGGAGTGCCACAACACGTATTAGATGTGAGACCGGTGGAGGGCCTATCTTCTGAAGATGAAGAAGTAGATGATGGGCAGCAGGACGACGGCTCACAAGGAAGTTTGCAACCACGCGCACAGAGGAGTAGACGGCCACCCCAGTGGTTGCAAGACTACGAGCTATGATCCTGAAGATCAGGGGGGCGTGTGATATAAAGAAAAACAAATGAAACTCCTCTTACCTCGGGCTAGGAAAAGAAATGGCGCCCGAAGGTCTGTACTCTTTTATAAGAGTACAAGACCGGAAGTGAGGTGGTTTGTGGGAGAGGAGAGGAGAAATAAATGAGCCGAATTTCTTGGCAGTCCGCGAATGAGGTGATTGCGAGCAGACTGTGGAACGAAGTGATTGCGAGCAAACTCAAAGATTGTTTTGAGTAGAGATTACACTGAGTAGAGATTTCACAAGTTATCTCCCTTTAACTTTCTGTGTTTTGAACTTTTGACAATCCTTCGAATGAGTAAACATACAGTGTAACAAATTTTGTGCGAGGGGAATTGATATTATAATTGCCTCCCCTTACATGGTTTCTGCTTTTTGAAAGGAACAAATGGAAAGTCTTGTGTACTACATATTCTGCCACTGAACACTGGAAGCAGTTGTGATTATTGATGACTTCGTTGCCACTTATTTTTTAATTTAAAGATTGAAAAAAAGAAATTTATCATATGCTTGAATGTTATTCATTGGGTCACAGTTTATGCATTTGTAAATAAAAATAGACTACTTTAAGTTAATACTTCTCTAAGTATTACAAAATACAAGTGTACATCAGCTTTTATTTTGACAGATGATAAATGTTACAGATAAACATACAATGTTTTATTATAGTACTAGGGTGAGTCAAAAGTTTTGCAATACTTTGCTATGTGCTAGTTTGCAGCATATATATCATGTGATCAAAGTAATTCAAGCTGTAGTAGGTATCTGTTGTGGTTGGTAGTATCATGGTAGTTGGTGCGCTGACATATGTATAACCTGTCGGTCGCTACTGAGCTAAAGGGCTCACAGAATTTCCGAAATTGGCCGTCAAGATCGGATTTCCTGCATCGACCAAGAATTGCAGGGTCACTATATTTGCCGAAAGTCTAGCTGAATGCCCATGTTGTGTTCAGATCTTAAACAACTAGAAATCTGCTATAGAAACTGATTTCCAAGGATAATGGCGGCCTAGTGGTCACATAAAACAACGACTCTTTTTCTTCTTCAAACTCAACAACATTTATATTCAAATAACAAAAGATTACAAACAATTATTTCTCAAGACTGTGGGAGCAATGGATCCGTAATTAATAACGTCTGGTCTTCTGCAAAGCATTGTGCAAAACAGTTCGTAAAGTTGACTAAGTTTTCAATGGTCTTAGCTGAAGTCAGTTTCGGCTCTCAGTATTTGCATTAATCTTCTCCACTAGCCCAGTCAGCTCATGTGATTCTCAAACAATCACAACTTCATCTCTGATTCTCAAGCAAAAACGTCTCAGTTAAATAATATTTCAATCGGGACATTTTTATTTCCGGCCGGCACGAAGATATTAGTAACTCTCTCTAGACATCCTACTCTGGAAAATCTTACTCCTCTAGTTCTAACCAGCCAATAGAATTCACTTCCGCTCACTAATCCAAGTGCTATCTCTTCCAGCTACTTGAGTGTTTCCCAACAAAATGTGTGGTCTTGGATAAATTTGATTTTGTTTCTAATTCAAGTTATCTTTTTCCTAAGTGGAAAAAGGAAAAATAATAAAAAGATTCTCTTCAAGGGTCCAAGATAATCATGGTCAACCGACGTTTTGGTTTATCTTGTTTTGCACCCTTAGTCTGGTCACATCAAAGGACTGTCTCGATCGCCGCCGATTTAAGTAGTCTCGCTTCTGGGAGTTCTTCTGACCCACTTGAGATTTTGCTTCCGATATGGTTATTTCCGAATCGCTTAGTGTAGCCTTATCATGGCTACCATCTGTTTCGATTCTCCAACTGAAGCCACCTGGCAAATGACATTTCCGTATTTTCTTCTTTCTTTCTTTTTCTAATTTCAAACCAAGAAATCAGGTCACATTCTTTCACTGGCTTTGTTATTTTTCTACGATCTTCGTCTCTCTCTCTCTCTCTCTCTCTCTTCTCCGGACATTCAAATCACAATTACCTTTCCGTGTTTTTTTTTTCTTTCTTTCATTTTCTAATTTCAAACCCTGAATAAGGTCACACATGCATTGCTTCACTCTGTGTATGATTTGAAAGCAGTACAATGAACATAGTCTAATTCATTAACTTTAGAAGTTTAAACTGGGCCATAATGTTGTGAAAAGTCAAGGAGAAATTGATCATATTACAATAATCAGATGGCTCAAGAAATTCTGCTTGAGTTGCAAGAATGTCAATGATCAGGGAAGGTCAGGTAGGTTAAACTGTCAGTTTGAAACTATAGAAGCAAATTTGGCAAGTAGCACTCTCAGAGTATCCGGATCTTACAGTCATACATCTTACAGTCATACATGTATTATGGTCTTATCCGGATCTTACAGTCATACATGTATTATGGTCTTATCCGGATCTTACAGTCATACATGTATTATGGTCTTATCCGGATCTTACAGTCATACATGTATTATGGTCATACATGTATTATGGTCTTATCAGGATCTTACAGTCATACATGTATTATGGTCTTATCAGGATCTTACAGTATTATGGTCTTATCCAGGATCTTACAGTCATACATGTATTATGGTCTTATCGGATCTTACAGTCATACATGTATTATATCTTACAGTCATACATGTATTATTATCGGATCTTACAGTCATACATGTATTATGGTCTTATCCGGATCTTACAGTCATACATGTATTATGGTCTTATCCGGATCTTACAGTCATACATGTATTATGGTCTTATCCGGATCTTACAGTCATACATGTATTATGGTCTTTATCCGGATCTTACAGTCATACATGTATTATGGTCTTATCGGATCTTACAGTCATACATGTATTATGGTCTTATCCGGATCTTACAGTCATACATGTATTATGGTCTTATCAGGATCTTACAGTCATACATGTATTATGGTCTTATCAGGATCTTACAGTCATACATGTATTATGGTCTTATCAGGATCTTACAGTCATACATGTATTATGGTCTTATGATCTTACAGTACATGTATTATGGTCTTATCAGGATCTTACAGTCATACATGTATTATGGTCTTATCAGGATCTTACAGTCATACATGTATTATGGTCTTATCGGATCTTACAGTCATACATGTATTATGGTCTTATCCAGGATCTTACAGTCATACATGTATTATGGTCTTATCAGGATCTTACAGTCATACATGTATTATGGTCTTATCAGGATCTTACAGTCATACATGTATTATGGTCTTATCAGGATCTTACAGTCATACATGTATTATGGTCTTATCAGGATCTTACAGTCATACATGTATTATGGTCTTATCAGGATCTTACAGTCATACATGTATTATGGTCTTATATCTTACAGTCATACATGTATTATGGTCTTATCGGATCTTACAGTCATACATGTATTATGGTCTTATCAGGATCTTACAGTCATTATCAGGATCTTACAGTCATACATGTATTATGGTCTTATCCGGATCTTACAGTCATACATGTATTATGGTCTTATCAGGATCTTACAGTCATACATGTATTATGGTCTTATCAGGATCTTACAGTCATACATGTATTATATTGGTCTTATCAGGATCTTACAGTCATACATGTATTATGGTCTTATCAGGATCTTACAGTCATACATGTATTATTATCAGGATCTTACAGTCATACATGTATTATGGTCTTATCCGGATCTTACAGTCATACATGTATTATGGTCTTATCAGGATCTTACAGTCATACATGTATTATGGTCTTATCAGGATCTTACAGTCATACATGTATTATGGTCTTATCAGGATCTTACAGTCATACATGTATTATGGTCTTATCAGGATCTTTACAGTCATACATGTATTATGGTCTTATCCGGATCTTACAGTCATACATGTATTATGGTCTTATCAGGATCTTACAGTCATACATGTATTATGGTCTTATCCGGATCTTACAGTCATACATGTATTATGGTCTTATATCTTACATGGTCTTATCAGGATCTTACAGTCATACATGTATTATGGTCTTATCAGGATCTTACAGTCATACATGTATTATGGTCTTATCAGGATTTTACAGTCATACATGTATTATGACCTCAGCAAATGTATCTGCAGCTGAATTGTCTCACATTTCCAAAAGGTTGCAAAAGTAGATGATTTCAATTTTTTTAATTTTTAAAATTTAAAATTTAAAATTTTTTTAATAAAAATTCATGCTTTTCTATTTTAAGAGAAATTGATATTAATAATTGTCTTGTGTATTGTCAACTAAAGTGAAATATTAGAAATGAAAAATGAGCCAACAAAAAAATTAAAAAATGAAAACTATATATGCTGCAATATCTAACAATCATTCTCTCTGATTGCACTAATAGAAAGGTAATGAAAACAGTGCTCAAGTTAAGGCTTTTTTCTTCTTTTCTGTAGACATTGCTGAAACATCAGTAGAGCAGAGTAAAATACGTTATAAGGAAATGCAAGAAAGAAACCAAAACAGCCAGCAATCCATCTTTAAGGCTGAATTCTTGACTGCTGATGTTACCAAGGTGAGTCATTTTTTAAAAACTTTTATACATGTCTTTCTATGAACTGTGTATTTCCTTTATACTGACTGGAGACAGAAGATGTATACCAAAGGCTCCCGACTTTTTGTTTCAAATTTTTCTTAGTTTGATGAATTGTTGTTTTCCATTTTCAATTTTGGGAAATTCCCTTTTTACCATTTTTATGCTATAGTTATTAAAACTAAAAAAAACAAAACAAAATTCAAAGTTTTATTAAAGACAAATATTTTCACCAAAAAGTTTTCTTTTAAATTTTAAAATCCAAATTAAGATTCAAATTATAGGTTAAAAAAAATGGTAATATAACTCAACAATAAAACAAGGAATTTGGCCGTTTATAATTATCTTTGAGGTAGAACTATTAAGCCTTCAAGCTATTTTACGTATTGCTGTTTTCAGATAGGTTTAAAAAAAAAAAGGATGAAAGTAGTGAGCTGGCTAACATTATCAAATGCTGGCCATTGTGAAAATATTTCATCAACAAGATTTTTAAAATATGTGCAAACACATTTGATAAAACTTTCATCTGAAAAATAGGCTGAAGAATCTATTACTAAGGCTAATGATTTTCTCAAATGCAATATCAACATGAATTACAGCTTGGATGCACACCTAACAGTTTAATGATTGCATTTGATGGTTGCAACATCAATAAGAAATTACTCTTCATGAATGCTTCAATCAAATTTAAAATTATGTTTCAGTTTTTTCATCTGCTATAATGATTGATTAGTAAGCTTTGCTTTCAGGGTAGCAAAGTGATAAGCAAACAATTTGGACAGATTTATTTTTCTTTAGAGAGGAGCACATCCAGCTTTTGAGCCTAAGGTTGTGGATGGTTCACTATATTAACTAGATTCAGATATCTTGCAATTTGTTACTTATTCATCAACTGGTTTAGATATTGCAGAAAAGAAATAAAATTCTGAAAAGATATGAAAAAAAACCCAAAAAACACTGTATATTGATAGTTAATGTTATTAAAGGATTTAAAAAAAAATTTTGATTAAGTTTTTTTTTGATGATGAAGATTATGCAATTATGAATCCGTGTGTGGCACTATCTAAGGAGACGGCTAGCTGAACTGTAGTCATTTTGTAAAATGCTATTTCTAAAAAAGTGTTCTTTATATCTAAATTGTGTGATTTATGAGTCTCGTTTAGGCAATATGTTTTAATAGCCAGAACTGGAGGCCTATTTCAAAATGTTTGAATTTCAGAAATTTTAGTAGAAATATTTTTGAAAAATTTGAAATGACATTTTGACCCATACTTAAGGATACAGTATTTTGAAAGTAAAATAAATAAGAATGTTTTATTTTTATTTTTATTTTTTTGCATGAGCATTGGCAAATATCAAACAAAGTTAAGATTTATTTCTGGTTCTTTGTTTGAGCTGGGTGTGTAATGTTTGCAATAGTTTTTCAAAAATATATTTGTAAGAATATATGGCATACTTTCTGTCCATGTTGAAAAAATAAAACTCTGAAACAAACATGAAAATGTCACTCAAAGATTTATGACACACCTTTTCCTTTATTATATGGAAAAGGATAAAACAGAAAAATAACCATTGGTAAGTGTGATCACAAGGAACCTTGAGTTTTTCCACAGTCAATTGATTTGGAATATTTTCCATATTTTTCATTGTAAAAATTATTTTCACATTCACTGAGTTACCTTATCTTGTAACATATTCACCTATGTACACAAGAGCTGTTTTTATTTCATCAGAAAAAGATTCTAATTTTTCAAGATTTATCAAATATTTCTGAACCTTCCTCTCGGTTTGTATTCACAATATGTACACTGGTGACCTAACATAACATTAAAAGCATCAATATCTACATTTTGATTCAAAAGCAAAGATGTGTACTTGATATACAGCTTTTCAATGTATTGCTAAACATTTATAAAATTGGTACCATCTGATCCTTGATGAATTTTACCAAATTATTTTTCTAATGTGTCAGTTGTAAATCAAACCTGGACGTGGTGCAGCAATGGATCACTGACTGGCAACTGAAGCTGGCTGTAGACAAATGTACCACCATACATTTTGGGAGGAAAAACCGTACTCCCTCCACAACACTAGCATAAAGAAGTCTTCTTGTGAATGTGACTGTTAGCAGCGATTTACATTGGATGAAGTACTTCTCTAAAATTGTCAAGAAGGCCGAGGGTGTCCTGATGTCAGCAAGACCTTTGTCAGCTGCTCCCTGGCTTTCTATTTAAAGCTGTATATAGCTATGGTGTGGCCACACTTGGAATTTGCATCACCAGTCTGGAACCCATACCTTGTTCAGAACATTAACCTCCTGGAGGCTGTACAGAGACATGCAACCAAACCAATACCCACCATCAGGCATCTACCATATTCTGAATGTTTTGCTGCCCTGGGCATGGATTTGTTGAAATGTCTGGATAAATGTTTTATTGACCTACCAGCCATATTTAGTAGCATTGCCAGCTCGTTTCGTAAAATCGTTAGACATAGACAATTTTTCACCTTAATTGGTTCAAATTGCAATTCCTTGGGTATTTCTGATCCAATCTTAAAAATATTTATATGGTTGGAAAGAAAAGAAAATAATCTTTCTAAATATGTAATTTTTATGTTTTTATCCATTGAATTATTTTTTACAGCGAGTTAAAATGATATGTTGCCTCGAAAAGCCGAAAACATGAAATATGATTTATTTTATTATTATTTTTTTTTTTTTTTTTTTTTTTTTTTTTTTTTTTAGACTAATTTTTACATGCTACTTTGTATTTCAAAATCATAGTGGCTAATCTTTATCAATATTCTTGAAATTTTACACTCAATTAGAAGACACCTGGAAGTACAAACAGAACTTTTTTTTTGTTTCTAGGCCCCCGTGGAAGTGAAAATACAATAAAGCAAATTTGAAGGTGATTTCTTCAAAAAAATATAAGGGAAGCAAAAAAAAAAAGAAAAGCACTATACCAGTAATAGAAAACCGTCAAATTTACACGATTTTCAAATGTAAACTATCTCGTAATTCTGACCTTATCTGCTTAAAAAAGTAATTACTAGTGTATTTCATGTCCAATTTTAAACATATTTATATGGTTGGAAAGAAAAGGAAATAATCTTTCTAAATATGTAATTTGTATGTGTTTTTATCCATTGAATTATCTTTTACAGCAAGTTAAACAGTATTTTGTCTTCGAACAGGTGAAAATGCTGTATATGATTTTTTTCCGTATCTGAACTAAACGCATTACATTATTTGTAAAATCAAAGTAGCTAAATCTCTATCAATATTCTTGAAATTTTACACTTAAATAGGAGACACTTTTAACTACAAGCCAGAAACTTGTTTTTTTCTTTTCCGACCTTTCGGAGTGAAACAACAATAGACCAAAGTTGAAAGCAATTTCTTCAAAAAATATAAGATAAGTAAAAAAAAAAAGCACTATATGCCTAATAGGAGACAGCCTCAGAATTATTTTCATATATAATGTGTGAAATAAAAACGATTGTATACTGTTAGCAAGGTTCCCATGCTACCTGGAAAATAAAATGTAAATTTTCCAGTACTGGAAAACCTGGAAAGGGGAGTGTTTTTTTGTCAAAAATCCTGGAAAAATTTTGATTTTTGTCCTGGAAAATTTCGATTATCTGAGACATATTTAATGTTATTGTTACAGTAAAAAATATAACTAGTAAAATAACAAGGACTGTATTTTTTCTAAAATAAGATACTGCAGTTTTTCGTTTTGGTTTTTAATTTTGTACTTTTTCTTTCTAAGGGAATTAGTAGTAAATTAGTGAAATAGATCACTGATTAGGACAGACTGTTCTAGTAGTGACCACCCCAAGCAGAGTTTAACAGGTTTGAATTCAGAGTTTTCCTTATCCTAGACTGGTTACCTGACCAAGGCTAAAGAGCTCAGTCTGCCCTACTATTTATCCATAGCTTGAGGGAGAGTAGTTGGATTCATACTTTTCCCTGGGGTATTAGCGAACTGTAGGTTCCTCGGGTTGACGAGTCCATTTCCTATGACTCTAACCATTAGACCATGTACCTCCAATAATTCAACAATTAATTCTCTTGTGTAATGATGATTACTAGGTATAGCATTCCCAGTTGATTTTTTTACTTGAGGTTATTGTTGTTTAATCACATTAGTTATATAGAGCTGTGTAAATGGAGTTCAGAACCGTTTGAATTATGTAAATATCCCCAGTGGTTCAAAAGTTATGAGAATTTAAAACCCCGAAATTGAGGATACAAATGTGGACATGATTTTGTTTCAAAAAATATGTCACGGACCATTTAAAAAAAAAAGAAATTCAGTGATTTCTTCACTGTTTGCTTTATTTTTGGAGCAATTTTTATAAAATTTGGTATTCTTATGTAAAATTGTATGTTCTTTCTGATTATGCACTCAAATTGTATGTATCTCTATGCTTTAACCCATTATTTAGAGAATAAGAGATACAGATAGCAGCGTTTTTTTTGTTTTTTTTAAAGTTTAACACCCAATTATTCAACATTTTCATTATAATAGTGCATGTATATACATGTATAGTATTAATTCAAATAAATAACATTACTTTGAAGAAAAATAAAACATTTATTGGAAAAACACGGACATAAAATGAGGGTTCAGTTTATTTTATGTTAGGAATTTACAAGGAAAAAGTTAAGGATTACTGACTTTAAAACGTATCTAAAAAAAGTTCAGAAAAAAAAAAAAATGTAAATTCGTTGTTGCAGAAATTTCCATAAAATCAGCAAATTGTCCAACTTGAATTAAATTTTCAGCAAATTATTCAGTAATGACTTAATTTTATAATGAATAGATTATTTTATTTAATAAATAAAAAAAAAAAAGAAAAGAAAATGTTAGGATTGTGTTGTGGGGGGGGGGGGGTTAATATTTGCTCATTTGATTTAAAAAAATTCCAGCCTCTAATTTTTACATTTCTAGAAAAATAAATCCATAAGACTACATCATGAAAAAAAAAATTCAAAAATTTCAAGACCCAAAAATGTTATTTGAAAATTTAAGTTATTTTCTTAAAACTCAAAAAATTATTTTTGTAGTGAGTTTTATGTCTGCATTTTGAACATTCCTAATGATTAGATATTTAGTGGGTCCAATTTTCTGGATTCATGGAATCATTAATCTTTAATGGAATCTGGGTTTTTAATGTAATTTTCAATAATAAATAACAAAATCAATCATTGTTTTTAGGTTTTTTTTTTTTTTAATTGTTTTAATTCTTTCAAAACTTAAGAAAATTGGGGTAACGTTTAGTTGAATTATGCCATTATTTCCATAATGACGGGGCAACTTTGTGACAATCATATAAGTTTTATGGAGTTGTCTGTTGAAATCAAACTTCTATTATTTGTTTTCAACTGTTAACTCCTTAAAACAGTCTACCCTGTCAGCTGGGACTATAGAATACACTGACTGCACCTCTCCAGAGGGGTAAAATCCTCTCCAATCGGGCTACCTGTTGGCTGTGGGTGGCAACCTGTAATGCTTAAGGATGGACCCTAGTGGCTGAGCATGAAATGCAACACTCTACTTTGGCCCTTACTTAAGCTAGACGTTTAGTTAGAGAGGACTCCTCCAATCAACTAACTGGCTGGTCAAGCAAGCCCTTGCACCTATATGATTGTCCCGACTATATTACTCTTATGGCAGACCCCCAAATCTTTTTATCATATATGTACTAGAAGACAGTAGCTGAGGGTCTTAATGTCCTGGGTTATGATGTTAAATTCTATCTGAAAATGAAGTTCCAATTCTGGAGCTCTGGGGAATATATAGTACCCTTACATAACCATTACTCCCAGGTACACTCTAACCCAGAGTGGTAGTACCTGTTAGGATCCCATCTATGGGTTAAATAGAGAAAAATGGGTTTTAAAAATTGTTTAAAAAAAACTGAGTTAAAAAGATTGAAGAATGAATAAAACAAAATGTCTTATGCATAAAATAACCCAACAAGGGTTGACATGTTGTAAATCCAACCAACCAACCAACAGTAACCAGTATGTGGAGTTAATAGGAGATGTGATTTCACATTTCGACTTTGTCAGTGAAAAATGGAGATAAAAAATTATGAGTGCCTATATGTTTGAAATACGCTAGACTTAGCGCAGGATGGCGTCGTCAGTTATGTTATTGGCTAGCTTCATGGGGGGGTTTCGGGTCTTCCAACATAATACCCCCCTCAGCCAGCCAGACCCCGTTGGAGACGATCAAACTCCAACACGCCACCCTTGTGCAACGCCAACAAAAACGTTTAAACTACGTCATCCTCAGACTCTTTATATCTGAATGGCCTGATAAGTTCAAATGTTGCAGCCTAACCATGCAGTTACTAGTTCTTCAATGAACCCACTATAACCAGCTTAAATAATTACTGCCACTACTGCCAGGAAGAGTCCATTAAGCTGAGGGGGTATTTGACTGTTCCACTGTCCAATAGTTAACAATCTGTAACAGTCATTTCCAGACTGCTGGTTCAATCCAGGCTAAGGGTGAGAGTAACACAGAATAACAATTAACAGGCCAATTCTACAGTCAATCATTGATAAGAGTAGTTGTTATAAACAGGATTGCGCGACTCGGGCATTTTCTTTTTAATAAATGCATTGGCATGGCTAGGATGTTACTAAGAAGAAAAACGCGTTGGATATATGAGACTAAAAGGAATGTAAGTCGTTAAAATTGAGAAGTCTTTTATTTTTTTTTGTTTTTTTTTTGTTTATTTTTTCCCTAGTAGCAATATACAAATTACTTCATATTCAATTTGGTCAAAGTTGAATACGGATTTTAATCTATAGATGTCAATTTCATACAGCGAAGTTCCTGCTAAATTAACTACTAAAATTTCAAGTGAATAAAAATAGGCCAATTGAATAAGAGAAAAAACTTAACATTTTTGAATTAAAAAAAATTTTTATGATGCAGTCTTCTGGATTTATCTTTCTAGAAATGTAAAAATTAGGGACTGGAAATTTTTGTTAACTAAATGAGCACCTCTACGATCCTAACATTTTTTTTCAAGGTTATTTTTAACAAAATAACCTATTCATTATATGATTAATAAATAAAGTGCTGAAAATTTCATTAATATTGGACAATTCCTTGATTTTTGGTAATCGCTTTAAAATTTAAAGAATTAAAAAAAAAAAAAAATCACTTTTCTAGAGTAAAATTGCACATACCTACTAATCATCATCGCACAAGAGAATGAATGGTTTTCTTAGAAAGAAAAAATACTTAATTAAAAACTGAAACCGAACTGAAAAACCGTGGTATCAAGGAAAAAACAAAAACAAAATTGATACCAAAATCAAAATTGCCAAACTGGCCAACTCTAATGAACATGATGTTACATAGTGCTGTTCACTGGAGATATGTGTTTGAACAGTTTCTGAATGAAACAATTCTTAGAACATTTTCAGCTCCCTGATTTGAAAAAATTCCCAAATATCTGCTAATTATCTGATTTCAATAAAGTTTTCAGAACTTATTTGTTTGTGAATGAATTTATTTATGTAAAGGATATTTTGTAAGAACATTTTGTGGAAATTATTTGTTTTTTAAAAGTCAATCACCCTTATTCAACATGATAAAAATATCTTTTGGATGCTAAAAATATTCATATTTCAAAAAATTAAAAATTAAAAAAAATAAATTGAAATTTTATTTGAAACTTTAACTGGAGATTAAGAAATTAATGTTTCAAAATTATATCTTGATGCTCATAAATGTTATCCATCATAATGTAATTTAAGTAATTTTTCTTAACATAACCATAAAACAGTCTAAGCCTGCTTTAAGTACACAAAAGAATATTTGTTATAACTAATAATTAACATTCTGTAATGACGAGGCAAACTTACCTGACTCGAAACGGTTCCGGTGTATGGCTTGCAAAGAGAGATGTAGCGAAGAAGAAAGGAATGTGGTCGGGGTGGTGTGTTGTGGTGTCCGGTCGGAGTGAGAAATGTCGAAAAGTTGGAAGGGGGGCAGAGAAGACACTTTTATTGGTATTGAAAGGCACTATGGGTAATGGCCCATGGTGCATTGCAACTCCTGTTTTCACTATAAAAGTGGCCCATTTTGGGCAGAGAGGGTGTAGCGATTTTTGCGTGCTTTTGTGACACGGCGTTCTGTTTGAAGAAGGAAGGAAAGAAAGAGGAAGGAAGGAAAGAAGGCATAGCAGCAGCAGTGGTAGTTGACAAGTGTTAAACAGACTCTGCGAGGAAGTGGCTATAGCGGCTGTTGTGTGTGAACTCAGACACTTTGACCACCTTGCAACTACTATTCACACAGAATAGACATAAACTATTTCGGCGAACTATGGATAAGGTGTTTGACTACAGACTAATCCCGGAGTTTGCTGGGTCTCCCTCCGACGAACCCGTCATCGAATGGATTCAGCGTGTGGAGATGATCTGCGAACTCTGCAAAAGGACAGATATCGAGCTGATCCTACTGTTGTGCCTGCGAGGTGGAGCTCTCGCTGTTTATAGACAATTGAGCAAAGGGGGAAGACTGATTTTCAGCGAATAAAACAGGCTCTGATAAAAGCCTACGCTCCTGACTTATTCAGTGCATATGATCGATTCAGCCTGGTGAAACCGTGAACGAGTATTTGGCTGAATTACAACGACTGGACCAACTCGTTGGGGAACGACGAATGATTTGTGCATTCGTTTCTGGACTGCCGCAGGACGTGTGTCGATTGTTGCGCGCGTCATCGCGCATGGATGACATGACAACGGGAGAAAATGCACAGCCCTAGTAGACACTGGGTGTACACGGACGCTGGCCAGCAGATTTGTGTGTGACGCCTGGAGGCTCGGACAAGCTAGTGTGCTGACAGCAGATGGAAAAATGTTTAAGTGCTGCGGGCGAAGCCAACTTCGGCTCACTGTAGGCAGTGCTGAGCCGGTGCATCTTAATGCACTTGTTGTGAATCGGCGGCTGTTGGGGTTTGACCTCATACTGGGGAACGATGCCATCAAAGCTTTAGGTGGTATGACCATTACACCATCAGGAACTGTGAGCTTTGGTGGGTACGAAGCGAATATATGCGCTGCGATCCAAACTTTCACGTGGATTTCGACGAAAGGAAGAACCGATGGATTGCTAAATGGAAATGGTCCGGAGGACGAGCTCCAGAGCAATAAGATACCGGAGTACCAAGTTCCAAAACATGCCAGAGAGAGCTACGAAACCGAGCTTCACAAGTGGATTGAAAATGGCTGGTTGTTGTCCTACCCCAAAGAGAGACTTGGCCCACCTAAGGGACTGGTTCCACTAATGGCCGTAATTCAGCACAATAAGCGTAAGGTGCGCCCTGTCATGGATTACAGGGAGCTGAATGAACATGTAGACGCATTTACGGCTAATGCTGACGTGTGCGCGGCCACGTTGAGGGAATGGCGCAAGAAGGGCGTGAATGTGTCATTGCTTGATCTGAAGCGAGCATATCTTCAAATCGGCATTGACGAGTCTTTGTGGCCTTATCAGACTGTGATATTTGGGGGCCAAAGGTATTGCCTCACCCGGCTGGGTTTTGGCCTCAATGTGGCGCCTCTCATCATGAAGTCTGTTGTTGAAGCCGTTATGTCTCGAGATCCAACTATCGAGAGCGCCATGTCGGCGTACATCGATGATATTTTCATTAATGAAGATCTAGTCTCAACAGCTCGGGTGAGGGCGCACCTGTCTGAGTACGGCCTGATTTGCAAGGATCCAGAGCAACTACAGGATGGTGCCAAAGTCCTTGGTCTGCAGGTCTGGGGGGGAAAAAGGTGTTCTTCGTTGGAAGCGGGGGAGTGAAGTTCCCAATGTTCCCCAGGTCATTACTCGCCGAAACACATTTTCCCTGTGTGGGAGACTTGTGGGGCATTTTCCTGTTTGTGGCTGGCTTAGAGTGGCTGCTGGATTTATCAAACGTTGGGCGAGTGCGGTATCGGCTGGTTGGGACACTGAGCTTGCTGATCCTCTGCTGAAGAAGATGCTACAAGATACAGTCACCCGGGTTAAGCGGGGTGATCCGGTTAAGGGAGTGTGGTGTACCGCCGGCCTGGAGATGAATTTGTGGGTTGACGTCAGCTCACTTGCTACGGGGGTGTTATTAGACGACAATGGAGCCGTGATTGAAGATGCGTGCTGGTTGCGCCCTGACAATGACTCCCATCACATTAATTTGGCCGAACTCGATGCAGTGGTGAAGGGTGTCAACCTTGCGCTTCAATGGCTGGCAAAAGTACTTCACATCAAAACGGATTCCCTGTGCACGTACCATTGGCTCAATAACAGTTTGAGTGGAAAGTCAAAGGTACACACCAAAGCGGCTGCGGAGATGTTGGTCAAGAGGAGGTTATACACCCTCTCACAATTGATCAAAGAGTACGAACTGACCGTAGACGTGACGCTGGTAAGGTCGGAGCATAACAGAGCCGACGAACTGACGAGAGTACCGCAACACTGGTTCAAGGCTATGAAAAAGGGGGAGGAATTGGCGCCGGATGTCTGTGCCACTGCTCTGAGTAAACATCAGATATTGAGTATTCACCGGCAGAGCGGGCACCCCGGAGTAAGACGGACAACCTATTTTGTGCGGCGAGTTGGCCCGCCAACAACAAAGGCAGACGTAAGATCTGTAGTGCGATCCTGTGTGGACTGTCAAACCATCGACCCAGCACCGGTACATTGGAGGAAGGGAAAATTAGACGTGGATACTAATTGGAGCCGGCTGGGAATGGATATTACCCACTATGGGGGTAGACACTACCTGAGCCTCATCGACTGCGGACCCTCTTGATTTGCTATTTGGCGTTCAATTCGGTGCCAGGATTCTGATACAGTGGCTCGTCACTTGGAGGCAATCTTTTGCGAGCGGGGTCCACCAGTCGAAATACTTACCGATAATGACACTGCCTTTACCAGCAGGAGATTTCGAACCTTTCTTGGGGAATGGGGAGTGCGATTGTGTCTCCGATGTGCGTACGTGCCGTCCGGAAACGGGATTGTTGAACGGTGTCATAGGACGATCAAGACAATCGCGGCCAGGAAGCAGTGTACCATCCAAGAAGCTGTATACTGGTATAACGTGACACCCAAAGATGATGTTTTGTCGTCTTCAGCGCTGGCCAATCGTATACACCAGTACCATGTCAGGGTCAGGGGGATTGATGCCGCTCTCCCGCCCGAATTGCAACAGGAACACGGAATGTACCAAGTAGGGGACTATGTTTGGGTCAAGGTTCCGAACGGCAGGTGCACCACACGATCAAAAATAGGCCGTGTGACCGGAGTCAACAGTCGGCAATCCGTGATGGTTGATGGAACTCCACGCCATGTCAGACATTTGCGCCTCTGTTTGAAACCTTGCTCTTTGGAAGATGAGAGTTCCTCTGAAGAAAGTATGAGGCTTATCCAGGTGGGATCCCCCTCATCAGAATCGTGTGCTGCCAGTGATTCCTCGGATGAATCCTCTGCAGACGAGCCGAGACTGGGACATCAGTCCCATGCCAACGAGAGACAAGAGATTGGCACTGGGGAGCATTGTGACCAACAAGGAAGGCAAAACAGTGTCACTCGCTCGGGATATGCACAACAGCCACCCGACGTCGAAATGCGCTCAGACGACCCGGATTTGCCAAACCAACTCACTGTTGGAGCCCGTTGCGATCGGGAGGACGATCAACCAGGCCCTGTCCCTCTCCGGAGGAGTACACGTCGAAAACGTCCTGCTCACGGTTGTACTTTTTGTGATCCTGAGATCAGGGGGGAATGTAATGACGAGGCAAACTTACCTGACTCGAAACGGTTCCGGTGCATGGCTTGCAAAGAGAGATGTAGCGAAGAAGAAAGGAATGTGGTCGGGGTGGTGTGTTGTGGTGTCCGGTCGGAGTGAGAAATGTCGAAAAGTTGGAAGGGGGGCAGAGAAGACACTTTTATTGGTATTGAAAGGCACTATGGGTAATGGCCCATGGTGCATTGCAACTCCTGTTTTCACTATAAAAGTGGCCCATTTTGGGCAGAGAGGGTGTAGCGATTTTTGCGTGCTTTTGTGACACGGCGTTCTGTTTGAAGAAGGAAGGAAGGAAGGAAAGAAAGAGGAAAGAAGGCATAGCAGCAGCAGTGGTAGTTGACAAGTGTTAAACAGACTCTGCGAGGAAGTGGCTATAGCGGCTGTTGTGTGTGAACTCAGACACTTTGACCACCTTGCAACTACTATTCACACAGAATAGACATTACTGTTTTTTTTTGTAATTAAGATTAAAATCATAAACAGCATATTTAAATTATTTAAAAAATTGTGCTCTTACCTATTGTAATTTTGTATTTAAAATGTTTTATTTCATGTGAAAGCAGACATCAATTATTTTACTTGTTTCACTAAAAACCTAAAACCACATGTACATTTTTTTTCTTCTGATCTATTTCTATTTGTGAAATAATGTACAACTAGACTACATAATATAAAATTTAATTCTATAATTTGAAATATCCCATAAAGCAAAACAAATAAATCAATGAATAATTGCTCCACTTGATCTGTTGATTAGAAACCGAATTAGTCAACCTAAACAACTATTTTTAGTATAAGTGTTTTGGTGCAGTTTTTGGTTGTATATTTTATTTTTTTATTTTGAGAAGATGAAAAGTGTCATATGATTTTATTTTTATTTTAGATTAGAATTATTTGTACAACATTAGTGTTATATCTGAATTTTTTTAATAGAAAATTTAACCTTTTATGTTGTTAATATTTCTATTGACCTATTCTTTCACTAGTATCAGGTGTATAATCTGTGTGATGGTGTGTAGGGCAGAGGTGGGGGGGGGTAACTGTTTTCTTTGTAGCAAAAGATTTTCAGTTATCATTTCATTTTTTCCATGAAAAAAGTTTCCCTTTTTTCTAATAGAGCTGAAATATGTTAACATAAAAAATATAAACAAACAAGTGATATAATTCTCTAAACAAGTTCTAGTTTGTTAATGACTGTTCTCAAAGTTATAAAAATTACTTGGGTGAGTCAAAAGTTTTGCAATATGTGCTAGTTGGTGGCGCTTATATCAGGTGACTGTAGCAGTTCAAGCCATTGTAGGTACCCACTGTGTTTGGTAGTATCATGTTAGTTGGTGCACTGACATGTGCATTAGTTCATTCCGTGTGTGATTTAAAAGTTGCACAGGTGAAAAGATGTAGTCTAACTTATGCTTTATTAGTTTGAACTTGCCATAAACGCCATGGAGGCAACCAAAAACATTCTTCATGACTGATAAGCAAAAGATGTAGTCTAACTTATGCTTTATTAGTTTGAACTTGCCATAAACGCCATGGAGGCAACCAAAAACATTCTTCATGACTGATAAGCAAAAGATGTAGTCTAACTTATGCTTTATTAGTTTGAACTTGCCATAAACGCCATGGAGGCAACCAAAAACATTCTTCATGACTGATAAGCAAAAGATGTAGTCTAACTTATGCTTTATTAGTTTGAACTTGCCATAAACGCCATGGAGGCAACCAAAAACATTCTTCATGACTGATAAGCAAAAGATGTAGTCTAACTTATGCTTTATTAGTTTGAACTTGCCATAAACGCCATGGAGGCAACCAAAAACATTCTTCATGACTGATAAGCAAAAGATGTAGTCTAACTTATGCTTTATTAGTTTGAACTTGCCATAAACGCCATGGAGGCAACCAAAAACATTCTTCATGACTGATAAGCAAAAGATGTAGTCTAACTTATGCTTTATTAGTTTGAACTTGCCATAAACGCCATGGAGGCAACCAAAAACATTTGTTGTGCAAAAGGTGAAGGTGCAGTTGATCCCAACACAGTAATCAGATAGTTCAAGAAATTTTGTAAGGGTTGCAAGAACATCAACGAACATGGAAGGTCAGATAGGTCTAAAACTGGATTTCGGAGGCTATGCTCAAAGCCATAGAGGCAGATCTGGCAAGTAGCACTTGGAGAGTATCAGGCAAGCACATCATCTCACAATCCAGTGTGGTTTGTCACCTTTATGACCTTTGGAAAAGCATCTGGAGCTACTGAATTGTGCTTTGTGTCAGCAAAATACTGCAAGACTTTAGACTCAACCTAGTAATATGGAAAAAAGTGTAAAGTTTTCAAATATCATTCTAATCCATAAAACTTTTAAATTGTATATTTCAGCAAAGACTGAAGGAAATGTATGCAGATCCTGCTTTACAATTTGACCTTGTCAGTTGCCAATTTGCATTCCATTATTCTTTTGAAAGTTATCCACAAGCGGACATGATGTTGAAAAATGCCTCGGAGTGCCTGCTACCTGGTGGTTACTTTGTAGGAACAACTCCAAATTCATATGAAATTGTGTAAGTACTTTACATCCTAAATAAATAAACTCTTCATTTATTTGCTTGGTATTTCACATGACTTTAAAAAAAATTGTCACTTGTGTGTGAAAAGGTTTAAGTTTTACTGAGATAAAATATAACACTGACAATCATCATCATCAGTTCCTGTTGACTCTTCTGTGGATCATAGTGCTGCAATCGTGACCCAACCAAAAAGTGAATGATTTTTTTAAGGGCTCAAGCAATGTACCAAGTGTATTCAACTGCATAGATAGAATGTTTTGAAAAATGTTTTGCGCTAAATTGTGATGTTAAAAAATAAACTGGTAATTCTATTTTGATACAATTTTTACTAAAATAGTCTAAAATGTGTTTTATAGAATTTTTTTTTAGTTCTCAATCAAGACCATTAAAAAATCATTATACTTCAAAATTGGGCATGAAATTACTTGGGATGTTAAAAAAAGGTGCATCTGTATTATAAATATTCAAGTAAACTGCTTAAAGTCCTTTTCTTTTTTTTTTTAAATCTAGCAACGCTTGATACATATATTGAATTTTATTATGATTAATGGTAATAATTTTGAGTATATTCTTCATCCTCTTTTTTGAGTATATTCTTCATCCTCTTTTTTGAGTATATTCTTCATCCTCTTTTTTGAGTATATTCTTCATCAACCTTGTTTGCTTTTTAATTTCAATTCCTATACTAGTAGTTCTAATAGTATATTTCATTTATTTTTTAAATGAAGATTCTCTATTATTATAATAATTATTATTAACTAGTATTTATATTATTTATAATTCATATTACAAATGCACCTTTTTTAACACCCCAAGTAATTTCATGCCCAATTTTAAAGAATGATTTTTTAATGGTTCCTTAATTTTGGTTGCTTTTTAATTGAAACTGACTCGGAATATTATATCTCTGACAGCAAAGGAATAGTGCATATTGGAAAGGAAAAAAAAAAGTGAGTTTTGATTAAAAAGCAACCAAAATTAAGACAAAGAAAATTACTAGTTACACCTAATAACACAGGGGAACAATTTTGGACATAATTTCTGTTGACTTTGATTTTTCATTTGATTTAGACTAATATTGGCATACTGATTTCAAAATTGCAGTCAGTCTTTTTCTATCATGTCAAGTTTTTTCTCTACAGCTTAACTCCCAAAAATAAGCACAATTGTATTGTTTGGCTGTAGGTAATAGAACTGTTCAACTTATTGTGTTGATTATTTTATTGAAAAGAGAGGAGAATTATTCAGGTCTGTTGACTAGGTTGATTCCCAATCAAAGAACCATCATCAGCACATTTGTAAACCTAGTCTGTCTGGTATATTTTAAATTAAAACTTGTGGATTAAGACAAGTCTTAGGCCCCTCACCAGATATGCAAGCAGAGTGTTAAGAGTTTACATATGTGGATCAAGGGAACACGTGATAAGTTGGTATTTGTTATATCCATGATTTGGTGGGAGCCAAAATATCATTGCACAGACTGTATTTTTTGTTTAATGAAAACTTCGCCATATAACAAGAAAAACAAATGTCAATGAATATTCTAGTCTATCTTCAGCTATACGTCCAGTGCCTCATTCAGCTGAAATCCCAGTGTGGGACAGTAGAGCTTGAGAGAAGCATTGGGTGGAGAGGAATTGGCTTCCAAGATCTAATCTCAAACCTGTTGATCCCAACATTCTATATGCACCATTTGTTGACATAAAGAAAATTATTTTCGCACCTTGCACATGAAACTAGGTCTCTTAAAGCAATTCATTAAAGCATTGCCAATTGAAGGCAAAGTGTTTCAAGTACCATATTTTGGCATTTCCTGGTCTGTCAATTGAAAAAATAAAGGCAGGTGTGTTTGATGGTCTACAGATTCTGGAAGTTATCAAAGATGAACATTTCATCGGGATAATGTTAGAACTCGAAAAGAATGCATGGTTCTTGACAAGTTCTTTACCCTGTCAAGAACTTTCTTGGAAATGCATGAGCAATGAATTGCACTGAAATTGGATAGCCCCAAAATGCTTGATTGCAACATGAGCATCAAGTTCCATTTTCTGCATAGCCATCTTGCTAACTTCTTGGAAAACCTTGATGTGGTCAGCTATGAGCAAGGTGAATGATTCCACCAAGATTTGAAATTCATGGAGGAATGGTATTAAAGTATATGGGATGTAAATATGATGGCTAACTATGGAGCATAAAGGGAAATTGTTCACATATTGTAAACACACTAGAAAAAAACTGAATTCATTTTTATCTTAATTACTTGCACACAATTTGACTTACAGTAACAATATCTTTTGTAAGAACAAGATGAATTTGTAAAAACATTACTGTTGAGCACTTTTTAAAATTATTTTCCATTGTAAATTTTAAAAACATTCTATAAAATAAGCTCAAATCTGTCACATGAAGTATTTTTTTTTTGAGACCAAACAAGGGTATCCTGTTACTTAAAAAGTTTATGTAATAGAGAAAATAATGGGGTAATTTTTTGATTCAGAATCCAAAGGTTTGTCAAAAACAAGTACCAGATCTAGATCAACAAAATTTGTGATGTTTTATTATTTCCCATTATATATACATTTTTAAAACCTTCCATAAGATAAGCAAAACTTTGTTAGAAGCTGTATTTTAATGTTTTTTGAGAAAAATTGAGGGTATCCCATAGCTCAAAAAGTTGACTTGATATCGAAAAACTGAGGTGATTTTTGGATCCAGTGGGCAAAACATAGTCAAAAACAAAGTGTCAGATCCAAATCAACAAAAATTGTGTTCCCCAGTGTAATTGATAATCTTCATCTTAAAAATGAAATAGTGTATTCATTCTTTAAATAAAATTACCTCCCTTATTCTGACTCCTAATCCTGCTTGCCCTGTTGCCTGGGGTTGTATAATATGCTGACTGCTCTTCTGTAGAGAGGATAAGATCCCTTCTCCCCAATGGGACCACTTATTGGCAGTGTGTGTCATCCCGTAATGCCTGATGATGGGATCATGGTGGCTGAGTGGTCCATGACTCGAGTACTAAATAGTCATGTAACCTGCAGCACTCCACTTGTCCTTATTTGGACTGGGTGGGTGCTCAGATAGACCTGATCTGATCACTTGGTTAATCATATCAAGCCTTAGCACCTATAGGATTTTATCCTGCCTGTATTCTTAAAATTGCTCTTAGGACAAACACTCAACCCTTTTTATCATATAGGTGCTAGTAGGCAGTGGCTGAGTTTCAACCACCACATTAACACACATGAAGTTGAAAATTATTTCTACCAAAATGTTGATAGACTTGAAGTTAATGAAGAATAAAATACAAATTATTTCTTCCAAGTTTGTGTCCTGGGTATGACACTAAACTGTATCTAGAGGTGAGGTTCCAATTCTGGAGCTCTGAGAAGCATGGAGCACCCCTTCATTGCCATTACTCCCAGGTTCACTCTGACCCTGAGTGGTAGTACCCATTAGGGTCCCATGGAAAATTATTTCTACCAGTTTATTGATAGACATGAAATTTATGATAAATATAACATGAAAATTATGTCTACCAATATATTGATACGCACTGAGTTAATGAAGATTATTTCTATCCGTTTACAAAAAAAATTACCTACAAACTATTTACTTACAAATCATATATACCCCCCCAAAAAAAACAAAGAAGATTTGGTATTAAATAGCCATAAAGGTTGATATGTCATGAAACAAAAACAAAAAATAACCATAAAAAAAAATTGTGATCCGAATGTGGTAATTCAGTGTTTGAAATGCAAATTTTTTTTATTCCAACATTTTTTGTTTTTTTTAATTTTGTCTCAATGTTTCTTTGTTTTCAGTCGTCGAATAAGAGCTGCAGAAAAAAATAGTTTTGGTAATAAAGTTTATAATGTGGAGTTTGAAAGCAAAGACAAAGAAAACTTTCCATTATTTGGATCCCGATATTGGTTTCATCTTGAAGGAGTTGTTGATTGCCCAGAATTTCTTGTCTATTTTCCAGCTTTAGAAAAGTAGGTAATTTTTCCTATTATTTGTTTAAAAGAAAAAAAGTACTGTCTGATGTTTTATCCTGCCTAAAACTAACTATTTTTATCTTGAGAAAAAAAAAGTGAAGACTAACAGATAGTTTTAAAAATCCCTTCTGCTTATTTCATTTTTTAAACAGTATTTTACAATCTTTGTTGTTAATTAAAAAATATACTGAAGAAGTGGTAATTTAAATATAAAAGATAAATCTGCATAATAAGAAAGAGATTAACCAATTATCTTTTTATATTATGAATTTAATGTTATTCTGTGAAGACCTTCACAGTTTTGTAGATAATATTTTTAAATTTCAGTTAGTTACACTTGAGATCTATCGATTCAAATTTTTTGGTCTGGATTGTTAATTCTAACTAAGCAATAATGTTATGTACTTATTTTACATCTCAAGCTTGAAAAACTACCTATAAACTGTAATAGTATTAGTGAGATTTCATTAAATGTGGGTAATTATTTTAAGATAATTTTCTTTTTTTCTTTTGAAGTTTAGAAATTTAAATCCTGTACAATTACATCTTGTAGCAACATGGTTCCTGCTGATTATTGTTTGTTAGGGAATCCCCTGAAGGAACAATGTTTATTATATTTTTTATGTTAAGATGTGTCCAATAAGTATTCATACCAAATTTGATAGCTTTACATCAAACCGTTTGGGAAGAATTTGTCTATCGTCTATAGGACAGAAAGACAAATTCTTCCCAATTATTAATACAGATATTGCTAGAAGCTGGAATGCATTTTGTGATTTGACTAAATTATATAAGTTTATAGATGACTTTCCAATAGAAAGTATAATTTTTGTTATCAAGTGACTGGAAATAATAATCTGTATTCAAAGAACAAATGCAGATTACTGCAAAATTAAAAAAGTGCTAAGCAGAAAATTTTGCAATGAAATGGAAACTGTTAAAGGCAGATTTCTCAGTGAAAAATAAAAGAAAATAGTAATTTTTTAAGACAAGTGCACAAAGCTCCTGTTCTTAAACCTGTCTGTATGTTGTCTGTATCTATATACAATGGAGATTCGGGTCTGTCTGTAACTACATCACTACTTACATCATAATACCTTCAGGAATTGTGTAAGTTTATCAGTGAGTATTTAATTGATATTTGAAATCATTAATACATTGAATAAAGAACAACCCTGTATTATGTATACTCGGAAATAAAGTATGTAACATTAAACGGTCAACATTGTTTGTTAAAACAAGTTTTAATAAATACATGCCCGGTATTATTGATTTATATATAGTTTGTTTTATTATAATATATATTTAAATTTATCTAACATATAAAGTTTTACAAGAAATTTATTTACAAACAATAAATAGACACATAATGTTCTTCTATTTTGAATTTAACTGTATCCGGTTTAGGTTTACGCATGTCCAAAACAAACATTTATTTTTTTCATTTGAAAAAACCTTAAATATTTGAATTACTTTGAATTTAACTGTTAGAAATTTGGTTTTATTAGAAAGAAAACATTTATTTGAATTTTGATGGCAAAACTATTTTTTATGTCTATTATCAAAAAAAATATAAGATTTCAAAGATCTGTTTACATTTTTTATGAAAGAGTGTGGCAAAAAAATCCTTTCATGTAATTTTGGATGTCGATAAAATCAAGATAAAAATTTTAAAAAGTATATATTATTTTTACACTAAAATTAAAATATTTGTTCAATTTTAATCAAATTTTGTAGAATTATGTAAAAATGGATGTATTTTTTTAAAAAGTCATCTGTCGTAAAACAAAACCATCATTTCAGTGGAGTGAATATGATAGTTTTTAACTTTTAAAAAATATTAAATGTTTTATTTTATTTATTTAATCCCCCCTGCTCTTTCAAAAAATTAACTAGTATTTTGCTAGTTGTTCTAATATAACTTGAATCAGTGCTCTTCATTTATTTTGGAATTGTAAGAGAAAAAACCCCCAAAAAACAATTGTTTTCTTTCTGGTATGGTGAATTTCTAAAAAAATATCTTTTGGGTTGTAAACTTACTTTTCACTACATAAAATATGGAATTTATTCAAACCAAAACTTAAAATCTTAACTAAATGAAGCAACTTGGTCTAAATGAATTTCAATGTTAAGATTAATTTATTTCATTAATTACAAATACAATTGAAGGTTACTTTGAATAACCATCCACTTTATGTAAAAGAAGAAAATGTGACTATATTTATTGGACATACAGCCTGGTTTCACTATAGTAATGAGAAATTGTTATTGTAACATGAGGCATTATTTGACTCGTCTTAATAATGGAATTTCTAATTACTCTTTTGTGAGATCATATTAAAAAAAAAGCTTCCTATAAAGAATTAAAATTAACAGAATTATAGACCAAAAATTAACACATTGGGTGTCAGATACAAAAGCTGACAAATCTTATTTCAACATTCATTTGGTATTATTTAGCCCAAAATCTTTAGGCCAAATTTTGCCACTTTGAAGCTGTAGGGCCGGTTTAGCTCAGTCGGTAGAGTGTCTGCCTAGGAATCACAAAATTCCTGTTTCTTTACCGGCCCTCGTCAACTCAGCATATGAGTAGCACAGGGATCTGTGCGGTAACGTGAGGAGCTGATGGTAGGTGGTGCTCCACCAGACAAAAACAATCTCCTTAGTCTAGCACTGGTGAAAAGGATAGACTCTCTCACTGTCTGGCTGATACCGATTTTAGGCCACCCCAGATGACTTTACTTTTTTTGTTTATAGATTATAATTAAAAAAAATTATAGGACCATCATATGACAAGCAAAAATCATAAGTTTGAAAATATTGATGTGAATTATTCAATGGTTGGTTGGATTTTATGGCATATCAACCCTTGGGCTATTTTATACTAAGACGATTTTGTTTTATCATTTTTGTTGGGTATCCATTAAAAAAAACCCAAAAAAACTTTGATTACATGATTCGATAATAGTAACATTTTAAAAAAATTAATTGCTTGTCAAATTTTTACTACATACAGAGAAGAAAATGGTGAAAAGAATTCATATAATTTGAATGCATTAAAAATATCTCATCTTCAAAGGGAACTCTAATAGGCTGCTGACAGAGAAACCTAATAATGAGACTTGATCTTGTATTTTCCTGTGCATTGCAGGTGAATATAAAAATATGACTGAATATGTATTTTTCATTTTTGTTTTTACTGCAGGCGATGAAAATATAGTTCTCTGCACATACTCTACAATATTGATTTTTTTTTTTTTTTTTTTTTTTTTTTTTTTGCACAGAATGGCTAAAAAATATGGTCTGAAACTCTTATTTAAGAAATCATTTGCAGAATTTTTAAAGAAAATGAAACTGGAGAGAACCGAGGATTACTTGGGCGTATGCAAGCTCTAGAAGTAAGTATTGGTGGATAATCTTTTAACTGTTAAACAAATTTTTACAAGTGTTTGATTACATAAAGATAAAACATCCCTTACCTTGAAATAATTGATTGCCAAATTTAATTTTCTGTAGCTTTATTATATTATGCTATTATAAAAATGTCCTGTCAAAATAAAAGGGAAAAGAAGCTCTATCCTACAGAGATGCTGATAGCTACGCATCCTGTGTCCCTGACGCATAAAAATCTAAAGGATGCATAAAAATCGTATCCATGCATCCCAGTGTTTTTTTTTCTTTCCCCACCATTTCCAGCTAACTGTAAATACATTTCAATATTTTCTTGAAATGAATTACACTGTATGGGGTAAAAGTAGGGTTAAGTGCTTTAGTTGTTCATAGATAAAAAAAATCTACAGTTTATTAAGAAACTTTTGGTGGGATCCATCAAATTTCCTGGGACTCATTCAAATCAAATCTGTACATCCCAGGACGCACTAAATTAAAAAGCTATCAACATCACTGATCCTATAATAATAGTCCGTTCAGCAATGTCAGGAATAATTGACAGTTTTTATGTATTTTTTGCTAAACTATCATTTGCTGTATCAAAAGATGAGTTTTGGTTTAGCAAATATTAGATTTTTGTTTTGATATTTATTTTTCTCTGTGTATTTAATGTATTCTTTAGAAAGTATATTTTTTGTGGGGAAATTTTTAATTTTCCATTAAAAAATTCTGTCAAAATGTGAAAATAAATGAAGTTGCTCTAAAGTGAGAGTTTGATTTACAATGTATATATAATGCCAAACTGACCTGTGGCTTTGTGTTTGCTTTTTATAACACCCAGTGTTCAATTTACTTTCATTTTACGGTAAATAGACTGCTGAACTGGTTTTATCTGATAGTTTTATGGAAAGTACCAATTTTGTTTAAATGCTAAAAAAATCATATCATAATAAATATTCAAAATTTGTGTCAAAAAAATTTCTTTAAAAAATGTATTTGTTTTGAAATAAAGTTACTTAAATTGTTCTAAAAAGTGGTATTAAAATGTATTAGCCATAGGGTTACTATAGATTGCTACTAGTAAAGGGTATAAATGCTTTCAATTGTGTACCTTTCTGGTAAGACTACATTATAGAATGCTCTCAAAAGTTTTATGAACAAAATATTTTCTTTCTAAGTTTTTCTAGCATAGAGAAGCTGGGTTTGAAGATTTTAATTTATATCTTATATAAATGTATGATTTGTAATGATGTATGTGTTCCTTTATATGTAACTTTTCTATAATTTCTGAACTTTTGTAGTCTTACCCAACTGATGAAGTAAAACAAGTGAGTGATAATCCTTCAGATTATCAATTTGCCAAAGAAGAATTGGATAAAGAATTGGCCAAAGTTTCATCAAGTGGAAAGGATGACTTAATTCATCCACTTAAAGTGGTAAGTCCTTTTTTTAATTATTTTTGCAATATTGAATCATCAGTTTACTTTACCACTTAAATATTCCAAATTTATTTATGCTCTATTTCTGTTCAGGAATGTTGTGATGAAAGTAGTGGTTTTTGTGTGTTCGTTTGACTTGTGAAAGTTATCAGTGAGGTTCTAACTCCTTGGCTAGGACAGTTTTCAGATTAGAGAGCAGACTAAACCAAGTATTTGATCCTCAAAATTCAGAGTTAGGCTTTAGGCCAACAGCTCTATCCTATTACAGAAACTGATAATGGGAACCGTACATTCAACAAAGTATTAAATAATAGGTGTGATCATCAAAATGATTACACCAATGATTACTAGGTTATGAAGGATAGCATTCAGATAGTCACCAACTGGAAAATGAAGGCTTGATGTATTGTTGAAAATGAAGTTGAAACTGAGCTAAAAGAAATGAACCCTACATGGCTTAAGGAAGAGAGAAAAGCAAAAGACTAGGATGAATAATTTTGAATTCTTAAAGCCTTATTTCTCAATCAGAGGGACAACTAAAAATATATTTTAGAATCCTTCGATGAGTGCTTCTTTGGAGGGCGTTCATCTATCGTACTTTTTCTGTGATCTTCATTATTCCCAGCATCATTCATCATCATCATTGTCCCTCCTAGTGCTGCAAGCAAACTGTTTTGACCTTGTTCTAAAAAACAACAGTGTCCCTGATTCACTCTCGGACAATGTACCACTCCTGTTGTCTGCTTCCAAAGCAGTTATGTGTAATGTTGGTGAAGATCCTTCTCATGACGTTGTACTTGTTGGAATATTTCTGATATAAGGTGTGCTCAATTCCCACCCTGAATTTTTATAGACTAGCCAAGCAATCTTAAATAAGCTAATAATTTTTTGCCCTGTTGGTGTGCACTTGTATTGTATTTTTGTAGTAATAACAAACAAAAAAGATATTAAAAAAAAAATATACAAAAAAAAAATGAAAAAGTAAAAGAAGGACATACTACTAATAATAAAATTAAGAATAACAAAAATAATAACTAATGATATTATTAATAATGATAAATTAACAGTAATAATAATATTAGTAAGGCTAATACAAAAGAATTAAACTAAAACAAAAGAAATAAACTAATGTAATTTAATATTTCCTAATTGAACAGCCCACCTTATATCGAAATAGGGTGAGTGTTGGAATATTACTGAATATAAGGTGTGCTCCAATTCCCACCCTGAATTTATAGACTAGTCAAGATCACGTGGTTTACTCCTCTGGCCAATCAACAACCATAATGCGTGGCTGGTCACTACTTAAACACTGATACTTGCCACAGTTCATCTGCAATCATTGAGAGAACTTACGACCATTGACGAAGGAACTGAGGACTCTTTACCAGAAGAACCAAAGGATTCATTATCAGAGGATTACCAAGGATCCAATTCCACTGAAAATGCTCTTGCTTAAAGCCTACAGGGATGGCCCATAAGATTGTAACAGTACTCCATTGACTAGAACGCTCTGAGGGCTGACTATACACTTGACTTGTCCCTTGTTTAATCTGGTGGTACATCGCCATTCAACCCAGACAGGATCTCCCACTTGATATGAATTACCTACAACTCCAGGGGATGACATAGTCACATCTAGTCCTTTTACATGCAGTTCATACCGTATATTCCATTGGTTGGCGCAGTCGATGATGTTTCACCTGCTTTAAGATCGCCAGTCTTCTTTGCACTAACATTTCAGTGCAACCTTGTCCTTACTCTGGCTTTGCCCATCAGGGTGTCAGTCAACCAGTTGTAAACACACTGTGAAAAGATGCACCACCTCAGCTTGGCACTGTAGTGTGAAATTAAGGCCTTTTACAGGGTTCTCACACATCCTGGAAAACTGGAAAAAAAAAATTTGTTTCTAGTACTGGAAAACTTTGAAAAATAGGGTTTTTTTTTTTCAAAATCCTGGAAAATTTTCGTTTTTTTATCCTGGAAAAATTGAATTATCTGAGACAAAATTAATGTTATTGTTACCGTTAACAAATATAACTAGTAAAATACAAGGACGCTTTTTATTTTTGTTTTGTTTTTGCTCAATGAACCTACCCAACATTTCCCAAAACTGGTCATAAATATTCATTAAACAGTAAAAATGCTTCTGATTGGCTATTTTGAAGTTTCGCTTTCATCATGTAGCAATATTTTGATTTATTTTTATACGACACTGAACAAGACAAGAATTTGTCATCAGACTAAAGATAATAAGGTATTCGTTTAAAGAAAGATTAAAAAATTAAATTACGTTTTACAAAACCTTGTAAAATTTAGAACATTTAAAAAGAATTTTCTGTACTATAGAATAGCACACACGCAAAATTTTGACTGAAAATGAACAATTAAAAAAAAAAAAATACATTTAAGAATTAAATAAAATTAATGTTCATTCAAAAAAAGTTTGTTAAACATTTTTGGAAACACTGGAAAGTAAAAAAATTCCTAAAGACAAAAGTTGATAACCATTTTAGTCTCGGTAGTTTGTCAGATGTGGGTGTTGGATCAAGCGACTGTCAACAATGTAGGGATTGCAGTGTTACTGTCTTTAGTCATGTTGACGGGGGGTTGGGGAACACACCCTCCTACAATCTTTCAAGCAAGCGGTGCTTGAACAAAATTTTCAGGACATCAGATGTCAATTTCAACTCCGTTAAAGTAAGTGTTCTTTTTACGGTGATAATACTCCCTACCCAGGTAAAAAAAATAAACTGAACCCTCATTTTATATCCGTGTTTTTGCAATAAATGTTTTTTTGACCCGTTATTTTACAATACTAATAATATTTTATTTATTTATTTAATATTCACTTCAATGTGTACATTCTAAAAGTTTTATTTTTGAGAATGGTAGTTTTAAAGTGGGGGTTCATTTTTACACTTCAACTTTTACTCGTAAATTCCTACCATAAAATGCCCAAGCTTAATTTATGGTAGGAATTACGAGTAAAAAGTTGAAGATTACCTTTTGTTTTATTTCTTTTCTTTTGACTTTGGTACTCTAAAATAAAAACGTCAGATTTTAATCAGTCGATGAAAAAAACAAAATTACAGTCATAAAAAGAGGATCCAATTTATGCCTAATTGTAAAACGAGCCTTTAAAAACTAACCATTCTCACAAAATAAAAACTTTTAGAATATACACATTGAATTATTAAAATAAAATAAAGAAATAATATATTTAGTATGGTAAAATAATGGGTGCAAAAAAAATAAAACATCTATTTGCAAAACACGGACATAAAAATGAGGGTTCAGTTTATTTTAAAGGAATATACGAGGAAATTGTTCTTTTTTACCCACTCCTGGAAATATTGGTCATGTCTATTCGCAAAGTTTCCATCCCGGTTTCCTGCTTGATAGATCAAAAAACAAACCCACCTATGAATGAAATCACTAGCTGAAGCGGTGCCTGCTGTATATGAAAAATAATTTGTCGATTGAAGGCGTTTTTTTATCGACAAATTATTATTTTTTAGTGTTTTGAAGGTGTTTAAAAGTAAGCCATATTTTGAAAATATTAAAAAAACAAAAACAAAAAAAAAAACAGCGCTTTTTCCAAAAAAGTAATGCGATATTTTATCACCTCCAGTCTTTTTTTCGACAAGTAATGTAAAATATTTTAACCTTTTAAAAATATAGCTTACTTTTAACGTCTTCAAACTAAATAAAAAAAAAACCATTAAAAACGCTTCAATTGACAAATTATTTTTCATATACAGCAGGCACCACTTCAGCTAGGGACTTCATTCATAGGTGGGTTTGTTTTTTTACCTACACCCGCCTAGCGTTTTAAAGGGAGGAGGCCGGGACGGAACTCTGCGAATAGTACTATTGGTCATTTTAACGTTGTTTGTCATCCGGATTCCTACCCTAATTTACACTGTTTTTAATTGCTGGCATAAGACATAATTTCTAATCAAATATAGTTATTTTCCGAGTCATGTTTTTCACATTTTATCGGCAAATTAAGGGAGATATTTACAATGCCCTACCCCAACCCCGCTTTTCATCACCAAATCAATTTAGATATTTTACCCCTCCCAGGTTTAATTTTTTTTTACCATGAATTTTTTTACAAATTCAAATTTCAAATATGTAACATGCTGTATTTTTCGCTTTTTGTGGCAAATATATGTAGATATTGTACAATTATGCCCCCCCCCCCAGCTTTATATTGGCACATCAATTTAGATATTTTATAATCTGCCTTAGCCCTGTCGGCTGGGTCTTTAGAATACACCGACTGCAATTGCACCTGCTGGCCATAGTGTGGTGACCCATGATGCCTAAGGATGGAATCTTTGTGATGAGCAGTCCATGAATGCAACACTTCTGCTTAGACTAAGGATACCTATTTTTTTGTCTACTTTTCATTTTAAACTAATTAAAATTAAATTGATTATTTATGTCAAATTTTTGTCTCAGTCGAAAAGTTAAACACAGTAGAAAAAGCAAATAATATTACACAGTAATTTATTTTTTAATACATTTAAAACTATCTTTTTTCGGTGAATTTTTATCAAATATGACAAATATGGCCACTGAGTTGCCGTAAAAACTGTGTTTACAAAATGAATTTAACACTCGATTGAAAGAAAAAAATTACCAAAAATCCGGGAATTATCTGATTTTGATGAAATTTTCAGTATTGATTTATAATGCATCAGTTATTTTATGTTAAAACTTTTTGATTTAATTAGGTATTTCTACTATGATAAATTAATATATAAAAATTCATTTTAAGATATGAGTATCATGATGTTAAGTTTAAAATTGTCATATTATTATATTCTAAAAACATATTTTTTAATAACTATTTCTCTAATAATTTTTTTGTCACAAACTCTATTGAAAATTAGCGCAAATATATTGATGTATACTTTTTTCTTTTATAAGATAAATAATTAAATAAAGATTTAAATAATTATCGAAATGAGTAAAAAAAAAAATTTTTTTTAAATCCAAAAAATTTTTTTTAGTTTTTATTTTGATTTGATTTTCTGATTTTCAGTACTTATCTTCTACCTGAGTAGCATCCTTATTTTTTTGCAAACGGTGTTGTGTTGTGTGTGTGGGGGGGGAGGTATATTTGTATTGAAAAACATGGATTTTTTTAAACAATTGGGTATACTAGCTTAGACCATTACTTAATTAGATGGTGGTCGGAGAGAGCAATCCACGATCAACCCTTCTTATAATATATGCTAGGTGTGGTGGCTGAAGGTCCCAGGAATGACATCTGATGGTGAAGGTTCCAGTTCTGGAGGTCTGGGGAATGTGGGAGCACCCCTTCATCACCATTGCTTCCTGGTCACTCTTTTACTGGAGTGGTAGTACCTGTTATGGTCCCATCTATGGGTTGAATAGAAAAATTATATATAAAAAAAAATGATTATCCATTAAGAATGAATTTATTTCAAAAGTTTGTTAGCATTAAATGACCTACTGAGGATGTATGCTGTAAAACAAAACAGACTAAACAAAATCAAACAACCCGTTCTGTTTAAAAACATTTTGTTTTTATGAATTTGTACAAAAACAATCCCCTCCCCCTCTGCCTAATGACAACATAAATAAACATGAGCTATATTTTCGAGATGAGGTTTGATAGGAATAATTTTGATTTTTCGGATTGTTGTCCTCATCTTTATTGTATGTATATACATATAATGTTTCAGCCTTTATATCCTTCGGCCTTCCTCAGGGTGTCTCCTTTGTATCCAAGTATAGTAATGATCCAACCTGGGGGAAATTATTTTTAACAGTTTGACAGTTGATCAAACAGGTGTTGAAGAAACCTTCAAAGATCTCATTAAAAAAACAATGACCATTGTTTTTTGCATGCCTATCATTCGGACATGTGTCACGAGAAGAATATGATCATTTAGAAAAAGTTTATTGCGTTTCCTGTGCAACTTAAGGCAAAAATTTGCCATCAATCTTTTCGATCTTTTTATTTTTAAAGTAATTAACTTTAAAAAACAATTTGATTTAGTCTTTTTAATAATTGGTTCCCATATTGTGTTCATCTCTATACTAGGTCACTACAGTCAACCCATTGCTTCTTTGAGATGTTTCTTTTCCAATGTGCTTCACTATCTATTATTTTAACTTTGAAATATAATTTAACATATAGTAGTATATAAAATATAATATAGATATATAAGTAGGGGCATTGTGAAATATTTCATATATTTGTCGATAAAAAGTGAGAAACATAGTACGGTAAATAATTATTTTAAACATGGAGGGAGAGGAGTAAAATATCTAAATTGATTTGCCAATTTAAAAACAGCAATGGTGATCATTACTAAGCAAAAACAGGAGGCCTGACAATTATTGTACATTTTGTCCATAAAATCTGTTTGACTTTAATGAATTTATAACTTTAAAGTGCACACTGACTTATGGACACACTCTATAATTAATTGATAGATGTAGGCATCATCTGTAATGAACTCAAGATACTTCATTAACCGGCATCATAAAAAAGTAAGAATAAAACTGGCTTAATGTGTCAATATTAGACATAATAGTAAATTATAAAATTGCCAAAATAAGTGCTGTCTTGGACAATTTAAAAATGTCCTGGAAAATGGTTTCCTAAAATGAGTGGGAACCCTGCTTTTAGTGTGGCATCACGCTCTGCTAATTTGATTGTCAGATGAAACCAGCATGCATCCTCTAAAATAGCCGTACATCTTTCTAAACACCATGCCTGTTGCCAGGTAGCTTGCGTCTACCCATGCATTTAATTCTCCTCTGGTCACGCGCCAGTCACCTTGGCAAGGTCATCTTGACACACTTTGGTCACATATTTCAGCTATTATCCGCTTAAGAGGAATGTCATTTCACTATGTTGTTCCATCTTTCATGACTATTCCTGCTCGTTTCTTCATTTACTTTTGGTTGCTGTGCAAAAGAAACCTACAAACAGGAAAGTGTCCTACGGCTTCCCACAAATGAAAAATATGGTACATTAAGTCATTATGATGGGTGGTTCTGGAACTGCGCTCTCCACTTGTTTCCATCGCAGGGTGTTGTATTCTCCCCAAACCTCAATGCCTAACACCAGAGCTTCATCCTTCAGATGCTTGGGTTCTTGCTGGTCAAAGGATTCCAGTCTCATCTTGACTTTATCTGCAAAAATTATTGTCCTCATTTACATATATGTTGTCAACGTAGACTGATGTAGCTCTCATCATCGATTCCTCTTCCGTCAACACCATCTTGATGATAACTTTCATGATTAGCAGTATCACATTGAGGCCAAACCCCAAGTGTGTCAAGCAATATCTTTCCTTTGACAATTATGGTTTGAAATGCCCACAGTGACTACATGTATCTGCAGATAAGCCCTCCTTAGATTAAGTAAGGCTATATTAAACCCTGCTGACACCACTCCCGCAATTTGGTGGTGCACACTCCAGCGTTCGCAGTGAAAGGCATCCACATGTTGGTTTAGTTCTCTGTAATCCATCACCAGCCATACTCTAGATATGGTATCAACCAAATGTTAGCAATCCAAACTCTGTCTCCTACACAGCCTTGATTTTATTGGACACTTAATAGTCCAGAATTGTATTGTGCAACTGATCTGGTGCTTCATTTATGGCCCACTTCCTACTGTGCAGTCCTGGCCCTCTGTTTATGGTCAAAGGTAGCAGAATGTCAACCGTAGCACTATGACCTCTTCCTGTTTGGATTGTAATCACTCTGACTCCACAACATGCCTTGGATGTGCTTTTGATTGTCATCATGTCCATATAAACACTTACACCATGCCGAGCATTGGTGCTATCAAGAGGGAACATCCCGTCTCGATGAGCACTGAACAATTCACGCTGTCTACTGGGACACCAACAATAGGTAGTGCTGACAGACAAGGGGTAGGGGTAGTGACGATACCTTGTCCCTGAATTCATTTCCTAATATGTGCCTAGCTCATTACATCGGTAGCAACACATCTTACCTGTGCTCTCTATTTATAAGTCCAGGATTACGTTGACATTCCCTGGAAAAGTGGTTGGGACCACCACACGTATAGCACATGAGGCCTCCATGCTTGTGAATCATCTGAGGTAGTTTATTCTGGTTGGATTCTGGTTGGGATGTTGTTATGTCTGTTTTATTGCTGCTGCTACATCACGGCTTTGGTCCCTGGTAGTTAACACTCTGGCGCTTGCTATACGGTCTCGCATTGTTAGGGTCTCAACATTTGGCACCTGTTGGAGGTCAGTGGGATATATACCCTGTGATGAAAGTCAGAGTTGCAAGCCTCTCCAACCCAACTCCCTTTAACCTGGCCAATCTGATGAAACCACCTTATCTTGTTTATGTATACATCCACTTGTTCGCCTTCCCACCTGACTCAAGTCAGCTTTCTGTATTCTGCAAAGGCGCATCAGTGAATTACTTTCTTCAGTCCGCTCTATTTGATCAATGTCCTGCTGGTCCATTTTTCTTCATTTCCTGGTAGAGGGTAAGTGTGTTCACCTCTGAATACAATGGCAGCACAGGCTCACCACATCATCCACCATCTGAAGTGTCACCACCAACTTCACGTTCTTCAGCCATGCAACACATCACCCCTTACTGGTAAAGGACTTTATCAATCGCGCTAATCCATACTAGTACTATTGGGCAACTTATTAAATGCCGAAATAGCTTATAGGTTGCGAAATCGATTAGGCTAATCCCTCTCTTTAACTCCAAACTTTTTTGTCCCCCCAACAATATTCTAGCAGTTTTCTGCATACAAATTGTTCACCGCTTCAAAGCAATTCGCCTCCTTTTCAGTTGTGCTTGGTTTTATGTACTATGATCTGAGAAAAGTTTGCATATATGCAGATTTACTCTTGCCATGTCTCTTGGCTTTGAGATCGTGCATATTTTAAATTTTAGTGCCGAGGCAGTCATATTTTCCTTTTCCACTCATCCAGCCAGCCAGACAGGTTCGCGTCTGCTTTGCTCCACAAGGCAAGTCTCCCATCTTGCTACAGAAAAATTAGACTTGGAAGCTGTTTTTGGACAAGAAGGAGCATTCAAAAGTGAAAGTGACTGAATGTACAAACTACAATAACACCAGTAGAAAATTTCAGCAAGATGTTCTGAATGCTTTAAAAAGAAGTGAAACATTATGATCAGTAATCAAAACTTACTGTAGAAGAAGCCACTTCTTTATCCAGAAATTATTTGGGATGTAGCTAGAACTGTAACAGTGATACCACCCACCCAAGTCAGTGTTGAAAGACTGTTTTCTGCTCTAAAGATACTTAAATCTGATTTAAGGCCTTCTATGAAGGGGATGTAGAAGAAGCCATTCTATTTTTAAGAACAATATATAAGTTTGTTTTTTTTAAATTATTTTAATTTAAGACATTACTGATTTCTTTATTAAAGCTCCTGTTTGTTGTAACTTTTCTTTTTATATTAAATTATTTCTTTAAAGAAATTCATCTCAACTTCTTTTTCAAACTCATTTTATTTTTTTGTAGTTATTTTGTATTTGCAAAACTATATATGTGAAAAAAATCTCATAGAATTTTATTTTTGTTATGTATTTTATAATCTGTAATGTATTATATTTCAACTTCTGTTATAAAGTAGTTTATTTTTGTTCTGTATTTATTTATTATTTGCAAAGATATATATCTGTGTGTGTGTGTGTGTGTGTGTGGTGTGTGTGTGTATAAAAAGTCTTACATTATAGCATTTTTATTTTTATTTCTTTTATATGCTTTCAAAGATTTTTTGTCTCTAATTTCATTAGAAGATATTAAGGAATGTATAAGTATGATATAAAATCCACAATATCTTTATTCTTTGATATAAATCAGTTATAATGATATAGGCCCATTAAAGTTAGGAGAATATGCATAGGCTTTATGAGATTTGTTGGCCATAATCACTTAATTACATAAAGAGGAGTTGGAGTCACTGGTTTTGTATTCTGACTCCACAACCCTGCTCTTTTCTACACTCTGCATAAATATTAAGAATAATTTTGTGCTAAATGGTTTTAAAAACATTAAATTGTTAAAGATAACTTCCAATTTTTAAAATAATTTTGTCTAACTTGTTTTGAAAAATAGTATTTCTTTAAATAATGTACCATCTTCAACATAATAGTGGTGGGACTGAACTGTTGAATAATTATATTGACTTATTTGTATTATTATATTATACAATTGTATTTTCTGTCGGAAAGAAATTTTTTTGAAAAACCACTTCAAAATTTCATAAATTAAAACAATGAATATTAAATATAGTAAAGTACAGCAACTTTTATCTATTTGCTAGTCTATTTATCTATTTGTTCTTTGTTTTTTAAATATTTCTGAATAAAAAAATACTGAAATTTGTAATTTATTTGTACATTAAATAAATTTTTACATGTGTGAATGAGTCTCAAAACAAGCTACAAAAATGCATTTTATCATTTTATTTTGTAATTTTGTAAGTATTTTCCCGTTTTATCTGAAGATGAATAGTAAATTGCAAGGGATTTCTCTTCACCCAGAAAATGTATTTATAATGTGATTTTTAAGATTTTCAATCATAGAATACATGTTTGACATGTAAAAAGGTATTCTATTTCTTGTATATGATACAACATAGCAGGTATTTAAAAATATCTTTTAAGTTCAAAGTGATGTTATATTTAAATTATTACTATATATGTGTATACATGTAGTATTAAAATAAAAATATTGAATGATCTTGCGATAAACTTAAAAAAACAAAAAACATTGCTATCCGTTCCTCTTATTCTGTAAATAATGGGTTACAGCATAGAGATACATATCATTTGAGTGCAGAATCAGAAAGAACATACAATTTTACATAAGAATGCCAAGTTGTATCCAAATTGCTCCAAAAATAAAGAAATGGGGAAGAAATTACTGAATTTCTTCTTTTGAATCGGTCTGTGATTTCAAGTAATTTTGTGTGTAAAATGATGTCAATTTTGAATTCCAAAATTTCAGGGCTTTAAATTCTCATAACTTTTGAACCACTTCATTTACATAGCTCTTTATAATTAATGTGATTAAATAAGAATAATATAAAATATAAAAATATCAACTGGAAATACTATTTTCATGCTGTTTTTTATTAATTTTTTTCTCATCCTTTCTTCTTACAGGGAACTCTGTCTCAATCTGAATGGGAAGCTATTAGTAAGTTATGAGAAACAATTTTACTTTTTTAATCATTAAATATCAAAATTTTATAAAAAAAAAAATGTAATGTTCTTTATTGTATGCATGTGTATTTTAGTTATTTAGTTATACGAATAATTTTAAGATACATAGATACCTTTCTGATATTTAGTAGCATTACAAACAGTTAGCTGATATCTGCAGACATTTTCAAATTTGTGACCATAATCAGTTAAATTTGCAATTTCTCGAGTATTTCTGATCCAATCTTAAAAATATTTATATGTTTGGAAAGAAGAGAAAATAATCTTTCTAAATATGTAATTTCCATGGGTTTTTATCCATTGAATTATTTTTTACAGCGATTTAAAACCGTATTTTGCTTTGAAAGTCCAAAACAAAAAATATGAATTTTTTTCGAGCCTAAATTTTAGTCATTAGTTTGCATTGCAAAATCAAAAAGGATAATCTCTATCAATATTCTAGAAATTGAACACTTAATTAGTAGACACTTTATACTATATCGTGTAGGTTGTTTTTTTTTTTCTTCTTCGACCTCCAGAAGCGAAACCACTACCAACGAAAGTTTACGCAAGTTCTTTCAAAAAGTATAAGCTAAGCAAAAAAAAAGCACTATCCTTAATACTAGATAGTCTGAGGATTATTTTGATATTATATATGTGATATTTACATGATAGTTAACCGTCAGGCTTTTTTGTCAAGCATTCAGTTTTGGAAAAAACAAACTTACAATATAGTATTAAAACTTTAACAAAACACATAATTACCGGACAGGCTTTGTTTTTTTAAAAAAAAATGATGTAAATAAGTATTCTATTTCTTGTACGTAATACAACATATCAAGTATTTAAAAAGGTATTTTTAAGTTCAAAGTGATGTTATTTATTTAAATTAATACTATATATGTGTATAAATGCAGTATTAAAATGAAAATGTTGAATAATCTTGTGGTAAAATTTTTTTTTTTTTTTTTTAAATGTTGTTATCTGTACCTCTTATTCTCTAAATAATGGGTTATAGCAAGAGATACATATCATTTGAGTGCAGAACCAGGAAGAACACATAATTTTACATAAGAATTCTAAGTTTTATCAAAATTGCTGCAAAAATAAAGAAATGTTGAAGAAATGACTGAATTTCTTGTTTTGTCCGTGATTTGACATATTTTTTTAAACAAAATCATGTCCATTTTTGTACCCCCAATTTTGGGGCTTTAAATTCTCATAACTTTTGAACCACTGGAGATATTTGCATAATTCAAACAGTTCTGAACTCCATTTACAGAGCTCTATATAACTAATGTGATTAAATAACAATAACCTCAAATAAAAAAATCAAGTGGGAATGCTATATTTAGAAATATATTCTAAAAGAAAACCATTAAAAAGCTGTATCATTAACTAGCTGAAGTACTATGGAAGACTAACAGACAAAATGTCAAAAACCCTTCTACTAATTTTTGTACAATCTTGATGATTAAAAATTACACACATCATTACACAAATGATAATTGTTACTATAAAAGATGAATCCACATGACAGAAAAGAGATTTTAAATTTGAGTGACATTAAAACGTTTTTGTTCAGATTGTTAGTCCTAACTGATAACACTGGGGAACACAATTTTTGTTGAATTGGAGTTTTTGACAAGCATTTAGCTGATAAATGCGGACATTTTCAAATTTGCGACCTTAATCAGTAAAATTTGCAATTTCTCGAGTATTTCTGAACCAATCTTAAAAATATTTATATGGTTGGGAAGAAAATAAAATGATCTTTCTAAATATATAATTTTTATCGGTTTTCATCAATTGAATTATTTTTTACAGCGAGTTAAAACCATATTTTCCATTGAACAGCTGAGAACAAATAATAAAAAATGACTTTTAAAAAATTTTTTTTTTTTTTTTTTTTTTTTTTTAGGATAAATTTTACACGGTGTTTTGTTTTTCAAAATCAAAGTGGCTAATCTTTATCAATATTCTTGAAATTGTGCACTCAATTAGAAGACACCTGGAAGTACAAACAGGGCCTGTGGAAATGAAAATGTGATAGTGCAAACTTGAACATTTGTTTAAAAAATATAAGAGAAGCAAAAAAAAAAAAAAAAGCACTATGTCCGTAATACGAGAGAGTTTCAGAATTATTTTCATATATAATGTGTGAAATGTAAAGATTGCTATACCGTCAGTGATTTGCTTCGAAAGTTCTGAATTTGGAAAAAAAAAAAATCAAATTTACTTGTCTTACGGACGGGTCATTCCATGTCAATTCACCAGGGTGTTACACCCACCGACACTGATTTACTTGAAATTTGGCACAAATGTTCCCCTTCATAAGTTAGGAAAGTGTGCCAAATTATTTTGTCCTAGACATAACTGTTCCGATTTTAGAGGGGGGGGGGATATAATTTTCCTATTTTGCCTTTAAATTAAGGCCGTGCGGCGGCACAGGATCTCAGTGTTTTAAAAAATAAAAATACTTTCATACATTCAATATTTCTGAAATTTGGTATGTAAGGCAAATATCTAACTATTTTAAACCTATACCTAATAGAATTATTTTTTTTTGCTCACCCAAATGCATGACTCCCAAATCAACAACTTTTCCCCTATGTAGCTTACGGTCAGTCTATCAAAAATATGTCCTCTTCAATTTTCATAATATTTTTTTCCTAATATCTACTATGCCTGCCTAAGTTCATCAAAGAGTTTTGTGTGGGGGTAAAGTCTACTTTAGAAGATATGACCCTTTTTATTTCAGAGATTTTTTTCCAATTTACATACAGGATTTCAGTGAAAGTTTATAATTAGACAATCATCCTAATATTCCATGAACTCTCAAATGTTAATATTGTGCTAAGTGAATTCTTAAACTATTCAATGATATTGTTTTTATTAATTTAAAAAAAAAAAAAAAAAAAAAAAAAATTAAATATATTTTGCAGATATTGCTTTTTGGTACGGATAAAATTTTCTATCAGGTATAGGGTTAAAATAGTTGAATATTTGGATTCTACAGTTCTTATTTGCCGTACATACCAAATTTCAGAAATATTGAATGTATGAAAGTATTTAAAAAAAAAAAAAAAGAAAAAACACTGAGATTTTGCGACACCGCACAGCCTTAATTTTGTGGCAAAATAGGAAAATTATATCCCCCCCTCTAAAATCGGAACGGTAAGGTTTAAGACAAAATAATTTTGCACACTTTCCTAACTCATGAAGGGGGACATTTGTGCCAAATTTCAAGTAATCGGTGGGTGCAGATTTCAAATTTTTCCGGTGTTTTGACATGGAATGACCCAGACGTAAAAGCATCCTGTCAACAGTTGAGATGGTGCATTCAACTGGCGTCACAAATCTGACCTTATTGATTTAAAATCACAATTTCTCGCATATTTATGGTTCAAACTTAGAAAAATATTTATATGGTTGTAAAGAAAATAAAATAATCTTTCTAAATATGTAATTTGTATATATATTTTTATTCACTAAATTATTTTTACAGCGAACATGAATTTATCCAATTTAAAAAAACAAACAGCTCGTGTAAAGGCCAGCTTGTAGTAGTTTTTTTCTTACGTTCTCTTTTCCACATTTATTTCATAAATATTAAGAATATTTTCATACTAAATGGTTTTAAAGAACATTGAATTGTTAAAAAATAATATTCCATTTTGAAAGGAATTTTGTCTGACTTTTATTTTGAAAAATAGTATTTAAAAAAAAAATAAATGAGGTTTGATATTCAACATAATGGTGGTGGCACTGAACTGTCTGTATTATTAGATATACAATTGTGCTTGATATATATTTAAATATAGATATGATCAAAAGTGAGCTTTAAAATAAATAAATAAGATAAAATAAGAATAGAAAAATTTTTTTCTTTTTTTCAAATATTTACTTTTGAAAAATCAACCTATGCAAAATTCGTAAACGTACGTACAATGTACATTTACGATTTCTTTGGAATGTACATCATACATTTCAAAACAAACCGGGCTAAACTTGCAAATTCTCATCAAAATCCCATGACCCATAAGAAACACAACCCACAAATTTTGTAATAAAACTGTCAATTTTTAACTAGGGGGGTTTAGGGTTAGTTTAATGGGAAAATAAATAATTTGGGTTCTGTTTTTTCTGGGTCACCCTGTAATATCATGGAATTTTGATGAGAATTTGCAAGTTTAGCCGTAATATCATGGGATTTTGAGTATGATTTGCAAGTTTTACCCAATATTCATTTAACATTAATTTTTGGCATGAGAATTTTCAGATTCAAACGTCAAAAAATTTAATAATTATTGTATTTTATGGAAATTTCCGCAACAACGGAATTACAATTTTTTTTTCTTTTAATGTTATGAACTTTCCACACACGCAAAACCCTGTATAAAACGTCTTTGGGGAATTTTAATCATTAAGGAAATGTAGTTTTTTTTTTCTTTTACGTTATTTAATTAAAAAATAATTTAACAATGTTATGAATTTATTTATTATTATTATTAATTATTAAGCTTGAAAAGCTAATGTCACATTGCATTAACAATGTGACATTCTGTTTAATCAAATAAAAGTTTAACAAAATTGACAGTATCATGGAAAGAGAGCCAGACAGATGATGTGCAAAATGTAAAGGCCAAATTTATTCTAAAAATTAATTTGGTCCCAGAATGCTTAAGTTCTGGGAGATTATGGAAAAATTCCACATCATGAACATGTACAAGATTTTTATGAAAAGTTTTCTGCTATATATTTTTGAAAAAAATATATACTGAAATTTGTAATTCATTTGTATGTATTTTTTATAAATATTTTCCCCTTTTATTTGAAGATGAATAGTGAATATCTATTGCAAGTGATTTCTCTGAATGAAAATGTATTTATCATGTGATTTTTAAGATTTTCAATGATAAAATATGCATTTGACATGTAAAAAGGAATTCTAGGTATTGTAATATAACACAACAGGCATTTAAAAAGGTATTTTTAAGTTCAAAGTGGTGTTATTTATTTGAATTAATACTATACATGTATATACATGCACTATTATAATGAAAATGTTGAATAATTGGGTGTTAAACTTAAAAAAAAACCAAAAACATGCTGCTATCTGTATCTCTTATTCTCTAAATAATGGGTTAAAGCATAGAGATACATACAATTTGTATAATCAGAAAGAACATCCAATTTTACATAAGAATACCAAATTATATCAAAATTGTTCCAAAAATAAAGAAACGGTGAAGAAATCACTGAATTTCTTGTTTTCAAATGGTCTGTGATTTGACATTTTTGAAATCATGTCCACTTTTGTACCTCCAATTTTGGGGTTATAAATTCTCATAACTTTTGAACCACTGGGATATTTGGATAATCCAAACAGTTCTGAACTCCATTTACAGAGGTCTATATAACTATGTGATTAAATAACAATAACCTCAAATAAAAAAAATCAACTGGGAATGCTACTCTGAATCCAAAATTGACCCTGGTTTTTCTATATCACCTCAACATTTTGAGCTACAGGATACCCTTGATTTTTCTCAAAAACCATAAAACTACAGCAGCTAATAAATTTGTACTTATTTTATGAAATGTTTTAAAAATGTACATATAGTGAAAAATAATAAAACATTATGCTGGGCAACACAATTTTTGTTGAGTTCTGACACTTGTTTTGACTAAATTCTGGACTCTGAATTTAAAAAAATACTGCAGTTTTTCTCTATTACATTGAATTTTTGAGTCACAAGATACCCTCTCTTGGTCTCAAAAACCATTAAAATACTGCATGTAATAAATTTGTGCTTATTTTAGCGAATATTTTAAAAATCTACTGTAGAAAATAATAAAATATTGCTTGTCTGTAATGTTTGTACAAATTCATCTAATTGTACAAAGGATATTGTTACTGCAAGTCAAATTGTATGCAAGTAGCTAAGGCAAAAATTTACATGTATAGTTTGTCGTAGAGTGTTTAACCTGTGGATAATTTCACTTTATGCTCAGCCATCCCATTTACCCTGATACCATTCGTCCATGAATTTCAAATCTTGGCAGAATCATTTATCTTGCTTATTGCTGACCACACCAAGGTTTTCCAAGAAGTTAACTTCTTGGAAAACCTTGGGGCTATGCAGAAAATAGAACTTGATGATTATAATCGAATCAAGCATTTTGTGGCTATCCAATAGTTTCTGGACAATTTCAGTATAAGTCTTTGCTCGTGCATTTCCAAGAAAGTTCTTGGCAAGGTCTTTGAATGATAACCAAGCATTCTTTTTGAGTTCTGACATTATCCCAATGAAATGTTCATCTTTGATAACTTGTTGAATCTCTAGACCATAAAACACACTGGCCTTGATTTTTTCAATTGACAGAGACCAGGAAATGTAAAAATGAAAACAGTTGCCTTGAGTTGCTTCAAGAGACCTAGTTTCATGTGCTAGGTGGGAATATAATTTTTCTTAAGGTTAACAAATGGCTCATGTAGAATGTTGGAATCAACAGGTTTGAGGTCAGATCTTGGAGGCCAATTCCTCTCCACCCAATGCTTCTCTGAAGCTCTACTACTCCGCATGCACAGAATGCAGGTGTATCTGCATTGCTGACCAAGAAAGAAGCATACCATTCTAAAGTCAACACCTAATCCAACTGTATCTGTGATATTGCAACATCTCAATGACTCTCTTTATGTGTTTATATTTTTCATGAAGACAAACTGAATCTCTAATTAGGATTGCACCATATAAATTACCATTGTGGAGGAGGACTTACTTTAAGCTCGGCTTTGAGCTATCGATGAACAGTTGCTATTCAGTTGTTGCAGATAGGAATTCCCAATTCCTCCAGTAAACCCTGTGTGTCGTGGCAATGCATAAACCTACTGTCACTTTGAAAGTACTGCAGAAATCCGTTTTTTCTCAATCAAAAGTAGGATATCTTTGCTTCGAGATTGAATGAAAACTGGCACTGGGATTTCAGCTAAATTAGGCACTGTAAGTATATCTGATGGTAGACTAGGATACTCAATTTTACATTTGTTTTTCTTGTTATATGGCAATTCATAAAATTAAACAAAAGTACCAGTCTATGCAATGATATTTTGGCTCTTGCCAAATCATAAGTATACCAAATGTCAACTTATCATGTTCCCTTGATCCACATCCATAAACTCTCAACACACTGCTTGCACATTTTGTGAGGGGCACAAGACTTGTCTTAATCACCAAGTTTTAATTAAAAATATACAAATAATCGCTCTTTGACTGGGAATCAACTTAGTCACCAGATCTGAAAAATTCTCCTTCCTATTCAATAAAACAATCAACACAATCAGTTGAGCAGTCCTATTACTTACAGACAAACAATGCAATTGTGCTTATTTGGAGAGTAAACTGTAGAAAAATCTTGACATGATAGAAAACTAACTTTAGTTTTGAAATCAGTATGCCAGTCTAAATCTAATGAAAAATCAAACTCAACAGAAATTATGTCCAAAATTGTTTCCCAGTGTAATGCTCTGTAGGTATTTAACATCTCAAACTTAATTAAATGTAAATAATCATTTCATTAATTTTTTTTCTTTTAAGTTTGTAAATTTAAATTCTATACATTTGGCAATATGGCTTCCCACTGATTCTTGTTTACTTCTGAGAGAACCTGCCTTGCCATGAGGAACCAATTAAAAAAAAAAAATGTTTATACTTTTTTTTTTTATTCTCTGATTTGTATAGTATGCATACAAACTTTGGTAGTTCTTTCAAACTTTTTGACTGTCTATAAAGGATAGACAAACTCACTTTTCTCAATGTAATAATGTAATAAGTAGCTTCAAAAACCCTGATTAACATTGTAAGACATGTATAAAAAGTCAACACTTCAAAGTATGGAAAATCACCTTGCCATAATATTTATTTCCCCTTATTTGGCAATGAATTGTTTTGTTTTCTTTTTTTTTCTATAAATTCTGAACAAATCTTATTAAATTTTATGTGTGTTTTTAAAAAAGAAAAGTAAAAAAGCCATTATAAATTCTTTCTTTTTTCTTTGCAGCTCTTTATTTGGTGTTTGTATTCCAGAAAGTGAAAGAAGATGAGTTGGATTTGAATGTATGTCAAGACGGCCAAGATCCCAAGAGATCTTCACCAGTAAAAAGAAAAGCTACTGATGATGAACCTGAGACCGAGTGAAAGATGAAAAGTTAAAATAAAAAAAGGGGCAAAATCCTTAATTTTTATTAAATATTTCTTTAAATATAGAATAACGTTGTACAGTTTTTTTTTTTTTAATTCATTCATCAATCCATCCAATTCTTTTCTGTCCTTTTTAATTTAAAAAAAAAAATTAAAAATCTTATGTATGTAATCTCTTGTTTCTCTTTCAGTTTTAATTTTATGACTTAAATATTGTCATTTAACAAGAAAAATTAAACTGTAACAGATTATTTTGCCAACTGCAGAACAAATACATATATAAATGATTTTATGTGCCAAAACTGGTGTAAAAAGATTTTATATAAGAAGAAATCTTGTATTTGTCAATTCAGACAAAATTAGCAAAACTTTGCTACCTCTGTTAGAAATTTTGACCAATTTTACTCTTGCAACTTAAAAGCAAATTTAAGTAGCCATTTAATACTTATGTTTTGTGTCATTTCTATGATGATATTTAAATAAATTCATCTCCATTATATTCTTTTATATATGCTAATGAGACATGGCTATATTGTATTTAAATACACTGTGTGTTCCTTGCTTTATGAAACATTTGGTATGTTTTTATTTTGACATGTATAGAATAAAAATTGACAGGTACCATCATGCAACAGTTTTAATTATAAAACAGGAATGAAATAAAAAAAACAATTCAGTCTTCTTTTTTTCACATTTTGTCAATTTTGTTTGTTGTAAATTCATTTTCATGATATAGTCAACATTGAAATGGTGTTCATGTCATTGAAACTTATCTTCCACTCTTACTGTTAGAGATTTTCCTCTTCCCCTTCTTAAGGAATAATAAAAGGAAACACAACTCCTGTAGTTGCATATCGAAAATCAGATTGTTTTAACTTTGTATTCATCACTGGAGAATACAATTTTTGTTGAGTTGGATCTGACATTTTATTTTTTTTTTTTTTTTTTTTTTTTATACCTCTGAGTCCAAAAATGACCCCAGTTTTTCTATATCACATCAATTTTATGAGCTACAGGATACCCTCGATTTGTGAACTATTTCACTTTATGTTCCAACTATAGTCAGCCATCATATTTACATCCCATATACCTTGATACCATTCCTCCATGAATTTCAAATCTTGGCTGAATCATTGACCTTACTTATTGCTGGCCTCATCTAAGAGCAAGATGGCTATGCAGAAAATGAAACTTGATGCTCATGTGGCAATCGAGCGTTTTGTGGCTATCCAATAGTTTCTGCACAATTTCAGGGTTATTCTTTTCTCGTGCATTTCCAAGATAGTTCTTGACAAGGTCTTTGAAGCATTTTTTTCGAGTTCTGACATTATCTCGATGAAATGTTCATCTTTGCCGAATCTCTAGACCATAAAACACACTGGCCTTGATTTTTTTCAATTGACAGACCAGAAAATGATGTACTTAAAAATGTTGCCTTGAGTTGCTTCAAGAGACCTAGTTTCATGTGCTAGGTGGGAATATAATTTTTCTTAAGGTTAACAAATGGCTCATGTAGAATGTTGGAATCAACAGGTTTGAGGTCAGATCTTGGAGGCCAATTCCTCTCCACCCAATGCTTCTCTGAAGCTCTACTACTCCGCATGCACAGAATGCAGGTGTATCTGCATTGCTGACCAAGAAAGAAGCATACCATTCTAAAGTCAACACCTAATCCAACTGTATCTGTGATATTGCAACATCTCAATGACTCTCTTTATGTGTTTATATTTTTCATGAAGACAAACTGAATCTCTAATTAGGATTGCACCATATAAATTACCATTGTGGAGGAGGACTTACTTTAAGCTCGGCTTTGAGCTATCGATGAACAGTTGCTATTCAGTTGTTGCAGATAGGAATTCCCAATTCCTCCAGTAAACCCTGTGTGTCGTGGCAATGCATAAACCTACTGTCACTTTGAAAGTACTGCAGAAATCCGTTTTTTCTCAATCAAAAGTAGGATTTTCCAGCAACCAAACAGTTTCAAAACCACCTGGTGACATCCTAGATCTGGCCATTACCATCTCATTGACTACATTATAGTTCGTGGTGGTGATTGTCATGACATAAAACTGACTCGATCACTACCTATTGGGCAATGTTGGTCAGATCACAAGATTGTTTCTGCTTGCACTGGCATGCATGTATGAAAACCTGTTCGAAACAACAGAGTTAAACCACCAAGAAAGGTAAATGTAACAAAGTTGAAAGATATGAAAATCTTGAGCTTTTTCTGTAACAGGAATGAAAGTAAACTCTGGGGGTCACAGTCAAGTCCGACGCAATGCTCTCCCAACTGACAAAGTCTTCAGTCTGGAACAATCTCTCCCAACAGTATCACGCTCTTCTCAATAATATCCAAATATATTTTTCTTCTGCTCGTCTCGACAACAAAATTCTACTGCAGTTTTTCTTTCTCCAGTCTGGGAGGCCCTTAAATATACAATTACTGTGTACATCTGGGCTCCTTACTCTGAATTGCCCGTGCAGCATGTGCGACATTCGTCAGCACTGCAAGTATGTGTCAATCCTCACAACGAGACTGTTTACATCCGGATTACACTGCACGGCTTGTGTGGAATTTCAACAGCATTTCGACGTTGAAGAGGTGACGAGTTCAATTTCCGTGGTCACTCGCCACACTCCTCCTCCACACACAGGCTAAACATATCCAGACGCGTTTTGTTCGTGGGGGTTGGGAATCTACATTTCCACACTCCTCCCTGATCTCTGGATCACATAAACTACAGGGAGATGGCGGTCGCCTCCATTGTGTGCTTCTGCGTAACGGTGGATGGGGTCTGTCACTTTCTTCTTCAGTTGAGTACGCTGGGCCCCTCTTGTTCGTGGCATTCTCATCACCACCATCTTCAGATTTTGTTTCCCCTGATTCTGAAGTTGAATTTTCAGGCACTGACAAACAGTGGCATACTTGAGTCACTCTCAGACTCCTTATCACTGCCCTCGTCTTCTGATAAGGCAGATCTCTGATGTTGGCAGAGGTCTCTGATATGGCGTGGTGTTCCATTGATGAGGACCGAGTGTGGGCTGTAGATCCCCGTCACTGTTCCTTTTTCGAATTGTGTTGAACATCGACCATGGGGTACCCTGGTCAGCTGATTGGCTCAGTTCTCATGAGATCTGACGAACTGTGCTTCAATTGTTAACCCATATTCCGTCACAAGTTCCTTGAATGTGCCGAGTCGATGTCTTATCAACATTTCCAACGCCGCTTTTGTACATACTCTAGTCTTTCCAGACAACGTATCGGAAACCCATCGATGCACACATGCCGAGTTGGTCTTCAGGTGAATCACAGTTGCCTGTTGACGCCTCTCAACATTGCGTCAAGCTCTGCCAGGTTGATGTGTTTGTCTTCACGTTCCGATCACAGCCAACAGGCATCCTCGACCAAGGATGCACTGTTTTCTAAAACGATACGGTGGCTAAGGAACTTGCATCAACCCACACAGTAACTTTGCGTCCATCGACGCACCAATCGCCTTGTGACGGATACACCTGCGACAATCGGGCAACAATGTCAGTCAACATTCGTGTCAGGGGGTATGTTCCGCACTTCGTCATCCCAGCCAGTCGTAACAAAGTTCGCCCACCGTTTCACAAACGCGGTTGCAACATGGAGCCACCCACATACTGGCAGGTGTCCTGTCAACTTACCGCACAGGGAAAAGATGCTTCGACGGGTGAGTACATTAAACAACGGTGGGAGTTCACTCCCGCGACTCCATTGCCGTTTGCCATGCTCCTCCCGCAGGTGCCGTTCTTCAATCGCTTCGGCTCTTTGCTTGTTAGTCCAAATCGCTGAAAATGTGCCCTCACCTGTGACGCAGTGCATACGTCCTCATTGACAAATATATCATCGAGATACGAGGACGTGACTCTTTGAATGGTTTCGTCCTGTGCCATTAGGGAAGGTCGATTTTGGAACTGGGGTACAGCACTGATAGTGATATTTGGGGTTTGATATGATAAATAACGGCACAAAATATTTTTTCCCAAATCATTACCAATTTTTGAGGAAACAAGTTTAAAGGCTGAAAATTAAGGCTCTGGAATATGGCTTCTGTAATGTAGGGAAAATTTACCGCAGTCAAAAGATTATGTACTGTGGAGGAAAAAAATGTTTAAATATCATTTAAAATTTATCTTTTTCAATTGAAACTTTTCTTTGATATCAATAATTCATATAAAAAAATAAGCATAATAAAAAAATATTTACTTGTAGAGACGAAATGGAGATTAAACTGTTTTGGTTTAGATTTGTTTTGAGATTTAAACAGTGAAAAAAAATCGCTTCCTTTTTTTTTCCTAACATTCAGGATTTGTTATTTTTCAATGGAAAAAAAATATATAATTTTAATTATAAATAAAACACCATAAAACTAAGTTTGTTTTTTTTTCGTTTTAGTCATAAAATAAAATGAATAATATAGTTTGTTTATGATTAGTGTCCTAATATCTTTTAAATTTACGCAGATGCTGTTATTCGTCTACTGTTTGTTTTAAATTGTAAAAGTAATTAGTATTTTTTAAATTTTTATGCAAGATACTTGATTATTTGAAAAAGAAAGGAAAAAAAGGTTGTTTAATTTACATCATTTTGTATTTTAAGCGACTTTAATTCAAACAAAACAACAAAAAAAACCGCAAGTTTTGTCTTTCTGCAGTGAATTTGTATTTTCGTAAGTAATACTGTTTCTTTCTTTCTATTTATTTTGTTTCAAATTAAATTTTTTCTTTGAAATTATTAAAATACGGTTATGTTCCAGTATCATAGTGAAAAGTGTAGCTGAAATTATTTTATACACGAAAACCTTAAGCTACCTAAGGGTGTGTGTGTGTGTTTTAGGAATACCCAACTTTTCATCTGCCTTAATTTTAAAAAGGAATTAAAATTAATTAAATGGATTATTTAAGGTCAAATTTTTGTCTAAATTGAAAAGTAGTAACATAATGAGCATCAGTAAAAAAAACAAAAAAAAGCAAAGTAAAATAATATTATGCATGTAATTTATTTTTAATACATTTAAAACATTTTTCAGTCAATTTGCTGTTGTAAAATCCGTGTATACAAAACAAATTTAACACTCTCGATTGAAAATAAATTACCAAATAACTAATGCATTATAAAATTCATTTATTGATAAATCAGCACTGAAAATTTCATTAAAATTGGTTAATTCTCTGATTTTTTGTAAATTTCTTTGAAACAGGAGGGGGGTTAAAAATATGGGTTTTTCTACAAATTGGATATACCTACACAACCTATCATGATGAAAAAAAAGAAGAAATATTTTCTTATAATTTTTGGATTATTTTGAAATCAATTTGATTTTTGAATTAACCATAAATTAGTGGCTATTTGGAGGGGGGGGGGTGTTCCTAAACCCTAACACAAACCAAAGCTAACTCCTTGCCATAATTGTCGGTTATTTTTATATGAAATTGGAAGATAGCCTCAAACAGTTTGATTTATAATTTTTCATTTATTTCTATTTTTATTTTCTGATAAAAATGTCTGTAAAAAGACATTCAGTTTTAACCCGCAGTAGCAGTTCCAAAATATTTTCTGGGGCACCTTGTCTTTTGGATAAGACTGAACCCCCAACTTTACGACAAGTTATCCAGTTTAGTTATTTCATTAAAAATACCTATCCCTATTTGAAAAAATTTGAGATTTCCAAATTGATTGCAAAGGAAATAATCAGTATTTGGCAAGCAGTGAACCCACAATTGACTTTAAGGGAACATTATCTAGGGCAGAAGGTGGGTATATTTTGTTTCAAGAAGGACAAACAGAACAGAAAATCTCTCACTACACTACACACAAAGTGAAAAGAATGGAGGAACAGCTGGACAGATTATTTGATATTTCTTCATGTTGCTGTAAACTGTCTTAAGATGTGATGACTTTGCTGTGAAGTGCAACAAAGAAAATTGCTAAACAAGGTACATAGTTTACACTTGTCCTCCTAACAAGAAAGTAATCTTAATTCTATGCTTGATTGTGTTTCCCTTGTTTAATTTGAACAAGTTCATGTCTCGATTTTTTAAATTTAAATTTACCTCTGATAATATTCCTTTTACTGGTAAATGATATCATGACATTTTCCTTAATATTTGCAAATTTTGAAATTTTAGGTTCCCATTAAAAGATCAGAGAGAGAAAACAGGCCCAAAAGGCAGTTTCCAGCTGGGACCTATTGACAAGGATGCTGTCAAAAATACAAAAACAAAATTTCAGCGGATGCAGAAAGGTTAGACAGACAGCAACAAGATTCTTCATGTGTTGCATCCTCGACGTCTAATATTTTTCCACAGACGTTCTTCAGTGAAGAAACCGTGGATGACAGTTTTGAGCCAGGGAGAATGTTGAAGAGTCATTACAGTCTTTTAATAGTTCCAAGATATTCTATGGAACTTATTAGGGGTGATGTATCATCAAATCTTGGAGCTTGTCTTGCTAATGTCTTTCTGTTAGATCTACAGGATATGAGATTTCTTAATCCAAGTATTCCGTTAAAAGACATTATTTTAGACAAATCAAGAGTAAAGGTAGCTAGCTATCAGAAGCATGTTCAAGATTATGACAATCTCATCTGCATTGGAGTTGATTGCAGAGTGGATAAAGACACTTTGCTATACAATGAGATTGAAGAAAATGGTGTAAAAAAGAGTAAAAAGAGCAAGGGACCAGAGCGCCACTTAACATTTACAAGAGAGATGGACACTTCAAGTAAATATCTCACCCACCTTGCACATTGGTGCAACTGGTATTCATCTAGCTGAGGATGTTGCTGCTGTTCTAGAAGAATACAACAGTTGAGGCAGTTCTGGTAGACAATACCCGTACAAACACTGGTTGTAAAGCAGGGGTGGTGACAGCTCTGGAGAAAAAAATAAAAAGGAAGGTGCACACAATTGGCTGTTCGCTTCATCAAAATGAACTTCCATTTAGAGCGCTATTTAAATCTATTGATGGAACTACAATAAGTCCAACAACTTTCACTGGCCTTTTGGAGAAACTTTGTGAAAGTAATTACCATCATTTGCCCCAGGTAAAATTTGAATGTATCAGTGGCCCTCTGGATAATTTTTATCTCCCTGCAAAGGTAATGGATGACCTAAGTGGTGACCAACGACTACTTCTTGAATATGCTGTAGGTATTTCTCGAGGTAAAATGAACACTAGATTTGCTTCCTGGAAGATTGGACCTCTGAATCAAGTAAGATGGCTAACTTTAGCTATCAGGTTAGTGTGCCTATGGACCAGAAGTGCATATCCACCAAAACTCTGATAAATTACGCAACATTGTCCAATTTGTCATACAAGTATATGCAGTTAGTTGGTTTGAAATAAAAAGGGACAATAATTTCTATAACCAACAATTGTATATCTTTATCAGAGAGTATCCAGAGAGTAAAGCAACAGTCAACTGATATCCAGAATGTTGCATTAAAAAATTTACAACACAATGCTTTTGCTTTGCTTCCGGATTACATTTTGTTGTCAATGTTGAAGTCCAATGAATTGGAGGTGAGGGAAGAGGCCATAAAAAAGATTTTGTCCATTCGATAAGTTAAAATTTATTCATACCTAATTAGTTATGTCAATTTGCAAGAATAATTATAAGTTTTATTCAAATTAAATGCTCAAATAAGTTTTAAAGTTAGGAATCTAATTTTTGCTGTCAGTTCTTATAACACCAAACCCCAGCTTTCACCATCAAAGCTGTATTGAATTTCCAAAAAAAGTGACAAATCAACCTGCCCTACTGTGCCATCACGGTATGCATGATTGATTGCATAATCATCGGTGCCACGTTTGAGGCAATACTTTTGCCCTTTTATTTTCACCATTTGAAAGGGCCACAAAGACTTGTCAACATGGACTTGCAAATAGGCCAAGCGCAGATTGAGCATGGGGGCGTTTGTTCCTTTCTGTCGCCACTCCCTTAATTTTCACGCGCAAACATCTGCATCAGAGGGATCAGGCCCTTGGGGGGCCCACGTTCTTCTTCGGGGTACGGAAGCAGCCATCCGTTGGTTATCCAAAGTTGTAGCTCTCGATTATACTCCTCCCTTAGCTGCTCCGGAACCGGATACTCAGCTGCCCCATCCTTCAGTGCAGGTGGCGTCTGATCGCTGGACCACTTCCACGACGCAACCCAGATCTTCTTGCTCTGGTCATATTCCACATGTAAGCCTGGCTCGTTGATGGTGATGGCCGTGCATGAGGGTCGGTTAAGTTGAGGAAAGCTCGCTGTCCTGTTACTGGTCACACGTACTCCTCCCAACTTCTTAATGATGTCAAATCCCAGCAAAAGGTCGAACCCCAGCAACTTCTCGTCCACAACCAGAACCTCAACATCGATAGGACAACTGTTGTTCACGTCAAGCTGAATATGACCGACTCCAGAGCACCTGAGAGATCTTTTGCCAACAGTGAGAATGTCTACTTTTTTCCTCCTCCAGGAACGACAGAGCTGTCTACACATGAGCGACCGTGAACAGCCTGTGTCCAGTAACGCTAAACTCTTCATTCCATCGATGCGTACGGTAATTGCGGGCAGTGCCTCATTCATACGGGACTCAGGGAGCAGACTGGCACTAAAGCCTATTCCCCTAGCTTGTTTACCGGACAGCTGCGGGACACATGACCCACTACATTGCACTTGTAACACCGAATTTGGTGTGGTCGCCTTCTGGTGTGTGGTTCTTTACAATCTCTTGCTAGGTGATTGGGCCCATTGCAACGATAGCATGTTATGGCGCTGTGCGGAGTCTCGGTGGGAAGCTTCTTGGTCTCATCCCGTGAAACTCGCACGGCAGCAATCGCCAGGTCCTCCTTTATTATATCGTCTTTCATGATCACTCGCGCTCGAGCCAACAGCTGGTTGGTGGTCATAGTCTCCATCCTGGATGTGGCCCGAGGAGCTGTCTGACATGTTGTAGTAATCCAAATATGAATGCACACGCCAGCCAATGTTCAGGCAGCGAATCCCGAATCAGGCGACGTAACTTGGCCAGAAACTCATCCACATTTTCATTTTACCGTAGTCACCGTGCTACAAATTGGTCGAATGCATCTGTAGCATAAGCAGTTATTAGGGTTCGTTTGATCTCTTCTGGGTCTGCCTTCCGTTCCTCGCTCAGTTGGTGATACACAGCGAGAGCACCACCTCGCAGTCGTAGCAGCAAGACACGCTCAACTTTGTTCATGGCACAGAGTTCGCAGACCAACTCGACATTTTTTTAATCTATTCTACAATCGACATATCGGTCACAGCTCCACTGAACTCTGGAATTATATGTCGAAGGCCTTGTCTGTCATTATGGAAAATAATGAAACAAAAGTCAAAATAGCTTGTAACAGGAATAAAAGTAAACTCTGGGGGTCACAGTCAAGTCCGAAGTCTTCAGTCTGGAACAATCTCTCCCAACAGTATCGCGGTCTTCTCAACAACAATATCCAAATATATTTCTCTTCCACTCATCTCGACAACAAAATGCTACTGCAGTTTTTCTTTCTCCGGTCTGGGAGGGCAGGTCCTTAAATACACAATTACTGTGTACATCCGGACTCCTTACTCTTAATTGCCCGTGCAGCACGTGCGAATTTGTCAGCACTGCAAGTACGCGTCAATCCTCACGACGAGACTGTTTACATCCGGGTTACTCTGCACTGCTCGTGCGGAATTTCAACAGCATTTCCACGACGATGAAGAGTTCAATTTTCATGGTCACTCCTCCGCGCACAGGCTAAACATATCCGGATGCGTTTTGTTCGTTGGGGTTGGGAATCTGCTCGTCCACATTTTCCAAACAATGTCTGACTCCAAGCTAATATCTTTTGACATCGGGGATAAAGTTGAAGCGGCATGATTGGGTCTGCAGGAAATTCTCTATAGCTCGGCAAAAGAAACACTCAAGAAACACTCAAGATTAGTTTGATTCAAATGATCCTGAAATACAATATCTCCTTGAAAACATGCATAAATGTCATCAAATCTGGATGAATGATAAAATATGTCAGAGAAAGATGCATTTAAATCAGTAAAAGGAAAATCACAAGCAAGGAAGATGAAGGAGAATTGGTGGACATCAAAGGCAAAAATTTTGCAGAAAGCTGCTGACAAATATGATCTTAAATCATTCTATCAAAATCTAAGTGGTGTTTTTGGTCCAATTTCCAATGGTCTGTCACCAATCATGTCATTGGATAAAACTCTTTTGACTGACTAAAGTGATATTGTCGAACGTTAGGCAGAACATTTTTCTACAGTCCTGAATCAGGAATCTTTTTTCGACACTCATGTAGTAGACAATCTTTCCCAGAGACCTGTTGTACAATTCCTCTCTGCTAACCCATCAATACCTGAGGTGAAGAAAGTATTTAATCAACTTTCAAATGGAAAAGCAAAGATGGAATTTCAGCTGAATTGTACATATGTAGAACCAATCTTTTGACACACAGGCTCTGCAAATTCTTGTGTAGGACGGGGGGTGGGTGGTTTTGAAGTCCAACAACAGTTTAAGGACACATCAATTGTCCATTTGTACAAGAACGAAGGAAGCAAGTATGACAACCACAGAGGAATATCTCTTATCTCAGTTGTTGGCAAAACCTTGGTCATATCATCCTTAACAGGCTTAATGACTTTATCTGGGGATCAGCAACACCAGAAACTCAATGTGGTTTTCGCTCAAGTAGAGGAACGGTTGATATGATTTCTGTCTTTAACAGGCTCAGGAGAAGGCTTGAGAACAAAACAAAGACTTGTTTATGGTTTTCGTTGATTTCACAAAAGCCTATGACACTGTGTCTCGGACTGTTCTGTGGAAAGTGTTGTCGAAATTAGGAGCCCAGATAAAATTCTTCATAGCAGTGCATGAAGGAATGAGGGCTTCTGTAAGATCAGGTAGTGAGCAATCCAGTACTTTTTCTGTCTCAAACAGTACAAAGCAAGGCTGTGTTTTTGCTCCACTTCTATTTGCATTGTTATTTTCTGCTCTGCTCGAGAAAGCATTCGCAGATTTAAGTGAAGGAATAAATGTTGAATTCAGAACAAGTGGTGGCCTATACAAAGTTAGGTCAAAAATGTCCTTGCAGCTAGTGCGGGATCTTCTCTTTGCAGACGATGCCTCTCTATTAGCACACAGCTTAGAAGACATCCAGACCAATCTTGATAAATTCTCTGAGACATCAAAAGCATTTGGACTTACTGTCAATATAAAGAAAACTGAATTACTGTACCCAGCCTACAGCATGCAATCCACATCTTGTAAATTCATCTGTCTTCATTGATGGAAAAGCATTAAAAATTGTTTACATATTTTGGATCAACATATCTTGTATCAACAGTCACTTCTGATGGAAAAATAGACAAAGAGATCCATTCTGGAATAGCTAAAGCAAGCACTGCATTTGGCAATCTGAAGCACTGATTATGGAATACCAAAGATTTATCTCTTAAAATAAAAATTAACATCAACAGAGCAGTCATACTTCCAACTCTACTATATGGTGCTGAAACTTGGACACTTTACCACAAACACATGAACCAACATGACGCCTTTCACATGAGATGTCTTCGTGCCATTTGCGGTATAAAATGGGATGATAGAGTGAAAAGTAGTGCAATGGTCATGTTGTCAGAATGGATAACAACAGGTTTCCAAAAGCGTTCTATTGGACACCCACTCTTACGTTATAAAGACAAATTGAAGGACAATTTAAAATGCCTCAATATTGATCCGAGTACCTGGGGAAAATCTATCATCAAATCAAAGATATATATATATATATATATATATATATCTTTGATTTGATGATAGATTGATATATATATATATATATATATATATATATATATATATACAATTCACCCTCGTGCCGTTCGCCCTTTGGCTTACCAACCCAAAGGAGTTTATAACCTGTCGATACTTCAGTCAGCTGATCCTCCTCTGACAATCGGGTTTCCGATAGAGCAAGGGTGTTGTTGGTTTTGCCGTAAATACAAGACTGGCAAAGTATTTGGAGTTTCCTTCAAGCATTAATGATCGCATAATGAAACTGAGTATTCAGCTGCATTAAGGACTGTATGCAACCTTATTCTCTGTCTATGCCCCAACCCTTCAAGCTGCTGAGGAAACTGTCATGACTTTTTATGAAGCCCTTCGCACTGCTATTGTCTCCACGCCAAAGGAGGATAAGTTGATCATACTTGGGGATTTTAATGCACATGTTGGCAGGAATTTTGAGATATGGAATTCACTTGGTTGTTATGGTATTGGTAAAGTAAATGCAAATGGACTGAAACTACTTGAGCTCTGATCTGAGTTCAATTTAACCATTTGTAATACTCTTTTCCGGCAAAAACTTCATCATAACCTGCCGCCGCGATATTAGTGCTGTCTTTAATGTACGTGTTATGCACAGTGCAGAGTGGGACACGGATCACAGTTTAGTGCGAGTAAAATTTAAACCCTGTGTTTGCAAAAAAAATTGTATGCCTGGAGTAAAAACACCAAAGCGCCTAGATTTAAACAAAGTCAAGCAAAAGGATGTGAATGAAAGATTGATTGAACATCTTGACAGTCTGGAGTTTAATGGCACATGGAATAACTTTAGTGACAAAGTTTAATTCCACTAGTGCAGCTGTACTTCGATTTAGAGTGAGGAAACATTAACAGGGTTCTTACGCATCCTGGAAAACCTGGAAAATAAAATATAAATTTTCCAGTACTGGAAAACCTGGAAAAAGGGGTGTTTTTTGTCAAAAATCCTGAAAAAATGTTGTATTTTGTCCTGGAAAATTTCAATTATCCGAAACAAAATTAATGTTACTATTACAGTTAAATATAAGTAGTAAAATAACAAGGACGGATTTTTTTTGTTTTTATTTTTAAGACTCACCGAATCTACCCAATATTTCCCAAATTAGTCATGAATATTCATTAAATGATAAAAATGCTACTGATTGGGTGGGTACTTGTTGATTTCACCTGATAAAGTTTTGCTTTCCTCATATAGCGATATTTTTATTTATTTTTATGTGACACTGAATATGAACAAGACAAGAATTTGTCATGGTCAGACTACTTTAATGAGATATTTGTTAAAGAGTTAAAGATTTAAAACATAGATTTCACTTTCTAAGATGTAAAATTTCGTAAAATTCAGAACATTTAACTTTAACATTTTCTTTACAATTATGTTCAAGCAGTGTTTAATCGATTAAAATGATTTAATTTTTAGAAAAAAGTAAATATTTTAGCAAGACTTAAAATTTGTTTTAAGAGAATATTTTGTGTGTAAGTCAGTCAAATAATTTTCACAGAAATTCGACATAAAAAACATCTCCACTATTGAATTGACATAATTTTAATTTTATCATCACAAGTACCATTATTTAGAAGAAATTTCAGGAAAAATGCTCAGATAAAGTTTATTTGAAGAAGTGAGCTAAATTTAATTTTTTTCCAGAATAGCACTCTTATAAAATAGTGAAGGGAAAATCAACGAATGTTTTGTACTTGTATAGAATAGTGAGCACGTAAAATTTTGACTGCAAATAAAAAAATAGAAAAAAAAAGTTTTATATTAAATTAGCCATGTTCAAGAACTGCCAAGGTAGGTAATAAATTAAAAAAAAAAAATTCTTAATTAAACAATTACAAAAAATCACAGAATTGTCCAATTTTAATGAAATTTTCAAATTACTTTTCGACAACTTAATTTTATAACGATTAATTTATTTTATTAAAAAAACTTGAAAAATATATTTTTTTTATCAATTCAGAATGTGTGTGTGTGTGTGTGGGGGTAGGTGGGTGGCTGGTTGACCATTGACCATTTGAAGAAAAAAAATCCCGGTCCCTAATTTTTACATTTCTTGAAAGATCATATCCTGAAGAATATATAGAAAAATAAAAAAAAAAAAAAAAAAGATATAAATTCAATACCCTTTCGAAGGGTCTAAAAATTTAAGATGATAGTAATCTTTTGCAAGTTTCTCTAGCAAACGAAATGTAAATTCCTTTCACTGTCAGCACAATCTCTACCAACTGAGCACGTTACTCTCTTCCTGACACCCCAAATATAGCAGTTGTCAACTTTCACTTGTCGTCCAAACACTTGCTTTCTTCCTCACTCCTGGTATCAGCGACTGTCCATTTTATTTATGCTCGTTTGGCTACCCTTATGCAAATTCTGACATACCTCATCCGGGTTTCTGCCAACAACATTTCAGCTGCGAGGAGATAGCGAGTTCAAACATCCGTGGCCACTTGCCACACTCCTCCTCTTCGTACAGGGCAAACATTTCCTGACGCGCTTTGTTTGTGGAGGCTGTGAATTCACTCGTCCACAGCTCTGCTCTTCAATTTTGCCACAAATACAAAGTGATTTTAAAATTTAAAAGTTATTTTCTTAAAACTCAAAAAATACATAATGTAGCATGTTTTTTTGTTTTTTTGTAGTATTAAAAAAAATTTTTTTCTTTAAATTGATGCAAAAAAATATTATTATATCTAAGTTAAACTGAGTTTTTTACTACCTTAAAAATTTCAATGTCAATTTTACATGTCTTACAGCATTTGGGACTAACTTGAAAATTTAACAAAAGATAGCTCTGAATTTTATCTTTGAAAAAAATCTAAGTTAAAAAATGTGCTGCATATTTTCAAAGAATTTTAAACATTTTTAAAAAATTGTCAATTTCAAGTATGGATGACAAAACGGGTCAAATTCTCTCCCAGTCTAAATAAATATGTCAATCAGAACAGAGAAAAGTCTTCCAAGAAAAAATGTTTTTAAAGATATTGGATAGAAAATCCTATATTTATCTTTTACTTCGAAATACCCGGATGTGAAAACATTCAAGGCATCCATATTATTTCACCAAAAAAATTCTCCACTGATTTCGATGTAAGGGAGATAACTCCTTATTTGGTTTAAATGGCCCCTATAAGCATCACTATATTAAACATTTTTTATTAAAAAGTTTTTTTCTTTAAACACTGAAAAGTATAAGTTTTCCTTAGACAAACATTGCCCCCCTCCCCGGACCCCTTAGTAAGGCTTCAAGCAATGGCGCTTGAACAAAATTTTTCGTTTTTTTTTTTTTCATCAAATGTCAATTTCATCTCAGTTATAGTAACTGTCCTTTTTACTGTGTAAATAGCAACTCCCCAACCCTTTCTGGAAAATATTGGTAATTTTAACGTTTTAAACTCTTAACTCCTACCCTAATTTACTTTTTTTACTTGCCATTGCCAGGCTTAATTCCGGGCAAACATATTTTCTGAGTTGTCAAATTAATGTAGATATTTTACAATATCTCCCCCTCCTAGCAAATATTATGCCATTATATCACTACTTTTCGACTTAAATAATTAATTTAATTAATTTTAATTTGTTTTTAAATTGAAAAGCTGTTAACATTTTGACAGTGCTTAAATTACAGTATGAACAAAATGACAAAAGACCGAAGTTATGAATAGAAGAAAAAAATTATTTTAAACAAGCATCTCTTGCAGAAACTAAGTACTGAAAATCTGAAAATTAAATGTAAAAAAAAAAAAAATTGGTAGATTTTTTAAATTTTTTTTTTACTCTTTATATATATATAATTGTCTTTTAGATTATCAGTGAAAAGATTATACATTGATATTTGTTTTGTTAAAAGAGTAGGGGCCTAACTTTTCAATTGAATTTTCTCCAAAAATTATTAGATAACAATTCTAAAGTAGGCTTGTTAGTAAATAAATATTTGTTTTTAGAATTCTAAATTATGAAATTTAAAACTTAAATTTCATATTTAAATGGATTTTATCTATTAAGTATATGGATTGTTGCTTTCAAGGCGCATATAGGTGATGTGAATGGTAATATTTATTTTAAATAATTTCAATTTATTTCCATTGAATCAGTTTGATTGAAACGATTCAGTTATTTACAAGAAATAATTCCTTGATTAATAAGTCACACTGAAAATTTTATTAAAATCAGATAATTATTTGATTTTATGGAATTTTTTTTATCAACCTGGGTTTCCGCATCTTTTAACATATTTCTAGATGACTTTTTATAAACAAAAACAACATTTTTTTTTAACTCTTTAGATTTTCTACATGTTTTGAACAAAAAAAATATATTTCATTTAAATCAATATCAAAAAGTTGATCATTTTTCAGTACATAGTGTATTTAATGTTTTTTTTTATTAGTGATTTCTAAGAAGAAATGTTATAAGTCTTAAAATCTTAAATAATGTGGGTGTTTGAGTCAATAACTATTTCACACAAAGTGCCCAATTTGATCAAATTTTTAGCTGAATTGTTTAAAATGTATTCAAAATAAATTATATATGTAATATTATTTAACTTTTTTTTTTACTAATGCTCATATGTTTTGACTTAAATAAAAAATTTGATCTTAAATAATCAATTTAAGTAATTTTAATTTGTTTTTAAGATGAAAATGAGCACACAAATTGGTGGTACCCATCAAATATGCACCATGATGTGTTTCTCGCATTTTGACAAATGTATGTAGATATTATACAATCAACCCCCCATCTTTTATCGGCACATCAATTTAGATATTTTACCACCCACCCTTTAAAAAAAAAAATTTTTTTTGATAAATTTGTACAAATTTCAATTGAAGCCCCCACCCCCTCAAGCATAAAATCCTTCAGTCTTTTTCAATATTTTTATTTTTAAAATAATTTACATAAAAAAAAAAAATTGATTTAGCCTTTTTAATGATTGGTTCCCATATTGTCTTCATCTCTGGTCTACTCAATAGGTCAACTACAGCCCAACATGTAAGCTGCTTCTTTAAGACGTCTTGTTTTCCATGTCCTTCCCTATCTGTTATTTCAACTTGAAAATATAACTTTAATATACAATAGTATATAAAATATAATACAGTGACCCCCATTATAAAATATCTGCATATATTTGCCAATAAAAAGCGAGAAACACAGTACAGTAAATATTTGAAATTTGAACAATTTGAAAATTTTATTGTACAGGGTTTCTATAAAGTCAGAGTGCGCTTAAAATAATTAATAATTTTAAAGTACATATGTACTCACTCCACACGGAAGTTCTTCCAGGCTTGAGAGAAGTGATCGGATCATAACTATGAGGTTACCTCTGATAAATGGTCGCTTTGTGAAGCACTACTGGATTCAAAGGCTAAGTCCCTACATGCTTATCTCAAGTGTGGTCGAACAGAAGGTGAACAAAGTCGATTGATGACAGAGTTTAAGGCAATCAAAAGGGAGGTGCAGAGGAAGCTTCAAAACATGCAGGACGCATGGTGGAGTCAGAAGGCTGATGAAATACAACTTGCCTACAACACCAACAACACCAAGATTTTGTACAACTTACTGCGTGCAGTGTATGGACCATCAAGCTCATCTATCACCCCACTGCGCTCAAAGGATGGTCAGGAACTTCTTCTAGATCCTTCCAATATTCTTCATAGATGGAGGGAGCATTTTGACGAGCTCCTGAATAGGCCTTCTGAGGTTGAACAGGAGTTCATTCAGTCTATCCCCTGTAACCCAGAGATTAAAGCATCTGTCTATAAGCTGAACTCTGGAAAGTCACCTGGCATGGATCGGCTATATGCAGAGATCATCAAGTGTGCAGGCCACAATATGATGCAGCGCTTGACGGACTTGTTGCAGACTGGCTGGCGTGATGAGTGTGATCCACAAGATTGGCGGAATGCATTAATGGTGGTGCTATACAATTAAATTGTGGAAATTATCGGGGCATCTCATTGCTTTCAGTTGTTGGCAAGGTGCTATGCCGAATCATGCTTGATAGAATGCTGAAACACATTGCTAATGATGTTTTACCTGAGTCACAGTGTGGTTTTAGAAGTGGTCGTGGGACGGTAGATATGATCTTTACAGCCAGGCAATTACAAAAGAAATGTGTAGAACAGTGCATGGGATTGTATTAGGTGTTCATTGATTTAACAAAGGCATTTGATACTGTAAATAGGAAAGCTCTTTGGGAGATTCTTAAAAAGCTTGGTTGTCCTGACAAGTTCATATCTATTCTAAAGCTCTTCCATGATGATATGAAAACTGTGGTCAACATTGGAGGGAAACTGATAGATCCTATTTCAGTGGAAAACGGTCTTAAGCAAGGGCATATTCCAGCACCCACACTCTTTACTTTGTACTTCGTCACAGTGTTTAGAATGACATTCAAGGATTGTTCTGATGGTGTGTATATTCGATATAGAACTACTGGGAAGCTTTTCAACATCAGACGTCTTAGTGCACACACACACGGTTCGTGACTTGCTCTATGCAGATGATTGTGATCTTGTGACTCATACAAGGACTGATATGGAGTGCCTCATGGACGCCTTTGAAGCTGCTTGTAGTTCATTGGGACTTACAATTAGTTTGAAAAAGATTGTCCTAATGTATCAACCGGCACCATGTGAATCATACTATGAACCGTCTATCTATGTCTATGGGCAGAAGTTAGCGGTTGTAGATAAGTTTGTATACCTGGGTAGCACGCTAAATATGACTGGTACCCTTGATGACGACGTCTGCTTAAGGATCAGCAAGACAAGTGATGCCTTTAGAAAATTAGACTGAAGGTTGTGGAGTTGTCGTGGAATATCAGTTGCAACTAAAGTCAAGGTTTATGTTGCATGTGTTTTATCTGTTCTCCTCTATGCTTGCGAGACTTGGACCACGTACAGGAAACATCTGAAACGTCTCGAACGCTTTCACCAGCAGTATCTACGACAAATATTAGGGGTACGTTGGCAAATGTACGTCGGTGACATTGAGGTTCTAGAATGAGCCAAATGTCAAAGTATAGAATCTATTATAACCAAGCATAGATTGAAGTGGAATGGTCTGGATGGACGATGGGCAACTTCCTAAACAACTGTTCCATGGGGAACTTGTGAATGGAAGGAAGGCGTTTAGCTCAAAAGCATAAGAAGAGGTATAAGGATTGCCTGAAGTCGAGCTTGAAAATGTGTAGCATTGACGAGAAAAGCTGGGAGAGCAAAGCTTTGGACCGTTGGCAGTGGAGAAAAAACTTTGCTGGAAGACACAAAGAAATTTGAGACCAACCGTAGGCAACATGAACGATTAAAGCGTGATGTTCGCAAGGGAAACGTTAATAAAACAGACGACCAAGGACTTCAAATCGGTCTACTATGTGAACAATGCGGAAGGTTGTGTCTGAGCAGAGCTGGCATGATGAGTCACGAAACTATGCATCGCCGAAATTAAAATACCCTGTGCTTCCTGGAATAACTTGTGGACTAAAAAGCCCCATTCGCGCAGCTCACTGTTGAACTTGTTGAAGCTCATAGTTGTATTCTTTGAACTTCTGAACTTTATTTTATTTCATTTTATTTTATTTTTAATTTTATTTAAAAAAAATTTTTTTATCAAGCAATGGCAATACTCGAACACGAGTTTGCTGCCATCATATATATATATATATATATATATATATATATATATACATCTGGGGAACCCAGCTAAAATCATAGAAAATAATACCCAAAAGATTGTAGATAAACAACTAGATATCAGACTGGGGGATTTCACAACAGATGAAATCAACCAAGTTTTAAAGAAGTTAAAAGGTAGAAAAGTGGCAGGATTTGACGAAATACCTCCGGAGTTATAGAAGATAGGACAGTTCAACGACATACTGCTTAGTCTATGCAATGCAGTATATAGACAGACGAAAGGCTGCATCCTCCCATTCCCCAAAAAGAGAGACCTCGGAATCGCTAAAAACTACAGAGGCATAACTCTTACTGCTATTGCAGCCAAGATATATAATTCCCTTCTTAATCGCATCCGACCCGAAATAGAGAAAATCCTTAGGAGAAACCAAAACGGATTCCGCAGAAATCGATCCACAACCTCTCAGATCCTGACTATTCGAAGGATCATAGAAGGGGTACGAGCAAAGAATCTAGAGGCTACTATTCGTAGATTTCTCCAAGGCATTTGATTCCATACATAGAGGAAAAATGGAACAAATACTACTAGCATATGGTCTCCCCAAAGAATCGGTTACAGCTATAATGATGCTATACAAAGACACTAAAGCGATGGTACGCTCACCTGATGGCGACACAGATTTCTTTGACATCGCCGCTGGAGTCCTACAGGGAGATACATTGGCAGCACATATATTGATAATATACCTAGACTACGTACTCTGAACATCATTAGATACCATAAAAGAAAAAGGTTTCACACTAAAAAAGGCAAGAAACAGGCGATATCCCGCACAAACAGTCACAGATGCAGACTATACTGATGACCTTGCACTTCTTGCAGATACACCGGCACAGGCTGAGTCACTGCTACATAGCTTGGAGGAGGCAGCAAAGAATATCGGCCTCTATGTGAACTCCGATAAAACAGAGTTCATGAGTTTCAAAAAGAAAGGAAACATCTCCACACTCAACGGCAAGCCTCTTAAGCCAGTAGAACAATTCACGTACCTAGGTGGTAATATCTCATCCACAGAGAGCGATATTAATACACGAATGCTGCTATATGGCTGCACCACTTCGAACCTAACGAAGCGTCTTGAGAATAAGCTAGATGGGAGCTGCATAAGAATGCTGCGTGCAGTCTTGAACAAGTCGTGGAAACAGCACCCCACAAGGAAGCAGCTGTACGGTCACTTGCCCACCATCTCACAAACCATTCGAGTTAGACGGACAAGGCATGTAGGACACTGCTGGAGAAGCAAGGATGAGCTCATAAGCGACGTTCTCCTGTGGAAGCCAACACATGGACATGCAAGTGTGGGGCGCCCAGCAAGGACCTACATTGACCAGCTATGCGAAGATGCTGGTTGATCTGCAGAGGACCTCCCAGGTGCAATGAATGATAGGGAAGGTTGGCGAGAGATTGTCATGGATATCCGTGTTGCATGCATGACATGATGATGATGATGATATGTATATATATACATGACACGATACATGATACTACTTTGCTGTCCATCGTATCTGATGATGACACCGCGCAAATCATTTTCCCCCAATTTAATCGGTCTCTGGTTGCGTCTTGCCAACTGCCTATGGGGATATTCAAGTTCTTCAGGTTTCTTTTGATGTTGTCTTTGTACCTGAGCTTTGGTCTACAGATTCTATGTGATCCCTCTCTCAGCTGAGAGTACAGAATCTGCTTTGGTAGTCTGTCATCCCCAAGTCTGTTTAAGTGGCCAACCCATCTCAGGTTGCATTGGATTTCATGCATGCCAGGGAGTCCAGTTCTCTTCAGGATGGTCCTGTTTGAAACATGTTGCCACCACCTGACATTTGATATGCTGCACAATTGATGCATGTAGTAGACATGTAGTCTATGGACATCTGTTTTGTATATCGTTCAGGGTTCTGCACCGTACAGGAGGGTTCAGAGAACTACGGCGCGGTATACTGCACATTTAATTTTCAAGGAGATGTCTCTGTTGAACCAGACTCGCCTCTTTAGCCGACCAAATACTTTGGAAGCATTTGAAATTCGGAAATCAAGCCCTGCATTGAGTCTATTGTTGATGACAACTGTGGAGCCCAGGTACCTGAAGGTATTTACCTGAGCTAGAGTCTGACCGTCTATCCTTATGTCTTTTCCAGTGTCATGTGATGTCGGAGGGGGTTGATACATAACTTCGGTCTTATTGAGGTTTATTTTCATCCCAAAAGCCTTTGCAGAGTCTGCAAATCGTGTGACTATGTCTTGAGCGTCTTGGTGGTTGTGTGCCAGGAAGGCAGTGTCGTCTGCATACGTTAGTTCACGCAGCAGGATGTCTTTCTTGCAGATCTAAATTGTTTGATATTGAACAGGTCTGCCCCTGGTCTAGTCTGTATCCATACTCCTTGGGTGGAGTTTGTGAAGGCATCAGATAAGACCATAGAAAGAAAAATTGAGAGCGAGGTGGGTGCAAGGACACAGCCCTGTTTCACTCCGCTCCCTTCAAATGGCTCTGAGAGTTCCCCCCTTAAACTGACCGATGCCCTCATTCCTGTATGCAAGGCAGATACAAGCTTGTTGAAGTGGTCAGGGCACCCCAGTCGCCATAGGATGTCCCATAGTGCTTGTCTGTTCACTATGTCGAAGGCATTTGTGAAGTCAACAAAGATCCTGGAGATAGGCATATTCTGTTCAATGCATTTCTCCTGGATTTGTCCCAAGGAAAAAAATCATGCAGTTCCCTGGTTTGTACGGAACCCACACTGTGCCTCAGGTAAAAGTTTCTCCGCTAAGATTGATAGTCTGTTAAGCAATATGCGGGCGAAAACTTTTCCCGGTATGGACAAAAGGGAGATCCCGCGGTAGTTGCCACAGGCTCGTCTATCTCCCTTCTTGAAAATGGTAACTAGTTGGGCATCCTTCCAGCCTGCAGGGACTTTCAAGTTTTCCGAGGCATCCTTCACGATGGTAGTCGACTACCTCCTCTCTTAATGACTTCTGGATGCAGTCCGTCTGCACCAGGGAACTTTCCATTGCGGAGCATGGAGATTGCCCTTTTCACCTCGTCCAGGTGTGGACATTTACTCATCCAGTGCAGGGTTGGTCGTTGTTCAATTTTGTCCACAGTCGACGGTTCATTGAGCAGAGTGGAAAAGTCGTCCTTCCATCTGGCGAGAAGGTCGCTCTTCTCTGTGAGCAGCGTTTTATTGTCAGGAGCCAGCAGTTAGTCTGGGTTGTTCACTCTTGGAACCCATACAACTCTCATGCTCTGGCAAAAACCTTTGGGTTCACCTGAGTCTGCGAGACTTTGGGGTTCGGTCGCTTTTGTCGTCCACCATTTATTTTTTTAGTTCTCTTACATGTCCGTTGGAGGAGTTGACAGCAGGCTTTATATCTGGCTCTGGAAGTCCTTGTGATCCTGCCAAGCATCTTAGATCTGGCTAAGTTCCTGTTGTCAATGAGTTCTCATAGATCCGTGCTGTTTTCGTCAAACCAGTCCTCATGCTTTCTTTTTATAGTGCCGAGTTTCTCCCTGGATACTTCGTAGACGATTGATTTAAAGCTGTTCCATTTTTCCCCTACCGTACCCGGTACAACCTCAGTTAGTCTCTCATTCAGAGAGGTTTCTAGGTCTTCCCTGACGCCCTTGATCTTAATCCTACTGGTATCTAGTTTCTTGGTTGGGAGTTTGCCTTTTTTTTTATCTGCCCCACTCGTAGCCTGGTGGTGGATTTGATCATGACATGGTCAGTACTGCAGTTGGCCCCTCTCATTGCTCTTGTGTCTTGAAAATCTGGTAAATCACGCTGGCGTGTGATGAAGTAGTCGATGAGATGCCAGTGTCTGGATCTTGGATGCATCCAGGAATCTTTTTATTTTTTATTTCCTTGTGTTTGAAACCAGTGTTGGTGTTGACCAGCTGGTATTCTGTACAGATAGACAAAAGCAGATTGCCATTGGAATTGACCTTACCTGTCCCAAACCTACTAAGAACCTTCGGTCAGGTAGGGTGTGATTTACCAACTCTAGCATTAAAGTCTCCCAGAAGGATGACTTTGTCAGAGTTCGGAATAGCACAAAGTGTCTGGTCAAGTAGGTTATAAAAGCTGTTAATATTTGTAGCACTGTTAGTCATAGTCGGGGCATATGCAGCAATCAGAGTACAATATCTGCCTTTGGCCAGTGGAAGTCTGAGAGTGATAAGTCTATAACTTACTGGCTTAGGATCTTCAGACATATTTAACAGAAGACCATTTCTGACCGCAAAAGCTACACCGGATTCGTTTCTGTCTGTTGAATGCTTCCCGCTCCAGTAAAAGGTGTAGCCTGTGTCCTTTCTGATGCTTCTATTCTCAGCGAATCTGACTTCGCTCAAAGCGGCAATGTCGATGTTATATTTTAAAAGCCCTTTGGTGCTCCTTCTTTCTGGTCTATTCGATTTGGGTCTATCATGCATTGTCCGGATGTTCCATGACGCAAAGTTAAGATCTTTGTAGCTTTGGACCTTATTACCCTGGGCGATGTTCTGCCAGTAAGTATATTTGTTTTTGTTGTTCATGTTTTGCAGTGGAAAGCAGGCAGATTTAGTTTAGGATGCACAAGGTTTTGCCAGTTATTTGTGCGTCCCTCTCTTCTCCACCGAGAATGTGCTGAGCTGGCAAGGGATGTCCAGGATGAGATCAGCATCTAAGTGGTCGCAGTGACTAGCCGGGCGTATTTCGGGTATCCATCCGGCCTCACAGGATGTCACATATCTGGCTTTGTCAGGGTTTGTCCTCCCATATTGTAGTGAGCTAGAAAGAAGTATAACGTGTTCTTTCGAAGCTTAAAACAAAATTACCTATCTAGACGAACACTAATATGATATTTCGTATTTCAAATATGATATGATTATAAATAATAAAATAAATAAAATACGAATAATATTTATTGAATTATTTATTTAATAAGACTATTCTAATAATAACGGTATTTGTTTTACTTTGAAATCGTTCCAAGGCTCCCTGGGATTGGGGGTGGTATGCGCTCGATTTCACCGTCTCGATACCTAGAGATTTTAAAGACTGCTGGAACATTCGGGACATAAAATTAGATCCTTGGTCCGTTTGCACTGTTCTCGACAACCCGACCATGGAAAAGAAATTAAGGAAGGCCGTTGTGATCTTCCCAGCTGATATCCTCCTGAGGGGGATCGCTTCAGGAAACCGTGTCGAGGCGCACATTATAGTTAGTACGTATTGGTTCCCGCGCTTGGCCCTGGGGAGCACAACGCAATCCACGAGGATGCGAAAGAAGGGTTCCTCGAAGGCAGGGATTGGGTGTAAAGGGGCGCCGGGGATGTTCTGGTTCGGCTTTCCGATCATCTGGCATGCGTGGCAGGTTCGGCAATACTCAGCCACATCCCTACGGATCCCTGGCCAATAAAATTGTCTCGCAAAACGCTAAAAAGTTTTGTGTACGCCTAAGTGTCCTCCCATGGGTACCTCGTGTGCTGTCTTCAATACTTCGTTTCTTCGTTCCTTTGGTAACACTAATTGGTGCGCCACCGACCAATCCTCGGAGGCGGGTGTGTGTATCGGTCGCCATTTCCTCATCAAGATTCGATTTCTGATAAAGTAGCCGGTCGGTACCTTGGCTAACTCCTCTTCGGGTAATGCGTCCCTAAAAAGAGGCGCGATCTCGCCATCCTTCGTCTGTTCATTCTCTATCGGTCTTTCCGCGTCAGAATTATCCTTCATAACCCCGACGTCCTTCTGACTCGGCACTAACGGTTCAGGGGATATTAAGTCCAACTCCTCCTCGTGGTTTAAATATGAGTGGGTAATTTCGAGCACTCTTTTATCCCTGGTCCTCATACGGGTCTCTGTTCTAGTTACTACACACGACGGGAATATTCCAGGATATTCCTTTTCTAACGCCTCAGTTCGATCCGAGAAGCGAGGTTTCACTGTCATTCTCGGGGCGGGTATGACCCTTTCTCCGGCCAAGTCATTCCCTAACAACATGGATATGCCTTCCATGGGTAGTCTGCTGACCACTCCAACTTCTTCAGGCCCTCTTATCATGCTGGATTCAAGGAAGATTCTGTGAAGTGGGATGCTAAGAAAACCGTTTCCGACTCCTCGAATTATCACAAGTTTGCCTGTGGCTGTGTCCGATTTAGACGGTAAACAACTCCCTAAAATTATGGTCTGAGTGGCGCCGGTGTCTCTCAAGATTGTTACTCGATTTCTCTTCGTGTGATCATCTACAGCGTAAACACATCCGGCTGACACGAATGGTCTATATTCCTCCCAAACGATACATCTGTCCCCTTCTTTCTCGGTGTTCCCGCGCAAGGAAATCACTCCCTGTGATTTATTTGGGAATGTATGTTTGGACTCGGCGTCTCTTTTGGCGAAGCAGTGGGCCATAAGGTGTCCTGCTTTACCACAGTAATAGCAGACATTATTTCTCTTTTCTATCGGCCGATGTGCGGGGTGTTGGGGGTTGGGGTTATAATACTGGCCTCTCCGATTGGGTGACCGTGTCACAGTCATTGAGCCTGGTTTCGCGCTCATTCCGACATTAGCCGTTACTCGCGGCCTCGCATTGCCCTCTTCAAATAAGCCGCTATTCCTTGTCCGTTCTCGCTTGTGCGTTAAGGCATATTCGTCTGCCGCCATCGCCATAGAGTAAGCTGTCTCAATATGCCGCTCATTAAAGAATGTTTTGAGGTCATCGTGAACACGTTCCTTGAAGTTCTCCATCAATATCAGCTGCCTAAGTTTTCCGTAGTCAGATCCGACTCCTTTAGCCATGTTCCATCTATCAAAATATGTCTCCATCTGCCTGAAGAATTCTACATATGTTTGTCTTTCATCTTTCCTGTAACCCCGGAATCTTTGCCTATAAGCTTCAGGTACCATTTCGTAACTTCGCAATATGGCCGCCTTCACGGTATCGTAATTCGCGCAATCTTCGACCGACAATGAAGCATATATTTCCTGTGCTTTCCTCCTGGGAGCCGTCTGTATTAATGTAGTCCAGCTTTCTGGTGGCCACTTTAGGTTAGAAGCGATTTTCTCAAAGTGTTGAAAATATTTTTCGACGTCTGTCTCATTAAATGCTGGTACGAGTTTAACCTGTTGAACGAGATCGAACTCGTCTCGCCTTTCTTCTCTCACAGTCCTTCTAATCCCACTTTCCCTTGACCGTGTCTCCCTGGATAGTCTAATCATTTCTAATTCTATCTCCTTTTCAGCCTCAATTCTGACTTTTTCCGTTTCAATTCTGGCTTTTTCCAACTCAATCTGCGCGTGAGATAAGCTAGGTGAATCCGTCCCCAAGTCGTCTAATATACATTCTTCAAAAACATCATTGTCTACCATGTGCTCCGATATTATCCTGACTAACTCATCGCTCTCTTGACTTCCAATTCCAACTTCAAGCCAATCTCTAAAATACTATCCTTCCTCAGTCTAATAAGTCTAACAAGTCTCATACGTGGGAGATTCTAAAAATGTGTCCACCACCGACATTCTGATTACGTACTTCCAGCCAATTCAGTGTTTGTGCTTTCGGTTCCTCTATGGAGCGTTATAGAGAGAATAGAATGAACGAAATATCCCGGACGACGACCCCCAATTCTTGTTACGCCCGCGCGCGCACACACACACATATATATGTTATGTATATATTATAGTTAAATGTTATGTATATGTTATGTATATATTATAGTTATATAACATGTATATGTTATATGTATGTTATTTATATATACTAGCAAATATATGCACCCTCCGGGTGCAAATATTTAAGTTTTAATATAATAAAATATCATATCAAATTAGAAAGGCTAATGAAACTGAATAAGTATGTAGATAAAAAGATTTGGAACAGAGGGGGTATGATTGAAAAATAGAACAACTTCGAAACTAACTCTTCCATCATTTACCATTACTCCCGTCTTTCATTGGTAAATTTTCCTAATTATTTAGTTAAAATAGGAAGTAAAGAATAATATTACAGTTATTTCTTCTTGTTAATGGATTTGTTTTAAGATTTATCCCAAGATTTTTGCTCATTTCAATAAGATAAAATCAAACAACTAAAAATCTATGATACTAAGCATATATTTATTAAAATCAAATTTTTAAGATCAATATGCAAATTAGCCTTCCCTTCACACTGTAAACCACTATTGTGTTGTATATATAAATACAATTGCATGTTAATAGTTTGTAGATATGGTCAACAGTCTTAATGATGTAAAATAATTTTATTGATAATTGAAGTTTAAATTAAAAATAAAATCATGGAGAATGTGGTATAAATAACAAAAGGGATTGTGACTTGATTAGTAATATAGTTTCGGTTACAGACGGACAAACCCACAATCTCCATTATAATAAGATGTTATATTCAAAAATATTGAAGCTCGTTAATAATTTGGCATGACGTGTATATGGGAAAGAACAAAAATTACCCAGTATCACGAAACCATCGAACTACTCTAACCTTCAACTTATAGTGCAATGGAAAGTGCTGTACAAGATTTGCTTTATTTTTTTTTGTCCTTTTCGAACACGATAACTTGAGTATGAAGATATTATACACTAATCCCAGCCTAAAGATTGGGTTATTATGCTTTGATCTTTGATGACCGGACAGTTACACTATCCTTTTCAAAAGAATTGATCCATATATAAATAATCCTGTACCAATATGATTCCTACTGATTTATTGATGTAAGAGTGGCAATTACAGATTATATACTGAATTATATGACGAGGAAAATGTTACTTAGATTTTTACAAGGGTGTTCTGAAAAATTCCTGGGCTGTAAAGTTTATATTGTGAAGTCATATCTGCTGTTGATGACTTTTTTGACTTCTGGGAACCAAATATTGCAAAATTTTGACGCACTCTAGTATTAAAGATTAATTGTATCTAAAAATACCGTGTTTATCCGGGTTAGGCTTAAAATCATTCATTAGAAAATAGGTAGACTTTTGAAGCACTAACATCCAGAATCTTAAAATTATGGTCTTTAAGCAAAAATGTTCAAAAGTTTTTTCACCATTTCAGTTTCAACTCTAGTTTGAGGGCAATTTTTACGATTTAAAAAAAAGTTTTTATTGCCATTAAGATAATTTTTCTGTAAAAAGCGTCAAATATTTGGGATAATCATTAACATTTTTACTGCAGTGAGCGACTATAGTCGAATTCTTGGCATTTCGTCATATACATGTAGTCTTTCCATTTGCTGCTTCGTATTTTCAACCATTGATGAATTTTGCAAAGAAGTTTATCTTTATTTTGAGCCAAATTCGACTATTCTTGCTATATTTTCCCTTTCAGATTGTTGTCGTGACATGGAAATTAATAAAAATTAACAATATCAGGTCTTAAAATTCCTTAAAAACAACAACAAAAAACTCAGTCATTTTTGCTGTAATACATATCCCTTTGAACTAACGACAGTTGGAAAACGAAATAGTTCAAAGATTCCGAGAAGGACATTGTTGAAATAAAAACAAACAAAAGAAAACAAAACCAAAAAAGCAAAATGCTTAAATTTTGTTACCTCGGTTACAATAAAAAAAAAATGAAAAAAGAAAACATTTTAGTTAAAAAACCAAAACCAAAATAGTTTGGTGTATTCTGCCGCTCTCAAATTCACTGAAAATTCATGTCAAAAGAAAGTATTTTCTCACTTCCTTTCATTTCTTCCCCACCTTGACCGTCTTAGGCCTACATACACCGAGTGTGGGGAGTTTTGTCCACTTAACAGCGTTTGCAAACTGACTTTTCACAATGGCCGGTCTCACATGATTTTTAATTACAATAATTTTATCGTCTTCTATAATCAAATATCGGATGTTTATCCCACCTTCTCGAGGAATTGTCCGCTCTATGAAATCGGACAGCACTAAAGTTTTTATTATTTAACTGTTGTATTTAATTAAAACAAAAAAGGGAAAAACAAAAACAAAAAGAAATTTAAAATACAAAAAAAAAAAAAAAAAAAAAACACAAACCAAAAGGAAAACAAACAAACAAACAAACAAAACAAACCAACCAAACAACCAGCCACACAAACAAATACTGTTAATTTGTTTTTGCCCTCCAGTTCTACAATTTTGGGGAAATTAGGCACAAATTAAAAGTTAACATCGAAATCTTTTCATAGCATAGTTTCAGTAAAAGTGTCGAGATTATACATATATTGACAGTTCTACGTAGGATCAGAATGTAGTATCTATTTACTCAGCTTATGATCAGAACATACATACTCGGGGCGTACGGACTAGGTTCACACTTAACAGACAAATAAATGTTTGCATACTACGCAAAATCGATACCTGAATTTTCAGATGAAATATGCCACTTAATCAAATTCCCACTGAATAAGAAACTCCCCGCAGTTTCGGATAAAAAAAAGAGCAACTATATGTTACTGAAGAAATAGATTTCGAAATAGATTTTAATACTTCAAATAATGCGTTACTAAGTCAAAATAAGAAATCATTGCATTTACTTCCAGGAAGCGAAAAGGGATATAATATCGTTGAAAAAGAAGCCTTGGCGATAATCATTTCTTTACGTAAATGGGGGTATTTTTTGTCGCAATGCCGCTTCAAGTTATATCCTGATGTCAAATCAATGTCTTTTATGTATGATAACGGAAAGCGTACTAAAGTAAAAAAAAATTTAAAAAATGCTAGAATTAACAAATGGAGAATGGAGTGAACTAAGTTTTGATATAAAATATCAACCTGGAAAGAGTAACATGGCTGCAGATACTTTTAGTCATATTCATAGTGCATCTGTAATTTCTCAAAATTTGACTCTTGGAGATTTACACATGGAATTATTCCATCCAGGAGTATTAAGTCTTTTGCATTTTGTAAGATTAAGAAATCTTTTCAACTGACGATGTTACGATGTCGTCGTGCCAAGTTTGTGTTGAATTAAAACTTCAGTTCTATTGACCTCCCAAAGGTACACTGATAAAAACTAGTGGAATGATGGAAGGTATTAGTATTGATTTTTAGGGTTCCTCTCCCAATGGCTACTCCTAATCTGTACTTGTTATTAATTGTTGATGAATATTCTCGCTATTCCTTTGCATTTCCATGTACAAATATGCACATTTCAACTGTTATTAACTGCTTAAAAACATTATTTAGTATGCGTGGAATGCTAAGTTAATCTTCATACAATGACTGCTATTTACACAGTTAGCATTGCAGCCAACAAAGCCTTCATCAGATGATGACTCTGGGTTCAGGCAGGGTTTCGGTGCCGAAGCATCATTACCACTAACCCAGAGCGCACCAGCAGTATGTCACAATATAGGACTGCCATATCCACGCTGATGCGGTTAGAGCTTTCTCCTGAATCTTTTAAAAATATTTCCTCTTGTCTGGTAGAGAAAGTCCAAGTTTAGACAAAAATGCCGAGGTTGAGTTGGTAATAAATCCCCGACATCCGACTTCAATGGGAAATACGTCTGTTATCCATCCGTTTCTGACGCATTGTTCACGTAGGTCTTCATATTTTTCCAACTTCCGCTGATGGGCCCAATCAAAATTTTCTTCAAATGGAACTGTCAATTCAACGATAATAACTTTCTTTTGATTAACAGATTATTTGAAGTGAGCACATACGTGCTCTCACTCCAAACAAACTTTTTATTTATTCGGAAATGAGGTACAGCGCATGTGCACACAACTCGGCATGTAGCCGGAAGTTTGGTTTTGGGGGAGAGATGATAAAACTGGTCATATCACTACACGGATCTATCTAGCTAGGCTCACTCACCGACCGATTCATTCAAAAATAGAAATAAAATTCTTGCATTCTCTCCTTGCGCAGCTCCCTTCCACCCAAATACCTCATTCGCTCTATGCATGTATCCTACTTAAAAATTTCCCAATATTGATGATTGGCGATGGAGGGGGTGGGAAAAATTGAAAATAAAAACCCCAAGAAACTGAAAAATACATGTAAAACAAAACAAAAATTGTGGGTCATTTTGGTTTCCCCCTTTTCCTCAGCTATTGTGTAGGCCCGCCGACTGTCTTCCACACATTGTTTGAAAGTAAGCCGGTCAGTGCCTCTAATATGGGAGTGGGTGTCCTTAGTGGGTGGTCGGTAAAAAATTGGGATTCTGTAGGCCAGGCGGGTTGGATTACTAGAAAAATTGACTTTCCAGGGAAAATATTAGGATGACTCGGGTAGTTTTATAAAAAAACTTGGGATTGGGGTCCTGGATATGTCCTATAAGAAAAAACTGGGGTTGATCATCATTCAGCCTCATAACTAAAAGGATCTATGGTGTATGCAGTTTTGGCTTTTTCTTTTTTTCTTTTGTTTATTTTACAGACTTTGTTTGTCTATCTAAGGGATGGGGTCCCGAGACAGGATTCCCGTCAGTGCTGGCCATGATGGGCAGGCAACAATGTCTCTACTCCTGCCCCCGTTCTCACACATAAGCTTGCGGCATTTATCCACCTTTCGTTGAATGTTATGGGTTCGAGCATCCTCCTATCGCACCTAATCCTTACCTTAAGCTGATGCTTAAAATAACAGATCAGATTCTGACAGGAAAATTCCTCGTCCTCATGCAATCCCTTGTTTTGCGTTGACCATATCACCATTCTAGCTACGGCTAGTATAGCGAAAAACACCTTTCGTTTTTCTCCGGCGAACGGCGGACTGACATTGTCCACGACGTAACCAACGTCGAGCGGCACCCACTGATTGGGTGCGATACGGGCCGTAACCTCGTTCACGTACTCCCAAAACGAACGTACCCCGTTACAGTGGTAGAAGGCGTGCTCAGCCGTTTCTTCTAAGCCACTGTTGCAACGGGTGCAAGATGGAAAATCAGCAGCGTGCGCTTTGTATTGCACGCTTGCGAGCGGCAACGCATTCCGAGCTAGTCGCCAGGTGAGGGAGAACTCGTTGTTCATGAACCCAGTACCTGGCGCCCAATTCCACTGTGAGCGGACCTCCTCGACGAGCCGTGCCGCTCTACGAGCGGATCCGAGACGGATCCCTCCACTAATGCCCGATACAGTGCCCTCCGAGGGCATGAGACGTCACTAGACTCAGGTAGTCTTCGAAGGGCTTCACGACATTCGAACAGAAACCGCTCTTTCCGTCGAATTTTATGGAGCCGAAGATGTCCTGGTTTCGCCACGACCAAGCGGTTTTGGTTTGCAACGATCGATTCAGAAATGCCGGCTCTCAGCGTCTCGATGAGCCGCCAAGTTCGGCATCCCCAAACCTCCATTACAAGGCCACTGGAAACAAACCTGCCTGCGTACCATTGGCCGTCGCCCTCTCCACAAAAAGCGGAAAAGGGCCCGTTCTAACGCCAATAACCGAGCTGCAGGCAGAGGAAGTACAGACAATCGGTAAAGGATCAGGGGGAAGATGTAGGTAGCACAAACCTCCGCCCTGCCCTTTAAGGACAACCTCCTTGGAAACCATTTTTGGATCCGAGCTTCCACCTTTGACTGTACTTCCGACCAATTTTTCTCGACTTGGAGATCAGGCCCAAACCACACGCCGAGGATTTTGATGGGGCGGTCACTCCAGCGGAAGGGACCGGGCAGGGTATCGGATCCTGCCCAGGCTCCCAATCACAGACCTTCGCTCTTGTCTAAATTGATCTTTGCCCCAGTGATTCATTCGTACCTTGCAAGCGCCTTCTTCACCGCTTCTATGTCCGAAACGGATGACACGAACACGGTGATATCATCGGCGTACGCAGATACCCTGGCTTTAATGGGGCCAGGAACAGCAATTCCGCGCAGGACCGGACATGCCTCCACGTATCTAAGCGAGCAGGGGCTCGAAAGCGATGACATAGAGAAGAGGAGACAGGGGGCAACCTTGTCACACAGATCGCTCAATCGGAAAGACAGCCGAGCGCTTCCCACTTGTACCACTGCCGTAGGAGATTGGTACAGCATCTTGATCCATTTGCGGAACTCCGGTTTGAATCTGGTGGTCTCCAAAACAGTCCCCAGGAACCGATGGTCCACCCTGTCGAATGCCTTGGACTGATCTAAATTGATCAGCGCGGCACATTTGTCGTCTTTTATCCCCTCTAGGATCATGCGAACCAAATGCAAATTGTTTTGGATCGATCTACCATTAGCTGCTCGTCAGACACAGCTGCGGGGACGTTGTGGAGTGTCACACGGGTCCTTCTTCCACCCGATACTCGGGTTGTAGCTTTGCTTCCTCGTGGAAGAGATTGTTTTTTGCAGACCTCACTGCTTCGGCCTCGCTTGGGAAGAGGACATCCCATGTGGCGAACCTTCTTCTGCTGATATGTTGGGCAGGAATCTTGTTCGCCAGCAAGATGTCCACCATTCTCTCCTTGGTGAGGCCGATCAATCTTCTTGAGACCGCCTCCGTGCTGATAAAGGAGAGGATCCGCGGCTCCAAATCTTCCACTGCCTGAGGGAGGGGCTTTATTTCGTTCCCCTCCAACAGACCGCTATATTTTTTAGTCCAATCGGACCGGTGAAGCTCTGGATCCTGTTCCTGAAATTCAATTTCCTGGGGCGGTCTCCAGTTGGTTTTCTTGGCCGGCTCAGGGGCCTTTGCTGTAACTTTTGTTGTTTTTTTTTTGGAGGAGTAGCTTCCGCAAGGTATCTGGAAAGGCTGGCCATTCAGCAGTGCCCCTTGAGGTTCCAGGCATTGCTGGTTCCGACACAAGGCCCCTTCTGCCCCTCCTTCTTTTTCCCTTCGGGGCGTCTGCTTTCTCTGGCGTTACGGGATCTGTCTCCGGCCGGTATGGGCCGACATCGGTCCCCGTTTTTGTGTCCGGTGAATTTGTTTTTTGGTCGGGCGTGGCCCCGTTTTTAGGTGGAACGGGGCTGGCCCCCTCCAGACTGGTCTCGACTCCGGCTGGTTCCTTTTCCATTGCTGTGGAAAAAATACTGCCCAACAGGGGCAAAAAAGTAGTCCCCCCAAAAAAAAGGGGGGGGTTAAAAGTTAAATAAAACTGCTTTCTAATAGGGACAAACTTGTCAAAAAGTAAAAGAAGGAAGAAAGAAGACGAAGAAAAAAGGAGGAAGAAAAATATTTCCTGACCTGCAGAAGTTTTGGTAAGGAATAGCCTTAAATCATGCCTCTCTACAGATCACACAAGCAGGAACAAAGTGAACACAACGGCTTTCTTTTGATTAAGAGACAAAAAATACCAGGACGCTGGGCCGTTAAGGTTATTTCAGTTGGAAAAACGAGCTGATGTTCCAAGTCGCAAGCAATGTTCCAGCTCGTGGAGCCGTCAAATATAGATGACACGTGCCTATTTTTACGCGAAAATTTCGAAATGTTTCCTTCTTTAACAAAATGTATTGCTTTCACCCAGGTGCTGTTCTCTCAGATCACGAAGGAATATTTACTGAGCATATGCATTCCTACCAGTAATTGGATATCATATCACTCTCAGAGAAATGGCCAGGTAGAACAATAAATTCAGATCATTCATCCACTTGGACGAACTTCTCGATTTTCAAATGAGTTCGCCACTGAAAGAGTAGTAGTAAGATACTTGTTCCATCACTTACTGTAGATGAGTCATCAGCAACTCCAGAAAGTGAAAGTTTTCAAACAAGAAAATAATATCCAGGACCAGTGATATTTAATACAGATCATGTTGGGGATTTATTAACTTAATCTCACAGAAAAAAGAGACATACCCTTTTCTCTCTGGCAAGCGCAGTTATTCACTGAGACATATTCCACATGAGACACCTTCCAATGGATTAACGAGGCAACACATTAGGACTGCCTTTCATAACACGAGGTGTGTAATTTATTTAAAAACAATAACTGAAAACAAAAGGTCAAAGGACAAGTAACCCACCCGTACAAAAAATGGATTAGGGCAGATAACTTCTGACCCTATTATTATTAGAGTCTGTTAGTGTTAATTAGTACCGACTAAAGTGAATTTCAACACTCCTCCTCACTTGCAGTCAGGCTTGTTCTAATCGTATGTAAAAGACTCCTACATGATATGAGTGGGATTAATAAAAAAAGTTCTCATTTTTCAAGGAGAACTTTGTGAAATATAAAAGTAAGTCATGTGATTTCACGTTTCTATTTTGTAAATACTGGTAGTCGTCAATACGATTATATGGAAAGTAACGACGGACCCCTTTTATTTTAGCAGTTTGTCCACTCGACAATTAATTGAGTGACACTTGAATTCATTTCAAGAATTTAAATTTCATCTAACTTATGGCAACCCTTTTTTGGTTGGTTGATTGGTTGGATTTTACGGCATGTCAACTACTTTATACCGTTTTATTCATTCTTGATGGTTACTGAAAGTTTTTAAAACTCAAAACACATTTTTGTTAACTCATTTTCTTCTATTTAACCCATAGATGTGACCCTAACATGTACTACCACTCTGGGTCAAGGTGGACCTGGGAAGTAATGGCGATGAAGGGTTACTCAAAACTCCCCAGACCTCCAGAATTGGAACTTCACCATGAGATGCAGCTTAACGTCATACCCAAGACACTAAAGACCTTCAGCCACCGCCTTCTGGTACATATAGGATAAAAAGGGTGGGGGTTCCCTAAGAGGGTAATTGGGTCGGGACAATTATATAGAGCTTGATGTGACCAGCCGATTGATCGAAGGGAACCTCTCCAGCCAGCCATCTAACCTAAGTAAGTGGAATGTTGGATTTCATGGATTGCTCAGCCACCAGGATTCCGTCGTTAAGCATTACGGATCGCTACTCACGGCCACCATATGGCCCTATTGTGTGTGTGTGTGGGGGGGGGGTACTCCTATTCAGAGGAGCAGTTGGTGTATTCTTCTGTCTCAGCCGACAGGACGAACAGAGTTTTTTGATTTGTTAGGTCTTCGTTATTCTAAGTAAGATAATTTTGTTTTTTTATTTCAGAATCGTTTTTTTTTTTTGTAAACCACGCTAATAGCTTTTCTGATTTCTGTGACGTCATGCATTAGGAGACAGTGTGGGTGACGACAGGAAAAAAAAAAGAAAGAAAGTGATTAGACAAAATACATTTTGTATTTTGTAAATTTCGGGCAAACCCCGAATTTAACCTTGGCGAAGACTACTATGAAACAACCAAGCACTTAGCACTCTCCCACTCCCCTATAACCAGGGCTCTGGAAACAAGGGAAAGGACAGGCGAGAGATTAGTTTTCTCGTTGACCCAAACGTGGCAAAGGGAACAAGAAGGAATGAAAATGAAGGGGACACAGCACCTCACTTCCGGGTAAAATACGGACGTGACCGAAAAAGCAACAGGATGGGGGAAAGAAAAAAAAATCTTTCTATTTTTTTGCGTTGGTTTTTGGTGAAGACAGGCACGTGTCTGTCCGCTTGAACATTGTCGTTGGAAATAATTATTGTGCAATCTGTGGCGAGAGAAACCACGAACGTAGTAGTTCGAAGCGTGCACGACTGTGTTTGGCATGCAGAACGAAGATCAGAGGCGAGTGGGGAGATTGAACTCGCATTCTCCTGATCGTGAGTCGTGGCCCGACGCATGGGAATGACTAAACTATCCAGAGTGGCCAGGATGTGAAGGATTGACGCGTGCTGATTAGTGTCGCACCTGCTGGTCAGAGGAGGGAGCCCGGATGAACACTGTAATTGTGTATATATTTGACCAGCTCTGAGAAACCGGCAGAAAGCTTGCAGTAGCATTTTGGCCGTGGTGACGAGTGGACGAGAGACAAGACCTTGTGATAGTATTGTTGAGAAGAGTGCAGCATTGTCGTCGGACTTAACTGTGTCCCCCAGGTCAGCCCAAACATGAAGAAGAAGAATATAAAAGAAAATTCAACGAGAGATGCAACACGTAGGCAACATCTCACCCTTAACAGAACCCTTTACCACAAAGTGAAATCATCTTCAATCAACAAGTCGAATAGAATTGTCGAATTCTATACGACAGATTTGAGAGCGACCGAAAACAACAAAGAGCAATCCGAAACCATCTTACTCCATATTCCACCCAAAGAAAATAATTCATCGAATCCTTTGAACTGAACGTGAATTAGCAAGCTTAGTAATATTTTCATTCCATCCACCCCATTTTCTTAAAGACTTTAAAATTATCAAAATATATTTCACATACACACACGCACCCCAAAAACATTTTATTTCTTTTATAAATAAAATTATAGTTTAAGTTTTATCCACTTGTTTGTTATTCTTGCACTGATTTGTTAATATGTTCCTCGTGTATATTGTATGTTCCCTCATTTAGACCTTGCAAAACTCCATTTGACCATTTCGAGTGGAGAAACGAGCCAGAAACCCGGATTTTTTATTCTTCTTTCACTTGTATGCATCCGACAAAATGGAATATCTGAGAATTCTTGTGGCAGATTCTCCATAGAACAATATTCGTTGTACTCGAATGTAACATTTCTAAGAACAATGGGACGTAGAAAAGGTCTCAACGATGAAGAAAAATCTATCATCATCAATGAAAGTGCTAAAGGCACCTTTCTTCATACCATTGCAGAAAATTATGGAGGAAGTATCCACCTCAGCACTATTTTTTTCAAGAGGAGCAGTTTGATTTTCCAGAGCAATATCATTTCTTTGATTTTCACTGAAAAATGTTAGCATGTTGTGTGTAAGAACAAAAAAATTATTTACAATTAAAGTACAGTTATGGGAAGATCTTTTAGTATATTTAAAAATAATAACTTAAATAATTGTAATTAAAATTTTAACGTTAACTGCTTTTTCATTAAGTGGGTACACATTTTTGTCTATCCAGTCATGCAACAATTTTAGGAATTTGATCCATACTCAAAGAGTGCCCCCCCTGTCGTTTTTACAAATATAGCATTAGACCAATCACTACAGCACCAGGAGATAATTTACATGTAGAGTTGAATTCCTTAATCTCCATGCATGTAGAATAAAAAAGTTATATTCTGCTTTCACTTCTTCATATTTTCTTTCTACCATTTTAGGCTTAGTTACTTTTTAAGTGAACTGTTTCACGTTGATTGTATGACTCTGGCTGTGTTCTGCCTGGCTTCCTCATCCTTGAACAAATGACTATTTGCAATTTACGATCCTCCACTACAAAATAGCATTAAAAGCATAATTGTATAATTTTCACTTAGAATACATAATAAAAATATGAGAATTGCTGACATCATTAAAATGAATATATCTTGATATTCTGTGACCCAGAAAATTTATAATTAGACATACTACACTGCTGTAACTCCTAAAATTGTTAATATTCTTAGAAACATGGCGGTTTTCAGCGGCCATTTTGAATATCGTCACGGAACCAATAAAAAATGACGTCATATCCCTCCAAATTTAAAAATTACGATTTTGATATTTTTTGGTTATGATGTCATTCTTGGTTGGTCCCACAGTAAAAAATGTCCCTGGAAAAACACTCATCCCATAAATTTGACCTCCATTTGCTCACCCCTAGTACTAATTTTCTTATTTTCCTGGTTATTTCTTGTGTGTTTTGCTTTGAATTTTTGTTTTCTCAAATCTATCTGGATAGTGTTGTGTTGTGTTCGTATCTTTTATTGTTAGATATAGGTCGGTTTCCCAAGGCGAAAAAGATGACTTTTAACTTGTAAAAAATGCGGTAGGCATTATTTTTTAGAGAAATATGTATAAAATCATGAGAAACATATCTGTATCTTTGTTGAGTTACCGTTTTTTCATGTTAGTTAATAATATATATTTTAATACACAAATTAGATGCTAAAAATTTTAGTTAGCTGCGTACAACGAAGTAGCCAATCAGAATACATCTTTCATTGACTGCTGATAAAATTAACCAATCACGATCACCGTAGCATGAGTTATCACTCAACATGTCTGCTTCAAGCGAAGAAGTGTATAATGTAAACACACCAGAAAATAAATGTTTTATGTGTATTTTAATTTAAAAAAAAAAACCCTTAGTTATAACTTGTTTTTGGCTACGTTAAATTTCAATTGATTTGTGTCTGCTTCAAGCGAAGAAGAAGTGTATAATGTAAACACACCAGAAAATAAATGTTTTATGTGTATTTTAATTTTAACTTGTTTTTGGCTACGTTAAATTTCAATTGATTTAACGGTGAAAAAAGGTAAACATTGTTTTTCGTTTATAATTTGCATTATTTTTGTAAGCCGAAAAAATTTTTTTTAAATCATTAGGAGTTTGTTTAATGCTTCTTCTTTCGAGTGAATAAATTTTTTAAAAGATAATATTAACCTTTATGCAAGTTTTATTATGTTAAATATAGTAGGGGGAGGGGTAAATTTCACGGGGAAAATTGGTGGTACCCACGGAAAACTTTAATATGTGCAACATTTACGCATAAAAAAAAATAGTGTGATATTCAGGAGTCTATAAGCATTCATTTGGCCGCTTTTTTTCCCACCCTAAAAATTACAAATTAAATAAAAAAACTAGAGCCTTTTTGGCCTTTGGGCCCGTAGCCTAATAATATCTTAGCTTAGTTATTCCCTCATTGTTATAACCCTGATAGAACTCGTAAGGATAAGTTCCCGAATTAGGTCACATTGTCCGTTCATCTGTGCGGCCTTCAAATCACACACAATGTGAAGCAATGTTCAACGTGCCAGTGCAGAAAATATTACGATACAACCTACCACGGCGGGTACCTTTCACGGTTTGAACTGCTTCGAACTCATGATATACGCGCCTCAAATTAGCGTATAACTGAATATTGCAAAACTTTTGACTCGCTCAATTATTTCTAACACCACGATATTCAAGCTTCTGTTACAGCCAAAGCAAGTTGATGAAAACAATTGGCACTGTTACAAGTATTTTATAAAATCTCAAAGAAAACACCTTCATTATTTATTCATATATCGACGGTGCTTTGTCCGACAAATCCAGATTTGGCCTGATATAGCATTGTTGGTGGAAATTACCAACTCCGAATACGTGCCAAGATTGATTAACAATGTTAAAGACATTTAGACGAATTGCAATGTACTTGCTTGTGATTAAGGTAACTACAATACTATTTAACTATGTCAGTACATTCAATTAATTTATTATTATCCTTATCATGCTACTACTACTATTACTATTTAAAAAAATTGCACTAAAAGAGTACTTATGTTCATAATTCAAGAAAAAAAAATGCGAAATTGACTATAAAAAAGATTTGTCACCGATATGATATACTTTTTTTTAATGAAATAAGTTGAAACCAAACGCCTAGTATCACCTGAAATAAAAAAAGGATGTCATTTGGAGCCAAACTATATGGAATTTACTGGGCTTTAATTAGATCTAGCGGGAACTGTACATAGATTTCAGATTGCTTACAGTTACCAGCTATTCACCCATCCAAGTACTAAGTAAGCTCCTCGCCACTTAACTTGGGTGATCTAGCGGGAACTAGTGTTTAAATGACGACTTGTTATTAACCAAGCTTTACTGAGTCTAACACACAGCCCTCATATTGCTTGTGGTACCAGTTATTAACCGTCTAACACACAGCCCTCATATTGCTTGGGGTACCAGTTATTAACTCCTAAACCGTGTCGAATCTACAAGCATAGAATCTGTGCTGATTAAAGTCCGTGCTGATTAAGGCCCACCGATAGTTAAGGGGTGTGATCTTTGCATGGAAGACACAGACGCAGACGCCTGTTACATATAGAGTTTTCATGTGGATAGATAAACCAACCACTGAGAAAATTTTGTAGTGAAAAATGAGGCCTAAAAAGAGACATGGGAGGTAATGACCTTTTGTGTCACCTAGTAGCAAATAGCAGAACTCTTTGGAAGGCAAGGGATGTAATCCCCACAGCATCACCAAATCGAATGCAAAGAACAGAAATTTTCTGATTTGCATTGGATTCAATATGTCAGTTGTGTTATACATAATAGTTTAAGACCTCAGTTACCTCCCTTACCGAAATGAGACGCAGATTTCACCTCAGGGTAATTCCATGTCAAATCACACAGAAAAAAGTAAACTTGTCACCCACCACCTTCAATTTTTCTGAAATTTTGTCCAGGTGTGGAATATGTTAAAGTAAGACAATCCCCCAAATTTGAACTTCCAATTCCAAATATTAGCCGAGTTATGTTGATTTTTACCTCTCCAAATTTGAGTCATCGGCGACTAAACCGGTTACACCACCAAGCTTGTCTGGAGGGGTGGGGGGTGGACGAAAAACAAAACCTGTCAAAGTGCAGAGGAAGCCTTTCGCTCAACAGCCATCTAGCACATAACATACATAACAGTTATGGGCAAATGACATAAGCGGGCAGAAGTGAAGGCAACCCATCTAGGAGAAAGAAATCTCTGATATAAAAAAAACATCCAGCGGACGACCATTCCGCCCATCTTGTTGGTCTGCAGTTTGAATTTTTGCCAGCTATATTGCTTCTGCTTGTTATTGGATCTCAACCATTTGAACCGAGAGAGGGACTTAGCTGTCGTACAAAGCTATATCCCTGTATATTGTCTGTACAGATACTCCTTTAGACAATAACATGTCTGTCCAATAAGTATTGTAGCGATGGAAAGGTGGCTGGAATCATGTAGTTACTGATCTGCACACCGGTGGCATTAGGTGTATCTTAACATCGCTTCTCATAACAATACAATGGCAGTTGTGTACTCGGTGGAGCCTTTTGTGACTGAGCAGCCTTTTCAGGATAGCACTACCCATCCGATGATTGTGGAAAGGGACAATAAAATGCGCCCTAAACAAAGCTGTTATTGATCTGCTGGTTAGCTTACTGCGGCTAACGGCTGTTCATTTAAGCAGGAATAAAAGATATTATAATAAACGATATGCACTTCAGCTCTATTGCTGGAATGTGAGAACACTGATTGACACAAGGGAAAAGACTTGAACGCAAGACCGCAATTCTAGCCAAAGAATTACAGAGATACAATGTAGACATTGTTGCACTTTCTGAAACCCGTTTTGCTGGTCAGGTAAATCTGAAAATCAATAGGCGTGAAGCTGGTGTAGGTTTTGCAGTTAAGAATTCCTTAGTTGACAAAATCGAACAGCCGGTTGGTGTTAATGATCAGATCATAAGATTGAGAATTCCCCTTGCTGCTGGTCGATTCATGACAGTTCTATCCATCTATGCATCCACCCTTGTTTCTCCTGAAGATGATATTACATCTTTCTACCAAAATCTCACATCCATTGTCACCAGTATAACAAGTAATCCTCGGTGACTTTAGTGCACGGGTCTGCTCAGCCAATGAAACCTGGTCTCCCCTGGGTCCTTATGGTGTTGGTAGAATCAATTCAAACGGTCTACTGCTCCTTCAGCTCTGTACTGAATTAAATCTAATTATTACCAACACTTTTTCACACCAGAAAAACAAGGCAACTTGGTTACATCCTCAGTCTAAACATGGTCATATACATGATTATATAACATGTAGATGTGGTGATCTAAAACATCTGCAAGGTCAGAGTGATGCGTGATACCTACTGGGACATTGATGGTCAGGGCTAAACTAAAGATTTCCATTCGCCGTAGGAGTTGTTTCGGGGGGTCAAGGTTCCATGGCGGATTGATGTCCCAAGGTTGAAAGATCTATTCGTCAGAGACTCTCTCATATCTGCTTTTGATCGAGTGAATTTTTCAGGTTTGTGATTGGGAGAAAGTAAAAAACATCATATATAAAAAGGGAGTTGAGATTCTTGAACTGAGAGTTCCCAGGCATCGAGATTGGTTTGCTGATAACTCCAGTGAAATCAACCCTCTTAGTGAGGAAAAGAGGAAAGCTCATTTAAGACTCCTTAACTCTTCATCTGCTAATAGGTCAACTTTTGTTACTCACTTTTCATTTGTGAAAAGCAAGGCTCAGTGCGTCAAATGGTAGTCTGATCCCTCGAAAGAGATACAGACAGCTTAGGATCAGAAGGACATCAAGGGTTTTTTTATGCTCTGCTTCGTCAGGCACATGGTCGAAAAATTTCTTCAACTACACCAATCCTGGCAAAGGATGGAATCACCTTATTGAAAACTTCAGATGGAATTATGTGCCGTTGGCATGAACATTTTCGAGATCTCTTTCATAACCCTTCCATTGTGGATGTTGCTGCAATAGATAATATCCCTCAGCAGAACCTTCAGCTAGAACTTGACATGGAACCGACTCTTGCAGAAACGATTGCTTATATAAAACAGATCAACTCAAACAAAGCTTCAGGACTAGATGACATTCTTGTTGAGCTTTTGAAACAGGGTGGTATGAATGTTCACTGTGCGGTCCACTCTTTTGTGGTGTCTATATGGAGGGGTGAGCAGGTTCCTCAAGACTGGATAGATGCCATTTTGATTATTTTATACTAATGAAAGGGTAAGAAGTCGGACTGTGGTAATTACCGTATCTTACTGCTGGAAGCTTTTGGAAAAGATTTTTTTGTAAGCTAGAAGACAGAGTCTGGTCCAATGGTGATCTAACTCTGACAACTAAAGTGTCTGTGTATCAAGCATGCGTGTTGTCATCCTTGCTCTATGCTTCTGAATCGCATATAAGGCAGCGTGAAAGATTCCATCAGCACTGTCTTAGACATATCCTTGGTCTGAAGTGGGAAAGCCATGTCCCAGATACGACTGTCTTTACCAAAGCCCAAACAACTAGCATTGCTGCAATTGTGATGAGGAATCAGATGCTTTGGGCAGGTCATCTTGTTCGGCTTTATGACTCTAGACTACCAAAACAGCTTTTTTAAAAATAGTGAGCTCCTTTATTGCATAAGACCACGACACAAGCCAAAAAAATGGTTTCGTGATAGTGTGAAGGAGTGTTTAGTGTATTCCCGTCGATAATTGGTGTGGCGAGAGAAACCACGAACGTAGGAGTTCGAAGCGTGCACGACTGTGTTTGGCATGCAGAACGAAGATCAGAGGCGAGTGGGGAGATTGAACTCGCATTCTCCTGATCGTGAGTCGTGGCCCGACGCATGGGAATGACTAAAACTATCCAGAGTGGCCAGGATGTGAAGGATTGACGCGTGCTGATTAGTGTCGCACCTGCTGGTCAGAGGAGGGAGCCCGGATGAACACTGTAATTGTGTATATATTTGACCAGCTCTGAGAAACCGGGGGACGGCTTGCAGTAGCATTTTGGCTGTGGTGACGAGTGGACGAGAGACAAGACCTTGTGATATTATTGGTAAGAAGAGTGCAGCATTGCTGGGAGAGTAAAATCGTCGGACTTAACTGTGCCCCCCAGAGAACATTCAAATTACAATTGGTAGTCCCTGACTTTTGATCGTTCGCAATGGAGGGCTACGATATACAGGGGTGCAGAACTGTTTGAAGCTGCAAGGGTGGACCGGGCAAAACTCAGGAGAGCGTGCCGAAAACGTGAAACTCTATCGGCCAATTCTGGTGATGTGTGGATCTGTGAGGAGTGTGACCGTCCCCTGTTGTCAAAGACAGGCTTGGTCAATCATATGAAATCACATGAGAGCTACCCGACTGCAATTGTTGTCTCTACCATGCCACACTCTGATTCCCAGCATAATCCCCAACATGAGGACTTTTTATGTTCCTGCTGCACAAAAGTGTGCCGAAAAGCTGGTGGTCTTAAGCTTCACAACACCTGTCGACTCAGTCAACACGGATCGTTTTGTGGGCCAGATATGTTCTAAGTTATGCAAGACTTTGGCAGGATTGAAAAGTCATGAACGAAATCAATAACAGACAATGAATGAAGGAGTGGCAGTCACCTGACAAGACGTTGCAATCAATACATATGTTATGTATATGATATATAATGTCTGTAATATATATTATTTGGGATTTAGTGTGAAGCATGGAGTGTGAAATATATAAGAAACTCAGTTTGTGGAATGTTACGTTTCGTTTTATTTCATTCTAATATTTCGGAGACTTGACTCTGAAGAAGGAGAGTCAAGTCTCCGACCACTTCCAGATACAGAAGGGTCGACCACTTCTTATAAAAAAAAGCGTCCGTTTAACTCCGGCGTGCCCGCTGCGTTGATGAATATCATTCAGTTGTGCAGGGCTCAAATTTTTCGCCAAAGCAGATATTGAATTCATGGGTTCGATCTCATTTTGTACAGTGTTAATTCCTCGCTGAGAGATTCTAGTCATCGTGTTATATACCCTCTTGTCTGGATCCATTTGTTCTTTATTCTTCTTATGAGAGGCATCCGTGGTTATGCCCTCATTTTTAATTCTTTACTTACTTTCTGGAGTAGCTGGCTGTTATTTCTTATTCTCTTCTGTTTCTTTTGGTCCGTAGTCTGTCTTCAATTGGTCTTTTGTTGACTGGTTTGGTTCTGCTATAGGTCTGGTCATTCAAGATGCTGCTCTGATTATGCCAAGGTTGCCATTAGTTCTTAGAGACAACGCAAAGCATATATATATTTGTGATCAGATTTTTATTAACTTCAGAACCAGAACTTTCTAGCAAGGATTCGAGGATTCGAGGATGCGATGCGATGCGTACATTAGGACGTCTCACGGCTTAACTGACTAAAGTAACCGAACCTTCTTTCTCACAGTCTTCGTAACCGGAAGAAAGGTTACCTTGCGTCAGTCACCTAACCCCTCAGATCCTGAATTCAACAACACCTTAATTCAAAATCTATCTACACTAACCGTCTAAAAAACAACAGTACCCATTAATATATAACAAGCGGAATTGACCGGTTATGAACAGATCTCACTAGTGCTACATCAACCGAAAGAGTCGAGCATGGTGTTCCGTCAACGTTAACTGTGATAGTAGATAGAGCTATTTACACCTTGCTTAGGGAATAGATCGGCGTTTCGTTCCCGACCTCGTTTTCCACACAGTCTCAACGCATATGACCGATTTTGTTGCGAGCTCTGTGGCGCCTCCCTTACGAAATGATTGAGTCCATTAAACTTGAAGCAAGTAACAGATGAGCCCCCATCTGGGGATGGCCGAGTACACCAGACAGGTTTCATTGGAGGTGACTGGTTTCTCCACTGAAGCTTCGGACTTAATAATTGCCCGAGCTTGGACCAACAGGTCTTCGATAGATTAAGCGTCCATCCTGCAAGATGATCGCAGGAGCCTCTTCACTGATTGTAGCAATCCTTGCTTGGAGGATAACCACACTAGTACTGTTGTTACTAGTAGTCGCCGTAATATATTGTTTGGTCAGCAGGTTGACAGCCGGAAGACCAGATGCAGATGACTCGAGCATGGGCACCGGGACTGCGTGGGTGTCAAACATGGGAAAACAAAAACAGGATATTACCTTGAACTTATTAAACCGACATTCGACACTCGGAAAGACAGATGTAAAGTGACAATGCGTAAGCACAGAAAATGTGTAGGTGTAGCCCATAACCAATAAAAACAAACTGCGTGGGCAAGGAAGTGTGTCTACAAGAAAACTGCGTAGGTCTCACGATCAAAACGTAGCCCTGTTTATTAAAAAAAAAATCGAGTTCGAAATTGCTCGCAGTCAGAACTCCCGAAAGCTCCTGTGTATGTGAATTCTCTACCGACAGCTCTCAGTCTACACACAATCAAAGAATAAGAATATAACTTTATATTTATATATCTGGTTAGTTTGGTTTGCAGTGTGTATATATTATATTAGTATATATGTTATGTATATATCATCATCATCATCATCTTGTCGCGCAATCAGTACGGATATCCATGACAATCTCTTGCCAAGCTTCTCTATCATTCATTGTCCAAGGGAGATCCTCTGCGCAGCATCCAGCATACTTGGTCAATGTAAGTCCATGGTGGGCGGCCCATATTAGAATGTTTATGTGTTGGCTTCCACAGGAGGACGTCGCTTATGAGTTCGTCTTTGCTCCTCCAGCAGTGTCCAGCATGTCTTGTCCGTCTCACTCGGATGGTTTGTGAGATAGGGGGCAGGTAGCCGTACAGCTGCTTCCTTGTGGGGTGCTGTTTCCACGACTTATTCAAGACTGCACGCAGCATTCTTTTGCAGGTCCCATCTAGCTTATTCTCAGGGCACCTCGTCAGGGTCCAAGTGGTGCAGCCACACGGCAGTACTGATATAACCACAGCCTGGAAGAATTGTTGACTTAACTTGTCAGTGAGATCGGATTTCCATATGACTGATAATCCGTTTATGGCCGACCATTCCTTTCCTATTCGAGTATTAGCATCACCTCTGTGGATGAAATATTGCTGCCTATGTATGTGAATAGTTCTACTTACTTTAGAGGCTTAGAGGCTTACCGTAGAGTGTGGAGATGTCTCATTTCTTTTTGAAACACATGAACTCAGTTTTATCGGAGTTCACCTTCTCCAGGCTATGCAGTAGTGACTCGGCTTGTACCGGTGTATCTGCAAGAAGTGTAAGGTCATCAGCGTAGTCCGCATCTGTGACAGTCTGTGCGGGATATCGTCTGCTTCTTGCCTTTTTTACTGTGAAACCTTTTTCTTTTATGGTATCTAATGATGCTCGGAGTACGTAGTCTAGGCATATTATAAAATATATATGGTGCTAATGTATCTCCTTGTAGGACTCCAGCGGCGATGTCAAAGAAATCTGTGTTTGGGATGTCCCCCTAATAATCAGTGCTAACCTCTGTCGAGCCTTGAGTAAGTGATGTGTGTCAATTAAGACATTTGAGGGGCTGTCCAAGGTATGCTGCGGAGTTATTTCAGTCCTCAATGAGGGAGGTAATTGTGCTGAGGTTGACGCTCTGGTAATGCATGAAAAGCGTTTCGGGTATGATATGCTGATCGGGATCGACGCTGTACATGCATTAGGCAGTGTTAAGATCATGCCTACTGAAAAAGTGCAATTCGAGTGGAAACGCGAACCGTGTGTAACCATTACGATTGAGGAACAGGATTTCTGATCACGAAAAGAAAGCTTGGACGGTAGAATGGAAGTGGATAGGGAACGATGCGCCAGATTAACTGCACAACACTATACAGTGTTCGATTACAGAAGGGCTCATATTAAACAGACCTGCAAACATGGATCACGAATGGATGGCTGATACCGTATCCCCTGAAACAATTGTATCCCTCCTAAAGGATTGATCCTGTTGATGACCGTTACACAAACAATCAGAGCAAGAGTATGGATAGTAATGGACTACAAGGAAGTGAACCAACGCGTGGACGTCTTCACTGCAGTGGAATGGCGATAACAGGAAGCAAACGTGGCTTTGCTTGACCCACACAAAGCATATTTTCAAATACGGATCTATGAATCGTTGTGGTCATTTCAAACGATCATCGTTAAAGGAAGATACTGCTTGACGCTTGTGGGTAGAAGTGGCCGGATGAGAAGTAAACGTGTGGATCGATGCAAGCTCACTGGCAATGGGTGTTGTGTTGGAAAGCCGTAGTACCATACTGGGAGATGGAATTCATAAGGTTTCAGACAATCATTCAAACCTGTCGAGAAATCTGCGCATACACGTATACGCTTGTTTTTCTTTTTAATATACACCGTAGGTGCAGCCCATTCGGAATATTGCACTTTTGAAATTACACCCATTTTTTTCAAATTTGTCTAATTCCTGGTTTATCGAATCCATTGCCGCATAAAGCACACTTCTTTTCGGTTTGAACACAGGCATTGCATTCTCTTTAAATTGCAACTTAACTTTTGTTTTAGTACATTTGCCCAAGTCTTCCGAAAAAATATCTGGACATTCCTTTTTTTACTTATTTAAAAAAAAAAATTCCAATCTCGTGTTTGCATTGGCGATGTTGAATTTACTTTGTTACAAAAAGAATTAATTGGTAAATCCCATAAATCAAATAATGCCATCCAGTCAGTACCAAATAAGTCTGACGTATTTTTTTTAACATGTAAGCCTTCGCTTTCACTGATTTTCCATCAAAAGACACATTACAAATTGATTCACCTATAAAATGTAATTTTTTGCCAGATACACCAATTGCAACTTTTTTGGTGTGTGTCAATTTTGGCTTAATTTTTTTCCAAATGTTTTCACTGGTGACGGACAGATCACTACCGGTGTCGAGTTGCAAACGAATGTTGTTCTTATTCATTTTAATATCAAAGAATTTTCTTTTTTGCGAATCCCCGCTTTGTTTTTTGGATACCACTACATTTCCGTATTTTTTAGTCGCGTCGGACCTTTTTTTCTCTATTTTGCAATGGGGACTAATGTGCCCTAATTATCTATAGAAATAACAAATTTTACTTCTGAATGGGCAATCCCTTTTGAAACGTAGACCCGTACATGAATAGCATGGATTTGGTTTGGTAATCCGTTTATCTTTTTTCCGAACCGTCTTGGGTTTAACGTATGTGGGCTATTTATTTTTCCTCGATCCTTGCAGAATCATGTCTCATGCTTATAATTCGGTTACATTTGTCGACCACTTCTTGTAATGTTAATTTTGGGTCTTCCTCCAATCTTGTGAGGATTCTTGCTCTTACCTCCGAATCTCTGCTCGAAATCAAGCCTTGTACAAATACGCTACCTTATTGTAATACGAAATCAACAACCAAAGAACTCCACAAGTTAAATCTTCTCCAACCAAGAACACTACGAAATCTACATTCAAAGAACTCTCGACATTCAACTCTACGAAATCTACAACTAAGAACTAAATTAATACTACTTCGATAAGGAATTTGTAGCTTAGCTAACTTATTGTCAAAGAACTCTTCAACAACCAAAGAACTCTACATTGTTATCTGGATCAAAGATAAGTCCCCGCAAAACAATCGTTTTTGCAAAACAACTACATCTCTCTCTCTATTAGTTACTACGCCACCCTCTATCAAATTGACATTTCTTCTTTCTTCTTTCTTCTACCTATTTTATTTGTTACATTAAAATTGTTGAAACTTAGTACTTGTTATCGTGTTTTTCTTTCATTCAGTATCCGATTTGAGTCTGTGTATTTCCCGCCCCCTTGAAATTATCTTCCCTTTGTATTCACTTGTATATCGGAACTAAGGAGATTTTCCCCTGGTATATTACAAAAGTGAATTTACCCGTACCCTGGAGCTAAAATATATCCCCATGTTGGTCTTGGTGCTTCACGGCGCTAATCCCGATATTGGAGGGACAGTTGGACTCTTGACCCGTTGAGGGTTAGGCGATAATCGACTTCATGCGGCCTAGAAGAAAATTTTACTACTATGGACAGTTGGAACTCCGATGTCACCCTCATGCAGATAGAAGCAATTAGACCCAGAGTGGTCATCCACACAGATATGAGCCGAACCAAGAAAGGAATAAACTAAAACGAAGCTAAGTGCCACATTCTGTTATGGAATTTTTCTATAGACTGTCACCCTTCTATTCCATTCAAGTTATATGTATATGTGTGTTAGAATCGACTATGACCCCTGAAAAAAGTTATAATGCCTCCTATCTCGCCGTCCAACTAAAATCCAAACAGATAGCGTCACGATGAATATTCCTATTGCGGATATATATAGACATATATGCTCGTGGACTTCCCATTTCTTTCTTCTCTCAAACCTCGACTTCCTGAATAAAATTGTTATAAAATAATATATATATGTCTTGTTGTTCTATTGCCAATTTTGCATGTGCTCCTTTCATTTTTCTTTGGTCTCTCTGATGGAACAGCGTGTAAACGTTTGAAAACGATAGGCGAACGTAACAGTATGCTTTCAGACAAGGACAAGGACACAGGTGGTCCTCAGTCATCTGTAAATTTCATAAAATCTGGACTAACTAAGGTGATCAAGCTTTCTTCAATCGCTGAGACCTAGTCAGTTTGGTAAGAGTCGAATACCAGCCCCCTCATGCCTAATTTTAGACGCCTTGGTGTATAAAGCCTCTTGCTCGCCTAGAAGCCAAACCAGGACAGTCTTCCGAGATGAAAATTTAATCTCGTAGAATATAAGGATTAAAAAGGGGCTGATTAATGAGAGTCGTTAGGACAAAGGTTAAGCACCAATTATAGAGAAGTGATCGCACACAGGTATTTTAACTAAACATTTCTTTAAACAAATTCCGAAAAAACTCTGAATTTAAAAGAAATTTTCTCTCAACCCAAGCTACGAACACTGTGTAATTGTCGCATCTAAGAACTCTTCCCTTATGACATGAGGTAGTAACAGAACAATTGATGGACTGTTCGTAGCTCTAGGCAATTGATATAGTTCTTTCCCGGGTGTCTGTCCCAAATTTCTGTCACCTGATGAATGTTTAAGTGAGCTCCTCAGCCCTTTTCTGGTGCATCTGTCCATAGAACTACAGGCTCTACATGGAGTAACAGAATCCAATTGAAGAAGTTTTCCCCTTCTTCCTCACAATTCTAGGTGTCACGTTAATAAACTGCTAATAGGGATCATCTTGATATTGTCTCTTCGAAGGATCTACCATTACCGAAGAATCTGAAACGGAATCTGAGATTTTTAATGAAATTTTCAATAATAAATAAATTGATTTTTGGGTTTTCAAATTTTTGTTTTAATTCTTTCAAAACTTGACTGTCCCTCCAATTTTTTTGTTAAACGTTTTAATGAATAGAACATAACATAACCTAGTTATTTCCTTTAAAATTGATTTTACAAATATGAGTTATTTTTCCTTTTAAGATCCGAAAAAGAATTAAGGGTAAAAGTTTTTACCTAAAAAAAGAAAAGTGGATCGTAGATTTTCTGATGAAATTGATTAGTCTTATATTTTTTCTAAGAAACTGTAATGTAATAGATGGAAGTCGGTCAGTTCACTACGATTGGTAAAGGGGAAGTAGACATGTAGAAATTGGAAGGGGGAGATACGAAGATCAAAAAGTTTAACAAATTCATTTCCTCGAGTATATTTACCTCATACCCCAATTGTATTAGTTAGGCACAAGGCCCTATTAACGTGGGACCACCCACAAGCCGAGACTCATGAGTGGCAGGTGGAAAAATTGCGTTGATCCCATCATTTCCCCTCAAGGGGGAGCGCCTCATGCACTGGGCAATAAACCCTTTAAATCAATGGGGCAGTTATTGCCTGGGGGGATAGTCCCCTGGGATCGACACTTATAATTTAACCTCTGGCAGATCCAGCGGCCGAAACTCACTGGACCCCAGCCGAAGCCCCTTCGAGGCCCCGTTTGATTTTTTACAAAATTGCCAAGTAAAAGATTCTAAACGACTTGTAACCTTGTTTTATGAATATGACGAAAGAAAAGTAAATGCTACAATCACGTGACCATACAATTTAGAAATAAAGAAAAAACTTTCTCAAAGGCCATTTTATGAAACGACTGGCTCGTCTACTCCGAAGCTTACCGTTACACAGGGATTCTCCCGGATTCATAATTCACTTCATCATTGTAAAACAAATTTAAATTGAATAAAAAATCCTCTAATATCATTAATTATTAATGATTATTTTTTCATATATTATCTATTTTTCAAAACTAGTTGTATGAATAAGCAACGAATAGCCAAGATGGCTGAATCAAATTAATATAGTGAATCACTTTCAACCTCAAAAGTTGCACCTGCTCCTCTAAAACAACAAAAACAAAAAATGACCTCAGTATCTAAAATTTGTGCTAAAGCTAAAGTAATAATTGCATTCCAACATCAATGAGAAATGACTCCCCACGAATCACATTCAAAATGCAAAGTCATCAGGAATTGCTCATTCCCGATGACTTTTATGCGGAAGAAAATGTTATTTTGCAAATTATATCTTCATAGTGTTGACATTTTTAGGCTTGACACAATCAAAGATCATATAAAATCCAAAAATCAATTTGCAAAAAAGTCTACAACAAAGTCTTTTCAACTGAAACAGAAGACAATTATATAACCCGTCGGTCCTCCCACGAGCTGAAGGGCTCACAGAATCTCCGAAATTGGCCGTCAAGATCGGATTTTCTGCATCAACCACGGATTGCAGGGTATCTATATTTGCTGGAAATCTAGCCGAATGCCCCACGTTGTGCTAAGATCTCAAACGACTAGAAATCTGCTATAGAAACTGATTTCCGAGATTAATGGCGGCCGATTGGTCATATGAAAAAAAAGAATAACGAATCTTTTCTTTTTAAAAAAATCAACAACATTTATATTCGAAAATATAAGAATACAAATAATTACTTCTCAAGGTTTGTGGGAGTGATGTGCCCGTAATTAAATACTTCTGGTCTTCTGCAAAGTATTGTGCAAAACAGTTCGTAAGTTGACTAAGTTTTCAAAATGGTCTTAGCTGAAGTCAGTTACTCTCGGCTCTCCGTATTGCGTTAATCTTGTCAGCTAGTCCGATTCTCAAGCGATCACAACTTCATCTGCCCGTTTGGCCTCATCTGCCCATTCGGCCTCTTCTCAGCTACCGTTCTCAAGCACACCCGGCTTCATTCTGATCTCTCGTCAAGATCGTCTCAGTTTAAATAATACTCCGACCGGAACAATTTTATTTCCGGTCGGCATGAAAACATTGGGAATTTTTCTGCTCCACCCACCCAAGAAGGGTAACCGCCTTCCTCTTGTTCAACGAGCCAATCAAATTTACTTCCGCTCACCAATCTGGGTACCATCTCTTCCGGCCACTTGAATGTGTTTTTTAATTAAATACATTCGACCCTTTTTTTTTTTGTCGATTTCTAACAAGTTATCTCAATTCTCCAGCAATAGGGAAACATAAAAACAATAGATTCTCTTTAATCCTGGTTTCTTCATGTTCCGGTAATCTATAAAACAAGATTTATCTTTTCCCATGAGACTCAAGTCTGATCACATCAAAGGCTCGTCTAAGAACGGCTTCCCTCACTTCTGGGAGTTCCGACCTACTTGAGATTTTACTACCGGCTACTATCGCCTCGACCGAGGTCATTTTCGGATCGCCCATCTGTTTTAGATCTACGAGTTATATTTCCGTTTATTAATTCTTTCTTTCTTCTAATTTCAAAACCTAGATCAGGTCATATTTCGATCGCGGCCCTGTACTTCTGACCCAAACAATCGGGAGATTTTAACTTCCGATTTTTCTTTCTTTCTTTTTCTATCTTCCAAACCTGAATCAGGTCACATCACTCCCTTCGCCTTTTGTCATTTACTTGTAAATGACATATCAACCCACCTACCAACTGGTAAGTTCAAAAACAATTCATACATAAGGTTTCTACTAATCATGCAGTAGAAACAGAAAACGTCTTTACTTCTTCCTTGACCATGCAATTGTTCCAGTTCTTTCTCAGTTTTTTTTTTTCGTTCATATTAATTTTCTTTCTACTAATCATGCAGTAGAGGTTTTTTTTTTTCTTTTAAATGTTCTTTTTATGCAGTAGGATAGAATTCAAACAGAGCTCTCAGCGCTCCTTACCAATTACTCAATCCAATCCGTAGATTATGTTCAGAATATCAACACATGTAATATATGTGTACACACACGCACACATATCTTTAGCAACAAGCTTTTGCTTTAACAGCAGCCTTCAGTCCTTCGTCAAGAGTTTTTTTTCTTTGTATCAATCATTGGCAATGGTTCATTTGAGTTTCCCTTGCCTTACACAGAAACACCTAGTGGGTTTCCCTCCTTGCTCTCACACACACCTGCCAGTGCTCTTTTCCTACTTAATACTTTCCTACGTCTTTTCAACAAGAATACTGCTGATAGTATCATCACTATGATCAGCCAAATTCCTATCATAACCGACCAGTTTATCACCATCCCCGACGTTCCCTTCCACACTGAATTCGATGTCCCTACTGAACTTAACTTATCCTGTAACTGGTCTAAATCAATCCTCTCAACTGGCCCTAAAAGCTTAGGTATCTTTCTTAACGTGGCCTCAGAAAATCCTTCACTAGGGTTTTCCACAACTCCACCTAATCGCTAATATTGGTCCCCAATAAGTTAAAAATTGATTCTTTTTTTTCCCTGAAACTTCTCTTTGTATAACTCTAGTATACACAACTTACGATTATCCATTACATATATGGGACTCACAGAGTCGCAAGTTTCTAAGACATCACTTTTACACCTTATTACTTCTACCTCTGACAACAGCAGGAATTCTAGTCGAACCAAGCTCAAAACGAGAAATTCAGTTTCAATTTTATATCGAGCAACTGCTCCAAGTGTCTGGTCTACCCGGGGTTATGGGAGATGTCAATTCATCACCTGATATCTTTCAAAAATACTATCTCTATCCAGTAGGGGAACGGATAACAATACCAACAGTCTATCATCTTCTAAAACAAGTAACACAGCCCAAGGCACTATAATACATCCACAATTCTTTAGTAGGGTCAACTGGCAATCTCAAATGATGAGAGAGCCCTGCCCGTATACCTACGAGAATACTTCTAAGACGACCAGGGGTTACCATAACTTGTCTGTCACATTCCCCACTTCTCCCTGCAAGGTTTCCATACTACCAATAAGCCAATGTATAGTGCCTCTGTTCTTAGCTAACTCCACCCTTGTCATGTTTAAAATGGATACGCTTTCCTTAGCTACCTGGGCTAACACTTTCTGACCCTCTTCTACATCTTTCAATTTTCTTCTGATTGTTTTCATGTCGCTTTCAGATACTGTTCCGAACAACACACTTAGGGCTTTTCCTGCTATGGGTACCACCGCTCTTTTTGGTCTGGTTTGCAACAACTCTACCCACTTTCAAATAATTCTGCATTTTCTTCCCCCGGTATGCTACCATAGAAGCCTCCTGCTCCAAGAAATCTAACAACCTTAGATACTTATCATCATCCGAATTTCTCTCAGTGGTTGACAAGGGTGGAGTAGCTGGCACCTGAAACCTTGCAGAGAAGTGGGGAATGTGACAGACAAGTTATGGTAACCCCTGGTCGTCTTAGAAGTATCTCGTAGGTATACGGGCAGGGCTCTCTCATCATTTGAGATTGCCAGTTGACCCTACTAAAGAATTGTGGATGTATTATAGTGCCTTGGGCTGTGTTACTGTTTTAGAAGATGATAGACTGTTGGTATTGTTATCCGTTCCCCTACTGGATAGAGATAGTATTTTTGAAAGATATCAGGTGATGAATTGACATCTCCCATAACCCCGGGTAGACCAGACACTTGGAGCAGTTGCTCGATATAAAATTGAAACTGAATTTCTCGTTTTGAGCTTGGTTCGACTAGAATTCCTGCTGTTGTCAGAGGTAGAAGCAATAAGGTGTAAAAGTGATGTCTTAGGAACTTGCGACTCTGTGAGTCCCATATATGTAATGGATAATCGTAAGTTGTGTATACTAGAGTTATACAAAGAGAAGTTTCAGGGAAAAAAAAGAATCAATTTTTAACTTATTGGGGACCAATATTAGCGATTAGGTGGAGTTGTGGAAAACCCTAGTGAAGGATTTTCTGAGGCCACGTTTAAGAAAGATACCTAAGCTTTTAGGGCCAGTTGAGAGGATTGATTTAGACCAGTTACAGGATAAGTTAAGTTCAGTAGGGACATCGAATTCAGTGTGGAAGGGAACGTCGGGGATGGTGATAAACTGGTCGTTATGATAGGAATTTGGCTGATCATAGTGATGATACTATCAGCAGTATTCTTGTTGAAAAGACGTAGGAAAGTATTAAGTAGGAAAAGAGCACTGGCAGGTGTGTGTGAGAGCAAGGAGGGAAACCCACTAGGTGTTTCTGTGTAAGGCAAGGGAAACTCAAATGAACCATTGCCAATGATTGATAAAAAAAAAAAAACTCTTGACGAAGGACTGAAGGCTGCTGTTAAAGCAAAAGCTTGTTGCTAAATATATGTGTGCGTGTGTGTACACATATATTACATGTGTTGATATTCTGAACATAATCTACGGATTGGATTGAGTAATTGGTAAGGAGCGCTGAGAGCTCTGTTTGAATTCTATCCTACTGCATAAAAAGAACATTTAAAAGAAAAAAAAAAACTCTACTGCATGATTAGTAGAAAGAAAATTAATATGAACAAAAAAAAAACTGAGAAAGAACTGGAACAATTGCATGATCAAGGAAGAAGTAAAGACGTTTTCTGTTTCTACTGCATGATTAGTAGAAACCTTATGTATGAATTGTTTTTGAACTTACCAGTTGGTAGGTGGGTTTATATGTCATTTACAAGTAAATGACAAAAGGCGAAGGGAGTGATGTGACCTGATTCAGGTTTGGAAGATAGAAAAGAAGAAAAAAGAAAAATCGGAAGTTAAAATCTCCGATTGTTTGGGTCAGAATTACAGGGCCGCGATCGAAAATATGACCTGATCTAGGTTTTGAAATTAGAAGAAAGAAAGAATTAATAAACGGAAATATAACTCGCTGGCCGACCTCAAACGTAGATCCGAAAACAGGTCGAGGCGATAGTGGCCGGTAGTAAAATCTCAAGTAGGTCGGAACTCCCAGAAGTGAGGGAAGCCGTTCTTAGACGAGTCTTTGATGTATCCAGACTTTTAAAAAGAAGGATGGAATATGGCAGCCAACACCACCACCACCCCACACAACAACCAAAATTTGGAGATGTGGATTCATTCAAGGAATTATCGCAGCCAACACCACCACCACCACAACAACAACCAAAATTTGGAGATGTGGATTCATTCAAGGAGATTATCGCAGCCAACACCACCACCACCACCACCACACAACCAAAATTTGAAGATGTGGATTCATTCAAGGAATTATCGCAGCCAACACCACCACCACCAACAACAACAACCAAAATTTGAAGATGTGGATTCATTCAAGGAATTATCGCAGCCAACACCACCACCACACCACCACCAAACCAAAATTTGGAGATGTGGATTCATTCAAGGAATTATCGCAGCCAACACCACCACCACCACCAACAACAACCAAAATTGAAGATGTGGATTCATTCAAGGAATTATCGCAGCCAACCACCACCACCACCAACAACAACAACCAAAATTTGAAGATGTGGATTCATTCAAGGAATTATCGCAGCCAACACCACACACCACCACCACAACAACCAAAAATTTGGAGATGTGATTCATTCAAGGAATTATCGCAGCCAACACCACCACCACCCCAACAACAACAAAATTTGGAGATGTGGATTCATTCAAGGAATTATCGCAGCCAACCACCCCACCACCACCAACAACAACCAAAATTTGGAGATGTGGATTCATTCAAGGAATTATCGCAGCCAACACCACCACCACCACCAACAACAACCAAAATTTGGAGATGTGGATTCATTCAAGGAATTATCGACAGCCAACACCACCACCACCACCAACAAACAACCAAAATTTGGAGATGTGGATTCATTCAAGGATTATCGCAGCCAACACCACCACACCACCACACAACCAAAATTTGAAGATGTGGATTCATCAAGGAATATCGCGCCAACACCACACCACCACAACAACAACCAAAATTTGAAGATGTGGATTCATTCAAGGAATTATCGCAGCCAACACCGCACCCACCAACAACAACAAATTGAAGATGTGGATTCATTCAAGGAATTATCGCAGCCAACACCACCACCACACCACCACCAAACAACCAAAATTTGAAGATGTGGATTCATTCAAGGAATTATCGCAGCCAACACCACCACCACCACCAACAACAACCAAAATTGAAGATGTGGATTCATTCAAGGAATTATCGCAGCCACCACCACCACACCACCACCACACAACCAAAATTTGGAGATGTGGATTCATTCAAGGAATTATCGCAGCCAACACCACCACCACACCAAACAACCAAATTTGGAGATGTGATTTATTCAAGGAATTATCGCAGCCAACACACCACCACCACCACACAACAACCAAAATTTGAAGATGTGATTCATTCAAGAATTATCGCAGCCACCACCACACCACCAACCAACCAAAATTTGAAGATGTGGATCATTCAAGAATTATCGCAGCCACCACCACCACCACCAAAATTGAGATGTGGATTCATTCAAGGAATTATCGCAGCCAACCACCACACCAACCAAAATTTGGAGATGTGGATTCATTCAAAGGAATTATCGCAGCCACCACCAACAACCAAATTGAGAGATGTGGATTCATCAAGGAATTATCGCAGCCACACCACCACCACCAACCAAAATTTGGAGATGTGGATTCATTCAAGGAATTATCGCAGCCCACCACCACACCACCAACAACCAAAATTTGAAGATGTTGGATTCATTCAAGGAATTATCGCAGCCACCACCACCAACCAAAATTTGAAGATGTGGATTCATTCAAGGAATTATCGCAGCCACCACCACCAACCAAAATTTGAAGATGTGGATTCATTCAAGGAATTATCGCAGCCACCACCACCAACTAACTCAAAATTTGANTTGAGATGTGGATTCATTCAAGGAATTATCACAGCCACCACCACCAACCAAAAATTTGAAGATGTGGATTCATTCAAGGAATTATCGCAGCCACCACCACCAACAACAACAAAATTTGGAGATGTGGATTCATTCAAGGAATTATCGCAGCCACCACCAACAACCCAAAATTGGAGATGTGGATTCATTCAAGGAATTATCGCAGCCACCACCACCAACCAAAATTTGGAGATGTGGATTCATTCAAGGAATTATCGCAGCCACCACCACCACAAAAATTTGAAGATGTGGATTCATTCAAGGAATATCGCAGCCAGACCAACCAAAATTTGGAGATGTGGATCATTCAAGAATTATCGCAGCCACCACCACCACCAACAAAAATTTAAGATGTGGATTCATTCAAGGAATTATCGCAGCCCACCACCACCAACAACCAAAATTTGGAGATGTGGATTCATTCAAGGAATTATCGCAGCCACCACCACCAACCAAAATTTGAGATGTGGATTCATTCAAGGAATTATCGCAGCACCACCACCACCAACAACCAAAATTTGGAGATGTGGATTCATTCAAGGAATTATCGCAGCCACCACCACCAACCAACCAAAATTTGGAGATGTGGATTCATTCAAGGAATTATCGCAGCCACCACCACCAACCAAAATTTGAGATGTGGATTCATTCAAGGAATTATCGCAGCCACCACCAACAACCAAAATTTGGAGATGTGGATTCATTCAAAGAATTATCGCAGCCACCACCACAACCAAAATTTGGAGATGTGGATTCATTCAAGGAATTATCGCAGCCACCACCACCACCAACCAAAATTTGGAGATGTGGATTCATTCAAGGAATTATCGCAGCCACCACCACACCAACAACCAAAATTTGAGATGTGGATTCATTCAAGGAATTATCGCAGCCACCACCACCACCACCACCAACCAAAATTTGAGATGTGGATTCATTCAAGGAATTATCGCAGCCACCACCACCACCACCAACAAACCAAAATTTGGAGATGTGGATTCATTCAAGGAATTATCGCAGCCACCACCCACCACCAACCAAAATTTGAAGATGTGGATTCATTCAAATTATCGCCACCACCACCACCACCAACCAACCAAAATTTGAAGATGTGGATTCATTCAAGGAATTATCGCAGCCACCACCACCACACAACAACCAAAATTTTGAAGATGTGGATTCATTCAAGGAATTATCAGCCACCACCACCACCAACAACCAAAATTTGAAGATGTGGATTCATTCAAGGAATTATCGCGCACCACCACCACCAACAACAACCAAAATTTGAGATGTGGATTCATTCAAGGAATTATCGCAGCCACCACCACCACCACCACCAACCAAAATTAAGATGTGGATTCATTCAAGGAATTATCGCAGCCCACCACCACCACCACCAACAACCAAAATTTGGAGATGTGGATTCATTCAAGGAATTATCGCAGCACCACCACCACCACAACAACCAAAATTTGGAGATGTGGATTCATTCAAGGAATTATCGCAGCCACCACCACCAACAACAACAAAATTTGAAGATGTGGATTCATTCAAGGAATTATCGCAGCCACCACCCACCACCAACAACAAAAATTTGAGATGTGGATTCATTCAAGGAATTATCGCAGCCACCACCACCACCAACAACAACCAAAATTTGAGATGTGGATTCATTCAAGGAATTATCGCAGCCAACACCACCCACCACCAACAACCAAAAATTTGAAGATGTGGATTCATTCAAGGAATTATCGCAGCCAACACCACCCACCACCACACAACCAAAATTTGGAAGATGTGGATTCATTCAAGGAATTATCGCAGCCACACCACCACCACCACCAACAACAACCAAAATTTTGAAGATGTGGATTCATTCAAGGAATTATCGCAGCCAACACCACCACCACCACCACAACAACCAAATTTGAGATGTGGATTCATTCAAGGAATTATCGCAGCCAACACACCACCACCACCAACAACAACCAAAATTTGAAGATGTGGATTCATTCAAGGAATTATCGCAGCCAACACCACCACCACCACCCAACAACAACCAAAATTGAGATGTGGATTCATTCAAGGAATTATCGCAGCCAACACCACACCACCACACCACAACAACAAATTTTAAGATGTGGATTCATTCAAAGAATTATCGCAGCCAACACCACCACCACCACCACAACAACCAAAATTTGAAGATGTGGATTCATTCAAGGAATTATCGCAGCCAACACCACCACCACCACAACAACAACCAAAATTTGAAGATGTGGATTCATTCAAGGAATTATCGCAGCCAACACCACCACCACCACCAACAACAACCAAAATTTGGAGATGTGGATTCATTCAAGAATTATCGCAGCCAACACCACCACCACCACCACAACAACCAAAATTTGAAGATGTGGATTCATTCAAGGAATTATCGCAGCCAACACCACCACCACCACCAACAACAACCAAAATTTGAAGATGTGGATTCATTCAAGGAATTATCGCAGCCAACACCACCACCACCACCAACAACAACCAAAATTTGAAGATGTGGATTCATTCAAGGAATTATCGCAGCCAACACCACCACCACCACCAACAACAACCAAAATTGGAGATGTGGATTCATTCAAGGAATTATCGCAGCCAACACCACCACCACCACCAACAACAACCAAAATTTGGAGATGTGGATTCATTCAAGGAATTATCGCAGCCAACACCACCACCACCACCAACAACAACCAAAATTTGGAGATGTGGATTCATTCAAGGAATTATCGCAGCCAACACCACCACCACCACCACCAACAACCAAAATTTGAAGATGTGGATTCATTCAAGGAATTATCGCAGCCAACACCACCACCACCACCAACAACAACCAAAATTTGAAGATGTGGATTCATTCAAGGAATTATCGCAGCCAACACCACCACCACCACCAACAACAACCAAAATTTGAAGATGTGGATTCATTCATTATCGCAGCCAACACACCACCACACACAACAACAACCAAAATTTGAAGATGTGGATTCATTCAAGGAATTAAGCCCCACCACCACACCACCAACAACAACCAAAATTTGAAGATGTGGATTCATTCAAGGAATTATCGCAGCCAACCACCACCACACAACAACCAAAATTTGGAGATGTGGATTCATTCAAGGAATTATCGCAGCCACCACCACCAACCAAAATTTGAAGATGTGGATTCATTCAAGAATTATCGCAGCCAACACACCACCACCACCAAGAACAACCAAAATTTGAAGATGTGGATTCATTCAAGGAATTATCGCAGCCAACACCACCACCACCACCACCAACAACCAACATTTGAAGATGTGGATTTATTCAAGGAATTATCGCAGCCAACACCACCACCACCACCACCAACAACAACAACCAAAATTTGAAGATGTGGATTCATTCAAGGAATTATCGCAGCCAACACCACCACCACCACCAACAACAACCAAAATTTGAAGATGTGGATTCATTCAAGGAATTATCGCAGCCAACACCACCACCACCACCAACAACAACCAACATTTGAAGATGTGGATTTATTCAAGGAATTATCGCAGCCAACACCACCACACCAACAACAACAACCAAAATTTGAAGATGTGGATTCATTCAAAGAATTATCGCAGCCACGACCACCAACCAAAATTTGAAGATGTGGATTCATTCAAGGAATTATCGCAGCCACCACCACCACCAACCAAATTTTGAGATGTGGATTCATTCAAGGAATTATCGCAGCCACCACCAACAACAACAACCAAAATTTGGAGATGTGGATTCATTCAAGGAATTATCGCAGCCACCACCACCAACCAAAATTTGAAGATGTGGATTCATTCAAGGAATTATCGCAGCCACCACCACCAACCAAAATTTGAAGATGTGGATTCATTCAAGGAATTATCGCAGCCACCACCACCAACCAAAAATATGCTTCCACCCTACCCAGGAGATATATAACTGCTCTAAAAAATTCATCATTAAACAACAACATACACATCACCCCCTCTGACAAAGGAGGAGGAGTGGTCGTTATGTGTTCTAAACAATATAATAACAAAATGCTTGATATCCTCAATGATCATAATACCTATGAAATAATCTCTCCACAAACCATTACTAACAGCACAATCATGTTCAGCAAAACATAAAATACTCATAGGCAACACAGATAAAACTTGACTCACTTTGATAGACTATCAGTCTATCGTCCCCACCATTTACGGTCTCCCCAAAACACATAAACCAGGCATTCCATTAAGACCCATATTTTCGGGAATTGGAACTGCCCCTCCTAAAATTGCTAAATCTCTAGCTAAACTATTAACCCACCTATTAGGTACGGTTAGCAAATCTAAGATAAAAAATTTGAATAGCTTAATTGAAAATTAAGAAATATAAACATGAACAACAAATATCTAGCAAGCTTAGATATTAAATCACTTTACACTAGTATCCTGGTTGACAAATGCATTACTCGTCTAGAAAACCATCTCAGCAAAATTAATACTTTCTTTCCATTACCTATTAACAAGATAGTCCAAATTTGCACTAGAAATTGTTTTTTTTCCAATATAATGGAACTTTTTACAAATAGAAGTTCGGGTTGCGTATTGGCGTGCTTATTCCTTGAATTCTTAGAATCCGGACCGTACTTTTTTCCGTTACATTGACGACATGTTATTCATTTACTCGAAAAACTGTAATTTAACTAATATCATTGATAAACTAAATGATGTGGAACCCTCCATTAGATTTACTCATGAACTCGAACAAAACCACACCCTACCATTTTTAGACACACTTATTATAAACAATAACAACATTTTAGAATTTAAAGTTTATCATAAGAATACCAACAAAAATGATTACATCTATTTTTATTCCCACCATAACAATAAGATAAAAAGTGGTATCATAATAGGTTTCTTTCTTAGAGCACTTAGGATATGCAATAAGAAATATTTAGAATTTAATATTATTGAAAAGTCTTTTCTTAAATTACAATACCCTTTAAACTTCATACACACACACATTATATATATATATATATATATATATATATATATATATATATATATATGAAGTAGTCAGTGTGTTTGAAAAGGCCGAAGGCCGACAATTTGTGGGAGATTATGTGCTTAATTAAAGTCATACCTAATTTTGTTAATTAATTATAACTAAATGAATTAGGCGTGCATATCGGTTTAAATGTAAAGCGTAAACAAATCGAGAAAAAGTCATCTCTGTATGTACATTTCAGCCCATTAGGCCTCATCATATATATATATATATATATATATATATATATATATATATATATATATAAACAAAAGAAATTTTTTTTTTTAAATACGTCTATGAGGTCAAAATTGGCAGTACCTAATATTTGAAATTTGAATTTGTGTTTTGTAAAAATTCATCGAAAAATATTTTAAACGTTAGAATATCTAAATTGACTTGCTGATAAAAAGGCGTATGGGGGGGATATTGTAAAATATCTACATTAATTTACCCATAAATTGCACGACTCAGAAAATATCTGTTTGGTAGAGTAAAATAGGTCAGGAGTACGGGTGGCAAAATGTTAACATTACCAATATTTTCCAGGAGAGAGTGGTGGTGGGGTTGCTATTTACATCGTAAAAAGGACAGTTATTTTTGATGAAAACAAAAAAAAAAAAACAAAAAGAAAACGAAACTTTTGTTGAAGCGACATATGCTTGAAGCCTTAGTTAGGGGTCTGGGAGTGGGGACCAACGTTTGTCTTAAAAAAACTCACTTTTGATCGCTTTCAAAAATGTTTAATAAAAACTTTTTTTAAATGAACATTAATTTAATTCTTAAATATTAGTATTACGTTACTACGTATTTTTTTGTTTAATTGATCATTTTCAATCAAAATTTTGCTTGCGCGCTATTCTATACATTCAAGTACAAAACATTCTTTGATTTTCAGTAACTATTTTACACGAGTGCTATTTAAAAAAGAAGAAAAAAAGGATTTTAGGTCACTTCTTCAAATAAAAATAACGCATTTTAGGTAAAATTTCTTCTAAATAATGGTATTTATAATGACAAAATTAAAATTATGTCAATTCAGTTGTGGAGATGTTTTTATTTCGAATTTCTGTGAAAATTATTTGACTAACTTACAGACAAAATATTCCTAAAGTCTTGCTAAAATATTAAATCATTTTATTCAATTAAACACTACTGAACATGATTATCAAGAAAATGTTAAAGTTACATCTTTTGAATTTTACCAAATTTTACGTCTTGTAAAACGGAATTAAAAAAAAAACCCTTCAACTCTTTAACAACCTTTAAAGCAGTCTGACTGAATAATTCTTGTCTTGTTCAGTCACGTGAAAATAAATCAAAATATGCTACATGATGAAAACCAGACTTCATTGGATGAAATCAACAAGTACCCACTCAGTCAGAAGCATTTTTAATGTTTAATGAATATTCATGATTAATTTGGGAAATCTTGCGTAGATTCGATGAGCGTTAAGAACAAAAGCAAAAAACACTGTCCTTGTTATTTTACTAGTTATATTTGTTTATTGTAATAATAACATTAAAAATTAATTTTTCAAAAATTCAAATTTTCCAGGACAAAATTACGAAAAGTTTCCAGGATTTTTGACCCCTCCCCCGTTTTTCCAGGTTTTCCAGTACTGGAAAATGAAAATTTTATTTTCCAGGTTTTCCAGGACGCGTGGGAACCCTGTTATGGTTTAGTTCCTGTGTTGCGGGGCCAATAAGGATGTCGACCCCACAAACTTTTGAATAAGTAAAACGACTGGAGGCAATGAAAGAGACAAAGGCAAAGGATTTAGATGGCAGGAAGTAACCAGGTGGTCAATTTATTATCGAAGAATTGACAAAGGTAAATCGGCAAGTTGAGAGTTTTCGTCGTTTGAGGTTGGTCGCTCAATGTTCGGTCAGTCTTTCGTCGATCTTGGTGGATAGGTCGTCGGTTGTCGGATGGGCAGCTGGAATCCGGAATCGGGATAGCAGTGCGTCTACGGGCGAGGTTGGCGTCGTGATCGGTCGGTAACGGTCTCGGCTTGCGGTTGTATCGGCTGCGAGCCCCGGTCGTAGTCCCGTCGAGGACTGTTCGGGTACGAGCGTGAAACGTAACAGCCACGGACCGTTCGCTTAGCACGTGCGTTGCTTGGGTCTGATTGGCCGCGGTTATGCAGGATTTCAGACCGGCTGGTACGTGTGCGCAAATGCCTCGAGTAGCTAGGTGTTTGCTTGGCGGAAGATCGAGTCGGATCTACCAAGCGAGAGAGGCAGGGCGTTCAGGAATCAGGAAAGGCCATTTGTTTGGAACAGGAATGAAGATCGTCAACTGTTGGTGGCTGGCTGGAACTGTTTTGTCATCGCAAAGAATGACTTTCTTAAATACACGAAATTTACCGGAAATATCGAATGACGTCAGGCAAAAGTTCGTCAGCGATGATGAAAATAGTGGAGAAGGGAAGTTTTGGCTACGTGACAGAATGCGCGTAGTATTCGGCCAAAGGGGGGGGGGGCTTAGAACAGCGAAACTGGATTTGTCTGGAAAGGGTTTTGCGTACGTGCCTTAACGCACACGCGCGTTGGCCTGCGTGCGTGCAGAGAAAAGGGTCAAGGCTGTTTTGGCCCCGACACCTGTCTTGTAAAATTTTAGTCAAAATGTTTGACTTTCTCATATATTTATTCTTAAGATTCAAGTTATTTGCTGTTGATTCTTTAAATGTGATTTTTCTGTTAATTTTAATATTGCGAATCAATGATTATAAATCAATCTGGATCCCTTTACTTAAAAACACAAAAACACTGACCAATTACAGCCCTCCAAAAATTCACTCCGTGAATTTTAAAATACAAACTTTTTACAAATCACCCACCATAGGTAGGGGGGGGGGCAATTGTTGCAGCCATTTCCGAGAATTTTTAACCCCCCAAAAATTTCAACACTCTCCGGACAAGAGAAAAAAATCTTTCAAAGCAGGGGAAGGATAGTTTCATTATAAAATATCCCATCTACTTTATCATTACCAGCAAAAAAAAAAAAAAAATATCTACAAAACACATAAGTAATTAGAGGCTGACCAAGTCATACCTATCTCATCCTTTCAAACAATAAAACTAATTCTAATACACCCAAGCGTTTAAAGTCAACATAGAAGCTTTCCCTTTGCCAGTATCATTCCATAACAGACATTTTTCTATCCTTTCCAATATGTAACTGGCAAAAGAAGAATGGTCCCAGAGAAAACAACACTAACTGACTCCAAACCTTCAACCATAATGAGTATATCTAAAACTACAAATAACCTTTATTATTACTCCCTAATCCTTTCAAATGTTCTACAATACAAATCTCATACAAATCAAATCCTTAAAAAAATTCACCCTGGAAAGACATTCTTCTGCCAGGAAACTCACACTAGAGTTTTTGAAACACTGCTACAGTGTGTGGATGGAGAAAGGAATTAGGAGAAAACAAATCATAAAATATGTCTCTAACACATCTCCAAGAAAAGGGACAACAATCCACAGTATTACCAATACAGGATTAAAAATAAAAAATAAATAAAGTGACTTCAGTCACTTAATGACTCATAAGGACAAACTCTCACCATCTCTACAAGGCGCCTCCACACTTTCAAACCAAGCTGAATAGAAGGGTGGGGCAAGGACTTAAAACTTGGAAGTACTAAACTCCCTTCACCTTATTATAATGGAGACTATGTATCAGTCTGTCTCCAACCATAACTAACGCCAACAACGATGTCACAAATTCTTGAGTAATTTACTTATTTTCCTCAAGGATTAAGTCATAATCATCATTCAATTTTATAATTGCCTCATCTATTAATCTTTACTATCAAGTAAAGCCAAATTAGACTCGATTCAAAAATATTAATATTACCTATATTAACCAAGGGTTTTGAATCATTCAATACATATTATATATCACAAAAAATAAAGGTTTACATATCACATTAGGGTAGGTCGATTTTTATACCAACACTAGGTTCAAACGGAGAAAGTTGCTATTTAACATAAAGAATAATTGTACAAAATATTTTTCGATAAAACTTTACCAATGTTTGAGCAAACGCATTTAAATACAAACAAAATCGAATGTTTTGAAATTCACTTAACCGAAAAATAAGTAGGTCAAATTAAACCGTAGTTTTGAAGAAAAAACATGTAAAAAATAGGCTTAATAAAAGATTTTATTTCATTCAAAATCATGCAATTCTTGGTAGATTAAATAAAAGTAAATAAAAAAGAAAACGCTGCAAAAATATTTAATTTAAGAAACTATAAATATTAACTGTCAGGAATGAAGACTAAGACTCGGAGATAAGATTATCCAAGCTTTATTCAACAAAATAACAGAGTACGATAATGCACGTGTGATGTGCGACTCAGAATATGGCTGACAGCCGTATTCCGAGGAAATGTCATAAATGGATACAGATGTCGCAAAATGAGTATCGTAAGGTACTATTTATTTACGACATCCCTCCCCACTAAAAGAGGAGGTAATTATTTTAGTCCCAGCCATACCTTTTCGGTGGCACCGATATGCGTTCTGACCTCCGGATTGGTTGCTCGATTCCTCTGTCTGATGAATTAGGATGGTCTGTATCCGAGTCACTTTCTGGGCTCACATCTTGTATCGTTGGTGCTGGTTCAGGGAGGGTCTCCCCGGGGAACTGCTGAGGAGTCTGCTGGGATGACAACGCTTCGGAACCAACGGGATCTGGGGCCAGGTCCTGAACTGACACAGTCGATTCTCTCCCGTCCGGATATCTGATTACTATCAATCAGGTCAACCCGATCCACTAAGGGGTAATTTTTGGTGTTACGAACGAATCGTCGCAACAACACTGGTCCCGGGTTCATTAACCATGATGGAAGAGAGTTCCCATGGGTTGTGCGTCTCTGGAATTTAAAAAACGTTCGTGTGGAGTACAATTCGTCGTTGTACATAACAGTGATCGCATGGAATGGAGAACTTGTGGTAAGACCTGCTCCCAATGCTTATCTGGTAGTTTGTGCGACCTAAGGGCCAGTTGGATTGTTTTCCAGATAACCCCTACATATCGTTCAGCCTGGCCGTTACCTTGTGGGGGATAAAGCGTTGAATTACTGGTGGCAACACCCTTTTTTAATAAGTATTCCTTTAGGTCTCGTGATATAAATGAACGGCCTCTATCCGAGTGTACGTAGTCTGGCATTCCACTCATACTGAAAAGGAGTTCCAGGCAGTTTATAACCGTGGAAGTCTGCATGTCCGGACAGGAATATAAAAACTATGACTAACAAATACGGATTGCGAGTAGCAGTTGGGAGAGGCCCCTTAAAATCAATACTGATCCTTTGCATCGGACCAGTGGTTTTTATTAATGTACCTTCAGCAGGCCGATAGAACCGCGGTTTGAGTTCTGCACAAATTCTGCAGGATGCACAGGTCTTTTTTACATCTTCAGTTGAAAAGGGTAGATTTCTTGATTGCACAAAATGTAAGTCTTGATACGCCCGGATGGTATAGTTTTTCATGTAATTCCACCAGTACTGAGGTTTGAGAACTTAATGATGCACAATAAGTGCGACTGAAAGTGTCTGCAGCTACGTTATTTCTTCCAGGTCGATATTCAATATCAAAAGATAATTCACCAAGTTCCATTCTCCACTCATTAATTTTGGCATTTTTTATTTTAGTACGTTTTCTGTTATCGTACATAAAGGATACAGACCTTGCATCCGTGTAAAGTTTGAAACGGTGTGGAGACAGGAGATGCTTCCATTTCCGTACAGCCTCTATTATGGATAGAGCTTCTTTCTCAACAATGCTATATCCCGTTTCACTTGCTTGGAGCGATCTTGACATGAATGCTACAGGTCTTCCATTTTGGTTAAGGACAGCAGATACAGCGTAATCTGAAGCATCACAATCCAACTGAAGTGGTAAATTTGCTTTGCACAGTTCTGATTTTAATGTATTAAATGAGTGCCTCCTCCCCCAATGGGAACCGGTCTGCTTTCACTAAGGGTTGTATTTTGTCCGAGAATTCAGGGATCCACTTGGCATAGTAAGCAAACATTCCCCTGATTCTCTTCAGACTGGCCATATTCTTAGGTAGTGGTAGTTCCTGTAATGGCTTCATCCTTTCAGGGTCAGGCTTTATCATTCCATTCCCTACACAATATCCCAAAGTGTTTAGTGTGGTCACTTTCTTAATGGTTTTGGAGTCATTTAAGGTTAAGTGTCTTTTTTTTACAACCATTAAGAAATTCTTTACGTTGTTGTCATGGTTCTCTTCTGTTTTAACTCCAATTATCACATTACCGAGATAGGGAAATGTATCAGACAAACCCTCCTTTTTTACTATGTCATTCATAGCACGTTGGAAAGCAGTTACACCGAATCGAAGCCGAGTGAATTCGAATAGCTGTCCATTCGCTTCGAAAGCAGTATATTTCATATCCGACTGGTTGAACCTGATTTTATGGTAGGCACTTTTTAAGTCGAAGGTAGAGAAATATTTATATCTGGCAAGATTTGCAACCAGGTCAGAAATTCTTGGTAATGGAAATGCGTCCTGTTCTGTGTAAATATTTATTTTTCATTCGCAAGTTTTTTTGCGTGCTACCTAGCGATTTGCCTTTATTTATATGGTAAGTAAATACATATTTTATCTTTTCCTATATTTTCCATTTCTTTAAATTTTACTCTTGAATTTATAATTCAATTTGTTCAATTTCTTATAACAACAAATCGTACTCTTCGCGGAGAACCGTCCCGGCCTCCTACCTCAAAAACCACTAGCCGGTGGCTGCTCAAAAAACAAAAACAAAAAACAACCAACTTAGGGCGTTTTTCCCAGAAACCCAACGCCAACTCTAACCCCCCTTAGTTAAAATTAACAGTTTTATTACAAAATTTGTGGGTTCTGTTTTTTCTGAGTCACCCTGTATACAGAGGACAAATTTTTTATTTATTTTCCTATTAAACTTCGGCCACGGACTTCAATCGTAGCTGGATTTTTTTTCAGCAGCCACCGGCTAGCGGTTTTTGAGGCGAAGAGTACCCAACAAATACATTTCTTATAACAACAAATACATTTTTTTCAGATAGTTTTCAAAAAAAGATGGTTGGAAAACGAACTCGTAGTGCTTCTTCTACAAACTTTGGAGGTCCACCTTTTCCATTAAATAAGGCAGAGCCGCCAACTTTTAGACAATTAATCCAATATAGTAATTTTCTTAAAAATACTTGTTCAAATTTAACAAACTTCGATATTAAAAATATAATTGATATTTGGAATGCGGTTAATCCCCCTTTGCCCTATTAACCGAAAGGTCTATTATAATTAAACTGAAAAGGACAGGTTTCGAAAAGTCGCATCAGATGAATAGAAAATCTGTTTCTTCAGCGCAATAGAAAATTATGGTATAAAAACTGGATACATTGTTTGACATTTCTTCTTGTTCCTGTCAATTGCCAATTTTAAGTTGTGAAGACAAAAATGTGAAACACAAAAAAGAAAATTGTCAGACTAGGCACATAATCTGTATTTGTCCTCTAAAAGATAAGGTAAAGTTATTTTTCTATTTTTCGTTTCTTTATTTTTTAATGAATTCAAATATCATCCCAATATCATAAACATTTTAATTCAATTGAATTTCTATAATGATATTTTATGTAAATAAGTTAGAAAAGTAACTTGTACCATTTTCTTTCTATGTGATATAATATTTAGAGATTTTGAGATTTCAGTTGGTTAGATGTATTTATTCAACATAAATTATATCTAATATTTCAGGTACCAATGGAAGACAGTATCTAAAAGAACAGAGGGACTCAAGAGTAGTTTCCAACTTGGACCCGTGGATAAAGCTGCCATTCAGAAACCTAAAAGTAGTGTAGTAGAAGGAAAAAGACAAAACAAATTGATTTCTCTCCTATTACCTCTACATCTTATGATCAGGATGTTATTCTTTCCCATTCATTAAATAGTGAAGAAATAGATTAAGATTATGAGCCTGGCAGATATACCACGAGTGTTTACAGCCTTTCAAAAATTCCTCGGTATGCTACTGAGTTGATCAAGAGTGATGTTTTATCGAACTTAGGAGCAAGTCTTGCAAATGCTTTTCTTTTAGATCTACAGGCTATGGGCCTTCTCAACCCGAGTGTTGATATTAAAAACATAATTTTAGATAAATCTAAAATAGACCGTGCAAAAGAAAGAACAAAAACAAATGCCCATCAAAACACATTGATAAAAAAGAAAAATATTTGTATTGGTGTTGATGGAAGACAGGATAAAAATACTCTCTTATACAAAGAAATTGTGGGGGTAGATGGAAAGAAACAATTTAAGAAAACGAAGGGAACAGAACATCATTTGACATTTACAAAAGAGATGGGTTGTGGTAAACGTGGAAAGTACCTCACACATAGAGTTATCCCAACTATTGGAGCAACTGGTGCTGTTCTAGCAGAGGAGGTTTTTAGTGTTTTGGAGGAGTATGACAGTATTGATACCCTAAAAACTGTTTTACTGGATAATACCAATACAAAAACTGGCTGTGAAGCTGGGCTAGTTTCAGTCCTAGAGAAACAACTAAAAAGGAAATTGCACATTATTGGTTGCTCTCTACATCAAAATGAGCTTCCACTCGGGGCGGTTTTTAAGCACATTGATGGCAGCACAAGAAGTCCATCATTTATTGGTCCAATTGGGAGATTGTGTACAAATGAATATCATAATTTACCTCAGATCAAATTTGAACCGATAGCTAGTCCTCTAGGGAGCCAATATTCTAGCATTAAACAGACAGATGATCTGAGTAGTGATCAGATACTTCTTCTAGAATATGCAGTAGGGATTTCACAAGGGAAAGTCAGCCCTAGATATGCTGCATTGAAAATTGGACTTTTAAATCAGGCAAGATGGTTGACGTTAGCTACCAGACTAATGTGTTTGTGGACTCGTGGAATTTACCCTGAAAACATATAAAAACTACACAGCCTAATCCAGTTTATTGTTGAAGTTTATGTAGCTAGCTGGTTTGAAATTAAAAGAGACAATAAATTTCATAACCAGCAACTGTATATTTTCAATATGCCGCAAAAAATCAAAAAGCTACCACCTGAAATTCAGGAGATTGCATTCAAAAATATTCAGGATAATGCTTTTGGTCTCCTACAAGAAAATATGTTGTATTCAATGTTTAAATCAGATGAACTGAAAGTGAGAGACGAAGCTATAAAAAGAATTTTAGCCATTCGGTAAGTAATTTAAATAAAATTGATTAAAATGATTTCATCGATTTATAGATTCAATTTAAAGTAATATCCTAATTTCATGATGAAACTTAAAAATTAAGACAAGGTTGAACTTTCAGTTTAATTCAATGTATTGATTTTTCATTTTTTCAGGAGAGAGAAACCAACCAAAAAGAGGCTAAAAAATACCAAAAATAAATTTTGATGCTACACATTGGTCACAGTTGATCGACCTGTCTCAAAATGGAATTGGTAAGCCTGGATTCACAGAAGAATTTTTAGATAATGAACTGGAGTCATCAAAGAGTGGGATAAAATTAGAGTTGCCTGATTTGCCTTTACACTCACAAAGTGTTGAAAAGGCAGTAAAATTAACAACTTCAGCTTCCCAATCGGTTTATGGAATTGAAGCAAGGCATAGGCATATAATTACAAAAGTTTTATGCTTCAAAGGGCTCTTATGTAGAGCAGTTTAATATGATGGTATGATAAAACTTACTATTATTACAGAACATTCATGTATCTTTATCATGTCTTTTATAAGTTTATGCATTACAATGATTATATAAAATATAAACTTAAAAGACTCACAATCAATAACCAGTAGATATTTAAAGGAATGTTCAAATTACAATGGTAGTTTATGTTAAAATCATCACCCCTGCATTTGTTTCTAGCAGAGTTCATACTTATTTGCTTTTGTTCCATTGATAACAGAAAAAATAACGCTACAACAATATATTGCAATGTTATTAATGACTTATCTCAATTAATGAGGTAAAATGCTGCTTATTTTAAATATTAGGGTGGGGTGGGGGTTATAATTTCACATTTAATGTTACTTTGGATATATTCTATTCCTTTTATTTGAATAAGATACATTTACAAATTTTTCTGGATTGAAATTATAAGCAATTTCTTATGTAAATATATCAAAAACAAGGATTTCAGAGGGCTTCATAATAGACGATCTTTAAAACTGAATGCTCAAAAATTGGTTCAAGCTAGAAACCTACTTTTTGGTGTCAGTACTTATCATACCAATACCCAACTTTCTTTATTTGTTACATTTTGATATTCCAAAAAAAAGTTGAAAATCGACCTACCCTAATATCACATAGCATGGATAATTTACCTAGTGGTTTTAACAAACCCGGCTTAATAAATATTTACTTGGTGTTATCGATTTCTAACACTAGAATATTATACTCGAAAGTACCAAAACAACTCTATGCATAATTTTACACAGACCCCAATTAAATTCAAACAAACATAAGTATGATATTTTATAGGCCCTTTTCCATTAGTCTCGTTAGACATTCTGATATAATGGAATGACCCATCTTCCCCGTACCCCAACAGTGGTGATGGTTCTATCCACTATTTAAGAACACACATATTACTCTGTGAAATTACTCACTTCAAGTACTTAGACGACGGACTCTCCTCCTAATACTCACGTGACCTTACTATATAACAAGTGATGACGAAGATCTGAACGAACCCGAAAAAAAATCGTGTAGCAGGTCGCAACACTGATTTGAACTTGGAACGCAAGAAAACGGTTAAAAAAAGAAAAAATCGTGTAGCAGGTCGCAATTTCAAGGTTGGATTTGAACCTAGACCGCAAAAAAGCGGTAATTTTTTTTTTATCGGCAGAACTTTCGGCAAAATCTGGATTTTCGTTTTCTCTCGCGTTTCGTATTTGACAGAAATTACGTTGTGTCAAGACTTTCTTTTAGGGTTTCACTATTAGGAACAGGATCAGGCTGTTCTCACAGTTGAGTACTGTTGTGTGGAGGTATTTTTGTAAAATTTAATACCTTTAAAACAAAATGGATCAGTTGGTGCAAATTACGAAGTCGTTATGTACGTCTATACAGTAACAAGAAAAGTTGCATGAGGAACGCAATCAACTAATTCAGGAGCAATTAGAATAAATGCAAAACCAACTATTGAAACAACAGGAGAATTTTGAGAAACTACTAACAGATCAAGTAGTTCAAGAAAGAGGATCAAGGATCTTCTCGGTGGAGGGAATTTCAAACTCTCACTCAGAATTTCACTATGACCCCGACAACGGTATGACGTTTCCAGCATACTATAGGAGATATGAGTCTATCTTTTCAAAAAGGTGTCTACTGTGGCCCGACGAAGAAAAAGTGACATTGTTACTTCAGAAATTAAGTTCTCAAGAAAATACGAAATATACAAATTTGATACTAAACCAGAGGAAATTTCGTTTGACGAAACGATTAAAACATTGTCGAAAATCTTCGAAGAACGTGATAGACTTTTCCATACGCGATATAAGTGTTTAAATATCGTCAAACTGGAAAATGAGGATTTTGTTTCTTACGCCGGTATAGTCAACTCTTAATGTGAACTGTTTAAAATAAACGAAATTTCAAAGGACATATTCAAATGTTTAATCTTCGTGCAAGGATTAACTGCACCAAAATACAAAGACATACGTTCCAGAATATTAACAATCATGGAACAGGACCCAGACATCACATTACAAAAAGTAACTGAGGAGTGTCAAAGATTAATTAACGTCAAACGCGATAACTCGCGTATCGAAGAAAAAAATATCTCGCAGGTACAAAGGATAAAACAAAGAGTCTCCAAAAGTAAAGAAAAGAATTATAAATGCAAAGCTTGTGGGGGTAAACATCATACAAGAAGTGATTGTTATTTTAAAAATACGTGTTGCTTTGAATGCGGGATATAAAACTTCTGTATGTCGAAAAAGAAAAGAACAAAAGCCCAACAATAAGGTAAATATTGTTTTATCCAAAAAAGAAATTAAAGACAACGGAAAAAGAAAATACGTTGACATTAAAATTAATGGACAAACGGTACGATGTTTGTTAGACACGGGTAGTGACATTTCAATTATTGATGAGTCATCCTAGAAAAAATAGGTCGACCAAAACTACTGAACACTGGTAAAGTCGCTAGAGGCGTATCGGGAAATAGATTAAAATTTAAAGGCGAATTCGAGTCTAGCGTGTCTTTTGGTGGAAAAACGCATAATTCAAAAGTATGCGTTGTACCAGGTAAGAATTCGTACCTTTTCGGTATTGACTGGATAATTTTACTTGACTTATGGGAGCTACCTATAAACCCTTTCTGTGATAAATTAGACGCTACAGAAAAAAATAAATCCAGACAAACAGAGGAATTTTTAACAGAACTAAAAAACGAATTTCCTCAAGTATTTTTTGAGGGTTTAGGTTGTTGCACGAAAACCGAAGTAAGATTCGAAATTAAAGAAAATGTAAAACCAGTGTTCAAACCTAAAAGAAATGTACCTTTTTCATCTTTGGAGGTAATAGACAAAGAACTCGAAAGACTAGAGAAAGTCGAAGTGGATTATTCAGATTGGGCGTCACCGAGAGTATACGTAATAAAAAAATAAGAGTCTGTGCCGATTTTTCGACAGGCCTAAATGACTGTATAAGAGATCATAGCTATCCTCTTCCCACTCCAGAAGACATTTTTTCCAAGCTTAACGGAGGAAAGTTATTTTCTAAAATCGACTTGTCAGAAGCATACCTACAAGTTAAAGTCGATGATGAATGTTCCAAATACTTAACCATCCATACGCACCGGGGTTTGTATACCCTAAAACGTCTTCCATTTGGACTAAAAGTGGCACCGAGCCTTTTCCAACAGATCATGGATGCTATGCTGGCTGGTCTAGAATACGCTATGTCGTATTTGGAGGACATACTGATAAAAAGCGAAAATATGGAACAACAAAGAAAACATGTTCGGGAAGTATTTAAAAGAATTAACGAATACGGGTTTAAGCTAGAACCTGAAAAGTGTGAATTTTTTATGGATAGAATGAAATATTTGGGATAGATAATTGATCAAAAGGGTAGAAAACCTGACCCAGAAAGAACTAAAGACAATGTAACGAAGCTACAGGCATTTCTAGGTCTAGCATGTTATATACATACCGAGAATGTATGAGCTGAGAGTTCCATTAAATGGAACTAAAAAAGGGTAAAAAATAGTGTTGGTCTAAAGAGTGCGAAATGGTGTTGGTCTAAACAGTGTGAAAAGGCATTTCAAGGAATAAAAGAATGTCTACTATTAGACCTCACACTAGCACACTTCGACCCAAATAACGAACTGATCACAGCAGCGGACGCAAGCCAGTATGGACTCGGGGCAGTTCTACTGCATAGACTTGAAGACATGTCAACAAAACCAATAGCTCATGCATCCAGAACATTATTACCAGCAGAAAAAAATTACAGTCAAATTGAAAAGGAAAGCCTTTCAATTATTTACGCTATCAAGAAATTTCATAGATTCATACATGGTAGAGTATTCACACTAAAAACGGACCACAAACCTCTACTAACGATTTTTGGCTCAAAAAAAGGTATACCGACACATACAGCGAACCGGTTACAAAGATGGGATATTATACTTCTAAACTACAATTTCAAAATGGAGTATATCTCATGAATGGGTCACGCAGATGGTCTCTCTAATTCTAAAGAAAACCGAACCTTTGGAAGAAACAGTGATAGCATCATTGAAGGAGGAAAAAAAGCTTTCAGGGTTACTGATTAATACTATTCGAGAGTTACCAGTCACCCTGGAAGACATTAAAAAAGCCACGGAAACGGACGATTTTATTCGGCAAAGAAAAAAGCAAGTCAGATTGAATGAAAGAAACGAAAAGCGAACAAAAGCAGAAAATGATAGGATGGTAATGCCACACTCTTTACAAAAAAAAAAAAATGTTAAAAGAGTTTCACACAGGCCATCCGGGTATGTCTCTTATGAAATCCTTGATGAGGAGTTATACGTATTGGCCACGTATGGACCAGGATATAGAGAAAATGATTAAAGAATGCAGGGGTTGCCAACTAGCAGCTAAGGCCCCTCCGATTAAAACTCAACCCTGGCCAAAGACCGATATACCATGGGAGCGGGTGCATATAGATTATGCAGGACCACTGAACGGATACTATTACTTGATCATCATTGATAGTTTTTCTAAATGGCCGGAAATTTACAAGTTCAGACACCCTACATCTACAAACACCATCAAAGCATTGGACGAAGTGTTCAGTCGCTTTGGAGTCTCAATAATACTGGTCAGCGACAATGCTACAATGTTCATGTAGAAGTTATCCTCCAGATATAGAAACAATATGATACTCACCGTCGCAGTGGGGTTCTAACTACCGTCGAGTTAGTAGACGAGAACAACAGGCAAGCTGTAACTTAATACAGTCCTTGAATGCTGCTAGCATAATGCAAAGTGGTGGCTGAAGAGATCCATGTTCTTACTCACCCTGAATCCAACAGCCAATCAAAACTCAGGAAATTATTGCCTGAGTTCATAATGGAACAATCCAAAGCTCCATATAAGCCACCTACCAAACTCTAGTTTTAGTCTGGCATTCATCTTGTAACAGAGTTGAATACTTTACACAAAATCCAACAGTTCACAGGTAAAGAATTTAAAGATTACTGCTCGTTATTGGCCATAGTTTTCTTCGGAATAGAAACACTCAATCTCTCTTCGATTTGCTGCCGATAATTTAATGGGCGTTGGATTTAAATGCAGACACAGTGCCATTTTCTGTGAGAAGATTGTAATACAGGTGTAGCGTTGGTTTTGTATTTGCCTGGTGGAGTTGTCTGCCCGATTTAGTTTGCTGGTGCCCGCTAGGGTGCTATAGTATTTAAGCACCGGGTTCAAACCCTTTCGGTCTCTCTTTTCCTGTTTTAGCAACTATGAGCCACATGGGGTAGATTTTATCTAACCCCTCTCGTTGGGGCTCCGCCCCCTTACATTACTGTAAGTTCTTTACAGCATGGACTATCCTTAGTCTCATGTCTGTACTTTTATATGTTATCTTGTACCATTCATGAATGTGTCTTTATCTTTATATATGTAACTCTTTTACTATGTACGTTGTATCTTCATATCCATGTGCTGTATATATATTAAATGTTTGGTCTGTTAACCTTCGTCGGAGTTATTTGTATTCAAAGTATGTATAACTTTGAACCTACGTTATACAGGCACCCATGTTTATCACAAAGTTTATGTTATTCGGCTTATGTTATTTGGTATCAACCTCAAATAGATGCAAATCATCGTTTGCTAATGCAATTCGTACTTCTGTTTTTCCGACCCTTGGGTATAGGTCAATGAGTTAAAAAAAAAAAAATTCAAAAGAAAATTTTTTTCATTTTTTAAACGGTAGTTTGAAAACTACATTTCATCATCATCATGTCGCGCATGCAGCACGGGTATCCATGACAATCTTTCGCCAACCTTCCCTATCTTTCATTGCACCTGGGAGCTCCCCTGTGGAGCAGCCAGCATCTTCACATAGCTGGTCAATGTAGGTCCTTGCTGGGCGCCCCACACTTGCATGTCCATGTGTTGGCTTCCACAGGAGAACGTCGCTTATGAGTTCATCCTTGCTTCTCCAACAGTGTCCTGCATGCCTTGTCCGTCTCACTCGGATAGTTTGTGAGATGGGGGGGGGGCAGGTGACCGTACAGCTGTTTCCTTGTGAGGTGCTGTTTTTTACATTTAAAAAGTTCAATTTCATGTAAAATTGAGGTAAAATTGATTAAAATTTAACTTTTCAATCTCGTAAACATAGAAAAATCTACAAAAAGTAAATATTTCACCAACTCGACAAAAAAAAGAAACACACACACACACACACACACACACACACACACACAAAACCACAAAAAACTACTATCAATAAGTCTTTAAATCCTACTTCTGTTACATATTAATTGGATCCCTATTACTTTTTAAGGTAGTATAGAAATCCTTATGGCAATCAGTACAGCTGATTTGATTTCGTGAGAAAAACCTTGGAGGCTGATTGACAATATTTTAAAAGAAGGAAATTAATAATTGACTTTGTACTTTGCATTTTTTGTCAGTGACCAGTGGTATAATTCGGTTTTTGAATTTTTTCCGAAAGTTTGACATAGTTAAAAAGTTGATTTTAGTGAGATTTATGAGTGCCAAATTTTTATTGATAGTTTTAAAAATTTTGTTTGTGAATTTTGTGACCTTGCTGTAGTATGGATCGAGTTCTGGACTCATGCCTGACTATTTGGAGAAATTTTTTCCGGTGTTTTGGGAATCGGTGGAGATATGGTAATGAAAGTGGTCTATCAAGGGCCCACCATTCCACGTATTGAGATTCCCTGATGAGCGTCCCATGTGGTTACCGTAGTCTCGGAAGGTTGTTCCGCGCTCTGTGCGTTTTATTATTCCGAAAGTCTCGGAATGTTAGGAGTTCTGGAAAGCAGAATAAGAAGAAAGGCGAAGAGGCCGCCCCTGTTTTATGTGGATTGAATTTTGGGGGGGAATTATGATTTTGGAATGGTCTCCAGAACGTTTTGGCTGAGAGGGACGTCTCGAGTCTGGATACGGATAGCATGGTCAGTGAAAAATTAAATGTTAAGAACAGACAAGTACCTACTTTTTGTGTTGGAGGGTTCCTGGAGAATCTGTAAGCCACTGGCAGTGACCGAGTGTGGAATCAGGATAAAACGGTTTTCCCTCAAAGTGAAACTATTTGGCACAGTAATATATTTTTTTGTGAAGAAAATTTAAAATACTTAATGGTATTGGTGTGTTGTGTCGTGTATGCTATATTAAGAAATTATGAGTAACGCATAGCCGTTGTAGATTTTTTTTTATTGTTGCGCGATAAAATTGTTGTTGTTTTCTCCATGCATGTGATGTTTAATGTATTGTAGGGACCATGTGTGCAATGTTTTGAATCTTTTTTCGGTATCATTGTAATTTTGATGTAAATTGCCTTCCCAGTCTCCAGGTAAGTGACCTGTGGAGCGGAAAACTGGTGAATTGGTCATTGGAATCCAGGCGAATGTATTGCTGGAGTGACCAGGGTCACGTTGGTTTGTGACCAGGATTTTGGGGACCAAGACGTTGGTCCAGTTGTGTTTTGATTTTGTCAGGAAATTGTAAATGGCCCTGCAGTGTTTTTTTTTGTTGAAAACTTGTTATAAATGTAAAATTGATGTATGCATGGGGGGAACCAGACAACCGCGCAGAAAGAGAGAATAGAATTCGAAGTAATTTAGAAAGTACCAGAATACGGTAGAGCCTCAAAATGGAGAGGCAAGTAAAAAGTAAATTCATAATTAATTATGAATTTAAAATGTATGATTATGAGGGATGTTACATATTAATTGGATCCCTATTACTTTTTAAGGTAGTATAGAAATCCTTATGGCGATCAGTATAGCTGATGGCCTTGAGAGTGAGTGACAATGTTTGACCTCACTCTGATCTTGCGTTCTGGGATGATCGTGAGAATCGGAAGCGATAGAAAGCCCCTTCCGGTTTAAGGAGTAAGCAACTCAGTTAGTTGCAGTGACAGTTAGAGTTAGTTAGTTGCAGAGTTAGAAGCTAGCAAGATGTGAGCTCACTGCATGGTTGTCTGGTCTGGGGATCCGGAATAAAGTAACATCAAAAGTAAATCGAAGTCTTGTTGTTATTACTAAAAGCTAACAATGACACAAGGCTTCTGATAAGAAATGGTCCCCAGCAGAACCAGACACGGAACCCATATAAGAAAGACCAGACCAAGATAGAAGACTAGACGATCAGAAGACGGACGGAAGAATAGACCAGAGTAAGACGTAAGAAGTATACAACGTATAGATATTTAGTGCCGTCAAAGAAAAGGCACTACGTAACAAATATATCTATTTGGTACCGTGACGACGCCGCTACGTTACACTTCTACATTAACAGAACAAAGTGATGATTGCTATCATTAATTTCTTCATTATCTACAAAAAGCCAATGAATAGATATCTAAAAAAACAAAAAAAACAAAAAAAGACAAAAACAAAAAAAACAAAAAAACAACATTAGTAAAATGGCCGAGTTTACATTGTACAAGTGTCACTGTCACTTTCAATTATAGCAATGTGTTGATTGAAAGCAGGAAAAGGCAAGTGGAAAGACTAACTTTCTTTCATTGACTGTGTTAGCCTCCTCCTTTCGCAACACAAAGGACAATGCGTTGATAAAAGACTGTTTCTTAACAGATAGCTGTCAAGACATTAACCTAATGAAAATAAATAACCGTTTTCGCTCTGGAATTTAAAAAAAGCTACCCCCCCAAAAAAACACAGAAAAAAACCCAACTAAAAGCGCCGTATGGGAGCGCAGTTTGCGTACTGGCTGTACCACTGCTTGCATGGAGCCCGCAGGCCACGTGTTTGATTTAGAGTATATGTAGAAAAATATCCTAACGCTGGAAGGACAGTGTTTCGTCCTGGGCTGGTAAGCAGTCAGTTACCAGCCCAGGACGAAACACTGCCCTTCCACTTTAAGCTGGAACTTTACGGTTCTTGCTCTTTAAGAATAAAACTGAAGAATTAGTCTCCTTAGTGACTACTAATTTCCTGTTCGCACCAAGGAAGTTATTTCTGACCTGTTGGGTCTCACTCACATGTTTCAAACGCTGCATTGCAAAACAAAGAAATGTATTTTATTTTTTAAACAATTTTGGACCTAAAGCCGATATATTTAACAGATTGTTTCTCCTGCTTTGTAAGAAATTCCTTTTATGAATAACATAAAAGGAATTTCTTACAAATCAGTCACAGAAGTCATTGGGGTTTCATACCCGATAACAATAGTGAGATTAATTCCTGTCGGCGATGACTAGCAGGATACGGGGTGTGTCGAAGTGTTGGTTCTTGGGGTGGGTGGGACTGAAGCTTCAGTTTGCCTCAACACTAAAACAAAGTGGTGGGGGTGTACTGTATTCAGTTCGTCTTTCCAGAACAGCGTTATTTCTGACGAAGTAAAAAGGTTGTTTCTTTTAGGATAGCAACCAATTGCCTATTCCCAAAGCCCATGGAGACAGAGGTGTTTCAGCACGTTCTTGTAAAGTACTGTATTTACTTCGTCTTTTCAGAAATGCTTTTTTTTTTCAGACAAAATAAAAGGCTTGCTAGGAATGCAACTAATAGAATCAAATCCCAGAATCCAAGAAGGGCAGGGGTGTTTCAGCGCTTTTTATTCAAAATAAAAAAAATAATAAAAAAAGGACTCGTGTGGAAGAATTGTCATCAAGAAGTTACAGGGATGAATGTATGGATCTGTTTGGCTTGTTTGCATTTGAGTCCAATCCAATCTTATCTTCGTTAATGGTAGATCCTCCGAAGAGACAATATTAAGATGATCCCTATTAGCAGTTTATTAATATAGAATGGTGGGGGAAGAAGGGGAAAACCTCTTCAATTGGATTCTGCTACTCCATGTAGAGCCTGGAGTTCTATGGGTATATAAACCTTTAGCCGGGGGCCTCTAATTAAGACGGAGACCCCAATTAGTCAATTAGAGTAAACACCAATTTGACCAATAAACTGTAGATCCGTTTCACCTCGTGTTGTTGGTTTTCTCCTCAGGAATGCAACCCCACACCTTTCCACCCCCACGTTGTGAATCTTTAGAATTGTGAGAAAGGCGAAGGTCACTGCTGGAAAGAAGAAGATGTCGTAGTCCACAGCTGGCAAAGGGTTACATAGAATAACACTTCAACAATTACTTGTAGAGTTAAAATGTTTTTATATACAGGCAAAAACAAGTCTGTACACAATAAAGTTGTTCGCAGAAAAAATGTTCAAGTCGGAAGAGTGACACTCTATACTGGTTCAAGGGCAGGAATTGATAAGTTCTATCAGAATTGGTATTGGAGTTGGCTATCTCAGACGACCACGCGTCTCTCAGTAACAGAATCTCTGGGCTCTGGGCTGGCAAGTGCGTTAAGCCCCAAAATCAGCTTGCTTAAGTAATAATCGCCAAAATACAGGGTAGGGTCAGACGGGGGGAAGAGCGTCGTCCCCAATGTCAAATTCTAATCAATTCGCGCTTTATCAGAATTCTAAGCACAACCCTCTTTTACTCCGACCCTCCAAAATCCCCTTCTGCTACCATTACCTCTGATGAGGATAACGGGAAGATAGCTTTCCTCCTACTCTCTCAATGCCTATTGTGACCACCACTTTTTAGAGGCGTCGACTTTCGTCCACTCAGTCAAAGGTATTTTGTGGAGAATTACAAAGTACATAATTTTATTTATCCCAGTCAAGCAACGGCCTCCTCTGTATCATTCGACACCTGTCCTAACCCTTGTTGACCCCTCTGGGTTCCAGGCGCTGGGAATTTCACCAAAAAGCCCCTCAAGTACACCTGACACTTGTCACATGTCACCCATAGGTGACCCCTCTCAGCTCCAGACGCTGAGAACAACAGAAAGCAAATATTCTCTCAATCCACTTGACAAGATCAATTGTCGAAAAGAGGTTAAAAGGGCATATGATTCTCTGAATTTGTATTTCACTGGAAAACATATGCTTTTCTTAAAAAATAATAATCAGACGAAAACATCTCTCGTCTCAAAATAAAAAAAAGATCTCCTTTTACTGTTTTTCTATCTTTCAAAAATAAAATTCCTATTCTATTTTTAGGATCCTGACATCACCAGTATCAGGATATATTAACCCCTTAATGACTACAGGATAGGGTTAACTCCCCCCCCATGTCAAAAGTGTCACATGTAGATGCATCAGAAAAGGGATGGGGAGCTCAATACAGTTTGGGTTAAGTTATTTTTCTGTCAGGGCTCTGACTCGAGTCAAATGTAGAAAAGTATCAGCGAAAACCAGAATTTTCCTTCAGGAGAGAAAAAAACAAAAAACAAACAAAACAAACAAAAAAAAAAACACTGTGTCATTACTATGACCAATTACAATTCTAATATTTTTCCAGACCGGGCTCCGATTCGAGTCAAATGTAGGGAAGCAGCATCGAAAACCAGATTTATCATTAAGAGGTTCTGAGATTGCAGAGCTTCAACCACTGCAGAATATGGAACAGTAGCTAGGGTTGGGAGGAACATTTCTTTTAAATTCAGAGTCTTTTTGGAATTTTTTTGAAGAAATTTTTAGTTTAAATATCTCAGTGAGATCACTTCTCCATAATTGGGGCTTACCCTTTGTTTTCTCATTAATCACCCCCTTTTCCCTTAGATTCTCTCGGCTGGTAAACTAAATTGGGTTAAAATTGCATTAGTTATACAGGTAAGAATAGATATCTCATAAACAGGGGTTTTACTTCAATTTTTATGTCTTAATTATCATTGTATGTGTGTATGTGTGTGTGTGTGTGTGTGTGTGTGTGTGTGTGTGTGAATAAATAAATAGATATTAATTTCATTTAACATCAATATGATTTAAACTTTTGGGAAGTTGTAGCAATAAGAAATAGTTTGTTTATATTTTTTCGATGATTTATTTTATTTTCAGTTTATTTTTTCAGTTATTAAAGAAGTAAGTATTTAGATAATCAAAATTTAAACTTCTTACTTTTTAAAAAATATTTGATAGCATTTATTTCAAATTATTGAAAATAAAATTACATTCAATGAGAAGAGTTATCTCCTGATCAAGCTGTTCAAGGAATAACACAGACAATTTTTTAATGATATACTTATTCTGTTTGTTTGTTTGTTGTTTGTGTGATGGGTGATGGTGGTGGTGGTGGTGGCGGTGTGTGTGTGTGTGTGTGTGTGTGTGTGTGTGTGTGTGTGTGTGCGTTTGCGTGTAAATATTCGAAAGATAAATAATATTGTCCTTAAACAAAGCAATGCAAAAATGTATTTAAAATTATTTAAGATAAGATAATTACATTAAATTAGGCATGTGTACAAAAAAAGACGCATTTTTATGGCTGAAAAAAAATATGTGAAAATGCCATTTTCAAGTCTTTTTTTTTTTTTTTCAATTTTTATACATAGAATAGATCCCAGATGTTTATTATGGGAAATTTCATTTTTGGAAAACTGTGACACTCAACCAAGAGAAAACATTAAAATATATATAAAAACCAAAACCAAACCCACTTTATCTTTAACCTTAAATTGTTTGTATTTTATTTAACCGAGGAATTGCCACGGGTTCTGCTAGTCTTCATTATAATAAAATTGTAGTCA